>JAQHUG010000002.1:15736673-15747960 GCA_028555095.1 Dicrostonyx torquatus
TTCTAGTCTATGTTTGTATGTACTCACGCACATGCTACAGTGTGCACTCTTTCTAGTCTATGTTTGTATGTACTCACGCACATGCTACAGTGTGCTGGGCGAGAGCCACTAGCCTCTACATACATTTGCTCCTGATATATGAAATGTAAAGTAGGATATTCTATATTTAATCTGTAATTAAAACAAAAAAAATTTCATCAACAAGAGTGCCCATTAATTACTTCCTTTGGGGTGTTAGAAAGACCATATAAGCAGGATTTAAAGGGGGAGTTCCCATTGTTAAAGGGTTACTGCTGAGTGAGAGGCATTTATTGGGATGGACATCAAAGATGGGGGGGGAGGTGGGGATCCAGCCTGACCTGTTCTGTGCTGGGAACAGCACTAAATTTAGGCGCTGGGCTAAAAGCTCTTTTTTCTTAGCATAAACACACTCCCTATGTACTATTTTCTGCATTCACATTGTCCATCTGTGAAACTTTGTCTGGGAAAAGACACCTACTATGCTGAACACATTCACTTTTTCTCATTATTTAGTCCTGGCTGGCCTGGGACTCACAGGCTTTCACCTGCCTCTGCCCTCAAGGGCTGAAATTAAAGGCTTTCACCATACGCCTAATTTGACACATAAACTTTTAATAACCTTATCATTAAGAAAATGACTAAAAGATTCCTTTCCACGTCCTTTTCCGACTTTGTAATGTTTCAAAATCACTTCCCAAAGAGTCAAAGGGCACGCAAGCCTTCCCCTTGGCCCTCTTCCTGCACTTACCTGCCCGCAACTCTTCAGTTCAAGCCCCTTTCAAATAAACGCTGCCATAAACCCAAAGTCCTCCATACCATCTCCACCCCAGACACCACGGGCATATTGGTATTTTAAGTTTTGTCTAAAATACTAACTTTATCTTTAAAAATGCAGGCTTTTTTTTGTTGTTTGTTTTTTGAGACAGGGTTTCTCTGTGGCTTTGGAGCCTGCGCTGGAGCTCTTGTAGACCAGGCTGGTCTCGAACTCACTAAGATCCGCCTGCCTCTCACTCCCCCAAGTGTTGGGATTAAAGGCATGCGCCACCACCGCCCGGCTAAAATGCAGGCATCTTTAAGTATCGGAGGGCGGACTGTCATTTTAAAGAAAAAGCACAATAAATACTGACAGAAAATGTGCGCCAAGAAACTTATCACCTGCTTTGAAATAATTTTTTTTTTAAAATTATAGAGGTAAGGAAGCAAGCGTAAGGCTTTAAAGGTGAAAGCAAATGTTTATTAGAAAGGCTAAGAAGGAAGCCTTACAGTGATCACTGTATCCACGGGGCTGGCACTGGAAGCTCTGACTGGCTTGGGGGATATATCGTCAGGGACAGAAGCTGTCTGTTGTATTTGCTTTGGGAAGTACTAGAATTGGCGATTCCTTCAAAAATGAAAGTGTTTCTTGTCGACGAGGGTGAGAACCGGCTTTACGGTTCTGGAATTCCATTCCTGATGGCCAAGTCCTGGGTGGAACGTGGGAGTTTTGAAATGCCGGGATTTTCCCTTCTACAATACGGGCTTCTGCCGTGAGAGACACACAGTGGAGTTTAACATGTCTCTCAGGGATCCTAGTTTCCGTGAAGCTGCGACTCGGTATACTCTAGGGTCAACACCTAAATGTTCGATTCGAACCGACCGCACTCAGAACCGGCGACCCGGTTCTGGAAGGGATTCTTAATGGCATGGGTGGTTCAGTGGTAGAATTCTCTTAATCAAACACGTTGCAAGAGAAGTGGGATTTGTGAAGCAGCCCACAGAATGTCACATTCACAGACACTCGGAGCGGCTCAGAAACAAAGGGACAAAAAAGGGATCCGCCGGTGAGGTACTGCCAACAGGAAACAACAAGATAAAACAGCAAAAGAATCTTGCAACACAGCGAAAGAACCCGCAGTATCTTTTGGCCCGTCTGGCATTCCGTAGAAGGCGCTCTCGGGGCCTTCGCCGGCCACGCCTCCTGAGGCGAGGCTGTCTGCTGTGATGCCTGTTACGCGGGCGCCGCCGGGTCCTTACCGCGGACGCGCCTAAAGCCGGAAGTAGAAACACCTAAGGCCCGGCACCGCGGGAGTCACCTCGCGAGTGGGAGGAGATGCACATGCGCAAAGGCCTCCAGCCGCGCTTAAATACCGTCATGCGGCCACAAGCGGCCTTTTCCCCTGCCGCCGCCGAGTTGCGCGGAGGCGGAGCCACGGGGTGAGTCTAAGTTAAACGTGGAGGGTGAAGCTTGTCTGGTGTGTGCGTTTTAAATGCGGGAGAAGGTGCTCGGGACGTAACGAAAGCATTTTATTGCTGGTTTTGTCTTTCAGTGCGTTCAAGATTCGGCCTCACCCGTAATCCACCGCCATGGCCGAGGAAGGGTGAGCTGGGCGTGGGCCTCCTTCCGGCTGCGCGGGTCTGGGTTTTTATCCCGAAGTCCCTGGCTAATCTCAGCGTGCCCTGCTGAGGATTCTAACGTTCTCGTTGTTTTTCAGCATTGCTGCTGGAGGTGTAATGGACGTCAACACTGCTCTTCAAGAGGTGCTGAAGACCGCCCTCATCCACGATGGCCTCGCACGTGGCATCCGCGAAGCTGCCAAAGCCTTAGACAAGTACGTGTCTCAGTGTCAATACTGTGGGTTGTTGCAGCCGGAACAAAGACTGCAGCCAAGGGAAGAAAGCGTGTGAAGTTCATGCTGTTAGCACAAAAGTTCTGTGTGGCATCCGTTCGACAGGAAACCTAGGAAAAGGTACCAACTCAGATCTTTCCTAGCCCACTTAAGATGTGTGGGTTGCTGTGTGGACTGGGGGTGAGCAGCAGTTGGTGAAACGCTACAGTGTTTGAATGATGACTTGGATTGTCGGATACCCCTTCACCCTTTTCATGGGTGAGACAAAACAGCCTGACAAACCTGTAGTTTATGGGGTTAGTCAGTTTTGAAGGACAGAAAGGAGAGCGTCATTAGCTGGCTTTCAAATTAACGTGTTAAATAGACTGGCGCTCTTGCAACATCTGAGAAGTTAGGAATAAGGATGCTTGACCACGCGGGTCTATTTCCGTAGTGCTTATTAGCCTTAAGCATGCATGTTTATCTCGGCCTGAGGAAGTTGATGTTAACTGGAGCTTGGGTTCAGGTGGATGTCTCATAACTGCTTGCGAATCTTGTATAGCCCTTGTTGTGTGGTACTGTCTTGCATCAACTTTTTAATTAGAACCTTTCAGTGTGTAGCAAAGCATGAAAGTGGCCATGGTTTCCTTATGCCATAAATACTTCCCCTGAGAGTTAGTGTCTGAGGGAAATGGGCCAATGACTGTACAGGTAACTTGGCCAAAGGTGAAATTCAGTAGTTGTTGTAAGCAGTTAGGTACACTAGCGTCCTGCTTTTTAGGTCTTATTAGTCAGTGAAGATGCCTTGACCTGTAACTTAGGCGTGGAGTGTGATTTCACCTTTGAATTTTGCATTTTAGGCGTCAAGCCCATCTCTGTGTGCTTGCGTCCAACTGTGATGAGCCTATGTATGTCAAGTTGGTGGAGGCACTTTGTGCTGAGCACCAGATCAACCTAATTAAGGTAAGTCCTTTCCAGAATGGTGCCATAGTGAGACAGTCATTGGTTAGTCTGCAACTTAGTACTTCTGTACACCTAGAGCTATATAACCTTGATTTCACTATGGAACAAAAGATTGTTATTGATAATTGGTGAGCTGTACATGATGACAACTGGCTCCCTCTACCGAACAGCTATGAGGAAATTACCATGTCACCTCTGACACAGCCACCTTTGCGATTTAATTTTTAATATTCAGTAGCCCTAACCTCTGCTAATGATAGGTTTTGTTTTTGTGTAGGTTGACGACAACAAGAAACTAGGGGAATGGGTAGGCCTCTGTAAAATTGATCGAGAGGGAAAGCCACGGAAAGTCGTCGGTTGCAGTTGTGTAGTGGTTAAGGTAAGTCTGGATTTCATCTTTTTTGAAATGTTAAGAGACCATTATTGGGAGAAAAACTTAGCAANTAAGGTAAGTCTGGATTTCATCTTTTTTGAAATGTTAAGAGACCATTATTGGGAGAAAAACTTAGCAAAATTACAAATTCTGTACTTGGAAGATAAGCCATAATTTGAGCCAGCCAATTAATCTGTTTATCTGAATGTGCTTCTGCAGATATTTAGAAAAGGCAGGCAATAGTGATGCCATGTTACGAGCCTTAAGGACAGCTGAAGTCTTTAAGGTCCCTGAAAATGGCTACAGTATTATAGTGCTGGGAAGCACTAAGACTGAAGTAGTTGTAGTAAAAAGAACGTAATATTTGATAAATAATTTTCATCTAATTTTTTTAAGGACTATGGCAAAGAATCTCAGGCCAAGGATGTCATCGAAGAGTACTTCAAGTGCAAGAAATGAATAAATAAAAATTTTGGCTCATTTTTCTCGTTTTCTGTGGTCCCTTTTTGTGCCTATTGTAAATTAGAAGCATTCTTTAGATGACAATAACTAGGATTGGGATGTGGGGCAACAAAATAGAAACCTAAAATTGGGTCTGCCATGGTATTTCTGAGTGAGAACACGGACAGAATTTACTGGCTTGTAAACATGAAGCTGGTATCTAGTGCTGAAAGGGTCAAATTATGATGGCATGGGAAAACAGATGAAGGCATATTGGAGTTAAAAATACTTGGAAGATTTGGGACTTATGGTACCCTGGGGCAAAAACTATAAGTGGCCTTTATAAAATGGTTATAGTTGATATCCCTGGTGTGTCCAAGTTGGACTGCAACGGCCTAGGAAGGTCCGGAAACCAGCAACAGTTCTAAAGGGTTCTTTGCATCATGTATGAGACTTGACAATTTAAGCTAAGGTTTTAGGAGCTGAGTGGAAAGGAGTGTTTCCTTTTCACCTTGTGTATCTTTAGGCCAATTCCCAGTGAAGATTAGCAATATCCGTGATGTACCAGCTATTAGTACTGCTTGCTGATGGAGGCTGAGCAGTAAGTAACCTAACATTGTGATGCTAACAATAGACTGGGGAGACATTGGCTTTGTATTTGAGTCCCTGGCTTGTTTGAAATTGAAGCTGTCCTGTGACCATACATAGGTACGCTAGTGTTTTGAAGTGCTTCTCAGGTTGGAAAACCTTTTGGCTAATGTGGCAGTTTTGATTTTTCTATTTCCACTTAAAATTATCATTGTAGCAACATTAGATGAGAGATCACCCAAACTTGGACTAGTGCAACAGCCCTGGCCTCTACCTTTCAAGTGCTTGACATTGCAAGTTTGCTAACGGCTGGCTGAAGATGGCTTGTGGATGGCCTTCAGAACAACTTGGGAAGATGTGTTCTCGTGGGATTCACAAGTCAAACTTCGGTCAGACTTGGCAAGAGGCCGCTTAACCTGAACCGTTTTATCCCCCTCCTTCCCAACTTGGGGAAAATGTATTTGAGGTGTGCACTTGCCACTTGTATTAAACAAGTTTTAGCAGGTTGAAGCTACAGCCTGCAGAGGGCAGCATAAGGCTGGAATCAGATGTGAGACCTATTGGTGCCAAAGAGGATAGGCTGGGGCAAACTACTAATTCTTGTAGAGAGACTGCACCAGTGAACATTTGAAGATTGAGGAATTCCAGCTGTAGCATAAAGGAGAGCGCTCTTTAAGAGTCCCAGGTTATTTTAATTTCCCTTAGTGTCGGTTTCAATTGTGATTCTTCAATAGGATTTTAGGTTAAATATTGATTGCTAGAATTAAGGTAATAGGTTTTGTTTCAAAATTTTCTAGTGTTGCTTAATTGTGCTGTCTTACAAATAGATTACAAATACTTGTTTGTGTTTTTTACATTTCTTGAGAAGGTCATGATGTACCTGGTTTGAAACTCATGTAGAGGAAGTTGACCTCAACTGAGTGCTAGGATTAAAAGGCATGTTTTACCATGCTGGTTCTAAACAGGTGTCATTTAGTTTCGTTTTTGAAACGAGTTTCGCTGCAGCCGGGTTTGTTCTAGAACAGCTTTGTAGACTAGGCTGATCTCAATTTAGAGATCCACCTACCTCTGCCTTGTGCACCGCCACAACCCAGCCTAAACACCTGATTTTTTGTGCTTGGAATTTAAATTTAGAGGTGGAAGCAGTTTGGTTTTCCCCCACAAAAATCCAAGTGGGGTTGTGGCTCTCATCAGATCCCTCTGGCCAGTTATTAAAATCCTTTGAAAGGTTTTCCTTTCAAAGATCAATATTCATACTTTGAGATATCAGCAAATTTTGGGTAACGTATAGTTTTATTTTTTTCTGATTGAATTTTCTTTTGTATTTAAAATCTACAAGGGGGCTCAAGAATTGGCTCAAGGGTTAAGAGCACTCATTGTGGGAGACTTGTTTTTGGTGTCAGCTGCCACATGGTGGCTCACAACCACCCACAGCTCTGGTTCTAGGTACCTGACACCCTCTTGACTTTCAAAGGCATATGGTTTATGCATAGACATACATGAAGGTGAAACAGTCATACAAATAGGTATGTCTAAAGAATAGCTGTAGTAAGGTTTAAATGAAAAACTACTTAAAGTACTACCTTGATTTTTTTTTTTTTAATTACTTAGTCACATCATGGACATCTGCATCACATTCTCCAGCCATCATATTCTCTCTAGTTTACCTTTGTGTATGTATGTGTGGTCTACGAATATGGGTGTGTGCTCTAGGAGGCCAGAGTAGGACGCTCTGCATCCTAACCTGTTGCTTTCTGCTTACTCTTGTGACAGGGTCTTTTGCCTGTAGTCTCCGGTGATCCTCCTGTCACTGACTCACCACAGCTGTGCACTCAAGTTCTCATGCTTGCGTATTGAGCACTCAACCATTTCCCCAAGTCCCGTCTTTGTCCTAAAGAAGCAGGTGTATTGAGAACTTGATCTGGGGCTTAGGATCAGTTTAAATATTTTTGTCTTTGTTGCAGAATCCACACTGTTGCTCATGAAGTCTTGGGGTTGAGCATTTTTGTCATGTGCTTTGGTAGACTGCCACCTGGGATTACTGTCATTTTGTATGTGTGGAGGGCACTGGGGCCTTGCATGCTTGGCTAGTGTTGTCACTGGCAGACTCTAGACTTGATGGGCCTCTGTGCACATCCATGGGCTATTATCTGGTTGCATTTATTGAGTTGGGAAGACCTGCCCCTGTGGGTGGTTTCATTCTCTGGGATTCTGGACTGTATACGTAAAGGGAGCTGAGTGACATATGTGTTTGCTGCTGTCTACTTTTCAACTGTAAATGAGATGTTAGCAACTGCTTCAAAGTCCCGTTGCCAACTTGACTCTACTGCTGCGATGGCAATGGAATGAACTGTGAGCCAGAAGCTATGTCTCTCTGAAGTTGCTTTTACCAGAGCAAGAGGAAAAGCAGGTACTCTGCTACCCAACTGCATCGCCAGTCTGACCACAGCTAGAACATTGAAAGTACAATATTTTTTTCTGGAGGAAAAAGTCTTCAAAGTGGAATATATGTTTTAGTTAGGATTTTCTCCTTTACTGTATTATATTTCTGTTTTGTATGTTACATAAGTCCCAGAAGGTTCCAGAGAAGTCGAGGGGTGTGCTTGGAGATGATCATCTCTATGTAGCAGCTCCTGCAAGCACCAGTTACTATTAGACAGTCTTTGGTGCCTAGAACACTGCTTACAATGATAGGCACTGAGGTATTAATTAGATGAATAAGTTTGACTAGTTTATTTATGGCCTTTATTTTAAGGTTGAATTGCTCAGTCCTTTTTTGACTTTATTTTCTCATGTTTTTTTCTCTCTGACAATAAAAGTCGGTCTTAGCTTGGGTCTCTTTCATGTTAGTATGGTGCCGAGCTGTCTCAATTTCTCTTCTTTCCAATTCCACTCTAAGGAGCAGGGCAGAGAAACATATCCTATCAAAATATGGGGTACATGGCTCTAGGAGTCTGAAAAAATTTTAAAAGCTATTTTGAGACCTGGGAATAGTAAAAAGCATGTGAATTCAGGGAAACTATTTTTACATCGCAGTAATTTCTTTTTGAAGCCTATTTATTGAGACATGCCAACAGCACAGTATTGGGCAAGTGGTGTGAATTACACATTACACAAATGTATGTCTTTTTATTTTTCGTCTCTCAGCTCAACCGCCCCTTACTAAAATTTACAAATGGATGCAAAAACCCTGTTTATACCTGGTTGACTTGTCAGAGAAATACTGAATAAAAGGCCTGTGATAATTCACATTGCTGTCACCAGGTTAAAAGGAGCAAAATGTGCATAAAATAAATAACTGAGATCCCTAGGGGAAAATAAACTCTTAACATACAAAACAGCACAAGTTAGAAAACCCAGCTTCTCTCCCAGACTTAAATCTGGGTAAAGTGGGGGATTTCAGAGCAGATGTTTTGCTAAATGAGTTCATGTGGCTTGCTGGGAGGCACCACACATGGCTGTAAAGTGTCAGAGTTATGTCACTGATTCGCAAAGGAACACACAGATGATACTTAAGAAAAACTTATTCTGAGACTTCTTTAAAGGGCTGTATTTTGAAATAAAGTCATCAGTCAAAATATTTTAAATTTTGTCGTGTAGAGACTTAACACTGAGTTGCACAGTGTGTGACTTTTTTATTTGCAAAATTAAAAATTTTAGGTTTATTAACTTTTATGTGTATGTCTATCTTGCTTGCATGTATGTCTGTGCACTGTGTGCATGCTTGGAGCCCACTGAGTCCAGAAGAAGGCACTGGATCCCCTGGGACTGGAGTAACACATGGTGTGAGTTGCTATGATGATACTAAAAAGTCTTGAGTCCTTTGGAAGAGCAACATGTGCTCTTAAGCACTGAGCAATCTCCCCATCTCTACAATTTTTATAGTAAATTAAAAATTTATATTAAGAGAAAAAAGGCAAGAAGAGAAAAAAGAAATGTTATAAATAGCAAATATTTTGTTTTTTCTTTTTAGAGTGTTATTTATTCCAGCATGCGGGGGTCTGCCAGCCAGACAAAATTATGATCAATTTGCCTTCTTTTACTGATTATTCCTTACTGGAAGACAAGTTGAAAATAAGTACAAGTACACCAAATGTCATCAGACAGATTCACTTGTGTGGCGTCAAGTAGAACCCAGTAGCTGCTTTACCCATCGTCTTACTGAGGTGAAGACGCTCCTCGTCAGCAGCAGCCCAAGTAATGTGCAGTTACTGTGCCGTGGCTTTCTCTCAGGACAGCGAAATCAAATTCTCCACTTGTGTGAGGCTGGAAGATGTGCATTAGGGGCTGAGACTGGAAACTGAACTTTACTAGACTTGACGTATATGAAAACTTCTCAAGCATCCATGAGTAATACTTGTCTATTAAAAATAAGTTTCAAGCTGAGCAGTGGTGTCACACGCCTTTAATCCCAGCACTCGGGGCACTGGGGAGGCAGAGGCAGAGTTCAAGACCAGCCTGGGCTACAAGAGCTAGTTCCAGAACAGGCTCCAAAGCCACAGAGAAACCCTGTCTCAGAAAACAAAGTTTCACAAACAGAACTTTTACTGAACTGAAGAGTAATCCAGTTTCTTTGCAGCCTCATTGCCATGTGGTGTTGCCGTTTTTTACTGTAGCCTCTCTTATAGATGTGCACAATAGCTCATAATATCAATTTATTTGATTTGCACAAAAGGCATATACAAATTTTGGCGAACATTTTTGCAAAGATAAAGTGTATATACCAGTCTGCAGGCCATTTGTTTGAAATACCGGGCAACACTCTCCTGAACTGTTCTCTACATATCCCAGCAAATAATAGTGGGCATGAATGGTGAAGACTCAAAATTTAGGATGATAACAGAGAGCCCTGCTGGACCCTCAATAGGGGATCCAGGACCTTCAGGAAAAAGAAGAGAGGGGAGTCTGTTCAGAAGAGTAATTTGAAGGAAACCTGTCAAGTTCTTGCCCTGTTTATGCGGTGTAATACTGGGGAGGAGGCCAGAGGCATAGCATTGTTGGTGGATGCATCCTGAATGTTAACACTGCACTACAAGAAATGCTAAGGGGCCGGGGAAGTAGCTCAGCTAATAAAGTGCTTGCTACACTAGATGCTAGCTAGCATCAAGAGCTTGAATTTGATCTCTGCAAGTCCATATAAAAGAACAATATAGGGTATTCCTATAATTTCAGCTCTGGGGAGACAGACGGGGGAATCCCTGCAGCTCCCTATGGCCAGGTTAGCCTAGTCAGTGAGTTCAGGCCAAATGAGAGACCCCGTCTCAGAAACCAATGTGGCAGCACCAAGGATGATCCCTAAGGGCAACCTCTGGCCTCCATGTAGCATCCTACACACATTCACATACAGTCACAAACGATACACAAGAATAACTGAAGACCTCACTCATCCACAATAGCCTAGGAGGTGGAATTTTAGAAGTTGCCAATACTTTACACAAGGAGCAAGGCTATTTATTGGGTGTTCTTCCATCTAATGGTGATGTCTCCATGTATGTCAAGTTGTTGAAGGCACTATATCAAATTAATTAGGGTTGATTTAAAAAAAAGGATGAGTAGGTGTCTCTAAAACTGATTAAGAACGGAAACCATAAAAAGTGGTTGGTTATAACTATAGTAATTAAGGACCATGGCAAAAATCTTACTTTGCTTTGTCATTTAATTAAATCAGTTCTAATTTTCATGAGGCATTATAAATAACCTTTAGTTAGTCTTTTGATGCATGGTTTCTTTGTGTATTCCTGGCTGTCCTGGAAATCATTCTGTAGACGAGGCTGGTCTTGAACTCAGAGATCCACTTGGCACTGCCTCCCAAGTGTTGGGATTAAAGGCATGCACCACTATACCCATCCCATTATAAGTAATTTTAAGTGTGGAGTGTTGTAGATCATTGATAGTGAACTCTGATATTTTAAAATGTATTATTCACTTAGGTATCCATTTTGTTTTTGAGACATGGTCAATAGAATGTTCCTAATAATAAATACATTTAGTCCAACTTCAAAAATTCTCATAAGTAAACAGTCCACACATGCATACGTGTATGAGTTTGCTTGTGAGTGCAGATGCCTTCAGAGGCTAGAAGAGAGTATTGGATTGACCTGGAAGTGGAATTGCAGGCAGTTGTGGGTGCTGGGAACTGAACTTGGGTTCTCTGTAAGAATAGTATGTGCTCTTAAATGCTAAGCCATTTCTCCAGTCACACTTTCCATAAACCTTATCAACCCTCTGTTAAAAAGTCTGGTCAGGCTGGGAATGTATATCTCAACTGATGGAGTGCCCGCCTTTCTCTGGGTTCATTCCACAGCAGCACATAAAA
>JAQHUG010000002.1:15780364-15809602 GCA_028555095.1 Dicrostonyx torquatus
TCTGCCTCCTTTTTTTTGCATTAAGTTTAGTTTTCCCCACCTACTTAAGTTCTGCCCTATTAGGCCAAGCCAGTTTCTTTATTCATTAACAAACAAAAGCAACACCTAGACAGAAGGACCTCACACAGCACAGGCTGACCTTGAACTCAAAGAGTTATGCTTGCTTCTTTCTCCTACATAATAGAGGTAAAGGTCTATGCCACCATGCCTGGTTATGGCATTTAACTAAAGAGAACTGAAAAAAAATTAGATTCAAGAAGGAAACTGTCTTCATTTAAAAAAAAATCATTTGGGAACCCAGTATTGGGACTCACTCCTTTCATCTCAGCACTTGGGAGGCAGGCTCAAGGGAGATCTCTGTGAACTTGAGGCTAGCCTGGTCTGCATAGTGAGTTCCAGGACAGTCAGGGCTATGTAGAGAGACCCTGTATCAATAAATCAAACCAAATCAAACAAAAGCCTCTTATTTTCCACAAATTATCTCAGATATTATAGTTACTTTTGTCAGTTGCTTCTTCTGGTTTAATCTTGAATATAATCAGGTTTGTGCTATTTGCTTAGATACCTGTTTTCTTAAGGGTGATACCACATATAGTTAGAAAATATGTGTACATTTCTTATGTTAGCTTCGTATCGATCTACCTTTTGCTAACTTGACTCTGAGGCAGCAAGAGTTTGTTTATCTATGAGATACATACTTTAGAGTAGCAAAGATGTATGTGGGGCTGACAGAGAAGGGAAGACAGGTAATTGGGGAAGTGCTATGTTGCAACTGCCGTGAAAAGCTCAAGATTGGCCTGTGGTTATGGATGGCCATGGTTTTTGTAAAAGACAATCACAGTGTTCCATTCTGAGAGGAGAGACCAACTTGATACTGTGCTGGAAGAGGTTGAGTGTCTTGTTCTTGTGTGGCAGGCCTGTGTTACACAACTCATTTCCATACTGAGGCTGTGGGCTATAACCAGCTTCACTAACTGGCATTCTGGAAATGTTTTTCTAAGAAATTAATTCTGTGGATTATGGAGCCCATTATCACTCTGTTGAGTCTAACCTTTTTGGCATGATTTTACTGGCCAAGAGCACACATGTCAATTTGTTTTCATCACTTTGGATAAAAATACTTGGAACAGAAAAGCAAATTTCATAATGGATGTCTTTTAGGTGTATGCCGTTTAATGACTTATGTCTCCATTCTAAGAACATCGCAAGCCCTATAAAGTTGACGTTCTTTAAAAGTGGTTTTAGGTCCCCCGGACACAGTGAAAATAGTCAGCCTCCCTGAACTAGTGAGACCTCATCTGTTCTCATGCTATTGACAACCTGCAGATCACAGCAAAGAGGAAAAGCCTGACTGGCAGGCTGATATGTGACACCTCAAACAAACAACGTGATATAGTGTAGGGCTGTAGATCTAGTGCACACGCTGGTGTTTGACCTGGACAAGTTATTTATTATCTCTGTTCCTTCTCTATCTGTGTATAAAAATGACGCAACCAAACAACACTATCTTGGAAGTTAATTAGGCGACGTAAGACAAGTTTTTAGAACACTAATTGCCACAAAAGAAGTCATCATTAAATATCAGATAATGGATTACAGGCCAGAGAATGGACCCGATGCAATGCAGCACAGCACAGGACAGCTGGCCGTTGTTAGTGCACACCAGAGACTGACTGCTAGGGTCCATTTTGATTGGTTCTAATTGATCAGATTGATTACTGTGTTCCTTTTAATTGATTAGTAACTGTGCTGTATGGTCTATCAAACAGTGTTTATATCATTCCAGAGTTTCAATTAGTCCTAAGATATTTGTGTCCGAGAATATATAGAATGTCTGATAAAAATGTGGTTTCTTGAGATTACAGTTCAGTTACTATAGAACAGTCTGAGAATGATTTCAAACATTACCGTTGGTCTGCCTTCAGACAAGTTGATTTAGGGGGTCCAGGAGACGTTATCATATAAGTAACTTTTAAGCTAAGAGCCCAAATTCTAGCACCTTTAAGCAGGAAAGAGCAGGATGGGTAAGAAGCTCATATTTTTTTTTTTTTCCTGAGTGGTAACAGCATGCATATAACCATAGAAGTGCTGGGAGAAATGTGCCTAGCTAGAGTGGAAGACAGGCAGCAAGAGGTGGGGAAGGTCCCAATTCTAAAGGAACTGTAGGAACTGTAAGCTATGCCTTTTCATCCTGTCATTAGGATAACAAGGGAACCGCCACCTAAAGTACTATAGGAGAAGCTCAGTAGGGTTGTATTTATATAAGAGATATCTGGTTCTTTTTTTTTTTTTTTTTTTGAGACAGGGTTTCTCTGCATAGCTTTGGAGCCTGTCCTGGAATTAGCTCTGGTCTACTGGCCAGGCTGGCCTCAAACTCACAGAGATCTGCCTGCCTTTGCCTCCTGAGTGCTGGAATTAAAAGTGTGCCCACCACCGCCTGACTTGATCTCTGGTTCTTTAAGGGAAACTTTTTTGACCTGCCCATGATAAATCCACCCAAATAAGTCCTTGTCTTCCTCCATCACTGGTGTGGCCTCCTTGATGAAGCCTCTGACCTGGCAGGTATAGGAATGGTGTTTAGCCAGGATTCCGAGAAATAGAAAGGAACAGGTGGTGGAGCTGAGTTATAAGCAAACAAGCATAAGGCTCTATGTCTCTTGTTTATCTCTCCATGGCTACAGAGTTAGCAGGACTGTGGCAATAGTATTGCCTAGAAGAGCAGTGTGGACCATGCTCAGCACATACTTGCCTGGGAATGAGTGGTTGATCCCCAGTAAGGAACTCCTCTGCCTGAATTGTGTGATGTGGCTTCTACCGAGACTAGAAGGAGCTGTGGTGATGCTCTAACCATCACTGTTCAGGGGTCATTTTTATTTATACTTTGGATCTTATTTCCTTTTTTCCACTTGCTTTTGAAATATTTTCAACCAGTGGAATGGGGCAGGGTGCAGTTATTTTTTTCACTAGTTATTCATTTTCACATACATATTATCTAGACAAGTTGTCTTGCTGTCCTTGGTTTATTTGGTATTACTTTGCCAAAGTAAAGAAGAAAGCCTTCTCATCACAAAACTCACATCATAAAACCATCCACAGCCACATTCCTCAGTGAGCCTGGGAGGAACAAGGCACAGGCATGACCTAGAGCCCGGCTGCTTCGCTGTGTTGTGCTCTGCCTTCTGGGTTCTGAAGCGCAGGGTCTCTCACTGAAAGAAACAGAGAAAGAACGTGAAGTAAGTTTCTGAAATGGTCATAATTTTCTAAGGTCATGTTTTAAAATCCTAGGATTAGTTCCCAGAAAACCATTTCTTTAATTATTAAAAGAAAGTTATGAGTAATGCTTTTTCTCTCACCACTGACTGTCAAGACTCAGCTGTATCCACTGATAGTCAGGATTAGGAAGCACTGGCTATTAAATGGGAACTATATACTTAATTGTTTCTGCAAGAAAAATACAAATTACTGGCAAATGCTGAAGAAATTGAAACAAAGTATCCCTTTTTTCTTTGGTAAGAATGTGGATGCTAACCAAATGCGTCCACATGGTTTCAATTAAGCAGAGGAATGTTAAATGTAAAGTTAAATTGATGAAAATAACCAAACTTTCTGACAAACCAATAAATTGGAGTCTAGAAATCATTGCCCATACTGTATGGCAGCCAGAGAAACACTGCTAGATCATCAATTTCTAGTTAATTTTTTTCAGTGAGTTTATACTTTAAAAGAAAGAAGGAATGCTAGGGAAGTCATTTCAATTCTTCTTAGCTATAAACAGAGTGTATACATTGGACGTAGACCGTATTCTTCACTATATGCAAGTTGAGTTGATTGTTTATTCTTTTTGCCATTTCCTCACTGAAATTTTTTGAAACTTAAACCAGTTTTCAGGGACCTCTTATGTCAACATTTTGGCAAATGAGCTGGTAGAATGCTAGTTAGTGAACTATTTTTCTAAATTTCTTGGAATCATTCCACAGCAGGCAATCCTTACTCCTTTATAATGATGTTTTAATTTCTTTCCTCTGAAATTTTTTATTTCTTCAAGTGACTGTCACATTGAGACAACCAGCTACCACAAAAATTATGAGCTTGGAGAAGAAAATTCTTACTTTCTTGCCCAAATCAGAGTCAAATTACACAGTCAGAAATCTCACTCTGCACATTTCTGCTATGTCAGAAATTTTCATTTCTAATACAAAAACTTATGTCTGAATTGGTCTTTTTATTTTATGGGAATTGTCAGGATTTAAATGTTTTAAGCCAAGAAAAGGAAGCAAAAGTCATTTGCACCACAGTGGCCTTCCCATGACATGAAATTAGCATCATTAGATAAAAGATCACCTGGGAATGGATCCTCTATATCCTGGTCCCCACAGTCCTGAGGATGCAGAGTTTACGTGAGACCCTTTTGCTGAGAAAGTAGGACTGCTGCCAAAGATAAGGCGAAGCTCTCAGAACGTGCCAGAGGATCATTGTCCCAAGCTGGGTCAATTCAGCCAAAGGCCCATTTCAAAACTGATCAGTACTGTATGTGGTTCCCTAAAGAAACTGGAGAATAATCATTTTTAAAAATCGGGGGGGGCACTCAACATATATTATCTGATTACCGGCCAACAGCTGTGATTTTTTTAAAAAAACTGATTTTGAGACTTTGTTATGAAGTTATCTGTCCCTACTCCCCCTCTTATTTGTCTCCATCTTCTTAGATTTCTCCATGCAGCCCTAACTGCCCTAGAACTCACTATGTAGACCGGGCTCTTTCAAAGCCTGGGATTAAAAATGTGTGCTAGTACATTCAGCTACTTTCAATGATTTTTAACCTGGGTTTCCACCCCTTTATCAGTATCACTCAAATTCATCTGAAATTTCAAATTAAAGTCAGTTAAATATAATATTAATTTGCTTAAACAACACTTCAGTCTTTGTTGCCTATTGAAATGCTAATCAGAGGGGAAATGAAGTAATTGTGCATGTGTGGTAGTAAAGGCTCAAACTTAGGGCTTGATGCACACATGCTGGGCAAGCTCTCTATGACTGAGCTGTAACTCAACTGCACATAAGGTAATCTTGACTGAGGGCAGATAATGTAACTTTTCCTAAGCTTGGATTTGCAACCACTCATTTTTAGAGGTGTTAACTTTATGAAAATGCTCAATTAATATTATTGGTGAAGTTAAGTAAGTGGGGGTGGGGTCCTATTAACCATACACTTAAGACATTTTATCATGCTAGTTAATATTATCTACACATTCAACTAACTCAAAGCTCTTATGTATTGTTAAAATCCAAGATAAAGATTTTAATTTATAACTTCTGAGACAAGTTATTATCTTTCTCCAAGTTTAGTTTACCTATAAATACTGATATAGTACCCAAGTCCTTTGCTTAGCTTTGGTGTGAAAGAATAAAGAACATTGCATAATTTCTTTCCTTGAAATTTTTTTAAAAAAGATTTATTTTATGTGTATGAATGTTTTACTCATTTATATGTCTATATGTCATGTGTATACTCGAAATGGAGATGTAGATGGTTGTGAACCACCCTGTGGGTGCTTGGAATCGAACCCATGTCCTCTGTGAGAACAAGAGCTCCTAACAGTTGAATTATCTCTCCAGTCTCTATTCATGACTTTTAATAGCTCTCAACTATGATGATGATAATTATGTACTGTTAATAAACAAGCTTTCAGCACCCATGAGTTCATTTAGTATGGCAGTACAGTTCTTAGATTGCATTCCTAATGCTTTGTCTTAGTTAGGGTTACTAGTGCTTGGGGAGGAAAGGGTTTATTTGGCTTATACATCCACATCACTGTTCATCATTGATGTAAGTCAGGACACAAGCTCAAACAGGGCAGGAACCTAAGGTAGAAGCTGCCCTGGTAGATGCCATGGAGAAGTGATGTTTACTCATGCTTTTTAAAATAGATCCCAGGATGACCTTCCTGAGGATGGCACCACCCCAATGGGTTGATCCCTTCCATACAAACACTAATTAAGAAAATGCTTTATAGGCTTGCCGACACCCAGTCTAATGGAGGCTTTTTCTCAATGGCGGTTTCCTACTCTCCAATCACCTTAACTTGGTTCCAGTTGACAGAAAACCAGCTAGCACATGCTCTCCATTTATTTAGTGCCTAATGTGATAGGCACTGGACAGGGCTGAGAGGAGTATTGTGCTCTGTGATCACGGTTTTCATCCTGAAAGACTTTATCAGAAGCTCTGATGTAATCAAGGTTGACTCTTGGTTTGGAAATGTTGGCTGGATAGATTGAGGGAGCAACTTTGACGATAAAGTTCAGGATGACAACTGGAGATTTCTGATTCTCATTCTGTAATTAGACGTCATTTTAGTTTTACCTTCCTTTCTTCTGGTTTGGGTCATGTGTTTCAGTCTTCTGATTTCTTCATTGTATTTGTGTCTCTCATCCATACTTTCTTTAGCTTTTCATCTACTCCTGCCATTTATTTCTCTATAGTACTGTTTTTATTTTCAACTAAATGGTCAGTATTTGGTTAGCTTTTTGTTTAATGGTAGGAATATCTGATCATTATGATGGAATGCTATTTAAAAATCATTATACATTACTACTCTTACTGCATTTACTTGATCATCCTAAGATGATTTTTTATCCTTTCAATGTTAGTATCAATCTGTATTATAGTCAATTGTTTTTGTTTTTTAGATGCATATTTATTTTTATTTTTTATTTCGCTGTTTTTTTATTGTTAAAAGAAAAATTTACATGTACTCCCCTTGTCCCAGGCCCTCCCGCTCCCCCACTACCCCACCGCCCTCCCCCTGCTTCCTTGAGATGGGGCAGGATACCCTGCCCTGTGGAAAGTCCAAGGTCCTCCCCCCTCCATCTCGGCCTATGAAGGTGTACATCCATATAGAATAGGTTCCCAAAAGGCCAATACATGCAGAAGAGATAGGTCCCAGTGCCATTATCATTGGCTTATCAGTCAGCCCCCATTGGCAGCCACATTCAGAGAGTCCGGTTTGGTCATATACTCATTCAGTCCTGGTCCAGCTGGATTTGATGAACTTCCAATAGATCAAGCACACTGTCTCTGTTGGTGGGCCAGTCCCTCGCGGTCCTGACTTCCTTGCTTGTTTTTCATTGAGCTATACATTTCTGTCAACTCCCCTCCCTTCTTCCCCTCTCCCTTTCTACTTTCTCCCATGACTTCCACACTCCCAACTGACTCAGGAAATTTTGTCTTTTTCACCTTTCTATGTAGATCCATGTATGTCTCTCTTAGGGTCCTCTTTGTTGTCCAGGTTCTCTGGGGTTGTGACCTGTAGGCTGGTTTTTCTTTGCTTTATGTCTAAAGGCCACTTATGAGTGAATACATTTTATATTTGTTTTTTTTTTTTGGGTCTGGGTTACCTCACTCAATATGATGTTTTCTACACCCATCCATTTGCCTTCAACTATCAAGATGTCATTATTTTTTAACAGTGTGTATTACTCCATTATGTAAATGTACCACATTTTCTTTATCCATTTTTCAGTTGAGGAACGTCTAGTTGTTTCCAGGTTCTTGCTATTACAAATGATGCTGCTATGAACATAGCTGAGCACATGTCCTTGTGATATGATTGAATGCCTTTTGAGTATGTACCTAACATTGGTATTGCTGGGTCTTGAGGTAGATTGTTTCCAAATTTTCTGAGCAGTCGTCATACTGATTTTCAAAGTTGTACCAGCTTACACTCCTACCAGCAATGGAGGAGTGTTCCCTTTACCCCACATCCTCTCCAGCATAAGTTGTCATCAGCGTTTTTGGGTCTTGGCCATTCTTACAGGTGTAAGATGGAATCCCTGAGTTGTTTTGATTTGCATTTCTCTGATGGCTAAGGATGTTGAGCATTTCCTCAAATGTCTTTCAGCTGTTTGAGATTTGTCTGTTGAGAGTTCTTTGCTTAGGTCTGTACCTCACTTTTTTTTTTTTTTGGATTATTTGTTCTTTTGATGTCAAGTTTATTGAGTTCTTTGTGTATTTTGGAGATCAGCCCTCTCTCTGATGTGGGATTGGTGAAGATCGTTTCCCATTCTGTAGCTGTCATTTTGTTTTGTTGACCATGTCCTTTGCTTTACAGAAGCTTTTCAGTTTCAGGGGGTCCATTTATTAATTGTTTCTCTCAGTTTCTGTGCTACTTGGGTTATACTTAAGAAGTGGTCTGATGTGGGATTTCCCTCTGTATGTTGTGATTACCATTAATGAATAATGAAACTGCTTTGGATGGGCAGAACTTAGGTAGGCGGGGAAAACTAAACTGAATGTTGAGAGAAAAAATGGGGGGAAATCAGAGAGAAGCCATGTAGCCCTGCTGAAGACAGATGCAGGAACTTTGCTGGTAGCCACTGCCACATGGTAATACACAGATTACTAGAAATGGGTTAAATTAATATGTAAGAGTTACTCAATAAGAAGCTAGAGCTAATGGGCCAAGCAGTGTTTTAAATAATACAGTATCTGTGTGGTTATTTTGGTTCTGGGCAGGCAGGACGAACAAGCGGCCTCCTCTTACAGTGGTGTCCTGTGCCAATGTGTTCAAGTGTATTTCCCACTTTCTCTTCTAGGAGGTTCAGCGTGCTTGGTTTCATGCTGAGGTCAAAGATGATATTTTACCATATCCAAAAGCAATTGTCATATAAACATCACTCCTCATGCATTATGATGGCCACCACTGAGTCCCTTTCATTGCAAGTTTGTATGACTGTTTTCCTAAAACACTAATTACATTCAGATTTAGCAGTCATTTATTATAAACAGCCAATTATGCATACACAAGCTCTTTAATAATAAATTTAATAATAAATCTTCATTTAACAAATTAATGCCTATATTGTATAATACAGAGAGAAGGATATTTGGTCTAATATATTGGGAAAATCCACTGAATATAAAATGCCTCAGAAAGTTCTTTGAGTTTTAGTTTACCAAAATAATTCTGGAAAAGTTTTCAATACCACAGAATCTATAGACAATGAACAATAAAACAAAGTGTGAAATTTTAAAATAAGTGTTATAGATAATTTTTGATTTTCTAAACACAGTATAGGATAAAGCAGAAATCAGTTATGCAGGAAAAGATACATTTCCTTTAGTTTTTGTCTTTTCGTGCTTATGAGTAATAATAATATACAACACATACAATTGAGTAACCTATGTAGTGATTTGTATTGTTCTAGAGTTTTAATGTGGATAGTAAAACTGAGTGAACTGGATAAATCCAAGTCATATATCATCACCAACTCTTGGGCCTAACTGGTGGTACTGTTTTGGAAGATTGTGGAACTTTAGGAGGTGGAGTCTCAATGGAGGAAGTCAATCACTAGAAGTGGGTTTTGAGGCAACAGAGACTGACACTCCCCCCCCCTTTGCTACTCTCTCTCTGCTTTCTGAATGAGGTGACAATGTGGTCATAAAAACCACAGCAACACCAATAATAAGAGCTATCATGATTCATGAAACCAAGTATTTTAAACACATCCCTTTACTAATTCATGCATGTGTCTGTAGTTTATGTCCTAGTATTATTCTATATCTTTAATTTATAACCCAAGGAATTGAAGTTTCAAGAAACTCAGCATCCGTTAGAGCTCTGACATGGTTTTAATAACTCTCAATGCGTTTCCTTTGGAACGTTCCCCTTTGACATTTCAAACTCGTAATGGTATGTGCATAAATTCAAAACCAGTGCCAACCATTGTTGTTTGAATAACTGTATGAAAATGTATGTGACTATATGCCCTATGGAAAATTACCCAAATGCAGCATGTAAACTGTGCAATAATCATACTATAGAATTACTAAATCTGAATTAGATACTTAAAATAGTTTTATTTATTACTAGAATCAGAAATACATTTTAAAATAATATAGTAGTAGATCAAGAATTTGGAGAGGTATTAAAATGGTATCGTAGTCTCTATATTTAGCCAGAAACCCATGGGACCTAGAGGCAGTATTTTAGAAGATTGTTTTGTGCATGCAACTTTTTTGCTTGGGACTGCAATAAAGGATATTTTGTTAGTGGGTCAGTTTATCTTAAATCCCTTCCTGAGCTTCGGAAAAACTAGGCCTTTTCTTCTAAGTAATATTTCTCCCACCATTCTAAAGTCTAGTGTTTTGGGAAAGAATATATAGACCCTTGATGTTGTGACTGTGTGGTATATATCACTCACTGAGCAGAGTTTGAGGGCTTTCATTTCCCGTTATGGGAAATGCAGTTTGGCTGAGATGGAGAATGCTCTTTGGAAAGTCATGTTTGTGGGTCACTTCAGAGTTGTGCGTGCTTACCCAGAGCTCCTGGAGGGGCGTTTGTGAGCATCAGTGTTTGTGTTTCATTTATAGTTCAGAAATGTGTATTTCTCCTCCTCACTGACCCCTCCTTCCTGTTTTTCTGGTAGCTTTGCTGATTCAAAATGCCTCCCTCAGGATATAGAATAGAGGCCAAGGACAAGATGCCAAACAATCAGCATGATTTAGAGTAAGTGAGGCCCCTGGGTGTATTTCTCTACTTTACCAGCAGTTTGATAACTAAAGACTATAAACTCGGAATAGTGAGTCTAATTCCCTGTAGACTCTTTGATTCAGAATTCAACTTCTACACAATTTTATAGGAAATAACAATGGCTTTGGATTTTGAGGGAAAATGAGTTTTGGTTCTTTAGGTATATCACAATATATAATATTTTCCAATGTTGAGCAGCTATGATGGAAAAGAAACCAGAGTCGGTAGTACTCTTATTGTTAAATTAATTTTTAGAATTGCCTTTCCCCATGTATTGCTCATCATAGTACATAACAAACTCAAGTGAATGAAGATATTCATCATGCAAAACCCAGTTGGATTATACATCTATGCAAACTGAGTTTTAAACAAACACAAAGTAAAGTGGCAACTTTGTAACAAATGCTGTTGTAGAATCCATTAATTTGTATGTTAGCCTAAAAACAATTAAAAAGTTAAATAAACACTTCCTAAGAACAGATTGGGCATCTTGCCTTGGGCCCTGTGTTGAGGGTAAAACATATGGTGTCTGTAGTGAAGAAGCATCCAATGTATTGCTGTAGCATTTCTCCACAAATACATGCTATGCCATCCTCTGCTGCATTTATTAAGATTATATTAAATCTTGAAATAAAGAAGATTATGAGTTTTGAAGTATATAGTCTTACATCTACTATGTAAAATTTAGTTTAAATAATAAAGCAAAGAATTGCCCTGTAGTCAATTAAGTTTGGAAATTTTTTATCAGGCAAAGTCAGGCAGGGTTTCCTCCATGACTCTACAGGAAAAGGGCTGAGTTTAGGGTCTGTCAAACTTACCTGACCTCAGAACCCTCCCCTTAAATATCTCACAGACTCCCATGGAACACAATTTTATTTTAAAGACATACTAACTATTTTAAAGCTGTATTATTTATTGATTATTATTTGTATATATATATATGGTGTGTGTGTGTGTGTGTGTGTGTGTGTGTGTGTGTGTGTATGGGCCATAGTAAGAACAAGGAAGTCAAGAGGGATCCTTTTTGGGTTCCTCTACTTCTACCTTTATATAGGTCCTGAGTATCCAACTTAGGTGTTCAGGTTTTTACGTGTCTTTACCTACCAAGCCATCCTGATGTCCTTTAAACATTTTAAAGTTTTATCTTGTTTTATTCTAATTGTATGTGTACATACGTACAATGTATGAAAAGTGATATACTTTTTAAATTCTTTTGAAACTTCATTAAAAGGAGGCCTGTTGGGCTAGGAAGTTCTTACCAAGCTTAGAGACCTGCTATAGGATGCTGCTATTGGAACGTAGTTAGCCTGTACATCTTCACCTAGCTGTTAAGCCCCAAGGAACCCTAGTTCCCATCCTTCCTTAATTTCGTTTTCCATTACATCTACAACAGGAGCACTGTAGAGTGCAGGCAGATGCACAAGCAGAATAGCTTTAATGGATGCCAACCTTTGAATCTCCTAAGACTTCTCACATCCATGACGCTTTCATAAACTTGATCATTGTGTCATCAAAAGAGACACTTCCCCGAGCTATTCTCTTAGAGGCAATCGTGAATGCGGGCCATAGGTCTTCTGGTACTGGCCTGGGCTCCCTGAACTTTCACTAGATACAAATATCCATTTTATGGAAGATAACTAGTTATGCTTTCAAAAAGTTCATTTTATTCAGTCTTACTATTAAATATATAAAATGGTTTGAAGAAGTTTCTCTGGGCATTAGAGATGAGTAATTTAGACTTAGTGATTGAAATATTTGCCTAAAGTTATACGATAAAGAGTTAAGCAAATGGTCACTGGAACAGAATAGCCTTCTCAAATATCACACCTGGGAGTATTCAGTAGACGGGTGGTAAAGCCAGAAGTTTGGTATTACTTATTCTCGACCAGCTGATGTTGATACTATTGTTTCCTAGTAGACCATGGTGTGAGGTGAAGGATTTGGATCACATTACCTTACATGAATTAAAACTTAATTGAAAATACGTGGTCAAATTACTTTTCAAAAAGAATATTTGAAGTTGTCATTTGAGTAATTGTAAACTTTATGATTACTTGCTGATGTACCGGTCTCATCACTCAGGAACCATAGCTGCTCTTGTTATTTAAGTTTGTCTTTCTCTTGTCAAGGGTGTTCTGCACTGAGTTCTCTCTTTTCTATTTCACACTCATTTATATTTGTCTATCTGTTCCTAGGATTTAAATAGTCAGTTTCTTTCTTTTAATTTAGGTCCATCTAATTCTTTACTGTTAAAATATATTTTACAAAAATGTCTCTGATAAGCTGTCCTCATCCATAACATAGGGACTCAATTGGTATATATCTGAAAATATTATATATTAGTTTTTGTACTCTAATGTGTATCCTACATAACCTTCACATTTGTATAGGGTCATATTTATTATAAGGAAGGAAATGTGGAATATTCCTTTACGCTGTGTCAATATATGTTGATGTGATTGGTTTAATAAGAAGCTGACTGGCCAATAGCTGGACAGGATAACATTAAGAAGAGAAGCCAAACTATGAACACTGGGAAGAAGAAGGGTGGAATGAGGAGTCGCAAGCAGATGCAGAGAGAGGCAAGATGGGCATGCTGTACTGAGAAAAGGTGCCAAGCCACATGGCAAAGCATAGATAAGAAATATGGGTTAATTTAAATGTGAGAGTTGCTAGTAATAAGCCTGAGCTCCTGGCCAAACATTTGTAATTAATAATTAGTCTCCATGTCAATTATTTGGGAACTGGCATGAGGGAAAGAAAAGTATTCCTACACGAATAAGTTTGTTTCAGGTTGTTACAGTGATGTATTTCTTAATATCATACAATCTGAGAAGTTCAAGATCAAGATGCTGGCAGATTTGTAACATCAGCTCCTTCCTCAGAGCTCAGTGGTTCTCAGCCTTTCAGATGCTGCAACCCTGTAATACAGTTCGTCACACTGTGGTGACCTCTAATGATCAAACTATTTTGTTGCTACTTCATAACTGTAATTTGGCTTCTGTTATTAATCACAATATAAATATCTGTGTTTTCCAAAGGTCTTAGGTGACTCCTGTAACAGGGTTGAGAATCACAGCCATAGCTGGTGTCTTCTTTCTGAGTGCTAATGAAGGGATAAACAAGATCTGTAAGGACACTAATTGAGTGCAATGAGGTTACAATCTTCATGCTCTGATCACCTCTCCTATTACATTGGAGATTTAGTTCCAACATAAAACTCTGAGGGACTCATAGGCATCTTTTTTTTTGTTATGCCTACTTAATATAATAAATCATGTCCTCATCCATGCTTCTTTTTCTTTATGCATTTGTTACCCAATGACCGGACCTTGTATGTGAATGCCTTTAGAGGTCAGTTTTTTCCCACTACTATATCCCAGTACCTAGAGATGCTTTTGGTATTTAATAGGCATTTTCTATATATAAAGTGCTAAAATAAAAAACAGAATCAGCTTGCTTTTTTTTTTTTAAAAAAAAAATTGTAGCATTCATCTTGGATAGAACATCTGGGAAGTTGTTTATATTGACCACGGAGCATTCTTGATTCCACTCCAGTGATAAGCCAATGGTAATTTTCAACTATTGTTTAAGTGTTTTAGGAAATATTGGTTTCAATGGGAACATTACTTATGGGATGTAACCGACATTTGTAGTGAATTAATTAAGGAACTAATACATATAAGGAGGTACTGAAATGAATTATTGGTGATTATCAACTTCTCAACAGTGATACTCTGGCTATAAATATGCCCCATTTTCATCGTCAATGATTTAATTACAGGCAGTATAGTCAAATGGAAAGAACCAGAAATGTTAAGTCAGAGAGCTCATCAGTTGTATTGACCTTAGGCAACTTATTTAATCTCCCGACAGCATTTTCTTCCTTTGAAAAATTGTAACTACAGGGAGTGGATTGTGACAACTAGGTGAAATCTGTGAGACTTATGGAGAGTGGACACTATTTGGTTAATTGTTACATTCTCAGTGAGTGTCGAGTGTGAATATTGAGTGCCACACAGTATGTTTAGTAAAACAAATATTTGATGAAAGAAAGAAAAAATAAATCATGTGTGTAGAGCAGTAGACCAGTGTATGACACAACGTAGGTACTCAATATGTGATAAATGTTGTGTTAGTTATTAATAAATTACCACATTTCTTCAGTTATACAAAGCACAGAGAGATTCAAGAACACCCAGTGGATTACAGCTGACTTGGGTTTATTCCACTTTGGATAAAATTGCAGGTGTGTGTTTTAACACTAGAATTAGAAAGTGCTTTCACTGGCTTTCCATTTGATGAAAAGAGCCATTCAACCCCAAAACTATAGCTGTAGCTAAAATAGAAGTTGCAATAAATTTCAGTTCATAGTAATGTCAAAACACGGTTTCTTGGACTTTTCTATTAATCTATGGCAGAATTACAAGTAAGTGGTCTTAATGCTTTCAGCTGAACTGTTTACCTTACATAGTGCTATTAAGGTGAGACTCAGTGGTAGCAACCACCCAGACCTTTGTGGGTGAGTTTCCTGGCCTGTAATAGGGATACCCATATTTATCTCTGAATACAGAAGATTAAACAAGAGAAAAACAGAAATTCTAGTCCCAGTGCTTCACACAAATTAAATATCTGACTGAATTTCTTTTTTTAAAAAAAATTTATTGATTTTTATTGAACTCTACATTTTTTGCTCCTCTCCTGCCTTTCCCCACCCCTTCAACCCCCTCCCAAGGTCCCCATGCTCCCAATTTACTCAGGAGATCTTGTCTTTTTTCTACTTCCCATGTAGATTAGATCTATCTCTCTTAGGGTCCTCATTGTTGTCTAAGTTCCCTGGGATTGTGATTTGTAGGCTGGTTTTCTTTGCTTTATGTTTAAAAACCACTTATAAGTGAGTATATGTGATAATTGTCTTTCTGTGTCTGAGTTACCTCACTCAAAATGATGTTTTCTAGCTCCATCCATTTGTCTGCAAAATTCAAGATGTCATTATTTTTTTCTGCTGTGTAGTACTCCATTGTGCAAATGTACCACATTTTCCGTATCCATTCTTCGATTGAGGGGCATTTAGGTTGTTTCCAGGTTCTGGCTATAACAAACAAAGCTGCTATGAACATAGTTGAGCACATGTCCTTGTGGTACAATTGAGCATCCATTGGATATATACCCAAAAGTGGTATTACTGGGTCTTAAGGAAGGTTGTTTCCTAATTTTCTGAGAAATCTCCACACTGACATCCGAAGGGGTTGTACCAGCTTGCATTCCCACCAGCAATGCAGAAGTGTTCCCTTTTCCCCACACCCTCTCCAGCATAAGTTGTCATCAGTGTTTTTGATTTTGGCCATTCTTACAGGTGTAAGATGGAATCTCAGAGTTGTTTTGATTTGCATTTCTCTGATGACTAAGGATATCACTTCCTTAAGTGTCTTTCTGCCATTTTAGATTCCACTGTTGAGAGTTCTCTGTTTAGGTCTGTATTCCACTTTTTATTGGATTATTATTATTTTTTTGATGACCAATTTCTTGAGTTCTTTGTGTATTTTGGAGATCAGCCCGCTGTCTGATGTGGGGTTAATGAAGATCTTTTTCCATTCTGTAGGCTGTCGTTTTGTCTTGTTGATCATGTCCTTGGCTTTACAGAAGCTTTTCAGTTTCAGGAGGTCCCATTTATTAATTGTCTCTCTCAGTGTCTGTGCTACTGGGGTTATATTAAGGAAATGGTCTTCTGTGCCAATGAATTCAAGTGTACTTCCCACTTTCTCTTCTATGAGATTTGGTGTGGCTGGCTGTATGTTGAGGTCTTTGATCCATTTGGACTTGAGTTTTGTGCATGGTGATAGATATGGACCTATTTTCATTCTTCTACATGTTAATATCCAGTTATGCCAGCACCATTTGTTAAATATGATTTCTTTTTTCCATTTGATATTTTTTGAATCTTTGTCAAAAATCAGGTGTTTGTAGGTGTGTGGATTAATATCCGGGTCTTTGATTTGGTAAAGTTTGATGTCAGGGATTGTGATGCCTCCAGAAGTTCATTTATTGTAGAGGATTATTTTTACTATCTTTGCTTTTTACTTTTCCATATGAAGTTGAGTACTGTTCTTTTGAGGTCTGTGAAGAATTTTGCTGGGATTTTGATGGGCATTGCATTGAATCTGTAGATTGCTTTTGATAAGATTGTCATTTTTACTATGTTAACTCTACATACCCAAGAGCATGGGAGATCTTTCCACTTTCTGGTGTCTTCTTCAATTTCTTTCTTCAAAGATTTAAAGTTCTTGTCATATGAGTCTTCCATTTGTTTGGTTAGAGTTACTCTGAGATATTTTATGCTATTTGTGGCTATTGTGAAAGGTGATGTTTCTCTGATTTTTTTCTCAGCCTATTTATCAACTTGTACAGGAGGACTATTGATTTTTTTGAGTTAATCTTTTATCCTGCTACATTACTGAAAATGTTTATGAGTTGTAGAAGTTCCTTGTTAGAATTTTTGGGGTCGTTTATGTAAACTATCATATCACCAGCAAATAGTGAGAGTTTGATTTCTTCTTTCTGATTTGTAGCCCCTTGATCTCCTTTTGGTATCTTATTGCTCTAGCTAGGACCTCAAGAACTATATTGAATAGATATGGAGAAAGTGGACAACTTTGTCCTGTTCCTGATTCAGTGGGATCGCTGGGAGTTCCTCTCCTTTTAGTTTGATGTTGGCTGTTGGCTTGCTGTATATTGCCTTAATTATGTTTAGGTATGTTCCTTGTATTCCTGCTGTTTCCAAGACCTTTATCATGAAGGGATGTTGTGTTTTGATGAAGGCTTTATCGGCATCTAACGAGATGATCATGTGGTTTTTATTTTTCAGTTTGTTTACATGGTGGATTATGTTGGCAAATTTTTGTATGTTGAACCATCCATGCATATCTGAGATGAAGCTGACTTGATCATGGTGGATGATGGTTCTGATGTGTTCTTGGATTTGATTTGCCAGTATTTTATTTAGTATTTTTGTACCAATGCTCATGAGTGAGACTGGTCTATAATTCTCTTTCTTAGTAATATCTTTCTGTGGTTTGGGTATCAGGGTAATTGTAGCCTCATGAAAAGAGTTTGGAAATATTCCTTCTGTTTCTATTGTGTGGAACAATTTGTAGAGTATTTGTATTAGTTCTTCTTTGAAAATCTTGTAGCATTCTGTGCTGAAACAATCTGGTCCTGAGCTTTTTTTTTTGGTTGGGAAACTTTTGATGACTGTTTCTATTTCTTCAGCAGTTATATAGGTCTGTTTAATTTGCTTATCTGGTCTTGATTTAATTTTGGTAAGTGATATTTATCCAGAAAGTTGTTTATTTCCTTTAAGTTGGACTGAATTTCTGATCTCGTATTAGTGAATTTTAAAATGTATGCCTTGGGCTAGCAAGATGACTCGGCATGTAAAGTTGTTTGTTGCCAAGCCTATGACCTAGTTTGATTCCCCAGGATCCACATGGTATGAAAATAAAACCAACTCCTCCAAATTGTTCTGTGAACACAGGCATACTGTGGCATCCTAAAATTGCATGTGCCCTGGGGACACAAACACACACACACACACACACACACAGAAAATATATATATAGATATAAAAGAACTTTAAAATGCATTTTTGCTATTTCCAAATGTATTCTAGGGAGAAAACATACTTATGTTATCCAGAAATGCTTGCAAATTCTGAATATTTGTGTCCCTCCCAAATTTACATGTTGAAATCTTAATAACTTATATATTGGAATATTCACCATACAGGATAGTATTAGGAAATAAAAATTGTAGGAGATTATTACACCTTGAAATATGAACTCTTGAAAATAGAATTAATACCTTTATGAAAAGTAGACTGGATAGTGAGACTATCTTGATCTTGTACTCCCTAGCCTCCAGAATTGCAGAGAAAAAATTTTTATTGTATACTAGCTACAAAGTCTAGTATTTTGTTGTAGTAGTCAAAATAGACTAAAATAGAGACCTTGCTTGTAAGCAAATGGGGAAGATTTTTTTTTTTTCAGACAGGGTTTCTCTGTAGCTTTAAAGCCTGTCCTGGAACTCACTCTCTAGACGAGGCTGGCCTCAAACTCACAGAGATCTGCCTGCCTCTGCCGCCCGAGTGCTGGGATTACAGGTGTGAGCCATCATCGCCCGGCTGCAAATGGGGACGGTTTTGAGAAGACAGCAGGTATATGTGTTCAAACACAACAGTTTGTGTACTGAGGTCTGAGTGAGCTGCTGGAAGAGAAAACTAGGAAACCCTCAGAAACATGGTGTCCATGGTCCTCTCGCCTGCACACTGTGCTCCCCAGTGAAATGCTTTTGCTTACTTCTGTTGGCTTTCTCCTGGAGTAGTTCTGTGGGTTCATTCACGTTCTGGATCTTCAGCTGGTAGTCTTAGCTGACAGTTTAGGAACTTTACAGTTGAAAGGCTCTTAGAAAATGAGTAGAGACTCAGCTTTTAAACTTCAAACTGTTCATTCAGTTGATCCTCTGAGAATGCAGGAAGGGGCTGAGTCTTTAAGGAATTAGCCTGGGGAAAGTAATAGACCAAAGGAAGAACTTACTTATACAGTTCTTATTGTTTGAGAGTTCATACATGAATATAGAGTGTTTTGATAAAGTTCATCCTCAACTCCTTGTCCTATAATTACTTCTACAACCCCTACCACTTTCCCCTCTTAACTCCAAAGAAAATAAACTATCTTTTTTCATTTTACATACCAATCCCAGTTTCCACTCCCTCCCTTCCTCCCATCCCCTCCAGTTACCCCCTCATCCACTCCTCAGAGAGGGTAAGGCACATTGTTTTGGGGAAGGTCCAAGGCCCTCCCTACTGTATCTAGGCTGAGCAAGGTATCCATTCAAAGAGAATAGGTTCCAAAAAAGCCAGTATAAGCAATAGGGATAAATCCTGGTGCCACTGCCTGTGGTCCCACAGTCTGCCCCAGCCATACAACTGTCATCCACATTCAGAGGGACTAGTTTGGACCTATGCTGTTTCCTTCCCTGTCCTGATGAAGTTGGTGAGCTCCCATTAGCTCAGGTAAACTGTTTCAGTGGGTGTCCCCATCATGGACATTTGTTCAACTATATTCATAGCAGCATTATTTGTAATAATCAGAACCTGAAAACAACCTAGATGCCCCTCAACCAAAGAATGGATAGAGAAAATGTGGCACATTTACGCATTTTACTCAGAAAAAAAAATTGACATCTTAAAATCTGCATGCAAATGGATGAAACTAGAAAACTGAGTGCGGTAACCCAGACCCAGAAAGATGAACATGGTATGCACTCACTCATAAGTCAATATTAGCTGTAAAGCAAAGGATATTGAACCTATAGTTCATGATCCTAGAGAAGCTAAATAATAAGGTGAACCCTAAGAAAAACATACATAGATCCACCTGGAAAGGAGAAATAGACATCATATGACAAAATTGAGAGCATAGGGGTGGGAGGAGTAGAGAGCATGGAAGGGGAAGAGGAAGGGAGAAGAGGGGGTGGGTAGGAGAACTTGAGGGAACAGGATAGTCAAGATGGAGGAAGGACAGAGACGAAAACAAGGAAAGAGCTATTTTGATCGAGGGAGCCATTATGGGTTAGCAAGAAATCTGGCTCTAGAGAAATTCGAAGGAATCCACAAAGATGATCCCAGCTAAGATCCTAAGCAATAGAGGAGAGGGTGCCCAAACTGGCCTTGCCCTGTAGTCAAACTGATTAATATCTTAAATATCACCATAGAACCTTCATCCAGCAACTAATGGAAGCAGAGGCAGAGCTCTGCATTGGAGCACTGGACTGAGCTCCCAAAGTCCAGTGGAAGAGTGGGAGGAGTGAGACTTTGAGCAAAGAGGACAAGCTCATATACCATTTTAAAAAACCTGTGCAGTTTTCTTAGTGCTGCCAGCATGTGAATGGGTTTAGGGCCATCCACTGGAGCATGGGTAGCCAGCCTATCAGGGATCGCATCTGAAGAAAACTGGTTCTCCCTCTCCTAGCAGCCACCAATGGCCAATAGCTCCTCACAAAGTTTAGTTTTATTTCCAGTCATTGGAGATAAAAATTATCATGTGAAACTCTAAGTCAAACATCTATACGTTTTTCTTAGTACCTTGATTTTTACGTGAAATAGATGACGGTTTTTGTAGTTATGACTTATGAAGGGTAGTTGAACTCACAAGGGTGTGTATTTGAAGTATGGCTTTGTTCAGTACTCTTGAGAGTTTCATTTGTTTATAGTGCCACAACCTCTCCCTGTGTTCATGACACTTTCTTAATTCTTCCATCTAAAGTGGTAAAGAATGAAACACATCACTTAGGCAAACAAAACCCCCCAAAACAAAACAGCCACACACATACAAAACCAAAAATAACAAAACAAACCAAACAAAAACAAAAAAACACCCCAGAAACAAAATAAAGTAACAACCCAAAACGAAACAAAAAAAAGCAAAACCCAAAAAAAAAAAACACCCCAGAAACAAAATAAAGTAACAACCCAGAGCGAAACAAAAAAAAAAAATAATCAAGTAACTGTTTAGACTTTTAGAAAAACAGAAAAAGAGAGTTGTTCATAAAAAATTCAAAATATGTATTTGGTCTTTGAGGTACACATTCTATCTCAAATGTTTTCTTTAAGTTTCTGTGCATATATTTTGTGTATCATTGTAAAAAAGAAATGTTTGGACCTGAGTTCTGGATTTAGCACCATGTCAGGTGGCTCACAAGTTCTTGAAACTTCAACTTCAGAGGGATCCAACACTTCTGGCCTCTGTGGACCCCAACACATGCACATACCCCTCCCCCACATGCATTAGCCCCAGACACATGCACACACCCCTCACATATGTATATGCCCCACACATGCTTATACCTCCCACATGCACATACTCCTCCCCCACATGCATATACCCTCACATGCATATACTTTTCCACATGTACACATGATTAAAAATACAATAAATCTTCTTTTCAGTCATAACCACACATTTTATTTATTTATTTATTTATTTATTTATTTATTTATTTTGTTTTTCGAGACAGGGTTTCTCTGTGGCTTTGGGGCCTGTCCAGGAACTAGCTCTTGTAGACCAGGCTGGCCTTGAACTCACAGAGATTCGCCTGCCTCTGCCTCCCAAGTGCTTGGATTAAAGGCGTGCGCCACCACCGCCTGGCTCACATTTTATTTTTAATTTAAAAAAATTTCCGATTTCTTCTATTGAACATCTATTTTTTCATTAATATATTTTGATTGCAGTTTTCCTATCCCAATTCCTCCAAGTTCCCACACCCTCTCCCATTCACATCTACATCCTTTTTGCCTCTTGCTAAAAACAGACAGGCATCTAGATAAGATAAGTCTTTAAAACACACATTCACTACACATAATATTTTTAGTACCTGGTCAGTTTTTCAGCTTTGGATGAGTTCCTACAGAGGGTAGGAATCCTTCTACAGGTGAGAGAGACTGGGAAGAAGGAAGCAGAGTCGGCAAGAAAAACACACAGATCATTCTTCTAAGGGATAAAAGCTTCTTTTTCTTTTTATTATTCTTTCTGTTGCTTGTTCTACTATATTCTTTTTCTGTTCTATTATTATAACCGGATTTCCCTCCTTTCTCTTTCCTGATGTCTTCCTTCTGACTTCTTTATTTTTCCCTTACAGCTTATATGCCCTTGCAAAATCTTTCAAGCAATATAAAAATTACAGTGTGGTTACATTCTATTTTTTTTAAGGGAATGATTACAATGACTGCAAGTAAAAAAACATTTACCATTTCCCTTTCATGATTAAACATTTTATGTACTATAGGTGAAAAGTGAATTATCCCCAAGAGCCCACATATAGTTAAACATTTATCTTTTAGACTTCTCATAGATCAGGAGCCTTTTAGTAATTACCATTTACAGAGGCAGTAGTTTTTATAATTGCCAGAAAGACAGGTTACTAGTTTCACTTTTCATATTCTACAGTCCTGACCAATATCTTAACTAATCATCCAATTCTTTGTTTTCTAGTTACATGAAGTCAATTGTTTAAAGCTTTTTTTTTTAAAATTAGCTATGTTACACACTGAAACTCATAAACACATTTCCAAATATCAAAAAGAACTTGAGCTAATTCCTGGGACTTGAATGTTTTCCTCTGTTTTGAACCTAAACCATAGTCTATACTACTCCTCAAGAGAAACTCCTAAGTCCTAGCTGCATGATACTTCCTTGGCCCCGTTTTCTATGCTCTGCAATCCCTGCTCTGTCAGGGGTGGGAGTAACACAATATCCTACCATTACCTTGTTACAGACCAGCTTCGACAAGTATACACTTACCAGGGTAAGGGCATGGGGATTAGAAAAGTTAGTAAAGGGTACAAAGATGTGAGTGAAAATAATAAAACAGAAAACACAGGATGGTACTGGAAGGTAGTTCTGAAAATGCCCCCATTTAATTGGCATTTGCTTAAATACCCTGACCCCTAAAGGCAGGAGTAAGATTAAAAAAAAAAACTGTATTAACACGATACAAGGAAATAAACATACCAGTTGAAGGTTGATTGCGGGTCTACATTTTTAATTAACTTCTGTTGCTAGAACAAAACAAGTAATGCTCACACCCTAGACCAAAACATTCTGTAGGCAAACCCTGGGTTTGCTCCCTGGGTGGAATCCATTGTTATCTTCCTAAGGGAGTAAGAACTTAGGATCCTTAGATTTTTATTTGGGGTACAAACATATCTACTTCTCTATACCTGAAATAGAAGGTCTGGGTGTTAGCTATACCTGTTGACAACCTTCAGAGAGCAGAACTCTCTGACCTAAATCTTGTGGGATCTTCATTTGAGGTAGAAAACAGACAATAACCTTGAAGGAATAGAAACAAGTTCCAACTCTCCCACTGTTGGTCAGGGTGGAATGGCAGCAACTTGGAGCAAGCTGAAACTATCTGACCTTCAGACAAGGTGGAAATAGGCTCACATTTTTGGGCCTCCACATTACCTTCATTAACTTTCCCACTAAACTAACCTTTATCATAATTCCTTACTACATTTGTTCAAGACCCTTAATCATCAAAATTCTAACACTATTATGGCATGAAATAATTACTTCAACTAAAAGAACAATTTAAGAGGTAATCATTTTGAGAGGAGTTCACAGGTAAAAATGTCCAGTAAAAATAATCACTCTACATTAAAGGCATTCTGAAGATGGATGCTACAAAAAAATCCCACACTAGCTCAGAATTGAGTATAAAAAGAGGTTATTTTTTTAGGGGTAGACTCACAGATCACAGTCCTCTGCATGAATGGGGAACAGGAACCCTCTCTCCCTCCCTCCCTCTCTCTGTCTTTCTGCCTCCCTCTCTCCTTCCCTTCCTTACAAGGGATTTTTATGAAATCCAAATTGGCTTTGAACTCACTGACTCCCTAGTGCAAGTACCACTATGCCTGGTTGATTCAGTGCTGGAGACTGAATGTAAAACTTTATGGAGCTGAGCATTCTGTCAGTTGAGACACATCCATAAATTGTCACCTACACTTTGCAATCATTTGACTCATTTATTTTTCTGATAGCCAAATTTATATCCAATTAGAATTTATTTGAATTTTTTCTTCTAAAATTTGTTGATGGTTTTTCTTTCTAGTTTATTTGGTTCCAACAAGCATAAGTATTCTTAAAACTTTTATTTATTTATTATACATTACTAATGATTTAGTAAGTGTTTTCATATGAAGCACAATTTGGTTTCGAGATTTAAACCACTGATTGTATATAGTTCCATATAAATTTAATCATTGCAGATTTGGAGTGGATTTTAATATGGCATATCTAATTATCTTTATCTTCAAGTCCATTGCTCCTTTTTTATTTTGGGTTTTTTGAAACAGGTTTTCTATAACATTGGATTCTGTCCTGGAACTAGCTCTTGTAGACCAGGCTGGACTCGACCTCACAGAGATCCGCCTGCCTCTGCCTCCCGAGTGCTGGGATTAAAGGTGTGCGCCAACCAGCTTCATTGTTCCTTTCTATCCTTAAACAAAATGTGAGAATCATTTATCTCTTTATATTGCATAAACAATATTGCATTGATATTTTCATTTAGCCATTTCCTAAAACTATATTTTGTTATAACCCTTTTTCCAATTTGATAACTCACAGGGTTTAGAGGAGTTTTAGTGTCTGTACAAAGTCACCTCACAGATAATGGAGAGGAGGTACGTAAGTATGGAATACTGGCTGAAATATGAAATGTGATGTCTATTCATTTCACAGATATTCTAAATTCTATTCCAAGATGAAGACACAAAAAGCCACAGTTCTACATGATGATTATTCCTCTTTCTTTTCCCAGATCCACTCTATTCCCATTGCTTTTATGGAGTTAGACTTTGCTATGAGGCAATCAGTTCTACTTCTATCAAATATATATTAAATTTGCTACCTACTCCACTGAGGGTGTTGGATGTTTCATAGGGAAAAACTTGAGAGGACCTATAGAGATCCATCTTTCTAGTCTTATCCGTAGGGGTGCTTTTTCAAATAATTGCAATTTAATATTATGAATAATGTAATTAATTGTTTGAATTTATATGCTTATAGTTTGAAATCAGAGGTCAAACTTGTGACTTGCAGGCAATATGCATATAGAACCTGTCACATTCGTGTGTTCTGCCAGGTCTTCAATCAAAATCAACAAGATCCAAACAATCCCAAATCCTCTCTCTTTGTTCTATAATGTTCTCCTTGTACCCAAATGGGAACTGTGCTATCTGTTTAAATTGTTGCTTTTACTGGCTTGTTTGAGATTTTTCTTTCTAAATATTGCAAACTCACCTATAAACTGAAGCATGGTTTCAGGAAGCCGTAAAGGACGGAGGGAATACCCACTCTGCTAAGAACGAGCTGGGGTCTCAGGTTTTAAAGGGACTGTGAGTTTGGCTTTGTTCTGTCACTGCAGCAGGAGTGTTGTAAACACTTGGAAATCACCACATCCAGGCCTAGGCTCCCTTTGCTCCATCTCATTCTATAAACTTTCACTCCTGCCCTTCAAAATATGAGAGAATTGACCTCATTACTATTTATAGAGACTTCGCTTCCACAAAAGCCCAGAGCTCTTCAGGGGCTCCTAATATTACAGCACCTATGGCAAGACCACAAGTCAGTGTGCTATTACATATGCTAAAGTATCTTGTAAAGAGGAGGTGAAGCACACTCACTCTCGGTGTAAGGAGAGCTCTGCATCTCCATACACAGCCGCATGTAAGAGAAGATCATTCTAACAGGCTGGGCGAAGCCAGCTGACACAGTGTAGACTACTCTGTTTTCAAAGTCCATCTACCCAGAACACAAGGGACTCAAGGGACAGACCCTGTGCTTTTTGCTTTGGGGCTTCTGTTTCTATGTGTACTTTCCTTTAAAAGGTAGCCCTTTCATTGTTATCCATGTTTCTATGAAATCCAGGAATGTGAACAGAAACTTCTGGCATTCTCCTTTCTCTTGGTATTCTGAAGTAGGCTGAGTTACACTTTTCTCCTTTTCTCTGAATGTGTATAGAAGCACATGTGTATGTAGGTGTGTGACCTAGATGCCTCTGTGTGCACAGGCATGTGGAGATTCGAGGTTGATATGAAAATGCTTTTGTGTTTTAAGGCTTGTAATTTTTGAATTATGTGTATGTGTCTGTGTAGACATGTGCATGTAAAGGCTCATTAAGTCAGAGGGGAAAGCAGACCTCCTGGAGTATCGCCGGGTGGTGGTGGTGCACTCCTATAATCCCAGGATTTGGGAGGATCTCTGAGTTTAAGGCCAGTTGGTCTACTGAGTGAGTTCCAGGCCAGGGCTACATAGAGAGACTCTGCCTTGATAAGCAAAGACAAAACAGAACAAAAAAGCCAAAAAGCAAAAACAGAGGGAGGGAGGAAGGGAGGGAGAGAAAGAGAGAGAGAGAGGAGAGAGAGGAGAGAGAGAGAAAGATATAGAGATAGAGAGAGAGAGAGAGAGAGAGAGAGAGAGAGAGAGAGAGAGAGAGAGAGAGAGAGAGATAAAACCTCTTAGTAGCTAAGCATTACTTTGGACAAAAGGGTTAACAAGCTGACAAGGCTAAAAAATATTTGAAAAGTACCTGGCTTACCCACATGTTAGTTTAACATTTTAGGGTTTTTTCCCCCTGTGAGACAGGATTTATCTGTATAACAGCCTTCGCTGCTGTAGACCAGGCTGGCCTTGAACTCCTGAGTGCTGTGATTAAGGCCTGTGCCACCACTGCCCAGTCATCTGTAGAGCTTTTAAGAAAGAGAAGCATCCAAGAATGGGAAGATAGTTTATAGCTCACAGTAGATCTCTTGCTTAGCATAAACACGGTCCTGGGTTCACGCCTCACTACTGTGATTTAAAATGTATAGAAATGCAAGAAAAGAGGTATTTTTCTGGAAGATCAGGTTTAAAAATCATGTTTAATAGTTTTGAAATAAACTTTGAGTTTTATATCTATATTCATACTTTGGTTTTACCAGCAATGTATTTTTCATTGCTTTAAAGTGATTCTGTATAGGAATTATGATTGACTCCCCTGAAGCAACACAATGGTTAAGGAATCAGGGTAGATTTTACACCATTAATTAACATGGTCATTTCCACAATGCCCATTCCTACCTTGTGATTGTCTCCATTCATTAGGGGGAATTTTTCTTTAGCCACCAGAGGGGTCATATTGAAAGACTGTACCAAATCAAAAGTGCTTCTTGTACCTTTAAAGAGAAATCATGATGAACATTTGGTTTGTAATGAATGTTATTGTGGTTTATCTTTTCGTAAATACTAGCAAAAATTGCATATAAAATAACATCAATTGCTGATAGTATTCTTAAAGACCAATGTTTGATAATGTATCGTATTTCTCTGGATAGGCACATGTGGTAATTTTTGTAGCCATATACTTGTGTGTGTAGCCTCTAAAGGGGAAAGAGGAATACTGGGCAGAGTCTGGCCTTACTTTTTTTAAAGACCCTTAGGTCAATCATGTTTGATTCCCAAGACACCCTTTGTTATGTTCGAAGCATAGTTATCGGTGACTCTTAATAGCAAAACACAGAAGCTGAAAAGTAGTTTTAAACAGAGCCAGTCATGTGATTCCTGAACATAATCTTCTTATAGCATTTTCCAAAAATGCTGCCCTTCAACTTCTGCATTCCAGTTGAGCCTAAACACGGTGGCTTTCAATGATGTAGAAGGCATGAAGCTCTATGAACTGAATGCCGTGTTGACAAAGGAAACTCACTAGCAGGGATTTCATTAACTGGGGATTAAGCTAAACCCCTTTCCCTGAATTGCCAATAAATGAGACTCTTATCTAAAATTTCACATTAAGTTCAGTACAACTGAAATGTGTGTTCTCACATGTGCGTGCTTGCTGAATGAGTGTGTGTGTCCATGAGGGCAAACACCAAAGTGAGTTTCTGAAAACAATTCTTATTTCATTATCAGCAAAAGCACGAATTTCTCTGGCAAGCACAAGGCACTAAATGAGAGAAAATCTTACAACTTAAGCATACATGATGTATCTGATATGTGTGTGTATGTATATATATATTTGTGTGTACATAAATATCTACATATATGTATATACTTGTACATGTGCAATACACATACAAGTGTGCAAATGAGAGATTATCCACTGTAGCGGTGAGTTTAGGCTTAATTTGAGAGACTGTCTTTGATGTTTACATAATGGAGAATGTTAAAGGTTTCTTATTCTTTTTTTGTGTGTATGAGAGAAAGAGACGCAGACAGATAGGCACACACAGAGAAAGAGAGAGAGATAGACAGAACATGTATGTGTCTGTTTGTTATGTGTGGGTGCGAGTGCCTACCTAGCATAGCCTGAAGTGGGCATCAGTATTTTCCTCTATCACTGCTTGTTCCTTTGAGGTAGAGTGTTTCCTTGAGCCCTGGGTAGACATTTCAGTGAGGCTAAAAGCCAGGAAGCCTTAGGGAGCCACCTGTCTCCCCACTTGGTACTGGGGTTACAGGCTTTTGCTGAGAAACACCCAACTTGTTATTTTTGTTGATTGTGGAGCAAGCACTCTCTTTTCAACTTTAAGGATTTTAAAATTTTTTCTTATATGGGCATGTCTGTCTGTGTGTGGGTATATGCATGTGTGAGCGTAAGTGCTTGCACAGTCTAGAAGACGGTATCAGATCCCCTGAAACTGGAGTTCCAGGCAGGTATAAACCCATGACCTGGATGCTGGGAATCAAACCCAGGCTCTCTGGATGAGCAGCAAATTCTCTTAAACCCTGATTCATCTTTCCAGTCCCTGGAGCAAACACTCTTGATTATCCTGTGAACTCTTTTCCAGTTCCATCACAGAAACATCTAGAAAGCCATTTGCAAAATTGATCCTGAAAGCACCCCCTTAAAGAATATTTCTCAATTTTCTTTGTTGTCATTATTCTATTTCAATTTGTTTATGATTACTCAGTTACACTGAGGTAAAATTGTTCAGGGCCAGAGAGATTGCTCTGTGTGTAAAGATGCCTGTCACTTAAGACGACAATCCAACTTGAATTCAATCCTGGGATGTCACATGTTGGAAGAAGAAAAATGACTCCTACAGTTTGTTCTCTGATGTTCATGTGCTTAATCATGTAACACATATGTGTACACAAAAATAAGGGATGAGGAG
>JAQHUG010000002.1:15853385-15863835 GCA_028555095.1 Dicrostonyx torquatus
GGAATTCACTGGATTTGTGTGTTAGATGTATCTTTAAAACAAAATCAGAGGGTGCTAGATACGGTATGGTGAAAAAGTCAGATCAAAGTTTGGTATAATCTGGCTAAGAAGGAAATGTCTTTTCTCATCCACGCTCACCTAATAGATACTTCATCCTTTTGAAAACATAAATACAAGCACACATATCTCTACTTTTTAAAGAAGTTTTATCCAAGCAAATAATATGATTTTAGTGATGCCTGGATTTTGTAGGATGGATATTTTGGTAGCTAACATCTCCTTTGAACTTGCATGATTTATGATGCTGTGGTCTATAAAGAAATATTACTTTTTGTTACACTAAATACAACATAGATCTAACAACTATTTGGTGTGAGTTGTTTTATGCACAGTAAGACGTTGTATTATTTAGTAGTGTTAATTCTGAACTACAAATTCACTGCTTGTCACCTAGAATGATGTTGAAAGTAATGATTGTACTTGATAAAAAGCATAATTTTGATATTCGCACAATAAAGAAATATATGGACACCACACACACACACACACACACACACACTTTCAGGATACATGTTTCACTATCTTTTTTTTTTTAAGAAAAAACAGGTAAAACAATCAACTTTTATTCCAAACCTGTGCTGAAAATAATCAAAAGTATGTGTTTGTTATCTTTATTAGAAAAATTTGTAGACTAAATAAGTCGACTCGTGACGGAGAAAGCCCCAGTCAGTAATTCTAAGTATGATCTCAAGAGCCTGTTCCTCATTACCCAGCAACAGACAGGCTGTGCTGGAATCCCTTGTTCCTACAGCCACATTGCCAATCCTCACTGGTCATTCTTAGCATCCAAATACAATTACCATTGCCTCGGTGACTTTTGCTGGGTAAGCAGAGTGTTCCTGGTTTGAAGCAATTTGAATACTTAGATTTGTTTACTTCATTTTCTTTGACAAAAATAAAATGAGCAGATCTAAAGTGAGTGTTACAATGGGCAGAGAGTCGGGGGAATGAGCAACTGACTTGTCCCTTGTACTGAAGAAAGGTCCAAAGTTTCACTTATGTTTCGTGATCTTGATGATGTAGAGGATGCATGGGCTATTCCTGAGGAAAGCAAAAGAATGCTTGGTCCTATAATTGTGCATCTACATGTCTTTGGACCTCCCATAAATAGTTCATGTTCTCACAAGAGAAGGCAACATCACAGAAGAACCTCTTATGCTTGACGTAATAACAAGAGCTCTCAGACATGTTTCATGTATTTCCTGTACAAGCATCCCAGATTTAAATCATAGTTTCTTGTAAACTATGAAAGGATGAGTAACCTGCTTACAATAGGATAAAGCACATTAAGGATAGAATTTGGGAAAAGCCAAGGGGAGCCTTATCTACATGTTTTTCCAGTTCTACCTTTCTTATTTCTCAAAATTCATCTTTTTTTTAGCATTTAAAAATATACCTATGAGTTTCTCCTCTTTCCCATGTTTCTTTACATATTTTCTTGTTAAAAACAAACTCTCCACTGGCTAGAATTTGGTCTAAACTCCGGGGCTATTTATGGGCTGTTTGTGTATGTTGATGTTTCCCAGACTCCCCCTGTTTGCAAGATGTATGCGAATTTGGGGTAACACGGATCATTTATAAGGAAATGCCTTTTTCTAAACCACTTGCTCCTACATATATTTTTATTTGCAGTATTTACACAGCTAATTTGACCAAAGGAGAGAGTGCCTTTTGGAACATGAGTGACTTCTACACAGAGAACAAATTTCGTTCCAATCAAGATCTTCCTGATTAGGAAGGAGTGTTCACGGTAATTTAGACTTCAGGCAGCTACCAGAGCAGCGTGCACTCAGATTTTTAGATGTTGTGGCAAACTGCTGAAAAGAAACTGGCTTGGATTTGAACATCATCTGGAGTGGAAAAAAAAACCAGCTTGTCTTTGGGCTTTGTGCCATTTGCTTCCTTTAAAATATGAAGCCTTTTTTCCTTTCTGGTCTTGGGAAAATACGAGGCAGCGATCGCTCTGACAGTAATTCAGATTGGCTCCTCTATGAGCAAGGAAGTATCTGTTCACTGTTATCTCAGACTCTGGGTCTGGGGACTGATGTGGGTTATGCCAGGGTTAGGATGAGAGGAAGCAAAGAGTAGAGAGTTCCTTACTTGAGCAGGCTCAGTCCTGGATTGTTTAGGATAATCTTAGCTTCAAGCAATAAAACTTGATGGAAAATGGGTTTAACATAAGGGAGAATTACTATTGTGTATCCTAGAGTCACAGAAGTCTGGGTTGGGGGATGGGCAGCAGTGGTGTGGAAACAGCATCAAAGGTGCCTGCTTTCCCTTTTATACTCCACCCGATACTGTTCAAGACATACCCTCTCCAGGGTGAGAAACAACCACCCGGGTTCTTTGACTTGGGAGTAACAATAGGAGGAGCCCAGGAAGCCTCTTGTGATTCAGAGAGAGGGAGAAAGTCGAGTCCTTCCAACACTGTAGAGACCCATCCCCCCTTTAGTCAGGTGTATATGAATCACAGGGGAAAGGGCTGTACCAAGGACTATATCACAGCAAAACGCATCTGAAGTAGGTTAAGTGGTTGGAAGGATGGGCTAGGGAAATGTAGCTTACCTTGTTTGCTGGTTTGGAGCATTGTTTTCTGCCACTTGTGGAAGGCAATTTTATACGCCACATTTATTTCATTCTTCTTCAAAGAGAGTGAAGTAAGGACCAGAAAATTCTGCAACGTAAAATTGGAAACTGACACTAAGAGTTTAATATGGTAGGACTAGGTGATATAGAGCGTGGATTTGTGAAAATCAAATAGGAATTTACTTTTTTTATGTTGACCTATCTTGTCAACAGTCAACTGAATATGTTTTAAAGCTGTCTGCTTGCAGTATGTGTTAGATCAGCTACATTTTGTTTTTGAAGACAGGGTTTGATGGTTTAGCCCAAGCTGACCTCAAATATGTGATCTTCCAGCACTACCTCCCGAAATGTAGGGTTTCAAGCATGTACCAGCACACTCAATTTCAGCTATATGTTAAGAAAAACATTTCTATTTTTTAAGAACAGTTTTACAGCTTCTATACCAGACAACAGAGCAGATTCAGCTTTAGTTCTTTTCAGTGCAACAGGGCCTGGGCATGGAGAAGCCATGACTCTGAGCTTTGAGTAATAAATTGAGGAACCTAGGAAGCCTCTTTACCCTACAATGTTTCCTATCCCACGGTCTCTCTTATTGAAACCCCACTATTAAATATTTATTCCTTTCGGGCACATATGCACATTTTAAAAGAAGACTAGTCATTTCGCCTCCATATACAATATTAGCACAAGTTCGTTTTCCTTCCATATAATTTAAGTCTGGCCAATGGAATAATAAGCACATAACCATCTCTCGGCACCCACTATGCCTCTGACTTGAAAACACCATGTCACGGAATCAGATGTGTTGGTAAATTCTATGTAGATGCTCATAATTTAGTGCAAGGCACTTAAACACTGTGACGTAGCAGGAAGTATTTTAGAATAGCAGTCCTGATTGCTGCACCAGTCATGATAGGGGAGGGTCTTGTGGCAGTCCTGGTTGCTACACCAACTTCTGAAGATGTGGACTGCCCAGACACGGTACAGATGGGGGGTGGGAGGTTTTCAGTGGTGCAGGAAGAGCACATTTCAAATAAGGACTTTGGCAGTGTAGGGAAAGCTCCAAGTGAGAGAAGCAGACCATGTTTTAACAATTTCAGAATTATTCTCATGAAGAGAAACTCCTGAAATAAAATTTCAAACTGAGGAACCCTTGTGCCATTTGCTTTCATTCAGAATCAAGATGCAATCAATTAATAAGTTCTGACAGCAGAGTCTGTAACACAAATGTTACAAGATACCTCCAAATAGTGCAGTGATGTCATCCGTTTCCCTTCATCTCCCAAATATCTAACAGATGAGAGGAAAGTGACAGACATGTACACAAATGGTGGCAGCAACCGTGTGAGCTGAAGCTACTTATGATTGACACACAGCGTTCCTTGCATGATTCAAAATTCCTTCTTATGTCAGGGACAATTTCCCGCACAAAGCACCAGAGCAAATTCACCCAAGATGCCACCTCTCAGCTGTCACCCAGACATTATTTCTAAGCTTTTTAAACATTAGGTGAGCTGCTGGTAGGAAGGGTCCATGTGTGATTCCATGTGTTGTTGAGTCAATAAATCTGAACAGAGGTACCATCATGCTCTCCATCCACAGGCACATGTGTGAGGATGTCCTGTAGGAAGTCACCATTCAAGTCTGGAGATAGAGCTGCAGATCTTGGCCATCACACCTTGCAAGTTCTAGGTCCTTATTTTGATTATAGATACCTCCACCACCAGACCACGTGGCCTCTCAACATGGGCACTTACTAACATTTTGAACAGACAACCAGCAGTATTCTTGGCTCTTATCTGCTGGAGACCCACTCAACCCTGCCATAAAGTTGTAACAAATATCCTCTAGGCACTGCCAAATAAACACTGGGGGCAAAATTGCCCTGACCTGAGAAATGCTTGGCCACCTACCAATATCACCTCTTCAGTTCAGTACTTGCATTGTTTATGTGCCTAGCAAGGGTGGAAGGTGTTAAATGAAGCCTGTGCATGACTTGTGAGAAACAATGCTGTAACCAGACAGATCAACAGCCAGCTGTATCCCTAGATGCATCAGAACAGAGCTCAGTAGACGTCGAAGTTCAGCCAGCAAGTGAAGCACACAGTGAATTGGTGGTGTCACACAAAAGATTCCTTGTTCCCTCCTTCTCCATCTCTCCCTCTCTTTCTCATCCTACTTCCTATTTAAACTATGCAATTTGGTACAAGGAACAAATGAGGTAAATGTATGATCTAATAAACATTCTATAAAATATATTTAAAACTATTAAAGTATTTTTCACTTTATAATTTTTGTGTTTTGTATTTTCGCCTTAATCTTCAAATGTATTTATTCAACTTTCATCAAAAATGTGTATGTTTATAAAGTATATAAATATATATTAGGGAGAAAGAATATATGAACAAAACAAAACAATACAACCTTTTTCTTAGCTACACATATGTTCCTCTCTAATCTAGAAGTAGAAGAGAGCCTAATTTCTACTTATTCTTTTGGCTATGCTGGAATTATACCTATGGCCTCATGCCTGCTAGCTACATATTCTGAGCTGTGCACTGAACCCCACTCTAATTCCTGCTTTATTCTTTACTGCTTCTTTATTATTTACTCCTTAACACTTCTGTGCTAGATATCTGTTAATAACACTTCCTTGTCAATTTCCCACATAGAATAACAAGTTGGGATGTTTGGTAAAATTGTAGTTACCATAAATGCACATATAGAAGTACATTTATTAGAGCTTCAAGATTAAATGATAGTTATTAAAGCAATGACCAGGTGTGATGGTGCATGCCTTTATTCCCAGGATGTGGTAAGCAGAGGCAGGTGGACGTCTCTGCATTCAAAGCCAGCCTGGTTTACATAGTGAGTTCCAGAGCAGACAGGACTATGGAGAGAGACCCTGTCTCAAAAAAAGAAGATGATTATTTTAAAAAATGCATTTTTCAAAGCTTAGCATCTGTTCAAGTGTGTAAAGGGAGTTGGACTTGACAATGAGTCACGAGCTTTAAATCTCTGTACTTTGCAGCATGGTCTACTCTGATGGCAGGACAGATGTAAGTCAGTCTCTCTTGTTCTCCCCCACAGACTGTAACACAATAGGATGGTACCCTAAAGGATTTATCTGAAAGCCTCACTTTTATTTCACCACTCCTCCACGTTGCTCATTAGACCATGCCAGAAAATCTTCAAAGTCTCAGAGCATGCCATAACAAGGACCATCAAAATTGAAATATTTTGAAAACAGGAGACCACCATCATTTAAGTGTAACTTTCTAGTATGATGGTTGTGGTCCCTGTGGCTCAGAGCCTCAGGATGCTCATTAGCTACTTTTCACTTCCTCAGAAAGCAAGTATTCACTGACGGCAAGAAGTACACTTCCGCAGTCTGTCATGACTCATGTCAGATTTTAGACGATGGCATTGATTTGCTTTTCTGCTTAAGTCTTGGCTAAGCACAAAAGTCATGTCTTTTACACACATATTTATGGTGTGATGCTTGAGATGCCTCCTGCATTAAATAGGAATTTAGACAAAGAAGGATTCTTTTTCAAGGTGCAGATATTTCTTGAACAAAAAGTAGGTAGGTTTACCAGCTACTCAGGATGACAGGTAATTTGTAGAGATTGCTACATTTTGCTAGAAAGTGTGGTTTGTCTACTTGTCTTTTAGAGTATAACACTACTATATTTGGCTGTCTCGCATGCATATCCAGGCAAAATTCTCCACAGATCTTCAGATGGAATTCATTCTTTATGTTTAACAAATGTCTATGAAAAATTCATTATTTTCTCGACTTTTCTTTTGAGTTACAAAGGGATTTGGAAAGAAGTGTAAAAATCCATACCTTGATCCATCAGCCTGTAAATTGTAGTACTTTACATGTGGTTTCTTATGTTTTCAGTTCATTTATTTGCATGTTATCTTTGATTTACCATAGCCCTGCAAAGGAAAGAAAATAGTCAGTGTTTGTAGTCAATGAATTATATTTGTTTTGTAGAATGGATGACTTACTATTAATCTAATATTATGAACTGGAATTTTATGTATATAATACATATAGTGACCCAAAACATAGTAATTTCTGTAGAGTGGCAGGAACTCAGCGATGATTAATAGAGGAGCCAAAAATACAAGGAAGTGAACATGGTGACTATTCACCCAATTTCTGAGTAAGGGAGTACTGAAGTAGTAGCCCAAGAAGTGAAGGCTATCTTGTAAATATTTTACTAGGAATGTTTTAAAGCATATGTAGTATGTATGGTAGTTTAGATGAGAATGGACCCCACAGGCTGATATATTTGAGTGTTTGGTTCCCAGCTAGTGGACTGTTTGGGAAGAACTAGGAGGGACGGTCTTGTTGCAGGAAGTGTGGCCTTCTTGTGTGTGATGGGTGATGGACAATGAACTCTGAATTTCAAAAGCCTACACCAGGCTCAATCTCCCATCCCTTGGCCTATGGACAAGATGCGAGCTCTGAGCTACTGCACCATTGCCATGCCTGCCTGCCTTCTCCCATACTCTCCACCATGATGGTCATGTGCTCACCCTCAAAAAAGTGTAAACTAGCCCCAAATTGAACACCTTCTTTTATAAGTCACCTTGGTTTCTTCCATCTCAACAACAGAAATGAACGAAGATATGTAGATTCTGATAAGATAGCCAGTAATGAAAAAATGAATGATATTGATGACATGACCACCATCAACAGCTCCGGAGAGAAAACTGAAGTATAAAGTCTTGAAAGAGAAAGAACAGTCTCTATAGTCTGACTGGAGGAAAGATGGTTGTGGGCATGAATAAGTTGGCTTGCTGGTGGGAAAAGAGGTGATTCTCATTATATCAATTCTATTTTTTTTTTTTTTTTGGTGAAATTCAAGGGACAAGAAACCTTAACTAAGAGTAAGGATTATGCAAATGATGCTCTGACCTCAGGGAGAGAGGAAAAGCACAAAATGAACATATGTCTCTTACTATATATTTTAAGTGCCATTTTATCTATATGTGTAGGCTTTTTGTTTTGTTTTGTTTTTTCGAGACGGTTTCTCTGTGGCTTGTTTCTGTATGCCAAATGCATGTAGGTGCTGTGGGGGACAGAGAATGGTAAGGATTCTCTGGAGAGGAAATTACAGGCAGCCAGTTGTGAGACACCTTATGTAAATGTTGGGAACTGAACCAAGTCCTCTAGAAGAGCAGGAAATGCTCTTAACCACTGAGTCATCTCTCCAGCCCCTTACTTCATATTTTTAATGAAATGGGATTTTCTTTATATTTACAATATAAAAAATAAAACCTTCACATTCCTAATAGCGTGCATAACTGGAAAGTTTTTCCTGTCATTTACTTTACATCAATCAGCAGTAGTAATGAACACACACACACACACACACACACACACACCTTACTGAGTACCTTTAATGTTGCTTTTATGTATACTTGTTTAGAGATGGCCACTTTAAATTGAATAACCTATTGGGGAGTTCATCTTTGGAGAATACTTATTCTCTTTCTCAGTCACTGTTGATTGCCTGTAGGTTTTCCTCCAGGAGTGGTACCTTGTGACATTTCCCTTATCCAGTTGAACATGTCAGCTAGTGTCATTGTGCAGGTCTCATTTAGGTGGCCATATTGTTGGAATTTAAAGGGTACAGTTTCCCTGTCATGTCTAAAAGACATTATTTATTAGCAGGCATCCTTCAATCTTTCTTCCCCTCTTCCATAACGTTCCTTGAACCGTAGGTGTAGGAGTTGCATTGTTTCTCAATCACTTAGAGAAACACAATCTTTAATGTCTCTAAAGCTCAAGCTACTGATACTGTTGAGCTCCATTCTTCCTGATGCTTCTGAATGTCCTGAAGCAGCTCCCCCTGCCCCTGGATTCTCTTTTAAATAGCAATTGTCATGAACATTTGCAAAGAGCTTTGAAAGTTTTTATTTTTCCCTAAGGTAGAGGGAATTTTTCCTTCCTGGTTAGGATAATAAGGACAATAGCTTATCAAATCAAATGATAGCTTTCTTTGTAGAACTTGGGTGGATTTGTTAGCAATTGCTGATAAAATGGGAGTTTTCGTAAACTAGAATTCCTCAGCTGTGACACAGATGCACGGCGTGAGGACTCAGTTCATGTGCATCATCCCCGTGGGATGTGGAACAAGGAGGAGTAATGCAGATGTGAAGATGAGTATTTTGTCTCTCATGAGAGTCTCCTGCCTTTTAACAGCATTTATGCAATACTGGCCAGTTACTGTGTTCATTTGTAAGCTGTTTTTATTAGGGTTTCTATGACTGTGATAAAACACGATGACCAAAAGCAGCTTGGAAAGTAGAGTTTACTTCTCACTCCACCACAGAAGGAAGTCAGGGTAGAGACTCAAGGTAGGAACCTGGAAGAAGAAAGTGAGGTAGTGGCCATTCAGGAGAGCTACTTACTAGCTTGCTTTCTATGGCTTATTCAGCCTAATATTTTATTGCACCCAGGAACACCAACCCACATTTGGTACCACCCACAATGGGCTGAGCCCTCCCATGGCAATCATCAATCAAGAAAATCCACTACAGGCTTGCCCACAGGTCAGTCTGGTGAAGATGGTTTTCTTTTTCTTTTTCTTTAGAGGCAGCTTCTGTCTCTCCCTTCTCTCTACTTTTTCCCCTCTCCCCTCTTTCTCTCTCTACCTCTCTCTCTTTCTCTGCTCTTCCTCTTTTCCCCCTTTCCCCTCCATAACCCACTAAATAAATACCCAACCTCACTCTGCATGGCATGCTTATCAGTGTCTCTGTCTCTCACCCACTGCAAGGCTCCCTGCCTGGGACCAGCTGCCTTTGGAGACCTGCAGTGTGATCTTGTGGTGTGTCTATCCATCTCAGTCTCTCATCCACCATGCAGCTCCTTGCCTGGGACTTGCTTCCTGCCTAGAACTGGCTGCTTTTGTGGCCTGTCATAGTCTTGGGACCCACTGCAACTGTCTGCCATCTCTCAGGAGCCTGTGGTGTGGTCTCATGGCCTGCTGCCCATTGCTGCTCCTTGGAGACGTGCAGCATTTTACTTAAACCATTACACTGGTGCAGTCGGACTCAGTAGGCCCTCCCGCCACTCTCCCAGGGTTGGGATCTGGAACTGGATATTTTTTCCACAACAACCATGTGTTCCATCTGCCTGGGCACTGACTCCTATGCACACCAGCAGCTTTGGTGGTGAGCTTTTCCCTTTCAGTTCCCAACCACAGCCTTCACAGCTACGGTTGAGCCCTTTGCTGCTTTCTACAGCTAAAAATGTGACCAGACAATCTGGGGTCAGTCCTCCCACTCTAGCACTGCATACACTGCGATGTCCATTCAACTGAGGGCCCAGGGTCCATCGAATTTTTCTTTCTCCTCTTTTCTTTTGGACCACTCGTCAGTGGCCCCTGCCATGAGAGACTGCTCAGAGCAGTCTCTAGCCTTTCTGGCTTCCAAGTTGCCTGGACCAGAGCCAGTCAGACTTTAACACTCCACCTGTAGATAGAGGACGTTCTTCTACAAGCCCTGCAGTGTTTGCTGCCATTTCACACCCCACCTATAGAGGGAGACATCTCCTTATAAGTGTTGTGATATCGCCATTTTTGTGGGTTTTCACATTTTCTTTTTCTTTTCTTTTTTGAACTTTAAACAAAATTTTATTACACAAAGGTTGTCACATAATTGGATACGTCTCTACTTTGTACAGGTACTCTCGCTCCACAGAAAGGCTGCCTCTGACCTCCTCTGGTGACACAAGTGCCACAATCCTGACCATAGCGGAGCAGGACTGTCTCGGTGACTCAAG
>JAQHUG010000002.1:15867428-15905148 GCA_028555095.1 Dicrostonyx torquatus
TAAGATGGAATCTCAGAGTTGTTTTGATTTGCATCTCTCTGATGACTAAGGATGTTGAACATTTCCTTATGTGTCTTTCAGTCATTTTAGATTCCTCTGTTGAGAGTTCTCTGTTTAGGTCTGTACTCCATTTTTATTTTATTTTTTTTATATTTTTTTCTTTATTGATATTTATTGAGCTCTACATTTTTCTCTGCTCCCCTCCCCCCTTCAACCCACCCCCAATGTCCCTATGCTCCCAATTTACTCAGGAGATCTTGTCTTTTTATACTCAAGCAGTTTTTTCTTATTTATGTCTTTTTGCAAGTGTAAATCTTACTGTTCAGTTAAGAATTAGTATAGTTAAGCTCAGACCCAGCTCTCTAGGCAGATTCTATACTGTAGTCATACCTGATAAACAGCCCTCAACTGCTCATAGATCTGAGGAATATGGCATTTAAATATTAAATTATTAAAAAAACTTTTCATAACAAAAAGACTGATTGTTGTGTAATTATGGGGATCTGAATTCAGATTTTTACCATCCATGTGAAATCTAGGTGTGACTTCATGCAAATAATTCCAGCACTATGGGAATCAGAAACAGGAAAGTAGCTGGGGCTTGCTGGCTAGCCAGTGTGCCCAAAAACAGTTTGTTCCAGGTTCAGTGGGAGACCCAGTCTCCAGGAAATCAGGCAGAGAACAACAGAGGATGAATGATATATGAGAAGCACTGATGTCTGTATTTGCACACACGTGTATTCACATAGGCAGATATGATACAAATATACACAAAAGTTGAAAAGTACTTGTTTGGCTATGGAAGCATGTTCATTTTAAGCACTTTATTATAGGGCATAATTTTTCAACCTGTGAGTGGTGACTCCTATGAGGTCAAATGACCCTTTCACAGGGACAGCATATCAGATATTCTGCATATTAGATAGTTATATTATAGTTCATAACAGCAGCAAAATTGCAGTTATAAAGCAACAAAGAAATAATTTTATGGTTGGGGGTTACCATAATATCATGAATTGTATTAAAAGGTCTCAAACTTAGGAAGGTTGAGAACCAGCGCTATAAGGTATTAATATTATATAGCATTAGGTCAGCATTACTGTAGTGCATGCAAACCCAGATGTCCTTGTCCTCCATTTCCTCCCAATGGCATTAACATTAGAAATTATTTTAGGGAAATAAGATTTTGTTAAATAAAGCTATTCCGTCATGCTATTTCTCCATAGTTTCGAAAGCACTTGACCTTTGAGATCTGTTTTGGATCATGCTGGATGCTTAATCTCTTTCTCTGAGGTGAAAGTTGGAATGAATTACTGACGTTTAAGTGGTTTTCCATATTTGTGGATGAAATGTGTGGCCAGAGAATCTTGCTCAACATTTTCCTCCTATTCTTTATTAAATGTTGGTTGCTCCATCAGAATAACTTACTCCTCAGAAGAAAGATGGCTTGACAAGTGAGAGAGCTGGAAAATGAAAAGTTGTGTGTTTACCCCACATACTAACTACATATTTATTATGTAGATATTTAGCGAAAAGGGTGCTTTCTTCCCTATCCTTCCGAAGCTTGTCTTCTGGTGGTGATGGGGAGACTGACCAGCATTAGATTAGATGGTTTTTCATGTGAGGTTAAATGCCTGGTAGGAATAGAGTCAGAGCAGAATAAAGGATAATGGGAATGGGATGCAGATGCTTTGGATGTTGTTCAAAACACAGTAATCACAGCACTCTTTTTATCTGCTCATGGTGATCCAGCACTGTGAACACAGTTTGAAGTGTACTTTTCTGCATAGTGTGAATCTCAACAAACTTCCCATCTTTAACTCATTTAATGCATTCGGAAATGCCCTTCATTTTGGCCTTGTTTAGTGATACAGATTTCCAGAGTAGGTCCTGCTACCTCATGCCTCCATTTATCTACTTGATTATGGATTTACACATCCCCATTCCTTGTTTCACAATTTTATTTACTTAGTAAATTTTTGCTTATTGTTTGATACTCTTATTTACTGTCATATTATCACCAAACAGTTTCAAGCTATACTGGTCATCACTATAACAAAATACCCAAGGCAGACTACTTACAAAGAAAATAGTTCAATTTAGCATATAACCGAGAGATCCAAATATCAAGAATGGAAAGTCTCATTGGTTCAGACTCTAGGGAGGGTTCTGGACGCCAAAGAGTTAACAAACGATCACACCTCTGAACCAGGAAGCAGAATGGCTGGGTAGGGTCAGACTTAGTTTTTTATAACACCCCTTTCTTGAGGGTTCCACAGAGGTCAACAGAGAGTTGTCATAATTCCTTTTAAAGCTATGACTCCTATGAAAGCCTCTTATTAGACCTCATCTTTTAGAAGCACCTAGAATAAATACAAGAAATGTTAGATATAACCATATTCCCAGAATATGACATGACATCTATAATAGAAGAAAAAATGAACTTTGAGGTATGTATGTGTGTTCCTGTTGCTACATCTTAATATTCATGTAGAAAAAGAACATCATAAAGGATCTTTTTCTCTAATTCAAATGAAATCTGCTGATCTTTTGGAAGGTGTACATATAAAATGTACTGATTAAACAGACATTTGTGGTAGAGTACTTGCTGGCATGTGTGAAGGTCAGAGTTCAATCCCCAGTCCCCTAAAAATAAACAGAGATTGTGAAGTGTACATTGTATGCCAGGGACTATAGTCAGCAGGGACTCAAAAACATACATATTCAGACTCTGGTCTCAGGAAATCCACGCTGTGTTGGGAGTGAACAGTCAGAAGTCAATAAAGCCATCTATTTGTTTATACCTGCAGAGTTCTATATTTTATCTGTATCTCAGTGTGAAAGGTGCTAATGCAGAGAGAGTCAGGGGACAGTGTGGAATTGTGAGTAGGTTGTATTTGTGTGGGAAGTCCTTCTGTATATGTATTACTTTTATTGGTTAATGCATAAAGAAGCTGCTTTTGGCCAATGGCTTAACAGAATATAGCCAGGTTGGAAAAAATTTATATAGATACTAAGCAGAGTCAAGGAGATGCCATGTAGCCGCCAGAGGTGAAAGACGTGAGGTGCCAGCTGGAACCTTGCTGGTAGGCCAGGTTGCAAATAAAATAATGGAAATGGGTTAATTCTAGATGTAAGAGTTATCTAGCAATATGCTTAAGCTATTGGCCAAATAGTATTGCAATGAATATAGTTTCTGTGTGGTTATTTTGGGGCTGAGCATCTGGGAGCAAACAAGCAGCCTCCTACAACATTGTATCACATGTAGAATGATGTTTGGCATTGCTCTCCATACCTCAAGTGGCCAACAGTGACTAATTTCCACCTGATGTTAGCCCTTGAGGTGGTATCAGCAATTTACCATCTCCTAAGAGCATCTAGTGGTTAACCAAGTGGCCCAAGTTTGGTCAGACAGCTTGGTTTCTGGCCTACATGTCTTAGTCCAACTGATGACTATAAAATTTTGTCTAGTCTTTATTAAGCTTCAGAAGGCTATGCTGCTCGTTCCTTAAGGAAGTAGGAAACACAAAGCTGAAAAATATTGGCAGAGAATTTGAGCTACTGAAAAAATTTAAAGGTTGTTTGATATAGTGTTTTGGGGGGTAAAGTAGCATAGGAATTATGCCACACTTTGAACTTAAGCCTCTGGGCACAGTAAATTAGACACACGATATTCTTGTCATCTGCTGTCTTCAATAATAATTCTCTTAATCTAGCGAAGGATGGTAAATGTTTTGGAATAAATATAATATGCTGTGGTTGCCATGGGGTGAGGTAAGAAGATATAAGACAAATACCCAAGTCTTTGTAGCCTGCAGATAGTTTCTACATTGTCTACCACACATCTCATTGGTTGAATCAAAATGTAGTTTTGAGTAGCATCCTCTCATGTGCTGTTTCATTTGGTTCTTGTTACAATTCTGGAAGGGGAGTTTTGCAGATATGATGCATGCTTTATAGCTGCAGAGACTCTCCCTGCCAAGAGGCATGAGGGGGGAATGTGAGAAGCATGTGGGAGGATGCCTGTTATATCCCTGGCTCCTTATGCTTGTATCATATAAGACAAATTAATTGTCACTGATACTACTTACCTATATTGGGACTGGCCCAGGTCATCGGTGCTAAAGAAAGTAATCTGTTGACACATTGTCTTCAAACTGATGTGTACATCATCTCTACACTGTCTTAACTTCAGGAAATTTTACTTACTATTGTGACCTTATACTGTTCCTGTCATCTATGGTTATCCTTGAGAGTTCCTACCTCTCGCATTGTTGTCTGGCCAGAACTAAGAAGAAGCCAAATAACAGGGTGTGCTTCAATGATGCTGTCAGTGGTACACCAGGGATAGTGGTCCAGATTTTACCAGCAACAATAAAAGATTTTATGTCTATTACTTTGTCATATTACCACAACCTCCTGAACTATGTGTGGTAACTATTAAGAGCCCAGGTTAATGAGGTAACAGTTTTCATATAGCTAGGATAAATCTTTTCTTGCTCTTTTTTTGTGGTCCCATACACATTTCTGTAAATTCAGGTAAGTTGTGAATCATAAAAAGGTTTCTCTTCAAAGCCCCATAACTTCCCACTTTCTTTATCTACATGAACAATTCTATCGCCTTCTGGTTGTCTGAAGCTGGCTTCCTTGGGCCCTTTCTCTTTTTTATTGATTTTTTTTGAGCTCTACATTTTTCTCTGCACCACTCCCTGCCTCTCCCCTCCCCCTTCAACTCTCTCCCAAGGTTCCCATGCTCCCAATTTACTCAGGAGATCTTGTCTTTTTCTACTTCCCGTGTAGGTTAGATCTATGTAAGTCTCTCTTAGGGTCCTCATTGTTGTCTAAGTTCTCTGGGATTGTGTTTGTAGTCTGGTTTCCCAGACTACAAACTTTGAGTCTTTTCTAAGGCCCATACCAGTTCCATTGGGAAATATTCATATTTTCATTTCTAAACCATGTCCAGACTCATCCACTTCTTCATCTGGATATTTTTGTCTATTTCATTTAGAGGTAGCAGCCTTAACATTGAGGACCATATCTATTGTGTCTTGGGCAGAACGGGCATCTCTAGTATTATAAGAGGAACAATGCTCAAAGTGCTTAGCATTTAGTCAGTGGAGCTCCTGATGGCTGACCTAGCCCTTGTGTTAGGTGTTGAGCATTTAGTCACTGTGTCATGAGGCGGTTTGGAGATCTTGAGAGAAATGGTGGTAGAAAGGAAGATGGGGGACATTTACAAGACTTAGTGCAAAGACTACTTATCAACTATCAATCAACAGGGAAATGGTTCAATATTTTAACATCTGAAGATTATGTTATGACGCTGTGTGCAACAGATAACTATGAAATACAAAGCCAAAAGTGATTTACTACCCCTAAAAAAGAGAAGTGTTCATCTCTATAATATTTGGGTTTGTTTCATGACTACTTTCCTTCCTGGGCTTTAGTCCTTGTCAGTCCCACACATGGCCGTTTTCTCTCTAGGGAGAACTTAGCAGTAAACACCCTCCTTCAGAAGGACTTCTCTGCCCTGCACCTCGATTTCAAGGAGCAGAGCTAGTCATACTCCTCCTTTTTACCCTGCTTCAACATTTTTCATGAAGTTCCTTGCTCTATGCTGTTTGTGTTTTAATTTTAAGTCTCATTTCTTCCATTATATTAAGCAGAATGTATTGTCTACCTTGTTCTACCATGCCAGGCACATAGTAAGCTCTATTTTTTTTTGGTGTGTTTCAGCTTTTGTTTCTTTATTTTTTTTATAATTTCCTCCCTCCCTCTCTCTCTCTCTCTCTCTCTCTCTCTCTCTCTCTCTCTCTCTCCATCCTTTAGTTGTATTCTTCCGAATACCCTCTCTCCTTTTAAAAATAATTGTCTTTATTGAGCTATATATTTTTCTCCACTCCTCTTCTACCCTCTCCTATGGTTCCCATGCTTACAATTTACTTAGGAGATCTTGCCTTTTTTTACTTCCCTTGTAGATTAGATCAATGTATGTCTCTCTTATGGTCCTTTTTGTTGTATAGGTTCTCTGGGATTGTGAATTGTAGGCCGGTTTTTCTTTGCTTTATGCCTAAAATCCACTTATAAGAGAATACATATTATATTTTATCTTTCTGGGTCTGGGTTACCTCCCTCAATATGATGTTTTCTAGATCCATCCATTTGTCTGCAAATTTCAAGACATCATTATTTTTTTCTGCTGTGTGGTACTGCATTGTGTAAATGTACCACATCTTCCTTATGCATTCTTTAGTCGAGGGGCATTTAGGTTGTTTCTAGGTTCTGGTTATGACAAATAATGCTACTATGAACATAGTTGAACACATAACCTTGTGGCATGATTGAGCATCCTCTGGATATATACCCAAAAGTAGTATTACTGGGTCTTGAGGTACGTTGTTTCCCTAATTTTCTGAGAAATCGCCACACTGACATCCAAAGCAGCTGTACCAGTTTGCATTCCACCAGCAACACAGGACTGTTCCCTTTCCCCCACATCCTCTCCAGCATAAGTTGTCATCAGTGTTTTTGATCTTGGCCATTCTTACAGGTGTAAAATGGAATCTCAGAGTTGTTCTGATTTGTATTTCTCTGATGGCTAAGGTTGTTGAGCATTCCCTAAAGTGTCTTTCAGCCATTTTAGATTTATCTGTTGAAAGTTCTCTGTTTATATATGCACCCCATTTTTTAAAATGGGATTATTTGTTCTTCTGATGCCCAATTTCTTGAGTTCTTTGTATATTTTGGAGATCAGCCCTCTTTCTGATGTGGAATTAGTGAAGAACTTTTCCCATTCTGTAGGCTGCCATGTTCTCTTGTTGACTCAGTGTCCTCTCTTATCCTACTCCTCCTCCTACCAAATCACTTGTTCTTCCAACATCCCCTTCCTACTTTCATGCCTCCCGCCTTCAATTCTCACTGTGTCTTGAGTATTTTGCCTGAGCATGAATGGGTGCTATTTACTCAAACAAGGGCAACTTCCTAAGATGTGTTCCACCAAGAAATATGATTCCTTGTCCCCTAGAAATCATTAACTGGCAATACTCCTTCAGAGAGAGGTGGGACTTTCTGAGCTCTCTTCTATCCATAGTGGAATATTCATGGATCAAGGCTTGTGCTGTTCTTATGCAAGTGACCACTGTTGCTGTGAGTTCTTTGGAGCAGCAGCTATGTCATATACAAAAAAATAGTATTATGTGTGATATTCCTTTCCATTTCTGGGCCTTACATTCTTCCATCTATTTTGCCATGTTTCCTAGGGCCTGAAAAGGCTGATGTAGATTCCTGTTGAGGGTTTTGTACTTAAGAAGTAGTCATTTTCAGCACTTTGTCTGGAAAGGTATGAGTCTGCATTGTTTGTTATCCATTGCAAGCAGAAACTTCTCTGACCATACCTGAGAGCAACCTTAATCTAGAAGTATAAAGAAATATTTAGAAGGCAGTTTGATGACATGTCCACCAATAAGAGGTTCCCTTATAAGGCCGATGACCTCCAGAGTCATGGCTTTTTGAGCAGGTTTACAGTATCAGGAATGAATTCTTCCTGTGGAGTGGGCCAATCAAATCAGAGAGTGGCTTGTTATCCCACAACGGTCATTCCATTATTGCTCTAGTGAGCTTATCTTGTCTGGAAGATTGCCATTGTAGCTTGCAGGGTACAATGGGTAAAGAACAGTTTTTTTGTCCTACAGCCAAAGTGTTTTCTCTCTTCAGCAATGGGGTCTTATCATCTAACTATGGTGGGCAACCAAGAACCAATGACAATAGCCTTTGTTATTTTTTTAAATGTGTTGGGGGGAGTTATGGAGTCCCTCTGATCCCAAGGAGTTATTCCACACCTGGCACTGCTGTTTTTATTAACTTGGTTTCTAGGAATAGTGTTATTCAACCATGTGGGATATGTTTCTTCAAAAATTTTTTTGTTTTTTAAAAAATTATTATTTTTAAATTTTTTGGTCACTGGGATTCAATAGACCCTTTAAACACTCCATTGCTCTTGGTTATCTTCCAAACTTGATGCTAAGATCCTGTTCCTTAAGATACCACATACTTGAATCATAGGACTTAGGGAAATCAAGCTAGTACCAACCTAGAAGGTTCATCACAATTCACTAGCTCCCATAGTACTAGAAGGTAGTATGCATGGTATCAGAGGAGAAAAGCAATCATCAGTTTCACCCAGCTGTGAACTCTTCGCCAGCTACAGCAATGAGTGACTTGATAAGATATGCCCATTGGTACAGTAATGGCATGAGTGTTATTGGAGTAACCAACCACTTCGGAGTGAATTTAAGGCCCACTCCCCAAGATAGAACTCATACCTGACACCACTATTTGAGCCAAGAACCTGCAACTGGATAGGTCATAGGACCTAGAGGAGAACTCACATTATTATTCTGCCAAATGGACATGGTAAAAACTGACTCCTAATGACTTTTAATGACTTCTAATGATGAATGCATTTCTTAACCCTCTTCAGAGAAGGTAGTTGACAAGTAAATGGGAGATGACAACAAGGCCATAGTGTTTTCAGACAGTGACAGGGCAGTTACATGTACTATTTTACAGTGGATGTGATAGCAAGTCCAGGCAAGATCAAGCCAGACAAAGCTCCAGTAGGGATGGGTGAGGCAGTCAGGAAATCCCTTTGCTAGCTGTGGAACTATTAGTACTGAGAGTTGCTGGGAGAAGGAAAGTCAGTTTTCGTTAAGGATGTTTCCTGAGAGGTTACCCAGATTTCAATAAATGCCTCTACACCCATGCAACATACTGTCATAATGTGGATTTAGTGGGCATTAAAAAAAAAAGGCTCACCATGGTTCCACTGACTCCTGTGGAGGTTGTGGCTTCTGAGAGAAGATGAGAGAAACAGATGAAAGATAGGGATATAGGAAGGAATTTGTGGCATTGACACACAGGCGGAGCCTTGCACCCTTCTTTCAGAACGGTTCACTCACCTCTGCTGGAACTCCCAGGTGACTTAGTCACACTTAACAGCTGCATGGGTGGTACCTGGAAGGAAAAGGCACAAAGACAAGATGAAGAATGCTTTGCACTGATGCGACCAAGGCACACCGCACATGCTGTCATTCAGGGTTGTGCGCTGGACCACTCTGGAAGGTGCCATTTAGAAACTGCTTGTCTCTGTAGCAGACCTTTGAACACGAGCTTTCATCAGCCTTTCTGTTCCTGGATAAAACATTTTCCCACATAGCAACCATTTAATTTATTCAACAAACATATATTACCCCCCCTGCTTATTTGCAGGGATTATATCAAAATAAATAAAGGCATTTCCTGAGAAGCCTATTTCCTAACAGCTTACTTAGCAAACATAACAAAATCTTCACTCTGATGGTAGACTGTGATGTTGGGCACAATCTCTAAAGAAAAAAAACACCCTTAATTTTCCCTATTCAGTAATAAACTTATCTCTCTGGCTTTGTGGTTTAAAAATAAAGCTCACATGAAATTGGAAGGGAATCTTGGGAGGATGATTGGAGCGGAATTGGTAGGGAGTAAATAGGGGTGAGCTTTATTAAAACATCATATGCTTTTACAAAATTCCTTAATATCTAAGAAAAATTGTATTTTAAAATAGCTTGCAAAATGGTATACTTCCGTAGTCCTCCCCACATATGTCCTTGATTTAGATTAACTCTTTTCCTCAATCCCCTCACATTCCTGATTCTTCCACCCTCCTTTCCTCTTGAACCTTAAATTCCCAGGACTGCCCCTTCTACTTCTGTATCATACATGTTTTTATGTACTCTCTCCCTTAAAATCTCTTCACCCACCTTTTTTCCCTTTTCTTTTCTCCTTCTTATTCTTTTTTGTTTTGGTTTTTTGAGACAGGGCTTTTCTGTAGCTTTGGAGCCTGTCATGAAAATCACTCTGTAGACCAGGCTGGCCTCGAACTCACAAAAGTCCGATTGTCTCTGCCTCCTAAGTGCTGAGATTAAAGGCGTGCACCACCACTACCTGGCCTTCTCCCCCTTTTCTAATGGCCCCTTTCAAACTTCCTGCTGTTACAGCATTACATTTTGCCCAAGATGGCCTCAAACTTGCTGTGTAGCTGAGATTCCCAATCTCCCTACTTCTCAAGTGCTGGGTTTATAGGTGTGTACCATTACGCCCAGATTTATACAGTAGGCTATAAATAAATATTTGCCTCCTGACTGAATGCATGAGCTGCACTCATCCATGATGGGAGATCATGTTAAATAATCTTTACCTCTGTATCACCTTGTCACAAGTGGTAGGAGGTTGCATTAGTCACCATTCTGGTTGCTGTCACGAAACACCTAGAAAGAGCAACTGCAGGAAGGCAAGGTTTCTTTTGGCTCACAGTCTAAGAGGACAGCCCATCAAAGTGGGGGGAGGCATGGTGTCAAGAGTAACTCTGGCTGTGGTGACAGGAATGGGAGGCATCTGGTTCTACTGTGCTCACAGTCAAGAGACAGAGCGATATGGATGCTGGTCCTCATCCTGCTTTCTCCTTTCTCTCAGGGAATAGTGCTGCTGCCTTCCTGAAAAGTGAGTCTCTCCTCCACTAAACCTCTGTGGAAACACCTCACCTCCCGAATCCAGATACACCCAATGGCATGTCTCCTAGGGGAGTCTGAATCCAGCTAGATTGACAACGAAGATGAATGATTACAAGTACCTGCTTTTGTTTGACAGATTTATGAATTGAATGCTGCAGTATAGAAGGCCGTGTGGGATCCTACAACTGGGAGATGATTCCATTAATAATTCACTAAAAGTAGAGTAATTGAAAATCCTGGATAGCAAAGAAAGCAAATCCTTCTTTTATAATACAGGATTTTTTTTTATCCATTCCATATAGCCAGGAAATTCTGCCAAAAATATATTTTCTCTCCAAGAAAAATAACCTTAGTACTCATCCAACTTTACGGAAACTATTCCAGCGGCCAATACCATTTTGTGGCAACAGCAAATGTACATATTAATCTGAATATTAAGCAGTCATCACAAGTAATCTATAGGCTACCAAAGATGTTATTATATAGGCTACAATTGTAAAATGTCTATTAAAATAAAGACAGAAACAAGGAATCTGGTAAGCTTTGATGCTCATTTACTTTTACATATTTTATCGATTTCAAGTAGTATTTCCACAAGTGTTTTGTTGCTTGGTAAGCCAGCAGCTCTGAGTCCTTGTGTGAATGTGAAAAAATCGCTAGTCTGCTGCCTTGAGGGATCAGGGGGAGAAGGCTGGGGGAGCGCTCTCCCTGCGCACATTTTCTTTGTTTCCGCCAGCTCTATCAGATAGGAGCAGGGTTAGGAGTGAAACATGACATTCTGACAGGGAATCTCGCAGACAGATTCTTGGCTGTGCTCTCTGCTGCACTTGAACTTCTGCTAAGCATGTGATGAAAGAGTGTTTTCAACTGCACCAGCTGTGGAGAGGTTAATAAAACAAAGGAGGAGACACAAAAGAGCTCCCAGCAGAAAGCTTCTGGCTTGGCCCATTTTTCTAGTTTCAAACAACATGTCAGGGAGCTGGAACCGCTGTGTTGTTTGGGCTCTGAAACCGTTTTTAAACAAGTTGAGCTTCTGAATGAAACAGTTAAGGAGAATTCATAAGCAGCACTTCAAATGCAGCATGTTGACCCCAGAAATGCAAAGTTCTCACTTTGCAACAGACAGCTGGGAATTACGAACCATGTATTTATTTAACAGGCACCCTTGATAGCTTTTCTGGCTTTCGAATGGTCTGACCTGCAGACTTGGAGACGGTCTGGCTATAGTGAAGAAGTCGCTGTGCTTTCTGCCCTCCTCCTGTGTCCCTTTTCTTGGGCAAAGCATCGTTGAATGTGGCACCTTGCCCAGCCTGCTGCTCCAGAGGCGACTGCTCAGTGCTGTCTTATTTAGGGGTCAGCTGCTGACCCATGAGCCATCTAAATGGAAAGGAAGAATGAAACAACTCTTTAGGACACTAATGGCAAAGGTTCTTCCCCAGAGGTTAGAGTATAGGATACGGAAGAGGAGGGCCGTCCACTGACCAATCTTCCGGTTACCTTTATCAATCTTCTGTTGCATACCTAAGTTCCAACATAAAACATACTAGTATCATGTTGGCTCTTACTGCTTTTCACATCCTGAAAAGAAACACAGTAAAGCGAATCAACACTTGTACAGGCTTCTGTCAGGAAATACGTGCATGTGTGTGTTTTGTATTGATGTGTTTGTATGGGTGTGTGCACATATGCATGTTGTCCGTGCACATCTATGTGCATGGAGCCCAGAGGTGAACATCAGGTATCTTCCACTAGGGCTATCTACTTGTTTATGCAAGACAGCATCTCACACTGAACCTGGAGCTCACTGATGCAGCAAGCCTGGCAGCGTCTCACACTGAACCTGGAGCTCGCTGATGCAGCAAGCCTGGCTGGCCAATGCACTTCAGAGACCTCTCTGTGCCTCTCAACGGCTTGGGCTACAATAGGTTCTGGGTTCCAAGTTCTGCTTTTATGGCAGACATTTTACTGACTGAGTCATCCCCCCGAGTCCCAAACCAACATTTTCATGTCACCTCTACTGCTTTCTGTTAAACTAGAGGTCTGTTATTACACGTGTCATCTGGGTGATAAGGTACTCACATTTCTTGAGTTCAATTGCAGAGAATGAAATTTGTGGGTAACAAAAATTCTCAGTAGTCTAGAGAAACCTTACAAAGTTATTTCTTACCTCAGATAATCTAAAATCGATCTTCATCATATCATCCATCAATAATTTCTACTGAAATAGAATGGATTGTTTTGGGGACTGTTTCTGAATTGTTAAAGACGCCCAGTAAATTGACATGGGTCTCCTTCATATTCATCTCCTGGTTGTCTGCCCTCTGCAAGTCTTCCCTCTGCTTCAAATTCATGCCCAGGAAGCTTCTCTTCAGCTGTGACGCCTTTCAGGGAGCTTTCTGTGCAGCTCCCTGGCTTTATTGTGTGTAACAGGGGAGCGTCATGAACTTGCCCAGAAGCAAACACACACAGGTCTCACACCAGAACACAGCCTGATACAAACAATCCAATGCACCAGTGTCCTGATTTATCACATTCATAAGTTAGAAAATAGCTAACTGCAACGTTGAGGAATCTGTCATTTTGAATTTCATTTTGCAATACAGTAATGCATATGATTTGACTCATACAAATGTGTTCTACTCAGGAGTCTGCTTGGAAGATTTTAGATAAAGTGTTAGGGGAGGTAAAAAGAGTAGATGGGCAAAACTGGAGATTGCAGCACTATTTAAGAAACTATGTTGTTGCTCCATTTACACTTAATACAACCACATAACTTTCCTATTTGCATATTATCACATACTTTTTCCATATGCAGTAACTACATACCTATTTGCAGATACAGATTATTTCATACCTATTTGCATATAAGATAAAGACAGATTTTACATTTCTCCCTTTTACTGGTGCAGCTGGTTAGAAAGAGAAACAAATATCTTGTTGTTTTATCCCCATCTCCATGAGGATTCAACAGCATGGTCTTTATTTACTTATAATTTATGAGAAGTCATTGACAGAGAAAAGATTTTGCGAAATGAGTTCAAGATGAGGCACTCTCAAAGACAACATTTGAAAGTAAACTGTATTTGTACAGTAACATCAAAGTAAAACTGTATTTATGTGATTAATTTATTTTTCTAAACCTTTTAAAAAAATACTTGAACATTTAAATGCTCAAGAAACTCATTTTTAATTGCATTTTAAAAGTATTTTTGTGTGTGTGTGTGTGTGTGTGTGTGTGTGTGTGTGTGTGCGCATGTGCTCCATGGTGGAGGTCGTTGGAAAGTTTGTGAGAGCTGGTTCTCTCTTTCTACCATTTGGATCTGTTTTCAGGCTTGGTAGCAAGTACCTGTACCCATTGTGCCAGCTCAGTGGCTCCTGAATCTCAGGCTTTAAAACATTAACTAGAGCTAAGAGTAACTGAGTAAACATAAAAATAGAGAAATCAGCTTATATCTAAAATCAAAATACCTGGAAAAGAATATGCAAACTAGTATAGATATCTACCTCCTTAAAATAAAATACAATAACACGTTCTCATTCTTTTAGCCTAGGAAAACATAGGTTAACTGCCATCAGATGGCCTCTGTAAGCACCTGAAACACAATGACTAGTAAAAGTAGCTTTGGGAAGACATCTGGACTTCGGAGAATCCTTTATGTTTGTCTTTTCTTAAATATTTTGAACTGTGTAAGTCCAGCAGGCAGGCAGCACACACAGATTTCAAACCATCTTCACATTGGCTTGGAAGACATAGAAATAGCTTAAGTTTTGGCCACTGAAACTCTGAGGCTTTCCCAAAGGATAAGATGTGCTGGGCACAGAGCCTTGCATTGTGGAGGGGCAAGATTACAGGGCTTGGAAGGTATTATTCTACATTGCCCAACAAGGCATGTTATCAGATGTTAAGCCCTGGCTGCCTACCTGGGCAGGACACCAAAACAGAGCAGAGTGTGGGATGGAGGAAATCCTTACTTGAAGGCTGTTATTCAACACTTAAGACCCATGTGAGGGAGCTATAGTATAATGTTCCTTTTACTCTAGTTGATATCAAAATGTCTACTCCTCGTTTTTAGAAATTTTGGTGTGAGTCACACAATCTTTTAAAGTTTTGAAATGCAACTAAAATTAGATGCATAGGATCAAGCAGCATTAGGTTTAGCAAGCAGGAAGAAAGTTTACCTGTTGTTTTTTCAGCATCAGTCACGATGAGGGGCATGCTCCATGGAGCTTGGCAGAGGCACAAGAAGTTTGCATTGTTAGCCATGACTGCTACTGTGCCCTGTTCCACTGATGCTTCTACAAGAGGAGCCATCACAGTGCACAGTGAGAACAGGGCTGTTGTCAGCTTATTTGTGCTGAAGCTACACAAAATAAAACAAGGACCCTGTGCAATGTCTGAGGAATTTGTTTGTGTTGAAGACTTTCCTCTCTTGCTTTCCTTGGTCTTTTTTGTGTTTATTCTAAGATTATCTCTGAGGGAATGGGATGAGTGGAAACAAAGTACAAGGACACTTGTGTGAGAAACTATCATGAGACACATCTCTCTGCATGCTAACCTAAAAGTTAATCAAAAATTGTCTGAGTTCACACACACACACACACACACACACACACACACACACAGAGAGAGAGAGAGAGAGAGAGAGAGAGAGAGAGAGAGAGAGAGAGAGAGAGAGAGAGAGAGAGAGAGAGAGAGAGAGAGAGAGAGAGAGAGAGAGAGAGAGAGTAACACATGAATGTCATTTCTTACAGGAACCTGATTTTCCCTTCAGGCTTGGTGTACTCTACACAGCTTAGTCCTGGAAATCTAAGTTGGATGACATGAGCATGAAGAAAGGACAGACACTAAAGAAATGACAGATACTCGTACAGGAAAGGTAGGATCAGTTGGACTGTGTTTGTTCTTGTAGATAGTGCCACTGAGGAAATCGGTAACTTAGTCTGTTTCTTATGTACAGTTCAAGGAGGAGGGGCTGGCAAAGCTTATTAGGATCTCTGTAGGGAAGCTGTCTCAGGCCATAAACATGGGGGGGGAGAAAACTACAGGGAGTGCTGGTCCTAGTGAAAGGCTAGTCATTTCTCAGCACTTGGCCTTGGACTAGAAGAAGGCTTTGCCATATCTCTGAATCTCACCTGGGAAGACTTTGTCATCCATGTTAATGGGTCTGAGGCATTGGGGTTCCGTGACCTGGCCATGCCCTGTCAACAATGCACATGCACTCAGGACTTCATAGTCTCCTCATAGAGGCCCTCCTATTTAAAATTGCATTACCCTGGATAAAATATTGTAGATATAACAAAAAGTATATTTTGAAGCATAATCCTTCTGGGGGCCTCATTTACATTTACAATTAACTTTAAATGATGAATTTAAAATATCAACTATATGCTCTCTCAATCATATCCTGCAAAACAACACTACTTTGGGGAAAATGTCTTTGGCTTTTCTGCAAAGTTCTGTAAAATTGCTTTTAAAAAATTATATTTATTACATCGAGACCAAATATAAGCATCACAGATTTTCAGACTTATTTTTGCGGGTTATCTTCCGAGAGAAAAAATTTTCCCAGATGATTTATTTATTGAATTATCATCCCAGATTCTAACATGTTATTCCTTCAAAAGATTTGCCCTGCCCTTTGGCTTTCTCCTCTGCCTCCTTCTCTTTCATTCTTAAGACTTCTCAGTATCTTCATCCTCAGGCCGAAAAGCATCGCCACATCACTCAGCCATTGTCTGCCAGGGACCTGGGAGTATTCTTTCAATTGTCACACTGTTTTGGTTGCTCCAGAAAGCGAATGCATCTCCAAAAGCTGCACACCCAAGAAACTAGAATTTGAACTTAGGTTTCTCTTTGAAAATTCCCAATGACTTCTTTTTTTACTGTGCGCAAACTAAACAAAACTGAAAATATTTGCTGTGAGCATGACAGTCATAAACAGTCACCACATAGGCGGTGTTCTAGGCTTTTCTTCAAAGGGCTTGTGCCCGTTTCTCAGGAACCAGAGATGTGGGATGCTACGACACCATAAACTGTGGCCTGTGTTCTGTGCTGAAAGTTTCCAGCTCTCTGCCAGAGAAAACTTCAAACATGTTGGAAGACTCTAACTTCCTGAATTGGACAATGCATAATTTTCTTTAAACTGATACATCAATTGGAAATTCTGCTTCTCCACTGAATCGTTGTTGATTATGTGCCAGGGTCCTGTCTTTGTCCTAACCACTCTCATCCTATTTTTAAAAAATCCCTCATAGCCTAAAGAGAAGATTTTTTAAGTCAATCAAAATAATAAAAAAGCTTTAGTTAACTAGAAACTTAGGAAGGTGAATCTTAAATGTGATCATACTTCTGGAACACTTAAGATGCATCCAAGATCTTGATGGTAATGTCAGGCCCTTTTGGAATCTCAGTAACCATAACAGTGTCACTCTTGGGATTTTCAGAAAAATATAAGAATAAAGTCAGAGTAAAAATAAAAGGAGAAATAAGTCTTAAAATTGAAGAGCAATTATGTAGAGAAAGTTAAAGATAAACAAGAATGTTTAGGAAATTCAGATAAAAATGACCCAAAGGGAGAACTCTAGGGACAGAGAAAGATGTAAAAATAAATGCTGATGGAAATAATCAGGGCACAAGGTTATAATTCTAAGTTTTCCAAATTGCACATCCTGTTTAAAATGTGCGTTTTGCAGTTTTACACAAGCCTGGTGCAGTGGGAAAGAGCATGAGTCTTGGGATCCAAGGCCCTGGTTTGGGGTCTGGCTCAGACATTTGCTATCTGTGTTTTCTTGGAAAAACCTACTCAGGTTCCTGTTTTTGTTTTATTTATTTTTTTAATATAGAAACCAAAGATATTCTCTAACATGCCTTTGAATGCGTTGACCTTAGTATAGCCATAGGTAGACTTAGAACACTCCTGATATGATCTCTAACATGCCTTTGAATGCGTTGACCTTAGTATAGCCATAGGTAGACTTAGAACACTCCTGATATGATCTCTGAAATGCCTCTGAATGCGTTGACCTCAGTTCAGCCATACGTAGACTCAGAACACTCCTGATATGATAATAGTTTCTTCCCATTAATTCACATCCTAGGATGCAGTAGCTTTCAGAGAACATTTATCTTGCTACCATTTCTAACACTATGCCAACATGACTTTAGATTTTTGTTGTTATTGTTATAATCAGTGTTTTCTTTCTTAGTGATCAGAAACTGAATATGCAAAAAGCTGGGCCCATTGTTGTGTTTGAGGTCTATGTTCAATCAGTGGAAAACTAGATGCTACTGTAATTTGAGTTCTCTTTATAATATACTTTACATTATTTTCATTTTCCCTGTAATTGCCCAAACCAGTAAACTATTTAATGTCTCATATATAGTATTACATAAGAATAAAATGCTATTGTTAGAACAAATTTTAAAATGATCTAATACAATGCATGTTAGAAAGAAATAAGGTGCTATGTTCATATAAGTGTTAAGCCAGTATGGTATCTTTTTCCTTCTGGCTATAAACAGATAATTTTTATGTGTTTTGATGCATTTTATGTGAATAAAATAATCATGGCCAGAAAAGCAGCTAGTTTATCCTCCCTCCATGTGCATAGCACAAATATATGTGCATAGCCCACACATAAGCGAATGAAACACACATATGTGAATGACACACACATGTGTGCATGATACATTCATATATGCCTAACATGCATACCTGCATGTAAAGACACCTAGAGCAGGTACTGTTGTTTCTCATATAGGACATGGCCACTATAGCCCACGTGGTTTCTTTGTATCCTCTGTGGGAGACAAGGATTAAACACTGCTTTGAGGAAAGAAAGCATAGAAGAGAATTTATAATCCTTTGAGCATTTATAATACTTTGAGCATTTATAATATTTTGAGAATTTTTGAGAATTTATAATACTTTGGGGAATTGTTTTGGTTTTGAAAACCACTTTATAGTCAGAGGTTTGCTCTGCTTCTGTGCAAATCTCCTCCACCCATAGAGGTGAGTTCATTTCTTCTGCCCCCTTTAGCAATATTTTCACATGATAAAAATACTTTCTGGAAAATTAATTTTTACATTTTATTTGTGAAAATAAAAGGAATTGATTTGCTCATAACTTATTTTAGCTACTTAGTCCTGTGTTCTACACATCTTATCCCCGAATCTCTGTTTACAATTCTCATTCATATGGGTACTTACCTGTTTTTATTTAAGTAAAAACTATCTATTCTAGAAGTCTAAAGTTTATTTGAAAATCTGTAATTTTTTTCCTATAAACGCTACTTGTCTTAAAAATAATTATCATTGCCTTTCTCCAGGCCACAGATGAGGAGTCAGGGAACACAGAAAAGATAGTATGGCTCAGTGGTTATATAGTGTACTGACTTCTCCTCCAGAGGACCAGGGTTCAATTCCCAGCACCTACATGGTAGATTACAACTGTCTATAGCTCCAGCTCCAGAGGATCTGATATCTTCACACAGACATACATGCAGGCAAAACACCAATGCTCATTAAATAAAAATAAACAGATCATAAAAAAGGGATAATATTTTAATTCACAGTACCCTCATTTATTGACAGTTATTTCATGCACACTAGACATATATGTTAAGTTGAAAGGAAAAAAAATATTGGGTTTTACTCCATTTACTTTTTTTCATTTATGAAAACAGTAGGAAAGGAAACTAAGGAGTTGATATAAGCCCATATCTGAGAGAATGTTGAGGGCCTGAGTGGCCAAATCCATCTCCCCACCCCATATCTCAGCTACCATGCCTTGGGTATACCCTCTGAGGGGCAAATGAGTTATACGTTCACTTGAAGCATGATTAATAAAAACTCACAGAGATACTGGGGTTCGGCCTGAAGGTAAAAAATGTAAAATAGCTCTTACCTTGACCTCAGTCTGAAATGGTGATCTTGCCTCCAGAAATCTCAGAATGGACTATGTCTCCTGGGATTAAAGGCATGCATCACTGGGATTAAAGACATGCACCTCTCTGTTTCTATGGCAACTAGTGTGTCTACTGGGATTAAAGGTATGTATTGCCACTTTCTGGCCTGTAAGACTGACCAGTATGGCTGTTTTACTTTCTGATCTTCAGGCAAACTTTATTTATTAAAATACAAATGAGGTGGTACACACCTTTAATCTCAGCACTTGGGAGATAGAGGCAGGCAGATCTCTGTAAAACAAAACAAAACAAAACAAAATAAAACAAAAAATATTGATGTGGGAATTTCCTCTGTATGCTGTGAATACCATTGGTTAATAAAGAAACTGTCTTGAGCTAGGCAGGGAAAACTAAACTGAATGCTGGGAGAAGGACAGCAGAGTTAGAGAGAAGCCATGTAGCCCCGCTGGAGACAGATGCCAGAACTTTAGTCTGTAAGCCACAGACACATGGTGATAATAGAAATCAGTTAAATAAATATGTAAGGTTTAACCAATAAGAAGATAGAGCTAATGGGTCAAGCGTTGATTTAAATAATATAGTTTCTGTGTGATTATTTCGAGGCTATGTGGCTGGGAACTAACTAGCAATCTCCTTTCAACAAATTGGCACCCAACCCCATGCTACCCTCTTTATTTTTGGCAGTGTTTTGTGAAACTCAGAGCTTTCCCATTGAGTTCCATTCCTAGCCCCATATGCATCTCTATTTTCATTTTCTTGTTTTTCTCTTTTATTTATAATGTTTCTTGATTTTTTCCTTTCAAAAGACTTTATAAGTTGTTGGGGTAGGGAAGGAAGTGATGTCTACTACTTGAAGATGTCTGAAGTGTTTTAATGACAGTGACCTCAGACCCTTATTGCATACTAAATGCCAAGGAAGGTGCTTCACTGAAACTAGGAATGAATTAGTTCCTCCTCTGTTCAGGGAAAGAAGTCTTACTAAAATTTCAAACAAAGCAAAATTTAGAGGATTAGTTAACAAATAGAGGAAAAGAGTTCATTAAAATATTTTTTGAGCTGGATAGACTACTTGAAACAAGGTGACATTCAGTATGATAAATGTAAAATGTTAGATTCAAATCATCAATTTGTGTTTACATGTGTATGTATGTAAACATATTTGGTTGTATGTGTGCACATGTGCTCATGTACATGTGGAGGCAGACGTCAATGTTGAGTGTTTTCTCCACACTGTTTTTTGAGATAGGGCTTCCCACTGATTTGGTGCCTCCCAGTTCTGCAAGACTGGCTGGTCATGGAGCTTTGGGAATCCTTTTATCTCCCCAACCTCAAGCACCACTCTCCTGCCTGCATAGCAAGCACTTTGCTCTCTCTCTCTCTCTCTCTCTCTCTCTCTCTCTCTCTCTCTCTCTCTCTCTCTTTCGCCATCCTAGTTCCTCACATAATATCTTGCGTAAAGAATAGATAAGATCTGATTTGTTAGTGAATGTAAAATGGACTTTAGGTTTGTATTCAAGCTAATGTAACTCAAACATGCAGATCTGCTGCTAAACACTCCAGTCTTATGCTCTAGTCATTGAACTCTAGGGTCCACATCAAGGGAGTTCCTGGTCTAACCCTGTCCACTGCTGGTCACGCAGGAAGTACTTCGTCGAGTCCTGGGTACCACATTTTAAGAGGGAAGTTGACAGCGAACTGGACCATGTTCAAAGGACGAATGGTGAAGGGTCTGGAAACCATATCATACAAGGAGTAGCTAGCAGAATGTGTTCATTTTGCCAGAGAGAATGACAAGTTGTGTTAACAGTTTCAAAGGCTGTTCTGAAGTGGGTGGAGGGGTTGAGGGGAAAGCATAGACCTTGGTACCTAGTTACAGAACTAAAAAGAGCGAGTGAGGTGGGTAAATCTAGGCTCCCAGATGAAAATGCTTTTGAAACAATTACATTCATCATGGAGAGGGAGTTTCAGTTATGGCAAGTTGCTGGTCACAGGGGAGCCATGGGCAGGGTCTGGGTGCCACCTGTGAGAGCAAGCTGACGCCAGGCTGCAAGTGCTTTTGAGGCTGAGCTGGCTGCACTGCTATGCTGTCGTCTGTTTTCTGTAGGAGGTGTAGGCAGATCTAGGGTAGACAGGAGAAAGAGCAAGAAGTAAGCACTGCAAAGGTTCTCCTTGACTGCAGGGTGACAACAGCTGTGTCGTACAAGTGTGTGCATTTTGGGGTGTGGTTTCACTGTACGGGAAGAACAAACTAAACAATACTGTTGTCAATGTCTGGTTTTCTCTGACTTCTAACTTTTTTGTGGGTGTTTGTGGGTGTGCAGTCACCATTCAATTCTTTTGTGTGCATCTTTTGACCACACTGATCTCTGAGCACAGATCACGCATTTATGAATTAAAAAATGAGAGTTTTTTCTCTTGCTTCTTCCTTGTTCTTCCCTCCATCCGTCCCTCCTCTGTATGTCCTGCTGTTTTTATTCCTCGCTCCCCCAATCTGTTTCTTCCTCCTATATTACTTTCTCCTCTATTTTTTTCAAACAAAGGGACACATGTTCGTGCGTGTGAATGTGTTTCTGTTTGTACGTGCATATGTTCCTGTGGGCAAATATGCTGGGCTTCATGCAGAGCCTTGAGCATGAAAAGCTTGGGCGCTGCCATTGAGCAACACTTCCAGGACACAGTTATTTTGTACCCTTGAAACCCCGAAGTCTTTATTCTAGACTAAGATTTTTTTCTTTTTTCTTTTCTTTTTTTTTTTTTTTGTGTTTTGCTTTTCGAGACAGGGTTTCTCTGTAGCTTTGGAGCCTGTCCTGGAACTAGCTCTTGTAGCCCAGGCTGGTTTCGAACTCACAAAGATCCACCTGCCTCTGCCTCCCAAGTGCTGGGATTAAAGGCGTGCGTCACCAGAGCCCAGCAAGATTTTTTTCTTTTAAAGAAATAAGTTCTGACATTGCTCTTTGCTGACTCCACAATCTGCAATCTCTGCCCGTTTCCCCTCCCCACTCTCTGTTAAAGCATAAACTATGGTGAAGTTATTAGTGAGATTTCAAGACAACAGCTCAGCTTGTATTGAATGAAGAGCTGAGGGTCCCTTTTCCGGCTGTCACATGTTCCAGGCAGGCTCAGCCCACTTGCCCTGTGTGGTTTGGGGCCTTTAACTATGGAGCAGGTCATTAACTGCCTGGGGAAGCAGCAGCACATTGTTCTGCTGTTTTCAAACCACAATGGCCTCTGTGGAATCCAAGACCTATAAAGACACAGTTATGGTGGAGACTGACAGAGGCGTAATTCATGGGCTGTGTCACTGAAGAAGATTCCAGTGAAGCTGTAAAGCTAATAAAATATGAATTGTTTTGGGGGATTACCGGTACCTCATTTCCTTATCAATTAACTCAACTAATTTAAAACTATAATGAGTGTGAGTGTGTGTGAAGATAACTGAGACTAAATCTGATACCAGAAGTTTCTAGTGCATAATCTTGCTGTGGAGACCGCTCTCCAAAACAAGCAAAGCCAAGCAAGAGAAGGAAGGGAAAAAGAAGGAAAGAAGGAAAGAAAGAAAATTTAAGAACAAAGTGTGTCTCCCTGCATCATTTCTTTTTCGTTTTCCTTTCCTTTTCTCCTTCCTTTCTTCCCCCTTTGCTTCCCTCTCCTCCCTTTTCTTTTTCTTTTTAAAATCACCCCTCCCCCATGTAGACTATGCCCATGCTTTAAAAAAAAAATAGTTTAGGTAACTTACTAGGTTTTGATTTCAGTCTGGAATTTTTTTTAAAGCCTCAAATGAAAGGTTCTCTTTAATCAGATAATTGGCCAGCCAGTAATTTTAGCCTCTCTGTGACACACCAGTTGGCAGGTACAGAGGTCCCAGCCAAACCTATGTCCCCATCCCCCATCTGTGCCCCTGGGACTGTCTTTGAGCTTCATCAGCCACCCCCTTGCAGCTCTCCAGAGGCTGCGACATCCCAAGCACTGTGGAGTTTGCAAAAGTAGAGCCAGCTGCCAGAGGTGACCATGTGGAAGTCACAGAAGCGGTTGTGTGGCTTCGTTACAGCTTGTGGAGGGAGAAAGAGGGACTGGTACTCCACAGCCCTCTTCCCTCCAGATCACCAGCCTTTCGGAGTAATGCTCGGTTTCATGAGCTCTGGCCTCTGAGGTTGCCTAGGAGGTTTGGGTGAGACGTTAAGACAAGAGCACTAACTCCTGTTTCATCTCCCCTGTCCTAAGTCGCCCAGCCCCACCGCGTCACACAGACTGGGAAAACGATCCCTCAAACTCGATTGTCTGCTGGTTTTCTTTGACTACTGCTCGACTCATCACGTTCGCTGGCAGCCATGAATGAAACGTAACGTGCTCAATGACTGACATCCATTAGAGCCCTTGCACAAACCCCGGGCTGCGTTTTGAAAGGCCCCTGGAAGAGAAAGGACTGTGTGCTCTTTGAATGTGGGCCTGCTGAACCGCTGCCAAGGGCGGACCGCTTCATTCAAAGGGCTGAGAGAATAAATGAGAATAACATCCTTGGGGACCCACAGGATCAGCTTACTCCGAAAACGCTCAGCTTCACAAAGGGTCAGAGTCACAAGGTAAATGAAAATGGCCAGGAGGGAACTTTGATGGCCGAAACACTGTAACAGTAGAGGACTTGAAAGAAAACTTTATTTAAAAAAAAATTTAAAAAGAGGCAGTTAGTTAAAAGGGGAGGAGGTGGGGGAACCCTCAGAAGGGCAAAGTCTGTTGATAACAACAAAAAATCCTTCTGTGGAGACATCAGTGAGTGCTCATTGGTTATACACACAGTATGTAAATAGATGTACATGCTTATGAAAATGTGTATCTATACTTGTAAACACCATACATTACTCTTATTTGATTCATTGTTGATAAAAACCAGGTGATCTCAGTTTCTTACTGGATTCTCTACAAGTACTTTAATATGTGTCCAAGTCTCCAACCATGAAATTTAGAGTCTCTTCACACACCGCAGTTTCCCGTTTCATTCTCACACTAACTTACTGACAGCTTTAATGGGAGCATCAGAAGCAATTTCTAAGACAGGAAATGATAAAACCCACAAAGCCTCCCAATGCATCTCCAGAGAGACCCTGGGGGTCACCCGCCACAGGGTCCTACCTCTGGAGACCCTCAGTCCCCTGCCTTCTAGATGGCTTTTAAACCCAAAGGCTCTGGTACCTTCAAGAAACCCTTCAGGATTAGGTTTACCCGAATGGCTTACCTGAGACAGGGGATCTCCTACCCCCCCAGTAGGATAACCTCAGACAGGGGACCCCCTACCCCCAGTTAGGATACCTCAGACAGGGCATCCCCTACCCCCAGTTAGGATAACCTCAGACAGGGGATCTCCTACCCCCAGTTAGGATTACCTCAGACAGAGGATCCTTCACTCCCCAATTTACTCAAACAAACACTTCAGAGTCCTTTATTGTTTTCCAAATGAAAAGAAAACTTAATGTAACAAATGACAATTATGTTGCTGAAGTGGGAAGGAGACTTGTAGAAGCCTTGACTGTGACTGTTTCCAGGGACTGACGTTAGCTGGTGTGACCATGCTTGAAGGGACACCAGGTTGAATGTTCCCACTTCCTTCTGAAGACACCCACTTGGAGCTGGAAAGATGAATTAGATTGGAAAAGAGATTTTGCAGGTGTCATCAATGTAAAAATCTGAGAGGAGTGCAGAGCTCTTACCTTGATAGGAGGTGAAGGGAGATGGAGGAGAAGGACAGGGAGGATAGAAACATGAAGACTGGGGAGCGTGCCTGCAAGACAAGGACGGTGACCAGTTGCCAGCAGCTGCTAGAAGCTAAGTGAGATGAACAAGGCAGATTCTGCCTCAAAGAACCCCCGAGGACCCTTTGGTGCTGAACCCCTGGCTTCCAGAACTGTCATGGACTAAGCTGCTGTCATTTTACGCCATCAGATTCGTTGTGGCTTGCACTGGCAGCTTCCGGAACGTAACACACTAGTGGCAACAGCTGTGTGTTATTTTGACCACAGGGTCATCCAGCTTGGACTTAGTGGTCCCCAGTGAGCAATCAGGTAGTTTTGAGGCAGCTGTTAGAGTTACTGGGCGGCACTGGCCGAAGAAGCTTACCCTGGTGAAGATCTTCCAGGTTAGAGGTTTGCTGAGAGACTGACTACTTTGGATTTAGTAACCTAACATTCATATCTCCTCGGCACAGCATCATTTAGCTGATTTTTTTTAAAAAAGCTACAAAACATTCTTCCTAACTCATCAATATATAGGAAAAGGCTCATGCTATAACTACAGTTAGTGTCAGAATTCTGTGTAAAAGCGGCTAGCATTGAGAAAGTTCCCCTTATTCTACCTGGAACAACCACAGTTACTGTGTATTAGCTGCTGAGTATTTGAGAATTGATGGCTTACGTCTTTTCTGTTCAGACCCATTGTTTGCTACTTATATATAGGAGTCTTACTATGTTTTAATAATTTATTTGGCAGTTTGGAATTATGATGCAGCATATTTTATTTTTTTCCATTTAAATAAATGGACAATTAGTCTTCAGTTACTGATTTCTTGCCGAATGTCTGATTTCCAAGCATTTGAGGAAGAGTAGGGCTAGCTCTCAAGTTTTTGGGCACAAGTGGTCTGAAAAAAGTGTTTTCCTAGATGCTTCAACAAGGAGAAAGATATCAGGAAAAGTGGCTGAAAATGTGTATTTACTGAACTCGGGCAGCCTAGAGTCACTGATATGTAAATACCACTTAACTGTTTAAAATAGTAGGTAGGATGAATCTCAGCAGAGGTGGAGGGGGGGGGGGAGAAAGAAAGAAGAGAGAAATACATAAATTTCCCAGAGTGGATTTATCACAATTACATGTTTAAAAAAAATTCTATTTAAAAAAATACCAAATAAGGCTGACATATGGAATTCATTACATTCTAGCTAATGGTTTCAATCAAACTTATAACAGAGCTGAGTGGGCCACAAGCCTTTCTGGACCTCTCTCCAGACACAGGGTACCCAGGGACACAGCACTCGCTTCCAGAGGAAGTCTGTCCATCGTACCGAAAGCTAATATCTCTGCCACCCACACTTTTTATTTCCAGGGATAAAATATGTTCTGTTTGTTTATTTGCTTTGCCTCTATGAAAGGCCAAAAAGAAAAAGGTTGGTAGAATAATCTTGAATGTGTTTATTTTTTAAAATTATTTATTTATTTTTTTGTTTCATGAGCAATGGTTTTGGATACACTGGAACTGGCGCTACAGACAGTTTCAAGCTGCTATGTGGGTGCTGGGACTTGAACCCAGGTCCTCTGGAAGAGCAGCTGGTGCTCTTAAGCACTGAATCATCTCTCCAGCCTCCAATGTTGGAACTTTTCTGTTGTTGTTTTCGAGACAGGGTTTCTCTGTGTATAGCTATAGAGCCTGTCTTGGAAATCGCTTTTTAGACCAGGCTGGCTTCACAGAGATCCGCCTGCCTCTGCCTCCCTAGTGCTGGACTTTAAGGCATGGGCCAACCACGGCCAGGCTCAATGTTGGAATTTTTAAACTCAATCCTACAATAAGTTTATAGTGAAATGAGATGGAACAGATAAATACACACACACGCACACACACACACATGTACACACACACACTTACACACACACATGTACACACACACACTTACACACACACACGTACACACACACACACACAGACACGTGATGTTTTCAAGCCTTAGTAGGTCAGACATGGAAGAAACAGAAAGAATAAATTGTTGATGCACGATAATGTAAATTGGTGCTCATGATTTTTTTTCCATGCTTCAAATGTGATTTGAAGTTGACATTTGTCTAGATGATCTGTAAATGGTTAATTCCTATTTGGACTACTTTGTTAATTCTTTGGACATAAATACATTTTGTCACCTTGAATATATGAACTCCTTTTGTTCCCTGTTTTCTTTGGGGCATGGGGACTGCGGAAGGGTAGAGTCAGCTTTATCTACTTTATTTTGTGTATTAATTTATTTTATGGTGGAGCTCTGAGGGAAAAAAAATCCCTGTTGGTACCAGGTACCAGGGGCCTCTCTGAAAAGCAGTTCTGTGCTTGTGTGAGCAGTGTCGGCCTCCAGGGGGCGTCCGAGCACACAGAAGCCTGAGTCTTAATGCGATTCTAGTAACCCTGGTTCAAAAAAGTGCATCAAAAAAGTGCATCAGACGCCAAAGTAAGCACTCTGTCCCCATCTGTCACTGCGTGGAAGAGAGCTGAGGCAGCCATATTTAATCAGCACTCGAAGTCTTCCCCTGGGTGATGTCCGTGCCCTTCTGGAATGTTTTATTCTAAGCCATTGCCCAGACAGTATTATTGATTTGTGTCATTATTCTCCCCCAGGCTCCAGGAGCTTGTGCAATGTGACACTAACTGCAGTTCTTTTTATGAACAGAACTTCAGAACTGAAAAGTAAGGTGCTTGCCACACTCAGAATTACCCAGACGTCATGTTGTGTAGATGCGCTGTGGACAATTGAATGCTTATCGATAGGTTACAGTGAATTTGCTAACATAGGGGGAATTACCAACAAAGACAGAAATTGGCACTTGTTTCTTATTTCTGGTTTTTCACTTTCTCGTTAGTAAATCTGTGGCCAAATGAGAAGATACTATACGTTAGATATGTTGTGGGGGTGGTTTGGCTAGGGAACGCCTTCTCTGGAAGGTTTATTAAAAATAATAAAAAGTTGGTACTTATCTTGACTAGAGTTCTGAAATTCTTTCTTTTCTCTCTAGGGTCAAGGAGGATAGTACAATATTCTCTTAAAAGGTGTTTTAGATTAACTTATTTTATGGGTATGAGTGCTTTGCCTCCATATATATATGAACAATATTCACACCTGGTTGCCTATAGAGACCAGAAGAGGGTGTTGGATCCGCTGGAACTGGGGTTATAGGTGGTAGTGAGTTATAGCGTAGGTTCTGCAAACAGAATCCAAGTCTTCTGCAAGAGCCAGAAGTGCTCTTAACCACGGAGTTGTCCCTCCGGTCCCGGAAACCGAACTGCAAGAAGAGCTCATTGTTGAGCGGATTCATGACGGAATGAATGGATGGATGTCTGACTTTTTAATATTATTATTCCTCAGAAGTCTTCTTCTCTGGAAATACTCATTGACTTATTTTCTCAGTGTTGTTTGTCAAGTGTTGTCATGAGAAAAAAAAATGTGTACTTGTATTTACCACTTATAAGTAGTGCCATGAAGAATAGCAAAGGCTTTGCTCGTTATTGTTTTACCCACATTCTTCTGCACATGTCTTTGGCAAAGGTACCTAAAATGCTACCTAGGTATTTGTGCTCTTTGCATCAGTGTGTACGTGTGTTGTGTTCTGCCTCATGGTGTAATGGAAGGAAAGCCCAGTGGGCTGCTCCTCTTTCTCCGTCTCCAGCATGCGTTCTATCACCTGTGGCACTAAACTTCTACCTCACTAGAGCACCCCTCAAGAGTCTGTTTGTCTGGACTTTGTGAGTTATCTCCTCGCTTACTGTTGGACCTTAACTTTGTACAACACGTGCTAGCAATCTAGACTTCTGCTTCCTATTTTTGAAGCATGAAGTTATCATGGTAAGTATTTAGCAAAACACCATGAGCAGCAGAGCTCAAAATGACCAATGACTGAAGATCTTGGTATGCTTTAGGTAGTCTACTAAATAACTGACTTCTAATCTATCTGAGGCAATTGATACTGTCACACACAGGAAGCAGAGAAAGACAGCAGGAAGTGGACAGAGACCATCAAAGCCTGACCCCAGTCATGTACTTCCTCCAACACAGTTCCACATCCTAAGACTTCCATAAGCTTTCCAAATAGGGCCATCAACTGGGTGCCACGTTACAAATGACAAGAACATTTATCACCAAGGCACGCTTTTCTAGTAGATATTGTAGCAGGCGGATAAAATGGAAGGATGCAATGTTAGCGACAATCCTGTGAAACGGTATTAGAGGGCATGGAAACGCCCATGACATTTGAGTCACAAAATACAAGCCACATACCTGTTAGGAAAACACATTTTATAAATATCAACATACTTCTAACAGAAAATAAAAGATTTTTTCTTAAATTTACAATTACTTATTGTTTTTAAATGTTTTAATTCTTCATTGTGTCCTGTAGTTACTAACAACAAAGCAGCCAAGCTCTGATTCTCGGAGGCTAATGGAAGGATAAACACAGGCTAGAACGGAGTGACCAGGCAGTGGGCAAGAGGCGATGTGAGACCAGCACTCCTAGGGCTTCTCCTAGCTTCTGCATTGAAGCATCTCTGCCCTACTGGGTGACGACTTTTTTTTTAAAATTTTTTTCTGTTAATATGTTTGTTCTTCCCCTACTGTGGCTTACACAGTCCATGACCTTGCTGTTTCCTGAGTGTTTCTCCTTACTTAGAAATCGCTGTGAAAAAGAAATCATAATAAACCAGGACTCCCCGCCACATTCTCCAGCATCTAGATTGTGTCAGATGTCACTGGTAACAAATGAGTTATCTTTGGCTCAAATGTTTATTCCATAAAATTTACTTGGGCTTATTAGGGTACCATTACCGGCTTCCTTTGACTATTGATATAACAATCATAAAAGCTGATGAAAAAAAGTAACAGAATTTGCTCTTATTTGTTCCTAGTAAATATGTATCACTGGAAATTCAGAGAAAAAACAATGAAAGTTAATTTATCAAGAAATCCACTTTATTCAGATTAGGAGAAGTTTGGTATTGAAATAGGCAAATGCCAAAAGCAAATTGGAAGTCTAGAAGCATAGCATTCAGGCCACTGGGTCCTTGACTGAACATTTAATAAAAACCACTCAGAAATTCTTCCCAGTGTGCTTAATGTGATACTTTTCTTTCCTTTCTAAAACAGGGCCTGGTTATGTAGTTCTGGTTGCTGTGTAACTCACTGTATAGACCAGGCTAGCCTCAGAACTCACAGCTTTCTGCCTGCCTCTGCCTCCTGAACAGTGGAGTTAAAACTGTCTCCCAGCACACCATGCTTATAGCTCTCAAACAGTGGGACTAAAGACACGAGCTACCACCTGCTTATACCTCCAAAATAGTGGGACTAAAGACACGAGCTACCACCTGCTTATACCTCCAAAATAGTGGGACTAAAGACACGAGCTACCACCTGCTTATACCTCCAAAATAGTGGGACTAAAGACACGAGCCACCTGCTAAGATAATATGCTTTTTCTTCAAAAAATTTAATGCAAGTCTTTACAAAATTAATGTAGAAGATAGAAAAATATGGCTTAATATTGCAATTTAAATACTGTGGCCTGAATTTTATAATTACAAATTTATCATAAGATTAATTATCCTTGTTGTACCTTTTGAAAAGCTGTAGTTTTTCATAAATTCTAAATTGCAATAATCTGCATTGACCAGTTATTATGCTTTACCAAGTGGCTCCAAAGATCTTATTATAAGCCATAGATCTTAGTGATTAATGAACTAAGATAGAAAATGAATTGAGCTCTCACTCTATATGTGTATGCTATTCTTTTCTTGAATAAAGCAAATGAAAATCTTTTTTTTTAAAAAAAAATACCGAGCCAGGCATGGTGATGCATGTCTTCAGTCCTAGCACTCAGGAGTCAGAGGTAAGCAGATCTCTGTAAGTCTGAAACCAGTCTGGTCTACAAAGGGAGTTCCAGGACAGCCAGGGCTGTTAACACAGAGAAACCCTGTCTGAACACCACTTTATTTACTCATTTAATGTTTTTTGTTTGTTTGTTTCTGTGTGTAGGTATATGCACAATGTGTACGAACAGCAGAGGGACTATGAGCCACTGAGACAGGAGTTTGCATGCTTGTGAGCCTCCATGTAAGTCCTTGGTAAGGGCAGCTGTTGCTCTTAACTACTGAGAAATCTCTCCACCTCTCAAAAGATATCTTGTGTAGTTTTCCGCATGTCTGATTTGTATGCCTAGTGTAAATAATGGTGTGAAATTCTGTACATTTGAGAAGTATAGCTTCTACCTTATGTGCTCACTGGTTCATTCCACATCTGAGCATTGGATTCTATGACATTACTCCTTTCCAATTATTTGTAAGAAATTTTTAAGTGCAAGTGGACATAACACTACTCGATCATTTCACTATTTAAAAAACATGATTAAAATTCCCAGTGTGCCTTGAAGTATGTTAGCACTAGATTAGAGATAAAAGATACAAGCCCAGTTTGAGGGAAGTTAAAGTTTGGGGGAGGATACAGTAAGAGATCATTACAGCATGTGCCCTTTCTTCTAGGAAACTGTGTAGGGTGTTTTTTTTCTCTCTCTCCCTCTCTCTCTCTTCTTCTCTTCCTCCGTACCTCTCCCTTCCTCTCCCTCTCTGTCTCTCCTCTTCTCTTTCAGTAGCCATCCACATATTAATAGTTTTTGAATATTTAAATGTTTCAATATCCTTTTTTTAAGAATCTTCTCAGGGTAGAGTCACACACGTTATTATGGCATTAATACACACAAACAAACACACACATGCAGACACAGACAGGCACACATACATAATTTCTACTAATCTGAAACATGATGTGAAATTCTTACCAAATAATACTTATGCGTTATTTCTTGTTAGATGAGAACTGTTGTTTTGAGCTCTGACAGCAACAAAGGTGTTTCATCACTCTGTCTTATGAAGTAGTGGTGCCTATCTAATGCAACCAACCAAACACTTTATAAAGTTTAATGTTTTAATTGCATTTAGAAACACTAAGCATATGGGATACACACACACACACACACACACACACATATATATATATATATATATATATATATATATATATATACACACATGCATACACACACGCATATACTTAAAACAACAGTAAAGCTTTTACGTTTAGGGTAAAAAAATATGTGCCTTGTTCAAATAATTAGAATTCAGTCTCCTATACTCATCTTGTTTAAAATACCTTCTCTTTTCTACTTTCTGTATCAACTTACAAGTCATTTTGCAGTGCCCTGGGTCATCTTATTTTGTAGATAAAAATCACTTAATACAAAATGAAAAAAAAGAGAGAGAAAAGAAAATTGATATATGAGCTAACCTGCTCCTTGATGGGCAATGAAAACGGCTGAAGGAATTTTCTTGATGATCCGTTTCATTTCCTAGTTCTCCAGCTTCGAAAAAGATAACCTTCCAAAGATCCTGCTGAGAAAGTGCTCTTGTCATGGAATTGGTGGAATTTGGTCTCAATTAAAATCAGACTTTTCTCCTCACAGTCTCACTCGAGAACGAGACTCTGAAGTCTGCCCTTTTGGATAAGGCTCTGAGCCACCAAACTCACATTGAAAGACAGAAAAACAAGTGTAGAATAGAAAACCAAATAAACCCATCTTCAGAAAATACATTACTAAGTTTTGAGATAAATAAATGGGTATGTTTGGGGGAAGATACATGAAGTTGTTCAGATGTATAACAAAACACCTGGTCACTTAGTTTATCCCGGTTAATAGTGTAGTGAGATGAAAGGAATTAGAGAGTTATTTCCAGAAAGCAAAAGACTGAAAGAATGTGATCTTTCAGTTAGAGGTTTAAAGATAATTTTTTTATATCTATGCTTTGACTAACACAGCAATTAAAAATGCTCCTGACTGTAATATTTATACAATACATTCTGACAGCTTCCCATGCCATCTCCTCCATACCTCCCCACCCAGACAGCTCCATGCTTTCTATCTTTTCCTCCCCCTCTCTCTTTAGAAAAAAAAACTGGTAAATAAAAAAGCAAGCAAACAACAACAATAATAATAAATAAAAAATCACAATAAATGTACAGACAGGCACACCGATACTCACACATACACACATGCCATAAAAACACAAAATTGAGAACTGTAATATAAAGTCAAAAGACTGGCAAGATTAAAAAAAAATGTCTTAACAAATCCATATGAGACCAAAAAAAAAAAATCCTACAGAACCACCACTGAGTTCGTTTTGTGTTACTCATCTACTCCAGGCATGGGGCCTGCCCTTCAGTGTGGGTCCCATACACTGAGACTCTGTTAGAGAAAACTGATTTTTCCTTCCAAGCAGTGATCAATTGGAGATAGCCTCTTGGATAAGAATGGGAGCTCTTTGAGCCCAGAGGGGAGGGTCTCGATGAAGCTTAGAACCCACTGTTCCAAAGCCTCTCACTTTCTGTACATGCTGGAACTGTCTCCACCAACTTCAGTGGGATTGAAGAGAGAGGGGGAGAACAGACACATGGGTTCAATTGTGTGACATGTTTGCCCCTATTATGTGGTTATGTGTGGAAAAATATGCACCCTCATTTCTGACTTCGGTGTCCCTTTAAAACAGTCTCACTGGTGAATCTTCTTTACTTATTTTCTGACTAGAGTTTATTTCTATCCCCTTCGGGGTGAATTCTTAAGCTCCCTAATTGGAAACCTCCTAAGGCCAAATGAAAATACCCTGTACTCTATATTCCCTTGTAGCATTTTCAAGAGATGTTAGAGAAAACGTGTGAGTAAGTTGAAATGGTAAATTGTTCTCCTGAGCTCACACTGATTTGATACTTGCAGGCAACTTCTTCCAGACACTGGTGTCAGCTGGCTCCTGATAGTTTTGGCTGGGAGATTAGACAACAGGAGAAGAGAGAGTGTGGATGTTCTCAGTCCTTCTCTTCATGTCAGCCACATCTTCAGCAGTGATGTTATCTTCTCCGTTGGTCCAGCCCCACCAACCCCATCTGCCATTTCACCTTCTGAGTGATCCTGCTCGATGCCTTCTGCAACAGCATCTTCTCCTTTGACCGCTCGAGGTGACGGCTTCTTCTTGTAATTAGGCTTTGTACTTGTTTATTAAAGCTTTGTTTTTCAAGTTCTTTGTGACCTACATACAGTGACCTATATTAAGATCATTTGAAACATTTTTTTTCTGGTTATGATTTAATTTTAAAAGTACCCATTAAATACAATTTCCCGGTTACATATTTCTGGGAGAGGGGTTGGAAGGAAGCTAAGATAAATCAAAAATATTGCCTGCATATTGCAAAAGTTAAAAAATATGCCCTTTTCTTCACTGTGATACTAAACAGTTTAGCAGATTCATTTTTCTTTCTAATTGAGTAATTTTTTGGATTCATGTTGGTGTAATTGAATCCCATAATTGCTGTCTCTCCTATAGTTGCTGAGAAAAAGTCTACTCACAGTGAATAATTTGGAATTGAATGATTACTTGGATGTCTACAACTTTCTGGGGGGCATTTTGGCTTCCACCATGCCACCAGACACACTGCATATAAAAATAGATAGTACAGCATTGGCTGACTGCAAGATTTGGAATTGCGATTTTATGGGAAGCAAGTCAAGAAGACCAAAGGAGAAGAGAGGAAAGAAAGAGAAAAGAAAAATACCACCTTGAAACATGGATACTGTAAAGCCTGTCTCTGCTGCAAACTGCTTTGAGCAAGTCATTGTCACATGTTGATCCCAGGATTAACTAAATGAAATGCATCCAAGGTCAGGTATAGCTCTACCATCAGCAGAAGGCTGAACTCATCCAATTTAAACATTAAAAACAACTTATTTTGTCACACAGCAATGTTCCCAGATGTACTCCAAAGGCATACCACTCTGATATTCAAGAACTCAGGGGCCGCCACAGAGTACAGTTTCTGCCCATTGTTCGGTGGCATTCTGAACCGTCCCGTCCTCACGGAGTTCACAGCATATAACAGATGTTCCAAACTGCAGTCTTGGCAGAAGAGACTTGATCTTCTTTGGTTTTGTTTTGACTTTTGTTTTAGAAATGCAAAATCCTTTCTTGGGAGTACCCCCAGAGGGGTTTAAAGTTAGGCATAGTGCTCATAATTAGACATAGGTTAGAAATAATTTTAATCACAGTTTTGTTTATAAATTTTCAGGAATAGAAATAATATGGGAGTTTTCTAGCCAGAATTAGAATTCTTAGCATATGTACCAAGCAAAATATGATTTTCTTATTTTTAAACCTCTTCTAAGGTTGCAATGTGGAAAAATGTTGGGCATTTTCCTTCCTAGGAACTAGTTTATTGAGAATATACTATCTGTTCAGCACCAAGTTAAATATTTTGTTATCACTATTTTTGACAGCCAGTCGTGGAGGTGGCTGATATTAACAACACACCATCTTACAGACGGGGATACGCGGTACAGATATGTTAGATAAGTTTTATACTGTCTCTCTGGTGGTTAATTTGGTAAAGACCTTGGAACTTTGAACCTAAAAATACTATGCTGTGCCTACCTTCAGGCTAACTACTCAGGGTAGAACTGCAGAAGAGAAATGGTAGACAGTTGAAATCTATGCTTATGAATAAGTTGCAATATTTGCAATATGTCAACATCCTCGATCATCCCCTCATTACAGTAATTTGTTCTGCATGGTCTGTACAGTCTCATGTTTTGACTTTGGCAACTGATCACTATTATTGGGCTTTATAACATCTGTTGGAATAACCATAGGTCCCTGAAACCAATTAAAACAAAGAAGTCCAAATCAAAATGCCATGACTTATGTTACATATAGGCAGTGAACAAGGCCACTACAGAGAGAAAGCAATTCTCTCACAAGGGTGGAGGTATTTATAAAACTGACAAGTGATGAAAGATGGGAGCCATATTTGCGTCTTAGGCTTCAGGGGAGAAAGCTAAGTAGTCAGGTTTTCTGATGTAGGGTGCTTTGCATGCGTCCTGCTAATTGGCAAGACTGAGTCTCGGAGGGTCAATTGCAAGAAGAGAAAAATGCAGTATGTCCTAAGACATCCACTCAATCTCGTCGGTTCGCTCTTCCATCATATTTTCACTCAGCAAGATCTAAGTTCAAGGAGCTGGTGATCTCAAAGGCTAGATTTTCCTCTAACTTGGCTGCAGCATAAGGAATGAGTGATATTTGCATGAAGCCCTTGAAACACAAGTAACAGACAAAACACAGGGAGATGTGGGCTCAGGGACTTTTAAGGGTTCTTTTACTTTTCTCTTTCTTTTTTCTTCCCAGGTAAGAGAAAATGGAGGGAAAAACCCTCTAAATATGTTTTCTTCATTTCATATTTACGGAAAAATTTTCTTACTCTTTCATTATGATTCAGGCCTCAGTGATGTTAAAAGTGCTTTCTCTCTCTCTCTCTCTCTCTCTCTCTCTCTCTCTCTCTCTCTCTCTCTCTCTCTCTCTCTCTCTCTCTCTCTCTCTCTCTCTCTGTGTGTGTGTGTGTATGTACTGTTTTTAAGAATCACAGCTGCTGTTCATCGTGGAGGCACACACCTTTAATTTCAGCACTCAGGAGGCAGAGTCCAAGTCAGATCACTGTGAGTTTGAGGCCAATCTGGTCTACACAGTGAGTTTAGGACAGCCAGGGCTACATAATGACACTCTGTAGCAAAAAAATTTTTTTTCTAGAATGCATTTCCTCCCACCTGGATGAAAGTCTTAGTATTTTTATTATTTTATTTTTGTTTTTTCAAGAAAGGGTTTCTCTGTGTAGCCTTGGGACCTGTCATGGAACTCCCTTTGTAGACCAGACCTTGAACTCACAGAAATCTACATGCTTCTGACTCCAGAGTGCTGGGATTAAAAGAGTGCAACACGACTTCCCAGCTAGTGTTAGTATTTTAGTTGCTAATGAAATAACTGTCCATCCCATGGTTGACTGATGAGGTCTCTGATAGTTTTAAAATCAGTTATCTTGGTAAATTTGCTTTCAGTTGAATGCTCATATAAATTTACATTTCGTGATGTAACTCATGCTAATTCTGCACCATGAGGGATACCACTATGCCAAGTGTACATGATGCTATACCAAAAGGCATACCATTGAGGGTGTGGCTGCTTATTAGCTAAACGGGCTTGAATCCCAGTGTTAATCTGCAGTCTCTGTGTGAATTGCACACAGTGCTGATTTCTTGCTGTTAGACAGCCATTTTTATTGAACTTGCCATTGACACTGCACTGTTAAAGACCCTTCCAGGTAAACTTTATCTTATGATCACAATGCAAGAGAGACTTGCCATCACTCTTCAGTCTTAAGAGGGGGAATCCTATAAACATGTGTCTGGGAACATTAATGCACTGAGACTGAGCTCTGGACTTTTGTTGTTTGAGTTTGGATTTGCCAGTTCCTGGCTTCCTTTAACAGAGCAGCAGCACATCTTACCCATCCCCTTGCTGCTGTCTGTTCTTAGGGAGGTTTCATTGAATTCCAAGTGCAATATCAGAATAAACATCAAACTCTTTTAAAAA
>JAQHUG010000002.1:15911028-15921684 GCA_028555095.1 Dicrostonyx torquatus
ATATATCCATTGTCAATCCCTTGAAGAAAAAGGATCTGATCTTCTCCATCTCAGCCACTATCAATTGCAAATAGCTTCTTGGTTGGAAGTGTGACTGTGTGACTTTGTGTCTCTTTCCCCCTTCTCTGTGCTGGGATTTTGTCTGGCTTGAACGTCCACAGGTCTTGTGCACATTGCCATAGCCTCAGCGATGTCATGGGTGTATCAGCCCCGTTACGTCAGGAAACCACTATTTCTTTTGAGTCACTTACCACCTCTGACTCCTAGTCTTTCTACCTCCATGTCTGTATAGATCCCTGAGCCTTCAGGGGAGGGCTGTGTTAAAGACATCCCATTAAGGGGTTGAGTATTCCAGAGTTCCTCACTCTCTGAAAATTGTCCAGCTGTGGGTTTCTGTGTTCACCTGCTGAAGAAGAGGTTTTTCTTATGAGGCTTGATTGGATCAGTGATGCACTGATTTAATAGGTACAGTAATATATCATTAGGAATCGACTTATTGATATGTTCATTCAGTGGAATAATAGCAATAGGCTTTCTCCCAAGATCCATGACCTATCTAGTTCTAGGTTCTCATGTTTATTAACCATTTTGGGTATGGGTTCCATGTCATGAAACTGGCCTTAAAAACTGTTGGTTACTGCCATATTTGTGCCACTATTGCACCCATGGATGGATATGCATGCATGCATACATATATAATACACACACACACACACACGATTACAGCTGGTAGTGTAGTGTTCATGACTGGGTGAGTTTGATGACTTTTTTTTACCCTCTGGTACCCTGAGTAGTACATTCCAGAACTACGAATGCTAGTCAGTAGGGGTGAAACTTCTAGTTGAGCACCAGTTCCATTTCTCAACATTCAATGGCATAAGTACGTGGTGTCTTCAGTAATGAGGTCTTACTATCAGATTGTGGCACATAGCATGGGTGATAGCACATAGTGTTTGGTTGAGGGTCTAGGGGACACTTTTAAGCAATGACTGAAAACCCATTTCTGGTACTAGGGATTTTATTTGTTAGCATGCAATGTCTCTTTGGTGTTATCTCTGTCTTTATGTGGCAATTCCAACTTCTTTCATATACATATATAATTTAGGAAATTTCTTATAGTAGGAAGTTTACATATATCATTTGAAAAGTCCTTTAGCTTAGTGATCCCTCATAATATTCTGTTATCTACTCTGGGTTTCTTTTACCCTTCTCATTTAACTTAAAAATGACCTTATGTTTGCCTGCCAAAATCTGAATATCACTCAGTGTGGGTAACTGAGAGTTCGTGTGGAGGTTTGCACAAATGCTTGATTGGGCCCTTATAGATCTGAGCCTTTGGTTTGATGCTATAGAACTATGTCGGCCAGCAGAATGGTCAGAACTATTCAGTGACGCTCAAGTAACATAAGTCATTCTTACTATTTTCATTTTCTAGGTTGAAAGAAGAGAGGTGGAGGCTTAAAAATATTAACAGAGTCATTTAACTTTTGTTTGTTTTTATGTAATAATAATATTTCTAGTTACATTTCTCCCTCTATTTTTTAAAATTTTAATCCAATGAGATATTTAAAAGAAATAAGAGACAAAACCTTCTTCTCCACCATCTGCATTGGTACATTGAGTATATGTGTTTATATTTTGTATATTACGTGTGCTCATGTATGTAGAGGTCAGAGGTCAATGTTAAGTATCTTCCTTGATAGCTCTCCACATTATCTTTTGAGACAGGATCTCTCACTGGATTTGTACTCATAATTGGCTACACTGTCTTGGAACCCTCCTAGCCCTGATATTCCTGTGATAGAGTGGTAGAGACTTAGGATCGTGTTTGCTTTCTTTTAGTTTTAGTTCTGGGAATTTAAACTCAAGTCCTAATGATTGTATTGTAGGCATTTTGGCAAGTAAATCATCTCTCCCTAACCCCATCTTTGTTTTTGTGATAACAACTTTATTGAGACATAATTTTCTACCATCCTTCAAAGTGTGTATTATTGCCAGTTTGAATCTCCTTTCTACTTGGCCAGCAGGCTCTTCTGTCGACTCTGAGATGGTGACAGGCAACATGGCTCTGTTCTTTGGGGAGCTTGAATTGAACCAAAATCCGTGTCCTTAAAGTTTGGCTCTTTGGATATGTACACAGGAGTCTAATCTATTCCTCATGGAGTAAAACCTTAAAAACCTTACAGTGATAACATTCTATTTGGTTGAAATTTCTCAATTATTTTGAAGTTCTGCAGAGAAGTTAATGCTGAGTACAGCCATTACTTCTACATTCAGGCTTTCAAATTCAGTCCCATTTTCAATATGGCTCTGAACTGAGCACAGGCCCCAGGAATGATTTGTCAGAGCACAGCAGTAGAAGAAGGATCAATTCCCTCATGTGAGGACTGAATCCTGTGACTAGGACACTAATTCTATTTTGGGAGTGGTGAACTTACAGTTCTTAGATTGGTGAAGCCATTACATAGTTTGCTTTATTTTGTGTATTTATTTATGTCACATTCTTCTTCTGCCAAGGATATTTTAGTTTATTTTAAATCATCATTTATTTTGTAGTACATGAGAAAATTTCCATCTTCATTCTCTTTTCCAGTAAAAATGAGAAAGAGAGAGAGAGAGAGAGAGAGAGAGAGAGAGAGAGAGAGAGAGAGAGAGAGAGATCTGAGAGAGAGTCACCCTCCCTTATTGCTTTGGCTAGCATTTTTTCACTGGTTAATAATCTACTAACCATAGGGCATTATGTCACTATTACTTGTTGTGAGAGTCTGTTAGTTTGTTTCCTGGTTGCCCAGACTCCCAAAAATAATCACACAGAAACTATATTATTTAAATCACTGTTTGGCCTATTAGCTCTAGCTTCTTATTGGCTAGCTCTTACACTTAAAGTAACCAATTTCCATTATTGTATATTTTACCATGAGGCTTGTGGCCTATTGGCAAGGTTCCGACTGGTAGCTTGTGTCTTTCTCCTCTGATGGCTACATGGGGGCGTCCTGCTACTCTGCCTTCTTTCTCCCAGCATTCAGTTTAGTTTTCCCCCACCTAGCTCTTCTCTGCCCTATCATAGGCCAAGGCAACTTTTTTATTCATTAACCAATAAAAGCAATACATATATAGAGGACCTCCTACACCAATTACTCATTTTTTTATAAAATTATTTTAAAGTCTCTGTGTGTGTGTGTGTGTGTGTATGTTCACATATGAGTACACGTACATGTGTCACTTTGCACCTCTAGAGACAGAGCACAAATTCAAGTGTCAATCTTTGCCTTCTACCTTGTTTGAGACATGATCTCTTTGTTGCTTTTGCTGCTCAGTATATGAGCTTCTGGAAACTCTCTTTTTGCCTTGCCGTGTGAGCACTGGGATTACCCATGTGTATTGCCATTGGTGGCTGAAAGTGGCTCTGGAGTCCTCATGCTTGCCCAACTCAGGTCCTTACTCTGAACACAGCAGGCACTCTTAACCCTGAGCCATCTCCTCAGTGTCACAGAATTATTTCCCGTCTATGAGTTATCTCTGTAGGAAAATCAAAAGAAATCTAGCAGCATGTTCTGTTTCCAGCAAACAAATTCCATGTCCTAAGCTTTTTGCCTGGATGATGATGCGCCCTACTTCTTATCTGGCTCTCATTGACTGCAGAGCAGCCTTGTGCCTCTCTCCTTGTCATGCATACCAGGTTCTTGAGTTGATTCAGAGACACTAGCTGGTATTTTGGTCATCTGGGACATCAGTTATTTTTGGGTGTTTTTTATTCCCTTTCTTTTCAGCTATAAGATCACTCATGTTCAGAAACCAGTTTTCATAATCCAGTCTTTTCCATGGCACCATTATTTCAAGTAGATAACAGACTTCTTTCCCACCAAACAATATCTAAAAGTTCTTTTCAAATATAGAAAATGTTAGTACTAGTCTTTGAAAATTTTCTAACAAGGATTTTTGCTACTATCATTCTGTCTTTTGTGTTTTCGAGTTGAGTCAAAAGTTGTGGGAAAACTTGATGGCATGGATTCATTGTAGGTCCATGTTCATTCACACTACTTTTGGTTTCTAGTGGCTTGTGCTGGGACGATCATAGTGTTGACTCTGAAATAAAGACTAATATACCAGTAATGTTAGGTTTTCTGTCCGCATGATTCAAACATTTCTTTATTAATTTTTTATATTTCATATAAATATATCTATATTGTGATAAAAGACTGTGAGACTTTAAGAAGAGTACAGTGGTGTTCTTTTACCTTTGTTTTCACTTTCCATGGTATTGCTTAACCTTGATCTACTGTCATCTAAAAATATTAAAAGAAACCCAGTATAATGGCACATACTTGCATTCTCAGTTACTTCAGAACTAGAAGCAAGAGGATTACTTGTCCTCAGGGATTCCAGAGCAGATTGAATAATATGAACTGATCCTTCAGAAAACCTAAACCAAGATACAAACAAAAGATAATTAAAATATCACATGTACAAGGAAAAAATTATTGTAACAGTTGAAAATTGTGCAGTGTAATGAACAGCATGATTTCATCTGGTGCCATAGACTTGATTCTCCCTGGAAGATGGGTGAAACGTCCACTCGTACAGCAAATTACTGCCCATCTGAGAGTCACTCAATAGGCACTTCAATGATCATATCTGCTGTTGGGAGTGGATGTTTTCCTATGGAGAGATTGGCTCTAGCTTTAGACATCTACTGGAGTCTTAGAATATGTCCTTTATGGGAAACACTAGAATTAATGTGATTGAAGGACTGATAGTAGAGATCAAAACTAGTCTTTTTTTTAATCAACTTTGATTTTTATAGTGTCAGAAAGATGAAAAACTGAGCATATCATGTATCTGCTTGGTCTTAAGTAATCTTGAGCCTTCTAGTGAGTTCAACATGGACAGTGCTGCAGTTGGATAAGAAATAATACCCAGAGGTTCATGTATCCAAAAACTCAGTGGCGCTGTTTGAAGAGGTTATGGGTACTTTAGGAGGTGCAGTACTTTAGGAAGTACATCATCACTTGGACTGGGCTTTGAAGAGTTTATAGCCTTGCCCACCTTCCTGCTCTCACTCTGCTTTTGACGTATAGATGAGATGTGATCTCCTAGCTTTCTTCTCTGTTCAGCTGCTGTTATACCTTCCCCACCTTTATGTACTCTCCCTCTGTAAAGAACCATGAACCCAAACAAACTCTTTTTAAGGCTACTTTTGGTCCTGGTATTTCATCACTGCAACAAAAATGTAATGAATACAGATGGCATCCTTTGGTTGCTGCACCCTCTAGAATTAGAATTTATGGGTCTCATTTATTATCCCACTGTATGCTAAATATTCTCTTATTTGCTAAACATAGTTGAATTCCTACTGGGTGGTATTAGGTAATTTGAGATGTTAAGTCAGTTAACATCTTAAACTCATCAGTGAAGAGAGGAATCATGTGAATGTTTGTATATTAGCAGGGAAATGCAATCTCTTTGTGATTTAGGATGGTTCCTAGGAATAAGTTTTCAGATGTCACTTGACAGGTAGCATGATGGCGGTTAAAGCAGGAGGGTAGGGAAGACACAGTGTTTCAGGAAGTTGGCATGTATGATGACTCATTGGGAAAAACTCATCCAGTGAGCCCAAGGAACTTAGAAGGTTGGAGAGTAGAGACCTTTAGAGAAAAAACAACTTGGGAGGTTGGTGAGGGGTCAGATAGTACAGGACCAGATGTCTCATATTAGAACTGAAACTTCTTGGTTGCCATGCTAGTCTTTCTCAAAAAAAAAAGCAATTCTTTGGGTCATGCTCATTGTTGATTTTTCTTTTTTTTTTGTATTTTAGAATTATGACAACGGCTGGCATATAAGAAATGAATACTTACGAAGAGTAGAGGGAGAGAATGAAGGAACAAAGGATAGGATTAAATTTAAAAATGATTCACCCATTGTGAACAGTAAAGAAAGCATGAATATGAGAGATAGATCAGCCACTTGAAGAGGAGAAATATAGCTAAGATAAGCATTCCAAATCTGATCTTCCAATACAACTGTAATGTATGCTGTAGACACAACTGAAGAGCTTTGCCCCTTTGGACCTCAGCATTCTTTTCTGCAAAATGATGTACTTGAACTTTTTTTCTATCCCTGAATTTCAACAATCATATAAATGAGCTTTTGAATGAGTATGGAGGTGGGTTATCATTCACAGCACAAATAGTTACAAATAATAATGCAATTCTTGATGATGCTACCTCATGAGGGGACTATATCATGGAAGTACATGACTACATATAGAATCTCAACTTTTTGATTCATTGTTCATTGGATATTCCTTCTGCTTCTAACAGTATAGTTTGAAGAGCTATTTTCCTTCAAATTTATATTCAGTGGTGCCCTCAACATTTCTCAAATTACTAGTGTCAGTTAAGACAAGAACAAAAAAAGGATGTTAAAAATACATCAGGTCTCCATGTCTTTGCCACAGAGACCAAAGAGCATGCTTGCCAGTGGCTTTCTTTTTAGAAAGATGATTTATATGTGCCTCTTCTTTAAAGTATTTTCAAAATGGTTCTGAGGAAATATAGCAATAGAAGTGATTATCAAAAATTGGTTCAAACTCATTTATCTACAAAACATCCTGATAAATTAAAAAAGGATAAAAATGGTCTTTGGAACCCATTCTTAGTCTTCAAACATGTAGTCTTTTGTTTGGTCTCATGGCAACTTCATCTATTTTCCTGTTATGTTGTGTCAGTGTTTTCAGGTAAACTGAAAATTAGGAGATTGAGACTGTGAAGAGCACTGGGGTGGTCAACTCTGATGGCGAGTTGACTGTGTAATGAATCTAGTTCTAGTACTTTGAAGGTCAGTCTTGGGGTTAATGGAATAAGTGAACTTGATCATAACTTTTTTGAATTGTTCTGTAATGGTCAAGCCGGAGGAAAAGCCACACTGACGGTGTGTGGGATCACACAACTCTAGATTAACATTTGTGGTGTTGTCAAACAGAGAGCTACTGAGTCAAACAAAGAGAAACTGATGTTCACTGGTCTGTACCATGTCACGAGTTACTCAAGCTGTGTGACCCACAGGAGTCCTCAGAGCCTCTCTGGTAGTCATTGTTTTCTTCTGGAAGATGAATGAGTTAACCACATGAAGCTCAGAGCTTTGTATAAAAAAAATTACAATTGCGCCGGGTGGTGGTGGCGCACGCCTTTAATCCCAACACTCAGGAGGCAGAGACAGGCAGATCTTTGGGAGTTCGAGGCCAGCCTGGTCTACAAGAGCTAGTTCCAGGACAGGCTCCAAAGCTACAGAGAAACCCTGTCTCGAAAAACCAAAAAAAAAAAAAATACAATTGCATATTTGATTCTAAGCTAAAACACAGAATTCAAATTCACTCACATGAAATATATTTATGCTTTTTATTAAGGAAGGCCTCTCAGTTACAGCCAACAGAAATAAAATAGCTTCTAAATCATTAGTCATCTGACTTCTCGCTTTGGGGAAAGCTTAGATGACTTTGTTTTCCTTCACCAGTAAGTATATACTAAACTTCACAGCCAGATATGAATTACTCTAACTGCAAACATATTTGACTATTCCCCTTGTGTGAGTGTGTGTGTGTGTATTGTGTGTGGGTTTGTTTGTACAGTCAATTCTCCATATCTCTGAGCTCCAAATCTACAAATACAACCAACTACAGATCAAAATATTCACAAAAATGCATTGAACATATACAGGCCCTTTTCCCTTTCATCATCTTGAAATAATATAGTGTAACAACCTATTCATTCTACTGGGTTCTGTAAGTAATTTAGACATGAATTAAAGTATACAGAAGGATGTACATAGGTTAAATGAAAATACAACATTGTTTTATGGGAGGAATTTGAAGGCCTAAGGAATTTGGTGTCTGAGGTGAATCCTGAAAGCGATTCCTTATGGACAGATACCAGAGAATGATTGACTCTATATTTGACTCTTTTCCTTCATTCACACACAATATAAATATGTATGTGAATTTATATTTACACACATTTAGTTACTTATTTGCATCAGATAATCATTTATGCCAATTTGTGGTTTAAGAAGTAATTGTTTTTTAGGTACTCTCATGCATGAAAATGCTATATATTTATGAGAAATGAAACAGAAGTTGGTGTAATTTGAGGTTTCCAGAAAATTCTATCCAGAAGTCAGGCATTGCTCAGAGTAAACATCTGTTTGTTTTCTTAACACATAACCTGAAACACATTGCCCAAGTTGGCTGTACTCAGCTTAAAAATAGAGGCCTCCAAACCTTTTGAAGTGACCAGTTAGCCCTGAATTATCACTGTGATTACTACTGGCATGATCCACTGTATAAGTCATTGTATCCTTTATGCTGAATGTCCCGGATTATTTACTAAGAGAAGAAAATGGGAATTATTTGCTTATGCAAGAAAGAGATTCTAAGAAACATATTTTAAAGGTACCATTCCCTTTTTTAAAAAAGGCAATGCAGTTGGGGCTGGAGAGATGGCTCAGTGGTTAAGAGCATTGCCTGCTCTTCCAAAGGTCCTGAGTTCAATTCCCAGCAACTGCATGGTGGCTCACAACAATCTGTAATGAGATCTGATGCCCTCTTCTGGCCTGCAGGTGTACATGTATATATAATAAATAATAAAGAAAACATTTTTTTTTAAAAAAAAGGCAATGCAGGACCTTTTAATCTTAAAACATTTAGTCCCTACTGATGATCAAAGTTATTTGATATGGCTTTTATAGAAATACATAAATATATTGACAGAAAATTATTCTTGTAAAAGTAAAAAGAACCAAGCTGTAGAGAAGAAAAAAGTGGAAATTTGTTGTAGTTTTTGTCCTATTTGGATGGACTTCAGACTTGGAGATACAACATTGAATTTTTCACCGCTGGGAATGACAGTGTACTGAGGAAAATTGTCTTCCCTGTGGGAAGAACACAGCCTGTCAAAGTCCTTCACTGGGTGGCGGCTGAGCTTGAGTGGTGACAATCAGCGATTACCATCTGACAGTTATTCTGTGGCTTATGGAAAATGGCTTGTGGTCACACTCCAATTCCTAATGGACAGGTATCCACATCATGAGAAACCACCACTGAATTTGGCACCTTTGGTGGTCTATTACTGGCAGCAGGGAGTGAAGGCCTGAATCATCATTCAGATGTGAGTGTTCTGACCATTTAACCTGGTCATTCCAGGTCAGGCTGAGAGAGACATGTGTTCAGTGCTTACAATGGGAACATTTAAGGGGTTATTGCCTGATGCCATTTGACAGTCTGTGAATACAACGGTCATTCAGATAGCAAGGGCTTTCTATCTGGCTTAGTTTTATGGTTCTAATTTAACAACAAAGAGGAAAGCCCTCATTTATATTGAACATGAGTTTTTATCAGCCTATTAAAGGCCAAGCAGATACTCCAGGCACTATAGAACAGTATTCAGGCATGCAAGGTTGTTCCAAGCCAATTCCTGTGCTAAACAAGTTCACATTTTTACAGAATGACAAAGTGGTGATGAAGAAAAGCCAGGAAGCCCCAGCTGAAAGGTCATTCTGCAGCGAGAGTCGGCTTTTAGTGAGCTGGAAGTTTACCTCTGCCCACTCAAGGGCAGCTGAGGCACCATGGTTCTCTCTCCTTAAGCCTGAGCATCCAGTAGAGCTGCAGTCTGCTGCAGAGATGAACAAAGGGCCTATCCTTCCAGCAGCACCAGTAGCAGCTGCGCTCCCTTCACCTCACTCCTTCATACCTGGCTTCCTTTATTTAACACACAGCATACCACATCCCTAAACGGAGGGAGCACACGAGTGGAGCAAAGGTGCTCCAAGGGCAGTGGTACAAATATGTCAACAGTAGGATTTATCTGGCTCAAGAGGCCCCTCAACCATAAACATGCAAACAGTGAGGGGTTCTGGAGACCTCCACAGCACTGTAGTTAAGGCTGACCTCAGTAGCTTGGGTGCAATTTCTGGTGGCCAATAAATGAGGTAAGTTTAATGACAGCCTTTGAGGTGAACTAATGTTTTATTCTTCGGCCAAGGCTGAAAACACGGCTGGCCATACTGAGCAGAGGGGAATATTTAGGAGTGTGTCGAGGCAGGCAAAGTGCTCCTAAAGAGCTTATAAATACGATTGAGACGAGACAAATTGTTGGAAACAAAAGTGGGCTATCCAGAACAGATCTCTGAGATGCAGATGTGTGTGTATGAAGGTACATAGGCATAGACATACACTCTATATTTCAATCCTGGTTGATCTATATTGGCACAACTGTTAACAACCTTTTTCCAGAAACACAGGCAAAGAAACTTCTTTTTCTCCTTTAGGAAATACCAACTTTTCTTTTTCCTATGGCTGTTTCTTTTTAAAGCTCCACGGAACAGCTGTAGTTATTGTAATTATACCAACCCAAATGCCTGGAAATGAAAGAGTCTGTCTTAGCATCATCACACGATACATCGGCAATGTTAGTCACTAAGAGCAAGACATTTTTTTTCTCTACAGTGTGATTGCTTGATTTTTTTTGACAGTAATAAATTGTATCGATTGAAGTCATCTGAACTAAAACTGTTGTTATCTGAATTTATCATGAATAAAATACATATGGAAAAGGCAGGTTCCAACACAGTTACAAAGGGAACAAACCTAACTGCAAACACGAG
>JAQHUG010000002.1:15927354-15949028 GCA_028555095.1 Dicrostonyx torquatus
ACATCACCATGATTGAAATAGTTTCGTCGCCGTAGATTCACAATAATTAAAATATATTTGCCTCTCATTTCACAGCAAAAATTCCACCTTCATTTCTTTCATCTGACTTTTGAGGGTCAAGGTTTTCTTTGCAAATGATTCTCAAATTGAAGAGAGAGTGTCGAAAGGGCTCAGGGAATTTCCAGCATCGTGGCATCACCACTACCTCTTTTTAGGAAGTGTCAACCTGTGTTACTCAGTATTTCTGGAAATTCTAAAGTTACTCACAACGCAAGCATTTGGTGTGCACCAATATTTCAGTATTTCCTTTTCTTTTTCTCACAGTTGCTGAAAGGAGAAATCTTTACTATTTGGTAAATCCTTCAATCTGGTGTGGTCCGGTTTACAGTGATGTAATGTTGAGACCAGTAATACAACTTCCTTGTAATCTGAGCGTATTCACTTGAGCTTCTAAGAAGCCGTGGGCTGGAAGCTACAAGGCAACAAGAAGGAGCTCCTGGAGCAACTTTCCATTCACTAAGTAGCCGGCTGCATCCCGTTACCACTAGTCTCCACAAGGCACATTCGTGTCTTCAAGGACCTCAAGGCTCAGACAGATGTAACAGCTGTTGATACCACCAGGGGGTGCCAAAGGACAGCACCTGTTAGCATTTTTAGGCTAGTGGGCCCCGTGAAAGAATAGAAAAAGAAGCACCCCAAGGCTAGATAATTAGTACGTAACCCACCTTGCACCATAGTGGAATATCTTTATGTACTAATGGGAGGCTGCAAAAGTCTTTGATCACTGAAGAGGAATAGGACCACTGCCGACAGGTAGCCAGTCGCCCTATTTCCTGGCGAGTCTGCGGAGGCAGGGACTGTGGGGCCTTGGTTGGGTGAGCTGGGGTCTCCAGCTACATTTTTCCTCAGAGGATTTTCCCCTCTGCCATGCTCCCCTCTTCTTCCAACCCCAAGAAAAGAGCTGCAAGAGAAGGCCACTGCTTGCATCTATTCCAGCCACACTGTCCTTTTCAACACCTTGGTGGAGAGAAAACAGTCTTCCTGAGCCCCGGGATTTTAATGACTAGCCAGCAGGAACTTCATGCAGATTATTACAGAAACGAACAGAATCCACTTCACGGACTTTGTGTCCTGTTTAGGAAACCCACATCCCTATTGGAGTGTTTCTAACACTTTCCTCCCTTTTTTATCTCCATCTCCCATGAGCCCCAGCTGCAGGGTCTTTCTTACTTCCATAGTTAGGACTTCGTTGGCCCGCTGTCAAAACTAACAAAATCTCTCATGCCAAAACATACATTAGGCACCAATATTTTAAAATATATTAAAACCTTTGTGGTATAGTGTATGCTAAAGCCTTGTTCTAAAAAATGCAGATCTGGAATCTTCAGGTAAAACCTGTATTCTCACTGTAAGATAATACACTGACCTTCTCCATAAATGACCAACTGACTGTAGGCTCCTGTTGGGTATCTAGGCAAAAGCACATAGCACAGTATAAATTATTAGAATCATAACAGAACCTTCTAGAGCACCTATTGATTTTAATGTGCCTGGTCAAGAGAGGCAACTTGAATGAATCGACTCCTCCTTCTCTGACAGCTGTTCTGCCATGACGAAAGGAGGCTAATGAGGTTACAGCTGTCAGGCTTAATCAAAAGATACAAATACGAAGAAGGAATTGGGTAGCTGGTTTCAGTTAATTCGTGCAAATGTACAGATTGGGTGGGCAACATTTGCACTGGTGACTCAAAACAAACTTTCAGGAATTGAGCCAACAACTATGACCTCACCAGTTCTCAGCTCCACTCTGGGGAGATAAGACCCAACTTAGAGAAACAGGAGATGGAGCTCCAAAGAGTTCCCAGCTTTGAGATACTCATGAAAAGCCGTTTGTATACAGCGTATTTTACTTTTTGTCAAGTATCTAATTGGATTTTCAAGTCTGGGGCCGAGACATTTCAGAAAAAACTTCTTCAAATGTTCTGAGGATGTAGCTTGGGAGTCCAGGTCTTGTAGCCTTGCCATGGACTTTATGTAAGAGCCACCCCTCCCCCGATCTGCGCACTCAGGAGAGCATCCAGAGTGTGTGCCAGGATCGTCGCACACCCATTCTGTTATGAAAACATCATTCTATTAATATAAATGCACGCTGCATTTGCCAGGGATAACGAGAACAGGTGCAAAGTCTTCAGATGCTTGCCCGTACTGAGAAATGAAAGGAGTGTACAAACAGTTTTCTCTTGCCGTGGCACTGTGGGTGTCGATGTAACATTCATCTCTGCTGCATTCCTTGATGTTCATGGAAGGTAGCCCGGGAAATTCGATCCCACTGGCTTGTAGGGCAGAGAGGGGAGAAGGAGGAAGAGAAAGATAGTGATGACATGGTCTCTAGGATTCTGTTTATGCAAATACTGTCTTCTTGATCTGGGGCTCAAATAAATTGGGTATAGAGCATAGTCTGTCCTGTCTCCTGCTGAGAATGGGTGGGAACTGCTTACAGAAATATCCAGCTGATTTGGAATTTAGAACATAGCTTAAGGCTCCTGATAGTTCTGATCTTCCTCTTGAAAAAAATCATATCCACGTGATTACTTGTGGTGTTGCCCATAGTTTCAAATTTACTTTGTAGTTTTCCAAGCAAGACAAATGCCCTGCCTGAAGGGTTCACCTGGGTTCCTGCCCCTGTCGCGAGGGCAGTCTTGGAGTTTGCTTTCTTTTGTCAGGCAGACAAGAGTCTGGGAGTATGTAATTGATGGAGTAGCCTTGACAAATAAATCGTAAACTCACTATGTGTGATGAGTATGAACTGCAGAATCATGGTTTTAAATGTTTTCGAATTTATCACCAAAGTGCCATAAGGCGTTTGTGTGAGGATGGAGAACATGCGCGGTATTTGTGGCTTTGTTTCCTATATTATCAGTTACTCGCAGTCAAAGAGAATATGAAAATATTAAAGAAAAGTTTCCAGAAATAAAGAATTCACATGTTTCAGTAGGTTCTACACCAGTATATTGCTAGAGCATTCTACCTATTTATTAATAATTGGTATTACTTTCTAACTATTCTTGATTTTATAAAGTAAACTTTGTAATAGCTATGTATTGTGGTGACTTGAACGAGAATGACCCTGATATGCTCCTGTATTTGCATGCTTAGACTCCAGTTGGGAAACTGTTTAGGAAGGATTTAGGAATTGTGACCTTGTTGAAGGAGGTGCAGCAGTTTGTGGAGAAGGGGGAGCCTTTGAGGTACATGAGTCCATGCCTTCTGTCTGCACATTAAGATGTACAGTTCTCAGCTACTGCTACAATTCCTTGCCTGTTTACTTCCCACCGTGGTGATCATGGACTAATCCTCTAAAACTAAATAAATCCTCCAATCTAATGCTTTCTTTCATAAGAGTTGTTTTGGTCATGGTCTCTCTTCACAGCAATAGAAGTAATTAACAGTAATTAGTATAGAATGTATACAGTTTGTATAGAGAAAAAAGTACAGATAGGGTTTTGAACTACCCTTACCTAAGATCTTGGACTGTATCCTCTGTGAATATATGTACACAGTAGGGAATATATATATATATACACACACACATACATGTACATATGTAGATATATGTGCAGATGAGTGTATATGGACTGTAGAGACTAGATATGTGTATGTACATATATGTAAACACATTTCTATATAGAAGTTTTGGAAAATTTATAGCTAGTGTCTTTACAGTAGTCTCTCTTACTCTGCTAGGCAAAGTTCAATGATTGCTTCCTGGATCCTTACCCTTAGATTACACAGTGTGCATTCTCTTGCCTCCTTGAGCTTGGATAAGACCTGTGACTATGACAGGATGCTATGTTGGATTGTACTTAAAGGTGAATGAATGAATTCAACTGAAGAGATGATTAAAGTCCTTCTTTGATTCATTAATTTTGGGTTAATCACCAGGGAGATCACTCAAATTATGTGAACTCTATAGAAGCAGGGCTTACTTGAAGTCATAGAGCTTCTTCTGGTATCCTTGAAACTGCCATCGTGTGAGAGTCTGTGAACAGACTGAACAGCTGGCACTCAGGAAGAAAACAAGGATCTCCGTGTAAGATAAACAAGGGTTGAATTTTAAGGTTTGGTGGAAGGATATGGAGTCCCACATGGGGTGGGAGCATGGCTGACATCTCGATTTCTACATGAAGGACTTTGTGCAGCAGCTTTGTGAAGCTGTGCATGTCAGGTGAGCATTGATGGGAGCTGTAAAGTTTGTTTAACTTTTATGCAGCAAGAGCAGGCCAGTATACTCGTGGTCTGTCAGATGGTGTCGAGGGCTTGAATGAACAAGACTGGAACTCACAAGAAGAAAGCATGCCCACATTGTGAATGCCACAAAGAACATCAAATTATAAATGGTGGCAGTGGTTATTACATCCTTCTTGTCAAGCATCTCATTTTCTTCTCCGGCTTAGAGTCAGAGCTGCTCTTTCATCTCTTAGGGAGAATAGAAGTTTGAATTATAATTTGAATGTTCGAAACACAGCCTAGATGGACACAACCTATATGTGTTTGGAATTGAATACTTTTATGTGTGAAGGGTCTTCACCTTTTGTGGGACTTGCCTTCTAAAGAGGAGCCTGGTTTACCACCAGATTGAATTTTGGTTTTAGAATGAAGAACAAGATGGAGAGAAAGGGAGGTAAAAGTGCCAGGGCTTGGAGTTTTGTCTCAGAGAATTTTTGAGGAAAGCAGAGAACTTTGCTGATCTTAAAACCAGGATGTAATAATATAGGGGAGAAGAATAAATTAATTTTTTTTGGTCTTCTGTCTCTTAGGAGAGCCATTCACAAATCCAATAAACATTTACGGACTTGTACCTGTGCCAAGATACCTTATGTCTGTGAAAGATCCTCCTTCTCTTCCAACACAATGAGTCTACACCCAAATTTTTTAACAACAACAATATAGGAAAGGCCATACTTAGTGACATGACTCACTCTTTAGTTTCAAAGGGAGACACCTTCCTGAAGTCAGTCTCATGACTGTTATAATAAGGTAAGAAGTCACCATCCTAACCTAGATGACAATGGGCTGGTCTTTGGTCATTGATAATATAATTGAGTAGGATTTATTTGCCTACAGAAATAAAACAAAGGGCTATTGTTTTTAAACATTTGGAAAAAAATCTCTGATGACCAGGAAAGAAGAGGATTAGAGACTGTTTAGTATAACTCATGGGTTTTTTTTTGTGTGTGTGTTCCCAAATTGCATTTCTATAAACAGTAGCCCTGTCCCCCACAGGACAATTGAAAATATCTGAAGGTTTACCACAACCCATGAGCTAGTGCTATGGACATCTAGTGAGACACGGCATTTGGGATGCTACAAGGCAATTGAAAAGCCACACCACATGTGCTAACAGTGTGGGGTTGGGGAACTCTGCTTTGAGCCCTTGCTGCCTTCTCAGGGCAATGGAAAACTTGTCTGATACAGAGAGTCCATACCTGGCAAAATGCGCACATCTCATTTTTACAGGGAAAGTTATCACAGCAGAGAATCTAGCTTGTAGCAGGTGTCCTTTCCTTCTAATACACGCGGGATCATCATTAACATTTTTTTCTAGCTTCCCATCACTGTGGCAGACCACTTGCATGTGGGTTGACTTAAACAATAGAAATTTGTCTCCCCATTCTTTAGGCCGGAAGTCCAAGCTCAAGGTGCAGACAAGCCTTGCTTTTCCTCAACACTATGGAGAAATCTGCCTTCTGCTTCACTCAGCGCTCTCTGGTTTGCTTGCAAGCAGCATTTGCTTTGCTTTCCCCCCTGATGTCTGCCTTCGCCTACATGCAACGCTCTCTGTCTGTGTGCCTGTTTCCAAGTTGCCCTTTTGATAAAATCCAACATGATGGATTAATGTCCACTTTCATGATTCCAAGGTAATGCTCTACTTCTGTAAAAACTCTAAGTAGTGTCATATTATGAGATGCAGGGATTTAGAACTCCAATATACCTTATTTGAGCAGATATAATATAGCCTGTACAGTGTCCTAGGCCAATAGTATTTTAGAAGGGGGTGGGTACTGGGACTGAATCCAGGGCCTTGTGTGTGCTAGGCAAGTACTCTGCCATTGAGATACATTCCACACCTCCTGACGTATTTATTTTAGAAATGAGCAGCTCAACAATTATGTTTTTCTATACTTTCCTGAAGGTCCCCTATCATTTTGAGTACCTAGAAAAACAAACACTTTATAGTGGGATAAACACACACATATATAATGGACTCTAAAGTAGTGAGATATACATACATACATACATGCATACGTATATTTGATTCTCTGATAGGCTCTAGTACATGGCTTTGCATATGCAGGACAAGTACTCTACGACTGAGTTACATACAACTCTAGCCATAATGGAAAAGATTACAGTAGATGAACTTCCATAGTAATGATAATCCGAAAAGCCATTCATGGCATTTTCCCTGTGAATGTTTGGGAAAATGTAAAGTACAAGCAAAAAGGAAGATCCGTGTGTACAGAAGACATTCGTCTGTTCTGAAATAGAATATTAGCAACTTGATTTGTGCTAGAAGGGAATCTTAGTCGGGCATAATGATCCATTTGCTTTTCTTAATGGTTTCCCTGCAGCTTACAGCCCCACTTGGTGGTCGGCGAGGCGATTAAACAAAAGAGCCCAATGTGTTCGACGCAATCCTGCCACCCCAAAGTGACCAGCCAATATTACCCGTGACCTTTCCCAGGAGTGTGAGCAGAAAACCCTTCTTGAAAGAGGGAGCGATAAAGAAATCTGGACTTCATTCTTTCATGGGTTTGCTCATAGGAATGTTTATTGGCGAGACACTAAGAATAAACCCAGTTATTGAAGAGGGAGCTGGGATGTTGACAAGCATGGCTAAACCCAGCAGAGAAATTTGATGAGGAAATTAGATGCTGTGTAGATGGTGTGTAGTGATTAGTCTTCTGAAAGCTAGGATTATTATATAAATGGGTGGGGGAAGGGCGGGTTATTGTGACAGATAGACTCCATTTATACAGGTATTCTCCGTGCAATTAGACCCATAATGCAGCGTGTGTTTATACGTTTCCAGCAAACCCTTCTCCAGAGAGAAACGTAATGAATGGGACACCGGGGCAGCATCATTTTCTCTTCAAATCTTAGGTTGCAGCAAGAGGAATTAGGCTTAATAAAACTTCACAGTCTAAACTTGTTCCTGCAGCAGGATTTCCAAGCCCAAATGATGCATTTACAATTGTACATATTCATTAGTATTTGAGTATGGGTGGGCCTATACACAGTGAGACTGCTAGCTGCTTCAAGCAAGTCACTATGACCATATAACACACAGAAGAGAGAGGCCCTTGTATACAAAGGATCATTGTATCTATTTTCTTTTAAAAATAATGATTTAGTCTTTTAGAAATTCCTACATGTACACAATGTATCTTGAGTACATGAAGCCCTCACTTACTCTTTTCAGCTGCCCTAGGGCCCTCCTAACATGGCTCCCTCCCAACTTACATATCCTCTTTTCTTTCTTTTTATAGCCTACTGAGTCCAATCAGTCCAGCCTGTATGCACATGGGTGTAGGGTCATCCATTAGGGCATGAGCAGCATACCAATAACCTCCTCCGCTAACAGAAGTCACCCTCTCACCACAGCCAACGGCTGCCAATGGCCACTGGTTCCTCAGCTTTTCTCTTATAGTGCTAGGAACTGAATGTAGGATTTCATCTTTCTCGTCTGGAAGGCGGCGAGCATTCTACTGTTCAAGGTAGGGCCCTAGCAGAGTCTCAGGCTCTCTCTCTCTCTCTCTGCAATCATTATTTGAAAATTGTATTCAGTGAGTTGTTTCCTAGCAGATCCGGGCAGTCCTATCTGTAGCCTTTGGTTTGAAAGGCCTTTCTAATTTTGTTTTCATTCCATCAATCAAATCAGATAGGCTGTAGGCTTACATAGCATGGTATCTGATATGGAATGCAGGTTTGGGGAAATCCATCATCGCCTCCTTGTTCGAAATTTCTTTATATATAACTGCTGGTGACCACTCATGTACATAGTCATTGAAAGCTAAGATGCCATGGTTTGACTAAAGCTGGAGAGAAAGCATGAAATTCTACCACGAATACCATGGAACTCTGCTGTTGCTTCCCTCAGCATCTTCCCGGGCAGCCAGACCAGCTCCAGATTAAATGGCTTGTTTAAACTGCGGTAAACAAATTTTATATGTGGATTTCTCTGACAACCATTATGATCCTTTTGTGGGAAAAACCTAGCCTTAGAAAACTAAAAATGAAAGTGACATCAAATATGGCCCATGCTTCAGGTCGTACAGACCAATCTTTGTGTCTGAAGTTGCACCGTGAAAAAGAGCACTTACCTGCCTAATGTCAACTATAAAACTTGTGGGTGTTATCTAGGGATGTTTCTATTTTTGATCTTTTTATTTTACGCTGTGCATTTCATCTGATCTTGTAGTCATTTCTTTTTTAGAGCTATTTGCTTCTGTGGGCTGTTCATTTAAACAATATGACCACTAGGTTAGTCAAAAGAGAAAAACACATAACTTACTAATGAATTGATTTTATGGCGGTTAATTAGATAACAAGAAGAAGGTATAAGTGACCAATTGTTGGCATGAGCAAACACGTTGTCTTGAGGTCATACAGAGACTTGTAGATGGTATTACCCTCACAAATGGATTTTCTTCCTTTCCTAAACAGATCCAAGTGTTTTGTTTTCACAGGGGAAGCAAAACCCCCCAAATTACTTATAAATGTTGATAGGTTATTTCAGTAATTTTAGCTTATTTATGGTAGAATGTGTTTGATAACTATGTACATTTTGTGATCATTCCAAACTCCAAGTATTGCAAAAAATTTCCAGCTTCTACACATATATCTTCTCTTTAATTCTTTAAGACCTTCTAACAAGCAAAAATATCTTGACCCCTTTAACAAAGTAGGAAACTGAGTTCGAAAGATCTTGTGTAATTGTCTCTAATCAATTAAGCTCATGGATGGGAGAGCTGGGATTCAAACCCAGGCGGTTTGCCTCCAGATTTCCACTCTTCTCAACCACTCCAACTCTTCAAAATGTAGGGCAAGGAAACTCGCAAAGAAGAAAGAGCTTAAAGGAAGGACACCAGACGAGCCACAGACGTCACTTCAGGGGCTTAAATAGGTCTAGGGGTAACGAACAGAAGGAGGACAAATAACAAAGAACAGAAGTAAAAGGAGTTGAAAATGAAGTCAACAGAGGAGTTCAGACACACAAGTAGACAGCAGAGGCAGACTGGGCATTTATTTATACACTGTCTTCAAACCGTTGATTTCATTTTTGATTTATAATGTAGAAAATTCATTTCAGGATCTTAATATGTTAGCCCTTATATCACCTCTAATCACTGTCCTCTCAAACTGCTTCAGAGTTTATTGTGAGTGGAAAAGTGTTTCTTTTGTAGCCCAATAATTTTTACAGTCAAATGAAAAACATGTGTTTTTAAATGTGTATTAATACTTTGAACACACCCATGTTTCATTTCACAGTGGTTTCGCGTTTTACTAAATTAATTGTTGTAGGCAGCAAAAGCACAAGCAGTTTTGGACGTGGCGCTCGGCCACATGGAAGATGCTCAGGGAGGACCAAGGTCCAGGGCCCTGCAGTTAGTCACGAAGGCTTGCCTTGTGTCTCTTTCCTTTTACTTTTTGTAGACTCTGCCAAACCAAACCTGTTGCAGGGATTTATTTTACCTTTCCATGGAAGGAACAATTCCTACGAGGGAAATTATATTTTGCACATTACAGTTAAAAACTATGTTTGTTTTATTTTTGCAAGAGAAGAAAAAAATGACCCAACAGTTTTCTCTTTATAACAGCCATTTGCCAGGACAATCTTTAAAAATGGAGCTCATTTTCCTTTCAGAGAACTCTGTTATTTCAAGTATGTTTCTTTGTAACATTTTTTTTGCCAGCTGTGCATATTTTTTTTTGTAGAAAACGGTTTCAATATGAATTTTTTATGGTTGTTCTTCAGTCATCTGAGTTATACCAAACATGCAAGGCTGAAGAGATATCCACTTTGGTGGCTGGCGCTGAGAGAACCTTCTGCCAGCCACACAAAGGAAACTCAATCCCCTAACAGCTAATTAAGAAAGCATTACTTTCCACCACGGCTGACCTCCAGCCATATAAAGGATAAAGATGGCTGCCTGTCAATCATGTTTACCTAACAAATCTGGCAAGGGATCATGATGAATGGACAGATCTAAAAAGGGATGATATTGCTCAGGACTCTGAGGTACTCTTAATACCGCCTTTAAAGAGGCAGAAGACCTCATCAGTAACTCGAAACCCCTGCCTCAGTGCTGGGACTGGGCTGGTGCTAGTTTGCCAAGGATGGCAGACAGTAGTTACAAGAAGATCAGTAGAAACAGATTGTGCACATCCTTGGGGACTTTGGTGTAAGTGTATTGACGCTATCATCATGAGTTCGTGTGACCGACTGTTTTTATTCAGTTCTTTTTAAGCCTCTCAGTCACCTGAGAGTAAGCCAGAGGCTAACACCAGACTGCTCCCCACCCACCCCCTCCCAAAGTAACCTCCAAGTCAACTACCATGGAGGAAAACCTTGAAGTCTTTAGGTCCATCCTTCTGATCTCAGGCAAGCCAGCAATATCTTATTCTCCTTCAGTCATAAAAATACTGAGAAGGTGAGTTCACAATTTGCTTAGCTATATGCTATTTTCAGAGACTGCAGGTCTTTACATTCAAGGGCCTTCTGAATGTCATATAAATGCCACTTTTTAAAGCAACATTTTTTTCTCTCTTTTCTGTTATTCTGTGAACCCTTTACCACCCACGATGAAAAATCCCTTCACAGCTTTCTCCTATGCAGATGGCTTTGAAGAGAGCACTGGAGGGGGAGAGTTGTCACCAGGGAACCAGGGGAAGAGTAGCTAGCCTGTTTCTCTCTGGTCTGATAATGCTGGGGTCAACTTCACACACTTTCTAACCTGTGTTTCGCAGCATAGTCTTGAGTATAGCTGACAGAGTTTGGTCTACTTAATACATGTATAAGGTGAATCAATCATGACAATCTACCTTCTCATGGTGTCCTAGTAAGACTGCAAGAACCTCACAGAACTTCTTGCACCTTCTAGTAATTCTCTAAGAATTAATCATCCATTTACTATTATAATGTGCCATTCAAAAGCTGAAGCAATCAAGAAAAGTGCAATACTCTTTAAAGACAATTTCTGGGTTTTATTCTTAATTGTGTTGGTAACACGTGTGCTTTTTCTCACTTCTGGATGCTATTCTAACATCGCCAGTTTTTCTTTACATTATTCTAGGCATTTTAGTGCCCTTGAGGCCACAGACAGGACAATCAAGCTACTGGATGCATTTTCCTCCTGTGAGACCTTAGACAGGAAGTTAGGTTCTAGGTACTACCACGATGATTCGATTCACTCTTTTTGTTCATGACATTAAAGTTTTACTTGACCCAATGAGTTTTCTCCTTGATTTTAGGTGATGATGAGTTTTAATATATTTCCAATATTTTGTCTAAAATTTTCATATCCATGATCTGTTCTGTCTCTGCTCTTTCTAAGGGAAGAATATAAAAAGTTTGATCATTGCTATTCTCCTCAGTGACTCATAAAGGAAGCAGTTTTACTTGTCCTATATTCTAGATCAGGGGTAATTCCTTGCTTTATTTTTGTATGTCTATAAACACATTATTTTGTATTGCAAAAAAATGAAAATAGGATATGATGGAATTCTACTCAGTGCTATGATTTCAGTGTCATTCTTGACTCTCTCTTTCTGTATGTGTATAGGCCGTGTTTGTATGTGTGTTGTGTGTGTATGTGCTGTGTTTGTATGTGTGTTGTGTGTGTATGTGCTGTGTTTGTATGTGTGTTGTGTGTGTATGTGCNTGTGTATGTGCTGTGTTTGTATGTGTGTTGTGTGTGTATGTGCTGTGTTTGTATGTGTGTTGTGTGTGTATGTGCTGTGTTTGTATGTGTGTTGTATGTGTAGGATGTGTTTGTATGTGTGTTGTGTGTGTAGGCTGTGTTTGTATGTGTGTTGTGTCTGTATGTGTGTTGTGTGTGTATGTGCCGTGTTTGTATGTGTGTTGTGTATGTATGTGCTGTGTTTGTATGTGTGTTGTGTGTGTATGTGCTGTGTTTGTATGTGTGTTGGATGTATGTATGTGATTATGTTTGTGATTTCCTTGCTATTTTCTAAGAAGGCCAGGAAAATTTAGATAATTTATGACATATTACTGATACATATCTGGAATTAATCTGTAATATGTAATGTCTGATAGTAGCAAGAACAATTAATTTGCCTTCATTTTTACCTATGTTATTAAAAATATTTGGGGGTCTAAAGGAAGTGAAACAGTAAGTAGGAACTTTTGTGGATATTTCTGTTTTCCATGAGTTTCATCCTCTAAATGTCTATGTTTCTAATGACTTTTGGCACTATTATTTTTGGGTGACCGAATAAAAACAAAGCACAATAAAGAAACATATCTGTAAATAATCATAAATTTTACAGTCTATTCTAAAAAAGTTTTTTTTTTCCTCAGAGGAAGGATCTAGAATGGCATAATGTCATTGTAGGAAAGCGTCTAACTGGCATTTGATTCCAGGGTACACCAAAGTGCAACTGATATTCCATAAACCATTAATCTTAAACATTATGTTAAAGGGTTATTAAAATGCAAACACCAATACATGTCATTTAAAGTGCTTGTCTTGAAAATGAAATTCCTCCCTGCTTGAGACTGATAAGAGGCATGGCTGCCTCCCCTACAAAACTTCACAGTAGTATTTTTCCTGCCAGAGTAGAAGAAAGTGACACAAAGACTGAGGATCTAGAAAAGCCCTTTCTATACCATGGGACTCCTGCATGGTCAGTCTGACTAGCCATGGTCCTAAAGGTGCCTGGGGAAGAGTCGTTCAAGCATCCAAGCTGAGTTTCTAAGGGAAAGAAATACGCATGGTAGAAGCAGGCAGGGTGCCAGACAACCCATGGAGTGGCCACGTGGGCACATTTAATGGAAACAGCAGCAAATGAACATTGAAAAAACATCAAGACAACACTGTACTTCGAAGGAAGTTGTGGGGTGATGAGGCAGTGCTTTGTTCTTTGACTTTCATTGAAAAAACTTTAAGTACATAGACATATTGCATGACAAAAACGTAGAATAGTTTCATGAGTCCCACATCCCTATCACAGGGCTTGAACACATGGCTGCCATTGTTGCTCTCCTTATGCCTTCTACCTTTGCTAGAATATTATTTTAAAGCAAATTTTAAGCATCATCTCCCATCACTTATGAATACCTTAATATGTATCAGTGAACAATTACGCAACTTCAATACAAATTGTGTTATTTAACAGGAAATTTAACTGTTTTCCTAAATATCCAAGAATAATATCTCTTCTTCTGTTCTACCTACTTCTCATAGCTTTGAATTGGGATCTAGAGAAGTCCATTGTAGTATTTGTGCTCTTGTTCAGTCTTCTTTTCTTGATAGATTTACCACGTAAATCTGGGGAAAGGGGGAGGATGTTGGAAAGAGTTGTTGGCATGTTGGGAGTTCCCTTTTCTTGAATCAACAAGGATTTTCAGGAGACTGGTGATTCCTGCAATTGGTCAGTGGTTAGACCTCCATCAGTAGTCATAAAGGCCTGTCATGGGCGGACAGCTAAGAGGTGTTGCCATGCTGGGAGTTCCCTTTTCTTGAATCAACAAGGATTTTCAGGAGACTGGTGATTCCTGCAATTGGTCAGTGGTTAGACCTCCATCAGTAGTCATAAAGTCCTGTCATGGGCTTTCAGTGATTAAGGTAACCATATTGAGATTGGAAATCCTAAAGTTTGTTAATGTGGAGTATGTCTGGGGTCATCTTTAGATCATACATGAAAATAGTGGACAGAGATTAGTTTACATGAACTGCGGGAAGCAGATACTCAGTGTCTATGGATAGGAGAGGAAAAGAGCTCAGCTAGAGGATAGATGGATTTGTGTTTTATGATAGACCTTCAAGAAGTCAACAGCCACTGGTAGTTCTGTTAGTTTGGGAGGTTGTGCTCCTCAGACTTGTGGAAAGTACTAGGACTGAATATTGTAAGACTCAATTCTTGCTAACCTATCTTCTATCTGGAGTCATGAGCACTGTCCTGGGTTCTTTCAGGAATTTCATTTCATCTTCCTTTAGTCTTTTTAGCTGTTGGTAACATGGGTTTTGTTCTGTTGGTCTTTAAAAATAATGCTAATGGCCCTTGGCTTAGAGCCCTGGTTCTTGGCCTTATTTTCAAGTTCTTTTCTTTATAAGTTCTGCATTGTCATTGGGCCATTTATGGAAGTTCTGCATTGTCATGTCACTGCATTGGTAGGACTCGCCAACAGCAGTCCTCATCTGCCCTGGACAGAGTCGTCACACTTCCATTCAATGTTTTCTTTAGAGCTCTCTTTTTATTTTTCTTTTCAAGACAGAGTTTCTCTGTATAACTTTGTAACCTGTTCTGGAAACTCACTATGTAGATCAGGCTGGCCTCGAACTCACAGAGATCTGCCTGCCTCTGCCTCCTGAGCTCTGGGATTAAAGGAATGCGCCACAACTGCCCAGCTGTTTGTAGCTCTTAATATCAAATGAACTCAATGCTTAGGCTTTAGTTCATACATTGAGCTAGCTGTGTGGTACTGGGTTCAGTTCAATGGCATATGCTTGTGGGATATTTTTTTACACTGTGTGAATATGTCGCTATGAGTGGGTTAATAAGAAAGCTGACTGGCCATCAACAGAGGCTGACAACTAGTTAGAAAATCATGTTATATTTTTATATATTCTAATTTTGATAACTATGGTTCAGGATGAATCTATTTCATATTGAAACACAGGTTGAATACTTTGTCACAAGTGGCCTAGGAAAAAGCAGAATTGGAATTCAAAGTCAAGTCTGTCAAAGGTCACATTTTTAGTCACCCTGCTGCATCAGACCCTTTCTATAGCCAAAAAGTCATTACCAAGGCATAATATTTGGAGCTTGTAAAGAAAAACTTTTGGACATACCTCATGAATATAGAAAATATATTGTGTTTGAGAAGGCATAATGATTAAACATTATACACATTAATAAATGATAGCGGTATGACATCATTTTAAAGCATAAAAAGAAAGTAAAAAAGAACTTTGGGATGACTTTCATATATTGTTTAATGAAAAATATGAAGACAACAATTGAATCACTTTACCTAAATCACCACACTTAGCCCTGAAACTTTTCAGTTTAGTAGTTTATGTCCAGACAGTTCTGTGATCTTCCATTGCTCCATCCTTGACTGTATTTTGTGACTGTCTCTTATGGATTTCAGTATGGGTGAAGTTAAAAAATTAGGATACAATTACACATTGAGGAAAGAACCCTCTTATCAGTTTCTGTCATTTTGTATGCCAGCCCCTTGGGAGCTAACATGTACCCTTTCTGACTTGGGGCCTTGAGATTGCATACAATGTAATGTGCAGAGATATTCCTCTTTTTGGAGAGTTAATAATAGTCAATACATTAAACACCTAACTTCCTTAACTGACATACATATATGCTAGGAAATAATACTGATAATATCTGGCAATTATCCTACACATTCAGAGGAACAGTTATGAAACAGTGATGGCCATATTTCTTTGTTATTTGTCACCCTCAGTCCCTTGGTGCAGCATTAATCATTGGCCAGATGTGTTCATCAGGACTAGAATCTGGTAAACTGTCACAGAGATCGAGAGCATTCAAGTCAGGTGACCTTGAATACTCTCACTGACCTTGATCAGATCACTCAACTCCTTAAAGCCACCATTCCCTTATTTGTAACTCTAAATAATCACAGTATGGTCATAATAAATAACAGTATTGTCTGTACAAAGTAAAAAAAAATTAAAGCTGACTGGCCTATAGTTAAGCAGGATAAGGTTAGGTGGGGAAACCAGACTAAGAGGATGCTGGGAAGAAGAGCAGAGGTAACAAATGTGAAGAGAGGGCAGTGGTGGTGCACACAGGAGGCAGAGGTAGGTGGACCTTTTTGAGTTTAAGGCCAGCCTGGTCTATAAGAGCTAGTTCCAGAACAGGATCCCCACAAAAATAAATAAATAAATAAATAAATAAATAAATAAATAAATAAAATTTGTGAGGAGATGTGGAGAGAAGCAAAATGAACTTGCCATACTGAAAGCAAGTATATATGCCATAGCATAAATAGAAAAATGCGAGTTAATTTACAATGGAAGTGCTAATTAGCAACAACCCTTAGCTGTCAGCCAAGCATTTATAATTAATAATAAGTTTCTGCATGGTTATTTGGGAACTGGCTGGCGGGACAGATAAGTCTACCTACATGTGCTTCTATTTCTGAACTCCTCCTCTTCCTGTAGAGTGCTCACCAGGAGAAATAAGATAAAGAAAGTACAAGGACTTTGAGATAGGAGTCTCTTAGCACAGAAGGTGTTCCCTGGCCATTTCCAGTCTACTTTGCAGCCGGAAGGAACACTTCCAAGGGAACTGTCAACTGCCGACTTTCGGAGACCCTGGAAGGAAAGGTATGTTGCCCACCTTTGCTCTGCACTGATGTGCTGCTCATGACAGGGTCTAAAAGGTGAAGTGTGTCTCTGAAGGTTCCTGAGATGCCTGTAGTTGTTTATGAGTAAACGTTTTTGCCTTCTTTTGAGATGCCTGATCCCTAAGTTATCCAGGCTGTTCACAGATGGCTTCAGTCAGTGGTTCTCAATCCGTGGCCCTCAACCCCTTGGTGGGTCATATGACTCTTTCACAGGGGTCGCCTAAGACCATTAGAAACACAGATATTTCTATTACAATTCATGGCAATAGTAAAATTACAGTTATAAAGTAGCAACAAAAATATTTTTATGGTTGGGGGTCACCACAACATAAATTGTATTAAATGTTCTCAACATTAGGAAGGTTGAAAACCGCTGGTTTTAGTGGCTCCACTTACATGTGTGTTTACTCATGCTCCCTAATTTTTATCCCAAATTGCCAGCTACCCCTGATATGAAACACATTTTCTGTTTTGAAACATGATCTCATTGTTCAGTTCTGCATGGCCTAGAAGTCTGTAAACTCTGTTGATCTCCAACTCACAGAGATCTACATATCTCTGCATAGCACCTCACCCAGCACGAGTGCACGTTTTAACTAATGGGGAAAATGGCTCAGTAGGTCAAGTTCTTGCCATGCAAGCATGACGACCTGAGTTCAAACCCACGTAAGGCTGAGAATGGAGTGTGAGCTTGAAACCCTAGTGTTCCCATATTGAGATGAGAGACAAGAGACAGGGCAATCTCCAGAAGCTTGTGGGTCAGCTAGATTGCTATACACAGGAATGAACAACAAGGACAATCTCTGCAAACAAGGTGGAAGGCAAGGGTCAGAACCCAGGTTGTTCTCTTGATCGCCACATGTGTGTTGTGGCATGCACCCACCAATGCACATACATGAATATTCATACACAGCATGCCAATCATACATACCCCCTCCACACCCACACATGTGCACACACACACATATATACACACACACTGACACAAGATTTTGGTAAAAACCCCGCAAATAAATCTAATCTTCAAATTGATATATCCTCATTTAAGGAAAAAAATGACATCTCAAAGTAAAATTCAAGGCACACATAAACACGTTAAATTCATGATACAAATGTTTACATGCTCTAAGCTTAGGAAACAATTTCCATGAGCCTTGGGTGATGTACAATAGTCACCTGGTCCTCCAACACACCCCCAGGTGGAAGCTCACTGCTGGATTAGGAAGCTGACTATGAAAAGCCTCCAGACTTCTCATCATCTTACATTTTATGTGAATGAAAATCACTTTACTGTATCTTCCAACATTTGTCCTGATTTTACAGTTAAAGACACCTGAGACAGATTCGACTTCCTCCAGAGCAGTCTTCCTTTTGTAATGCCACCTTGCTGTGATGCCGACCACCAGCAATGACCTTGGTCTCCACTCCACTGCCAAGTACAGTGTTATCCCTAAAGGGACTCTGAAGGGAGCTCTGATATTCCAAGTTGTCCAAAATGGCATTGTTTGTATGTCCTAACACTCTCCAGACCTTTAAAATATATTTTTTATTTCAACCATTTATTTCTACTCAAGTTAATGATTTCCTTTTCAATTTCAGTTTATGTATGTAGAAAAGAAACATGCTCATAAAATTTCCATTTGTTTACATCTAGGTAACTGTGAATTTATAAGCGTTTCTTGGGAGATAGAGTCACTGCAAAACAATTTTTTCCTGTGAAATATTTTGCTCCTTACAAAATTACTGTTTGCTGTTTGCTGAAATGAAAGTAAGCGCATTTGGGTATACAAAGTTCTTTTAACTTCAATTTACATTGGAATTTTTGCTTTCTCCTATCATTGCTTTGAAGATGTCAATGATGTTAGGAAGAAAAAAGAAGGCCGCTTAAAAATAAGTTAGAAATTTTTATTCTGTCTCCTTCTCCTTTTAAGATTTCTCAGATCTCCTGAACACGGAAGCTTCTCCTTTCTTTGTATGTGTGCAGTGGAACTAGACAGAGAGACACTCCAAGGAACAAAGTCCTGGCGTTAGCTTCCGAAGGAATGCTTCCTATGTCTGTTTCACTTTGCAGTTGAAAGAAATAACCGGTTGGGAAAGGCAGAGTTGGTGTCCTGTGACTGGAACATGTGGGAAGGAAGACCAAAGTCACAAGCCATATGATTAAGGAACTGACATCTGTCGAATTCCCTGGACCCAAAATACCTTCTTATCTCACAGTCTCCCAGATGCCTCGATGAGGGCAGAGCTGAGAGATTTCACCAGGTGAGAAATGCAGAAAGAACCTTTAACAGGGAATTTCTGTGAGCTTCTTCAGTGAGAATAGGGTTCTCCTCTGAAAATGTTATTTTAAAAACAAAACCTTGTTACTGCAAGAGATTTCTTTAACAAAAATTTTTGTTGCTGTTGGACAGTTTCATACATTTATGTAATGAATTTGGTTATTTCATGACCCGTTACCCTCTCTCATTCTCCTCCCTTTCCTACTGGATGGGCGGACTTCTCAACATCTCCCCTCCCTACATTCCCGTCTTTGTTTTGTGTGCAGTCATCTGAGTTTAATTAGAGCTTCTTTCCCAGGAGTGGGTAGGGTGTTGTTTACTGGAGCAAGGGCAAATTATTCATGACTACCACAGAAAGCGATACCCTACCCCCATCATTAATCGCCTATACTCCCTCACAAAGGGATAGTGCCTCATGGACTCTTCCCATCCACGATGAAGTGTTGGCAGGTCCAGTGCTGTGCAAGCCTCATGTAGATGACCATAGCTTCAGTGGGATCATGAGTTTGATGCTATGTCATATTCAAAAGATATGCTTTTGTTTCACATCTTCCCAGCTTCTGGCTCTTACATACTTTCTACCCTTTCTTCTGTGATGTTGCTTGAGCCTTGATGGGAGAAAAACTGTTCTATTTAGGACCAAATACTCCACTGTTGCTTATGCCATGAGAGGGATTTCCATTAAACTTGTGGTCTGTAGAGTAAGGAAGTCGATGGACTTACTGTCATGACTGGAGGGCTATCCGTTTCATGGCAATAATTTGACCAAGCCATCTGAATTGGTTAGGTTTGAAGAAGAGTTGAGATTATGAGAAGGGAGTTGGAAAGCTGAGATTACTAAAAGAACATTGGGGAGTGTGTATCCCAGTGACTAAAATGTATATTGCACAAAAAGAAAGCATCACAAAGTATTCAAGCCATGGTTACCAGTGTTATCCTCTCTTCCTTCTGTGAGGAACATAATTAAGCTATCCTACTGTTAGAACAATTAGATTTGAAAGTGGGATGAGTCAATTACAAAAGTTTTAAAAATGTGCTGTTATGTGTAATCTTTTCTCAAATTCTTAATTTCCTGTCCTTTGAAATGTCTCTTGTCCCATGTCACGTCTAATCCTCCTTCATATGACTTCAGTTCTCATAATTAATTGTCATAAGTTACCTGTTCAGTCTTAAAAATCTCATGAATGTGTATATCTTTTTCTGAATTTCCATATATGTTTACTGAAGTTTTTTCTATAGCCTTTACATCTCACTTCAGTACATAGTCTATACATTTTCCAGAGTATCTTTATATAACCAGTACTAATATAACCAGGTCATCTTTTTTTTGGTCAAAGTCCTTTTAAGAAAATAACTTGAACCATGAGGCAAGAAAAATTAATATAATATGAAAATGTCAGAAAAGAAAGAAAGGGAAAATCATGTGATTCTACAACAGAATCCCAAGGCATCTGAAGATCATCTAAGAGAATCAAGAAAGTAAAGTTAACAAAGTTGTTGAAACAAGATAAATATACAAAAACGAAGAAAATAAATTTCATTAGCACAAAAATTAAATAGTTAAGAATAGATTTAAGAAAATATGTATTTGGCTCATTCACTAAATGCTGCAAAACATTGCTGAAGGAGAGGCCTAATAAATGATGATGACATGGTATTTCAAGAATTATGATGCTGCTGGGCAGTGGTGGTGCATGCCTTTAATCCCAGCACTCGGGAGGCAGAGGCAGGCGGATCTCTGTGAGTTCGAGACCAGCCTGGTCTACAAGAGCTAGTTCCAGGCCAGGCTCCAAAACTACAGAGAAACCCTGTCTCGAAAAACCAAAAAAAAAAAAAAAAAAGAATTATGATGCTGTATTGTTAAGATTCCAACTCTACCTGACTGACTTGTAGATTCCACGCACTCTGAAGTGAAGTCTCAGCTGTATGTGTATATAAACTTTGTGTGAAAATTGTCAATCCAGTTCTACAATATGCATTATAATTTTGAGAAAGACAAATATGATGAATTTTATTTTGCATTATTTAAAGACCTACTATCATTCACTAAGGCAGTATGTTCTGGCACAATGACAGTCAATAAAAACAAGAGACCCAGTGGAATAAAACAGAATGTCTAGCAGTCACTCTACATATATATGAGAACTTAATTTTAAAAATTCCCATTATGTGCCAGGCAGTGGTGGTGCATGACTTTAATTCCAGCACTCGGGAGGCAGAGGCAGGTGGAACTCTGTGAGTTTGAGGCTACCTGGTCTGCAAAAGCTAGTTCCAGGACAGGCACCAAAGCTACACTGTCTCAAAAAAATAAAATAAAATAAAATAAAAATAAAAATTCCCATTGCAATTAAGAAAATAATAGTGGATTTAGTAAAGAATGCTAGAAAATTTTATGTATTTTTAGAATAAATAAATTATAATTCCTAACTTATGTCATATACAAAATATAATGTTGACTGGATTATAGATGGAAATATGAATTATAGACCTAGGAATGTGAAAGATAAATCAAAGTTAATAATTTTTATAGAAAATGTAAGATGGACAAGATTTTCTTAAATAGAACAAGACAAACACTATTTGTACAGCCAAGTAAACAAATAGGACTCTCATTAATTGATTAAGAATATATGGTAGTCAAAAGACACCATCATGAGAGTGAAATGATAGCTCAGGAAAAGGCATTAGCTCTGCTTATATTTTTTCATTTCTTTAGTATTTAATTGAAATTTTACATACCAATCCCAGTTCCCTTTCCC
>JAQHUG010000002.1:15949848-15986541 GCA_028555095.1 Dicrostonyx torquatus
ACAGATCAGCTGAAATTCTTAGACACTGCTGGAATTTAGAGTTTGAAGTTTTGCAACTCTTTGAGCAAACTGTTTTTTTTTCTTTCTTTCTTTTTTTTTTTCTTTCTTTTTTTTTTGGAGACAGGGTTTCTCTGTGGCTTTGGAGCCTGTGCTGGAACTAGCTCTTGTAGACCAGGCTGGTCTCGAACTCACAAAGATCCACCTGCCTCTGCCTCCCCAGTGCTGGGATTAAAGGCGTGCACCACCCCTGCCCGTCAAGCAAACTGTTTTCTAAGCATCCTCTAAGGCTAAACATAGAGATTGGGTTCTTGATCCTAGGGACATATAGCACACAAGGAGCTTATGTTCACATAATGGTTTGTATAAATGTTCAAAGATGAGAAAATGATGGTATGGACTAGACTGTGTCTTCTCAAAATTCATGCTGAAATTTAACCCATAATGTGATAGTATTGGAGTAGGGTGAAGCCAAAGGCATGGACCCTTCACAGTGGGATCAGTGTGTCCTTACAGTTAAAGGGAGAGACAGGCAACAAGGTTGTATGACACATGGAATGCTGGTTAACTGCAGCCCCAGGTAAGAGCCCTCACCAGTCATGAGCTACACTATCTTCTTAATCTTGGATTATCAGCCTCTAGAACCAGTATATATCTTGTATACTATTAAGTCTGTGTTTTGTTATGCCAGACTGAGTATTTACCATTTGTAAAAACAATTTACAAATGGCAAGTACTCAGTGATATATTCATATAAAATTTATAAATGAAATGCTTCACAGTAATAAAAGTGACATATTACAGAAGCACAGTTTGTGAATTAAAAATGTACTATGCTGGTGAAATGAAGCCAACTACAAAAGAACACAGAATGTATAATATATTAATATCTCCTTATCACTTCCTGCCTGATGAAATATGTAGTTTTTTGTTGTTCAATTAGTAATCTCTGATTAGTCTAGTTAAAAATCTCATCGAATGTTATTTCTAAGACTGTTAAGCATTCTTTATTTTCTTTTGCAACTATTCATAAGGTAATTTTTCCATTAGAATGTGAACCCATTGAAAGAAGGTACTGCATTTCATTCATCCTTGCTTTTCAAACATAGTTTCCAAAACGCAGCAATGCCCAGAATAATTGACAGAACACTCCTTGGCCAATTCTAGCTCCTGTGGTCAAGGAGATAGACAAATGGGCTATATCAGAAGTGCTATGGAAATCTTATTTACTTAACCAACCATCTGTATTTTGTTTCTGGTACTGAAAAGGAAGAGATACAGAATACCAAGAAAGTCTTCGTTTCTTTCCTTTCATCACTGGAACAGGTCATGGCTGGTCATGCAAAGAACCTCTAGTTCTTGGGAAGACTGCAGACCTAGAGTTCTTGGAGAGCCACCTGCTGTGTCATACAATATTATCGGGACCAACAGCCATGGACTGTGCTTTAGCTGGGCTCTTATTTTTATTTTGCTTTAAGTGGGAAAAGGATTCAAGCCATGTGCCAAACCATCTAATCCTCCTATTAATTTTCCCTTGAATTTCGTTTCCATAGGTTTAACTGTGTTAGAGACAAAAGCTGGAGGATAGGGAATACTTCCCACATTTGATGACATGTATTTGTCCTACAACAAAACAAAACAAGAAACCAAAATCAAAACTCAAATATAGTATCAGATATACAAAATCAGGTATGTTTCTGGTAGCATAATTTTTCTTCATAGCTGGGATTTGGCTATCTAAGTAAAAGAGAGTGTCATGGAAGTCTGTTGTTTGCTCTAAATTTAGTAACATTATCAAATATAAACACAGATTTTCAAAGATCCATGAGTAGGTTTTGTGTCTGCTTCTGTCGTTCATGAATGAAGTCTTCCAAGCACTTGGCTGACTCCCGTATCTCTGAATACCTGCCCTTGACTATGTCTTCCTGCTACAAGTGTAGGAGACTGGCCCATTTCAGCACTCGATTCTCAGGGTTCATTTGGGGTTCTGATGGCAGAACGCAAACAAAATATGCTTATCGTTTGAGGTAAAAGCGTGTAAATCAACACTTTTCTAGACGTTGTCTATGTACTCACATGTGGTTATTAAATCACCAGCACAAGTATTTCTTACTTTGGAGAAGCTAATTAAGTCTAAATGACTAATGCCCAGTTTCAGAGTCATGGACACAGAGCATGATTCATGGAAGTAGGCACAGCTTTCACCTCCAGTACTTGGTAACGCTTTATTTGTGTGCATTTAAGGAAGACGGTGGCAGGAGTTCATTGGCTGCACCTGTTGCAAAAAGTTGTGAAGGCAAGGAAGAGTCTGGACTGGGCTTCGCATCGTGGCCAGCGGAACTTCAAGAATGACTGCCCCATGCCAGCTCCACCCTGGCAGCACTGAGGCTCCTCATAACTCTTCTGCACAGTCAGTACAGATAGTGAAGAAATAGGAAAACTGAACCCCACTAGGACCTGGCGTTCACCAGAGAGGCTGTGGAGCTGGGAGGCAAGAACCAGGTTTCCTTTTGTTTGTATGATGTGCACTTGCGTTTGCTAAGATTAGGACATTTTCCAAGTGCACACTATTCTTATACTTACCTTATTCTGAGTGCGAAACAAAGCTGGTCTGCATGCCACACTTTTAAAACAGTTCTACGGTTCTGTAAAAATCTATGGTTAGAATTTTGTACATACACTTGGTTCTTAGGCTTGTAAAAAAGAAAACGTTATTTCCCTTCTCAGATCTTCGATTGGGTTGAAGATTAAATAAATGTAGTTAGTTACTTTCTTCTCATGACTTGGCCAATTTATTGATTGCATGGGAATTAGGCTAGTTGACTGAGATGGAGGGGGGAGGGCCTTGGGCTTCCCATAGGACAGGGTATCCTGCACCATCATAAGGAAGCAGGGGGAGGGCAGTGGGGCAGTGGGGGAGCGGGAGGGCCGGGAACAAGGGGAGTAAATGTAAATTTTTCTTTTAACAATAAAAATTAAAAAAAAAGAAAAAAAGAAAACGTAGCCCCCCAAAAGCATTGTTTCAGCTAGGCAGTGGTGGTGCACACTTTTAATCCCAGCACTTGGCAGGCAGAGACAGGCCGATCTCTGTGAGTTTGAGGCCAGCCTAGTCTACAAAACAAGTTCTAGGTCAGGCTCCAAAGCTACACAGAGAAACAACAATACTACCAAAAGAAAAACAAAAATCAAAACAAAAATAAAAAACAAGAAGAAAAAAATTATTGTTTCCTGAAATTGTAGCATATGTGGCTATGTTTTGTTGTCTGTTACAGCCCTGCATCCACTTCCCTCTTTCTCTAAGATTATTTATTTTATTTTTTTTTAAATTCAAGGTCAGTGATATCTACATACTGTATTCTGGATAGCCATGCTTACATAGTGATACACTGTATCAAAACAACAAAAGCTATTAAAAAGGTGTGAAATATACCTGGCCCTAGTTATTTTTATTTTTATTTCTTTTGAGAACTTCATACATGAGCACTGCCTACCCAGTTTCTCCCATGTCCCCAAATTCAGAAAATTATTACACACACACACACACACACACACACACACACACACACACACACACACACACACACACAATCTACTTTGTTCATTTAGCTTTGGTCATATGTACACATGTTGTCCAGGGCTGACCGTTTGGGACTGGAAACCTGTGAGGGAGCCCTTCCTTGGAAGAAACTGATTTCCCACTCTCAGCAAACATTTCCCAACTGTGGCTCTTCATCTAGTGGTGGACTTCCCGTGTCTACATTTGCATATCAGTGGTGGTGTCTTTTTGCCGATCCTGTTCAGACCACCATACTCTTGAGAGCCCATGGGTACATTTTTCCTGACATGTCTAGGGGACAATATCTCACAGCCTGTATCCTGAGCCCCTGACTCTTAGATTTCTACTTCCTTTCAGTGGCCAGTATCCTTATGCCTATAATCAGAAGAAAGGCTAAAACTTTCTAGCTGAGGACCAGTCATTTCGATTACTTTACCTACTGACCACAGTTTTCCCTCCCTCCTCTCCTCCTGTTTCCTCTCCCAACTTCCATCTACCTCCTCCCCATACAGTCACTCATCCTCCATCTCCATTCAGAAAGGGGCAGGCCTCCCATGGGCTTGAACATAGCAGGGCACATCAAGTTCAGGTAAGATCAAGCTCCCACACACACCGCATAAAAGCTGGGTGAGGTAATAGAGCATGGGAAACAGATTCCCAAAAGCCAGCTCAGCGCCAGGGGCAGGTCCCCATCTCACTGCTAGGAATGAGCTCAAACAAACAGACCAAGCTACACAATTGTCACCCATATGCAGAGGGCCTTGGTCGCTCCCATGCAGGCTCCCTAACTGTTGGTACAGAGTCCATGTGCTCCCAGGAGCTCAGGTCAGCTGTCTCTGTGGGTTTAATCTTAAGCAGAACAGGCTGCTAATGACCAGCTATTTTCCTCCTGGTGTTTTGTTTCTTGCCAGCCCTTGCTACCTCTGAGACTACTGTCCTGGTGCCTGCTTTCCAGCTCTAGGGTCATTCTTGCTTTATTTGCCCTCTCAAATCTCCCGTTTATCCTCTGATACATTTGAATCTCCCTTAACCCCTGATTTGTTTCTAATAAATTGTATGGCTATAGATTCCTACCAAAGATATTTCACTACTTGGTGACTTAATTTTTATTTTGTTTATTCTATTTATTTACTTTTATCAAGTATGTATCCCTGTCTGGCCTGGTATTTGCTATGTAGACCTGGTTGTTTTGGACACGAAGCATCATTTTCTCCCTGCCTCCCAAGTATTAAGATTAGAAGTATGCACTACTAACCTAGTTTATAATTTTATTTCAATAATTTTACTCAGGCTGTGAATGCTCTTAATGCAGGTGATATGAAATGAAAGTAAATCACTGATTGATACTGTTAATGACCAAGCATTTATAAATTTCTTTCAATTGTTGAAATAAATGTGTTGATGATTAGGTGACTTTAAAATCTACCTACCACTTAAAGGCAACATGCTTAAATTCTGCATAAAAATGGTCTGGGATTGGCTGTGGGGAACATATGATAACAAAAGCATACTGATTGTAGGAACCTACTGGAGTTCGAGAAAATACTTAGGTGGAGACTTTAGCTAAACCAGAACAGGAATGAAAGAAGAGAGATCGAGGCTCACACCGGAGAGGTGAGTGCAAGGTTTTCAGGGACCAGCATGGATTGGGTTGACATGTAATAAGCAACTATACTGTCGTGACGGTGAGACATCTTTAGTGCATAAGCCATGTCCCTGTACTTCCCATTGTGAAGTCATAATCATTACAGTCACCATCAGTGTCTGTGGGGGTTTGTCCCAGGCAATTTTGAGTATCAAAATCCGTTGGTACTTTAGTTCCTTATATAAAATGGCATGCAATTCATGCATACCTTCCCCAAAACTTTAAATCATCTTAGATTCAGTATATTTAGCAATGCAAATGCTATGTAAATCACTGCCATAGCAAATGCAGAGCTCACAATGATGGAGTGCCAGCTACACTTTGATAATTGTAGATATGTAAATTGCCTTGTGCATGGCACCTGTGTTCGTCCTGTATATAAATGGTCACACAGTTATGGTAAGTGGCCAACAGTGGAATGGCGAGTATAGTGTTCCTCCTCCATGAAAAACAAATTTGAAAAAATATGCAAGGCTTGATGTTAATGTGTAAAGAAGAATATAGTTGTTGCTGAGGCCATGAAAAAAAAACCAAAGACCTGAATAAGCTAAAAGCAGAAGTAGAAACAATAAAGTAATAGAAGGCAAAAAAAAAATAGACCAGAAGATTGCCATTGCTGGTGACATTGTTCATTAGACGACCCAAAAGCCTTGCTAAAGCACCTGGCAATATTGTATTAATTCAACCTATTCAATGTCTACTTGAAGTTTAAAACACACACACATGTGTTAGCCTATGTGCATACATGCATAAAAGAAGCCTCAGGATATAGTCAAAATATAGTTCATACTTCTATAAAAATGTTGTCATGAAAACCAGCACTGTATACAGTGACTATATGCCGATAAAAAATATGAGAACCCTTTAAGAAAATCTCAGTAAGTTAGAATTGAAGAGGAGACAAAACCCAGAAGAGCAAGAGAAAATTTATGTCTGGTATCCTGGGTATATCTTTTAACCTCAAGGGCCAAGAATTTGGCTTTTAGATAGCCTTGAACTGGGTCATTAAATGTTGGGTTGCTTTGAGATATAGTTTCTCAGTTTTCTGCCTAAAGCCAATTTGTTAACTTTCTGTCACTACAAAAGACACTGGAGAGAATGTGCAAAGAGAAAAGGCTCATTTTGGCCTGCAGCACTGGAGATTTCAGTCTGTTACGGATTTGTATCCCTGCTCTGGGACCTTTGGTGATACAATTCTTGATGGCAGCGAGTGAAGGCCACAATAACTCACAATAGCTCATGGCCAGGAAGTAATAGAGGCAGAGGAAGGGATCATGACCCACTGTCTACTCAAGGACACCCTCCAAAAGACATGAAGACCCCCAGCAGACCCCACTCCTCATAGTTTCCATTCTTTCTCAATAGCCTTAAGCTAGGGACCAGGCCTTTAGAAAATGGACATTTGAGGAAAATTCTAGATCGAAATTGCAGCACCCAGGAATACAAAAGTACTATGCAATGGTTGACTAGAAATAAATTGCCTGCCAGTTCAGGGAGCAGATATGGGAGTTTGTCTGGACCTGGGATTAGGAGGAGGAAAAGCTCTCATTAGTTAATTGTAACAATGAGTCTTCTCTTCTGTGATTGTGATATTTGGATTCTTTCTCCCCATAGGGTTTGGAAGGCAAATATCTGCAAAATAGCCAGGCCTGGTGATATGTACCTTTAATTCTAGTACTCGGCAGTACTACAGAAGGATCAGAAGTTCAAGGTGATCCATAGTGAGTTTGAAACCAGTCTGAGTTACGTGAGTCCTTTCATAAAAAATAAAATAGTGAAAATAAACACTGACACAGTGTTATCTACTTTGTATACCAATTTTGTGATAATTTTTTAATTTAATACCAATATAAACATAATATAACTGCATGAAAACCCATCTTCAGTGTTTTCTGGGGATGACAAAATACCTCAGATCATAAACACATTCAATAAAATAATTCCTGACAAGAAAAACTTAGTAGATGGCAATAAATGCTGGAACTAAGCGAATAAGAACTTCAAGTTACAAAAAGTGTAGAGAAATATGGCTGTAAATTACAACAAAAGTTAAGCTATGCAAAACAGGAAAAATATCAGGGTTGTTAATTTGAATATAAAACATCTCTGTAGGATCAAGTTTTCAATTCTGAATAGCTGTTGGTGAAGTTTGGGGGCAAAATTGAAGATGCTGGTCACTGGGTATGGGTCTTTGGGGGTATAATATCCTTTCTTCCTGTTTCTCTTTTTCTGCCTGCTATTTCTGCTTTTCTCTGTCACGTGTTCCCATTGCCATGATGTTTTGTTCAAGCATATACAGTTAAGCAATCATGAATTGAACCCTCTGAAATTATGAATCCAAATAATTTCTTTTCCTTTTAAGTTGTGTGGTTGTGTATTCTGTTACAAGTATGCAAAAGTAACTAATATAAAATTTTATCAAAAATGTCTAGTCATGTTGTAAGGACAGATCAGAAACTTTAACTAAAGCCAGGGTTGCTAAGTTACACATAGTTCTGCCCCTTAAGTGTGTGAGCAAGGTCTGAGGCTACAATTTATCTTACAGTAACAGTAAGTCTTGGCTATAATACTAAGTTAGTTGCCCATTGCTGAATTACAAATTCCTTTGTACCAAAACCTAAGGACTCATGACTCTTACATTACACAATTCCTGTGTGATCAAGTAGTTTTCTGAGAAAATGTCTTAGCTCTTTTCACGTCTCAGAAGATTTTATATCCATAGTCTCATTTTTTCTTTTTCTTTAAATCATATTTTGCAAGAGCATGCTGGAGATGATCCTTGACATGAAGCTGTATCTTAAATTTAGTCGTTTGTAGGGGCCGGAAATATTGAACCTTAGTGACACCTCAACTCTTAAAGATGCATCAAAAAGAAAAAGGAATATTTAGAAGGTTCATTGACAACTCTGTTTTGTCATTCAAGATGACTTAGCTGAGTCATGTTGTGAAGAGACACCATGACCATGGCAGTTCTTATGAAGGACAAACATTTAATTGGGATAGCAAACATTTTCAGAGGTTTAGTTCATTATCATTGTGGTGCAATATGGTAGCATGCCGGCAGGTGTGGTGCTGGAAAAGTAGCTGAGAATCCTACATCTTGAGCAGGCAACAGGAACTAGTCTGAGACCCTGGGCAGTATCTTGAGCATATATAAGAACAGGGGGTTGATATCTGGAGTATAAAAAGAACTGCAAAAATTAAACACACATATGTATACACACACAGACACAGATACACACACACTCACACACACACACACACACACACTCACCCCTAAATAAATGAGCTAGTGAAGTGAACGGACAATTCTCCCAAGAAGAAACATGTGGCCAATAAATATTGCAAATATATTCTTATCCATCAGAGAAATGCAGAGTTATTTTGAGATTCTACCCACCTCAGTCAAAACGGCTGGCATCAGGTAAACAAATGAGAACAAAGCTTGAGGACCAGGGAAGGAGGAAGGTTGCTATATGCTAGTGGGCAGCCCCCCGTGGAGGAGAATTACTCAGCATCTAAAAGTGGCACTACTGCATCCTGAGTGTAAACCCGAAGGACATAAGTCAGCGTCCTAGGAAGGGCCTCACATAGCATATCTATGCTTCTTGCAACAGTTTCAAGACAGCTAAGGAATAGAACCAGCTCAAAAGTCCATCAGCAGAAGACCTACAAAAACATGGTACATATATACACTAGAATTTTATTCAGTCATAGACTAAAATGAAATAAAGACATTTGCAGTAAAATGGATGCAGCTGGACATTGTTATCTGAGGCGAAATTGATGTGGGATGTCTTTCTGTATATGTGTTGCTTTTATTGATTGATAAATAAAGCAGTCTTGTCAATGGCTTAACAGAGTAAAACCAGACAGAAAATCTGAACAGATAGAGTAGGCGGAGTCAAAGAGACACCATGTAGCTGCTGAAGGAGAAAGACACCAGCCACAGCATTAAGTAAGCCACAGCCTCATGGCAATACACAGATTAATAGAAATGGGTTAATATAAAATGTAAAAGTTAGTTAATAAGAAACCTGGACCATTGGACAAACAGAACTTTAATTAATATAGTTTCTGTGTGATTATTCAGTTCTGGGTGGCCAGGAAATGAATGAGCAGTTTCCAGATACAGAAATGACACAAACCCAAAAGACTTGCTTAATCTCTTTACACATAAATTTCCTCAGTGGGGACAGCAATAGTACCCAATGTTATTGAAGGAGTTAGAAAACGTGAAAGGGTCACTTACATGTTACTTGTTTGTATTTACTGAGCTGAAACAGTACACACTGTCTGATGTGTTAATGTTTCTGATATTTGCCTTCATAAATGACCTTTGATGTTTTCCATCATGAACCATCATTCATCCAGCTTGGGAGACATTGCTTTTGACACATGTTCCTTCCCTCCAAAACAATGAAGTGTTCCGTGTGCTAACAGCATAGCTTAAAAAAATGTAAAACAAAATTCTGCATTTTTTATAAAACTTGATAAAAATAGTATTTCAAACTGTACAATCACCAGAAGTACACAGTTATCAAAAACGCACACATTTCACTTGGCGTCTCCAGCACCTTCAGCTTTTTGTGCCTGGTCTGTTTTGGCGTCTCCATGCTCTGCGGGATTATTGACACCCTTACCAGCATAGGCCTTACTCTTCTTCCCCTTGGGTACCTTCTCTCCCTTCTTTGCAGGGGCCTTTTTAGGCTTGGGCTCTGGCGCGGGTCTGCAGTGGTGCATGGCTAGCGTCTGTCTGGGCTTAAATGACCTTTGAAAACCCTTGCAGCTAAATTCTTGGAGCTATTCACAGCATAGAGATTATGGAGTTAAAGAAATTCGCTACTTCGTCTTTTTCATTACTAAGCTATATGTGTTCATTTCCTTGTATCCTATGGGTATTGTTGTGACTAGATCGCCTGACCTAATTTAAGGGTTAGAAGATTTATTTTGGCTTGCTGCTTTAGAGAGTTAAGTTCATCTTGGTGAGGGAGGGGCGATAAAACTGCCTAGTCCACCTGGCAAACAGCGGAAAGGAGCCCTGTATGCTGCTGGTCTTTTCTGTTTTCTGCCTTTACTTAGCTTGGGCCTCTAACACACAGGATGGTGCCGGTCGCATTCAGTGAAGTTCTCTCCCCATCAATTAATCTGGAGCATCTCAGTCACCTCGGGAATTCTCAATCTAGTCAAACTGATGACGAAGATTAATCATAACATTGTTTTACCACGTTTTCCATCACTGTGGTAAAGTAGCTAAGAAAACCAACGTAAAGGGGGAAAGACATTTCGGCTTACCATTTGAAAGGTTTTAGTCAAAGGTCACTTGACTTTGCATTTCTGGGCTTTCAGTGAGGTACAACAAGATGGAAGGGTACAGTGGAGAAACATATACAGAAATCTCATGGTATCCAGGCAGTATAAAGAGATACAGAGAAGGGTTGTGAAGGAGGCAAGTCCTGGGACAAGTTGTACAATTCAAAGGCACATTTACAGTGACCTACGTCCTCGAACTAGATCCCAGTGCTGCTCAGTAGTTCACTGAGCCCGGTGTTATCAACAGCGTGATCATCTAACGCTAGCACCCTTACGATCAGCCTCCCCCTTAGTGGTATAGGTTGTTGAGGACCAAGCCTTCAGTGTGTGAGCTTCTGGATGAGCGCTTCCTATCCAAACCACAGTGCCACATGCTTGCTTTTAGTGAACTATGACTAGAAAATACTTTTCCCTGTTTATAGGCAAGGGAAAATGCTATAAAAATCTTCCTGTTCCACTGGCTAACTAATTTCTAAAGGTTTAAAATCAGCAAACTCTTTGAGAATTTGATGGGTTTCTAGGCTCCTAAATTTTAAGTTCCCTAAGACTTTTGAATTTAAATTATTCCCAGGAGAATGTTGTTTTGGATGTGGTAAATTTATCCAAGATGTTTCAAGGGACTGAAGAAAAAGATCTTTCTAGTCTGAACTAGCTAACAAATTCTTAGTTTTCAGACTCAGGAAATGGAAAAAAAATTCTAAGTCCCAACTCTAGATTATTTTTCTCAAATCTATAACCTTCCAAAACACTTAGTTTTTAAGCATTGTACTGATGATTCTTTTATGTTGAAGTTGCTCTTCAAAAATTCCCAAATAATCAGTAGTTTCTGTTTAGTTTAGGTAAGAATCCCCTAAATCCCAATTCCAAACTATTCGGAGTTTTAGTTGCCCAAAGATCAGGTTAACTATCACATAAGCATAATCATTGTAAAAGGATTTCTGACTCAGGGCTTCCTGGCCTTGGTTTAAACAAGAACACCATAACAGTGTGAGCCAGTGGCTCAGAGCTGGAGAGTGAGCATGTGGTACCCAGTTCTAAAATCCACTGTTGGCATCTTCTATGTGAATACATCAAGACATATTAAATCTGCCTCTGAGACAGCAGCAGCTGAAATAACATATCCCTACCTAATGATTTTTATTTAACAATAGAGAAATTCCTAGTGTCTTAAATATACTTTCACTTACAACTGCCTAAGCAATTACTTGTCCTTGAGTAGAATGCTTACTCTATAACCGCCTGATTATTACATTCCATTTTCAAGCTTCTGTGTGGTATAATTTTTGTTCTTTAAAAAGCATACTATTAAGACATGTGGGACATAGTTTTGCTATGTACCTATGGGTATTTGGTTTTTAAACAATAACATGATCTCTCAGAAAGTCTCATATTGGGAAAACAAACGTAGAAAAAGTTACTTTTTAAGCTATGTCCTGCAAATGACTTGAATTCTAGCTGTGGATAAATTTCAGTTACTTCAGAGGCAGCCACTTCCAGTCAGTCCAGAAAAATCTACCAGTTAAGACTGACAGATCCTGGTCTGTCTTAAAAGTTATGGATAGAATTAACAATTTCTTCCGTGGAAGATACTTGATTCTTTTTTTTTAATTGATGTTTATTGAGCTCTACATTTTTCTCTGCCCCCTTCCCTGCCTCTCCCCTCTCCTTCAACCCTCGCCCAAGGTCCCCATGCACCCAATTTACTCAGATCTTGTCTTTTTCTACTTCCCATGTAGATTAGATCTATGCATGTCTTTATATCAAGTCCAAGTGCCATTGGATGCTGTAAAATTATTTGAAATGTCTTATTTACATATTTTAATCTGAGCAAATCTAAAGGAAGTAAATATGATTTGTGGTGTGTGTGTGTGTGTGTGCGTCTGTGCATGTTTGTGTGTGTAACAGTAATAATTAAAGAATAAAAGGTCATGAATTTGGGAGAGAATGTGGGAGGAAGAGCATGACAGGAGTTGGAATGGGGAAGGAAGGGGTGGAAGTGATATAAGTAGAACATATAGAAAGTATATAGAAAATTCTAATAAAAATAAAATTCTAACAAAAAATTTAAGTAAACAAACAAAACCCTCAAATTTAACCATCCTCCAAACTCATATTCCTCTACCCAAACTTTAAATCAATTGTCTCTGTGTTTCTTATTTTGGAATTATTTGTATTGAGGTAAGCCTGTCTAGAAGCATTAGCTTTTCTGCCTCTGACGCTCTGGAAGGGAGAGGAGTGCAGTTAGCAGGACTTTGCAGGTGCTTGAGAGAGAGGGAAAGAAAAGAACAGGAAACAGAGGGTTTCTGGGACAATGAAACTACTCTGGAAGATTGTCGTGATAGGTACACCATGTCTTCCGCTGTGCAGAACCTTTAGAAGGTATAACAGAAAGAGTGAAATTTAATGTGTGTAAATCCAAGGAAATAAGTTAGTTGTAAAAAGGATATTTCTGTATTACAAATGCAAGTGAATCTGTGAGGAAGGGTTCAGGGTATGCAACTTTGGGAGTGAATAGAAACTGTAGGACTAACGGTGGAAGGAACTGCACACCACACTGATGATGCTGATGGTAAAAGGAGCTATTATATACAACACTGATGAATAGAAACTGTAGGACTACCGGTGGAAGGAACTGCACACAACACTGATGATGCTGATGGTAGAAGGAGCTGTACACAACACTGATGAATAGAAACTGTAGGACTAAAGGTGGAAGGAACTGCACACAACACTGATGAAGCTGATACTCAGGTGATGGAAACAAGCCACTGTGCTAGTATCACATGTATAGACTGGAACTGAAAAGCGATGTGAATGAATGACAGATGATGGGAGCCAGATTTCTTACTTTCCATGTGAAAATCTGAAAAAAACATAAAAGGAGGGGATGAGGGTGAATAGCTAATTTCAGAATTAGAGGCAGTCACTACAAACTCATATTGGGTTTGATGTAGCCTAAGGTGGCTAAACATAGAAGCGCTTAAACATTCTCTAGTAGAAGATCTTGGGAGTCTCAAATACATAGCTGATCCTAAGGCTAGGAAAGAAAATAAACAGAATGAATCTCAGGCATCTTGACATATTGATGAAGATATTTCAAGGATGCTCAATAGCCAGCTGAAATTGTCAAAGCTTGTGTGACTAACTTCAGTTATCAGTTTGGCTGAAACTATAAGCAGCTAAGAGACAAGTCATTGCACTCACCAATAAGGGGTTTGCTTGATCAGGTTATTTGAAATGGGAAGATCGACCTTAAATATGGGCAGCATCTCCTGGTGGTACTCAGATGAAAACTGAGCCACTGGAAAAAGCCTTGCTTTGTGCAGCTTTGCTTTCCAGTTTCTTTGGTGATTCATTTACCTTTGTGAGTTCTAATTTGTCTGCCTTATTGTGGCTAGTCAGCTGATGGTGTTTCATTTGTTTGCTGATATCATATCTCAGTTTCTTCAGGCTTTCACTTTGGATTGAAGATCATGTCAGAAATCCCCCAGGTCTTCAACATCAGGTTGGAACTTCTGAGGGATCCAGAGTCTCATGGACTGAAAACATGCTGGGGCCCAGCCTCGCTAGTGTGAATATAGCCATTGTCAGATTGCCCAAATGTATTGACTAATATGTAATAAATCTCCTTAATATATAAATTTGTTCTATTGATTCTGTTTTTCTAGAGAACTCTGACTATTATTTGGTCGTAGCCTAAAGTATGCACCAAATAACCTTGTAAATACTTACACAAATAATTGACTACAACAGTTCATGCTAAAGAAGGACTCTATCTCTTTTATAGAGGAATTCTAAGCCATTTACATACTGCATCTGAAAGAGGAGAAGCCTAAATACTTATTCCTTCAGTGTGATTTATATGTCTTTCTTTTGAAATGGTATTGTGTGAAAGGAGAACTATGCAGGAAGAGAACCTCACAGTGCAGAACTTGACAAAAGCTACCTCAAAGCCAAAACTCATAATCACAAATCATGTAACTTTACCGTGATATGATAGGGATTTTCATCCCCTAGCACCAAGCCTTGGTCTCACCATGAGATAAAACTTCAAGCACAATCTACTAGAGAAGGTGCCTTCCAAGTACCTGAATAGAACCCAGAACTGTTAAGACCATTAAAACTAGGAAGGTCTAAGCAGGACAGCTGAGCTCAATGTGACATTTCTAATGGGGTTCTGAAGAGAAAAAGAACATTCAATAAAAACAAAAATAAAAAAGAACCCTCCACAAAACCAAAACAAATCCCCATCCAAATCTAAATAAAATATATGCTTTATTTAATAACAGTCTAGGACTGCTGGCTTGTTAGTCATAGCACATATACCATACCATCTTAGTTAAGGATTCTATTGCTGTGAAGAGACACCACAACTATGGCAACTCTTACAAAGGAAAATATTCCACTGTAACTGGCTTAGTTCAGAGGTTTAGTTCATTATTATCATGGTGGCAACCTTTCAGCATGTGGGCAGTCATGGTGCTGGAGAGGAAGCTGAGACTTCTATGCCTGGATTCTCAGGCAGCAGAAAGAGCGACACTGGTCGTGGTTTTAGCATATAAATCTCAAAGCCCATTGCAGTGATGTACTTCCTCCAATAAGGCCACAACCATCCCATCAAGGTCATACCTACTCAACTCATACATACCCAACAAGGCCACACATCCTAATAGTGTCATTCTCTCTGGGTTCATGGGGGCCATTTTCATTCAAACTGCCACAGACTAATGAATGTAAGAGGAGTTATGGGAAGTCTGTATTGTTATCCAATTTTATACAAATTTGATATTATTATGAAAATAAAATCCAAGGAAAATATGTGTGTGTGATGTATATATAAAGATTGGCTTACAAGCTGTAGTCCAGCTAGTTTAACAATGGCTGTGTTCCTATAGAATGTCCTAGAATCTAGTAGTTGTTCAATCCACAGGGCTGAATGTTTCAACTGGTCCAGAATCCTGAAGAGGTAGGCTCTACTGCCAATAAAAGAATTGATTTGCCAATGAGCACAAGTAGGCAAAGAGAGGAAGCTTTCCTTTTCTATGACCTTTATATATAAGCTACCAGCAGTCACCTCAAAAGATCTGGATTAGAAGTTGGTCTTCCTGTTTCAAACAATTTGCATATTCATTCTGTAAGTTCTGTTCCTCTAGAGAACCCTGCCTAATACAGATCTTGGTGCCAGAAGTGGGTCTAGAACAACAGAAGTATAAGAATGCATATTTTAAGTTTTCGGATTGGGTTTTCCTGTATTAGGCTTCTCAATTTGCCAACATCAACAGTTATGGAAACCTCTCCGGGGAGCTCAGGGAGTACCAAAAATCGATGATGTAAACTATTTTATAAATTCAAAAACACAAATGCATTTGATTATCCTCACTCACCAATTGTGAGAGACAGCAAATTTAGTGACTCTGTATATAAAATATTTTGATAATATGTGGAAAAAAGAAAGACAATGCTGCTGCTGCTCAATTGCTCTTAGCATCTCTGGATAAACTGACAAAGGAAAAACATGAGCTCCATGTTAAAATTAACCAACTTCTAGCATCTCAGAATACAGTGAAGGGCAACAATGAACATCGAGACAAGATTATCCAACTCTAGAGTTACATAAACAGTCTCAAGTCTTCTCACGGTGTCCTAGAAGAGAATCCCCCCCCCCCAGCAGTCAGAAAACTAAATTGTGAAAAATTAAACTGAAGCCCTCATTTTAAGTTTGGTTGAATTACACTGACAGTTCCAGTTCCAGCTTTGGAGGGTGTCAGCAGCCCAAGTAAGGGCACTAATTTGAAAAGAATGGGATCCTCTAACTTGGGATGATGAAGTGTGGGAGAAGCTACTGAAGCTGAGAAGTTCAAACCCTCAGATTCTCACAGGTTTGTATCACTTGAGGAGGTTGTCTCTCTGTCCTCAGCAAATGATGTAGTCCCATCCCCAACTTCTGAAATACTGCCTTTTCTGCCTTTGACTGAGGAAATTAGTTCTTCATTGTCTGCAGAATCAACAGTGACCTCTGAAGGCAAGGCCAGGCCAAACAATACCTATTTCCATCAGGGCCCACCAATGGTTGCCTCTCGACCTATAACCAAACCAAAGGCTAACCAAGCTCCTAGAGGGGAGACTGAAAGTGTAGACCATGAAGAGGTACACCACTACTAAAGAGCTTAATGAGGGTCTTAGTTAGGGTTTTTTTTTGCTGTGAAGAGACACCATGACCACAGCAACTTTTATAAAGAAAACATTTGCCGGGTGGTGGTGGCGCACGCCTTTAATCCCAGCACTTGGGAGGCAGAGGCAGGCAGATCTTTGTGAGTTCGAGACCAGCCTGGTCTACAAGAGCTAGTTCCAGTATAGGCTCCAAAGCTACAGAGAAACCCTGTCTCAGAAAAAAAAAAGAAAGAAAGAAAAGAAAAAAAAGAAAGCATTTAATTCAGGTGGTTTGCTTACAGTTTTAGAGGTTCAGTCCATTATCATCATGGGGTGGGGGAGCATGGCAGTGTGATATGGTACTGGCTACATCCTTGATATGCAGGCCACAGAAAGTCTACTGTGTTGCCGAGTGAAGCTAAGCACAAAAACTCAAAGCCCATCTCCACAGTGACACACTTTCTCCAAGAAGGCCATACCCACTCCTACAAAGCCACACCTCCAAATAGTGTGATTCCCTTTGCGGTCCATTTTCTTTCAAACCACCACAGTGAGTTTGCTATGTCATTCAAGCAGAAGTCTAGGAAATATGCATGGGAATGGATTTTAAGGTTGTAGGATAATGGTAAAAGCAACATAAAACTGGATCAGTCTGAGTTTATTGATATGGGCCGGCTGACTGAAGATTCTAGTTTAATGTGCAAGCTCCCATAGTTAAGAAAGGAAGGTGCACGCTTGTTTGAATGGTTGGCTAAAGCACTTGTCAAAAGCGGGCCTACTGAAAAGGATGCCTGATGTCCCTTGACTTAGTGCTGATGAAGAGATTTAAGGCTCCGGGAAACTGCAATACTAGAGTGAGTATGGTGTGTAAAACTTAACCCTCCGCAATGAAGAGGCCAAGAAGACAAGTCATTCATTAACAAAATGGGCAGAGAGGCACCAGGGCTTTTGAAAAGTTTATTGTTGCCCTCTTCCTTGTGTCAGATCATAGGGCTGGAGATGTTGCTGCTCAGTTGGGTGAATTAAATGCAATGAGTTTATTGGTCCCTGAAGTAGCAAGGACCATGTGGCTGTGCCAAAGACAGGGTGATCATAGTTATATTAATGGGCAGCAGAGACAATGAAACCCTCATAATGGCCTGACCCACAATGGCCAGCACAGGCAAGGTGAATTTCGTGGTGGCACAGCTCATATGGATCTTTGGTACTGGCTAATCAGTTATGGTGTTTCCAGGAATTAAATTGATATGAGGCATACTGAATTTTTGTTTGATTTGTAGAACCAGGAACAGTCTCAAATGAATGAAAGGCTCCATTGGGTGATGGCAAAAAGGAGTCTTGGCCCATGAAAGTTCCAGACATGAACCAGTTTGCAGATTCAAAATCCCTCAAATGAAAAGATGGATGGCCAGTTTCCTTGAGGAAGGACCTTGATGAAACACCTAAGAATTTTACTATTAGCCTTTCTCTTGTCCTTCTCCAGAGGACCCTACAGCCTTTTATAAGGGTGACTGTATCATGAGAAAAGGAAACAATTACACTGTCTAAAGTCTATCGAATACTGGTTCTGAATTGATGCTGATTCCAGAAGATCCCATAAAATATTGTGACCCTCCAGCTAAAGTAGGGTCTTATTGAGGTGATTAATTAAGTTTTGACTGAAGTCTGTCTCACAGAAGGTTCAGTGGGTCCCTGAGCTCATCCTGTGGCTGTTTCTCCAGTCCCAGAATATATAATTGGAATACATACACATACAAATTGGCAGAGTTCTCACATGGGTTCCTTGACCTGTGGAGTGACAGCTATTATGGTTGGAAAGGCTAAATAGAAGCCTTTATAGCTGCTTTTGCCAGGGAAAACAGTGAATCAGAGCCAGCGTCTCAAGCCTGGTGGAATTTCAGAAATTAGTGCCACCACCAAGGACTTGAAAGCTGCAGATGTGTTCCCACAACATCTCCCTTTAACTGTGCTATCTGGCCAGTGCAGAAGACAGATGGTCCATGAAGTATGCCAACTAATTATCCAGAACTCAGACAAGTAGTGACTTCCATTGTAGCTCCTGCACAAGACGTGGTGTCCTTACTTGAGCAGATTAACACATCCCCTGGCACATGGTATTCATCTATTAATCTAGCAAATGCCTTTTTCTTAGTACCTGTTCATAAGGGCCACCAGAAACAACTTGTTTTCATTTGGCAAGGCCATCAGCATATCTTCATGGTTTTACCTCAAAAATATATTAACTCTTCAGCCCAGTGTCATAACTTAGTTAAAAGGGATCTTGATTATCAGTCTCTGCCACACTATATCACATTGGCCCACTATGTTGATGACATTGTGCTGGTTGAATTAAGAGAGAAGGAGGCAGCAACAATTTTGGTTTTACTTGTTTCATATATGTGCATCAAGGATAAGAAATACATTTAACCAAAATTCAAAGGCTTCCGACCTCAGTAAAGTTCTTAGGAGTCCAGTGTTACGAAGCATGCGGAAATATTCCTTCTAAGATAAAGAATAAGTTATTACACCAGGCTTCCCACCACCAAAAAAGAAGCACAATGTTTAGTGGGCCTCTTTGGATTCTGAAGACAGCACATGCCTCTCTTGGGTATGTTACTGTGTTCCATGTATCAAATGACTCAGAAAGCTGCTAGTTTTGAGTGGAGACTGGAACAGAAGAGGGCTCTTCCATAGGTCCCAGCTGCTTTTCAGGCATCTCTAACACTGTATGATCCAGCAGACCCTATGGTACTTGAGGTATTAGTGACAAATAGGGATCCTGTTTGGAGTCTTTGGCAGGTGGTCCTATAGATGAATCATAGGAGAGACATTTAGGATTTTGGACAAGTCTCTACCATCATCTGATGACAACTATTTTCCCTTTGAAATAGCAGCTCTTGTCCTGCTATTGGGTTTTAGTGGAAACTAAACATTTGACAATGGGCCACCAAGTTACCACGTGATCTGAGATACTTATCATAAACTGGGTGTTATCTAACCATTGACTCATAAAGTAAGATGTGCTCAGCAGCAATTAGTTATCAAATGGTAGTGCTATATGTATGTGATCAGGCCTTAGCATGTCCTGAATGCACTACTTACACAAAGTTGCCCAAATGCCTATGGTTTCTATACCCTGTTTGAATGGCATTTCTTGCCTTGCATGAACCTATAACCTCGTGGGCTATGTGCCCTATGATCTGTTGACTGAGGAAGAGAAGACTAGGTCATGTTTTACCCATGGTTCTTTATGTTATGCAGGCACCACCCAGAAGTAGATAGCTACAGCATTACAATACCTTTCTGGGACAGCCCTAGATGATACCAGCAAAGAGAAATATTCACAGCAAGCAGTAGACATGTTCATACATGTTTGGAAGGAGAAATGGACAGATGTGTGATTGTTCATTGATTCACAGGCTGTAGCTAAACAGATTGGATGAATGGTCAGGGACTTGAAAAGAGCATTATTGGAAAATTGGTGAGAAAGACATCTGGGGAAGAAGTATGTGGATAGATCTTTTCAAATGGGCAAAGAATTTCAAAATACTTATATCCCATGAAAATGTTCATCAGAAAGTGACTTTAGTTGAGGAAAAGTTTAGTAATCAGGTTTATTTCTGTGGACAATGGGCCTCTTTTCCTAGCCATTTCTGTCACAGCTCAATGATTCAATGAATGAAGTGGCCCTGGTGGCAGAGAGAGTTTATACATGGGCTCAACAACATGGATGTCCACTCATCAAGACTGACATGGCTACAGCTGCTACTGAGTGCCAGATCTGCCAAAAGCAGACACCAATACTGAGTTCCAGATGTGGCATCATTCCCCAGAGTGACCAGTGAGTGAACTGGTGGCAGATTGACTACATTGGATCACTTCCTCCATTGAAAGAGCAATGCTTTGTTCTTTACTGGAATAGACACTTATTTTGGCAATGGATTTGCCTTTCTTTGTATTTAATGCTTCTGCCAAAACCTCCATATATGGACTTACGGAATGCCTTATCCACCACAATGACATTGCACACAGTATTGATTTTGAACAAGAAAGTCACTTCCTAGCCACAGCAGTGTAACAGTGGGTCCACAATCATAAAATCCACTGGTCTTACCATGACCCCTAAAGCAGATGACCTGATAGAAAGATGGAATGGCCTTTTGAAGACAGTTATAGCACCAACTAGGTAGCAGCAGCATCCTGGAGTGCTGGGGCACCGTTCTCTGTAAGGTTCTCTGTATAGGCTTTGAATTGGCATCTAATATATGGAATGGTTTCTCCCGTAACCACAAACTGCAGGTCCAGGAATCAAGGGGTGGAAAAGGAATATTTTCAGTCACTATCAACCTAGTGACCCACTCAGAAATACTTGCTTCCTGTTCTGGCCAACTTAAATCCTGCTGGCATAGATGTTTTAGCTCAAGAAGGGGTAGTTCCACAACAAACAATCAATTGAGCTGGAATCTCAGGTATCACCTTGGCCACTTTGGGCTTCTGATGCCCTTAAGCTAACTGGCCAAGGAAGGAATAACAGTGTTAGGAGGGGTAGTTGATCGAGATTACCAAGGCGAAATTGGATTGCTTCTCTACAATGACGTACAGGGGATCTTTCAGGGTGTCTCTTGGTGGCACTGTGTCCTGTGAGTAAAGTCAATGGGAAGCTACAACTACCTAATCCAGACAGAATGACAAAGGAGACAGATGCTTCAGGAATGAAGAAATGGGCACCTTATTCAGAAAACTAAGATTTACTGAGGTGCTTGTTGAGGGTGGAGGAAATACACAACAAGTAGAAGAGGAAGGTAGTTATAGATATCAGCTAAGGCCACATGACCAGTTGAAGAAATGAAGATTATATTTGACATGAGCATTTCTGTTGTGCTTTGTCAAGAATGTGCATAGATATTTGCCTTTTCTTTCCTCAATTTCTTTATCATGTAACAGAATATCAGTTAGGATAATACCAGTAGTTGTCATAGTTAAGTTCAAGATACTAAAAACATATCCGTCAGGGTACAGTGCCACCTATTCTAAATTTATAATGCTTTTGTGGTTGTACATGGGATGATCAACTCAGGTTAGGTATAACTGTGACCTAATTATCGGTTTCATTTGGAAATTAAGGAGGTATGATTGTCGGGTTGACAAAGGATGGACACGTGATTGCTCTTTTTGGCTGTCAACTTGACTACATCTGGATTTAACTTAAACCCAAGTAGCTGGATATGTCTTTGAGGAATTTTTTTTTTTCGAGACAGGGTTTCTTTGTGGCTTTGGAGCCTGTCCTGGAACTAGCTCTTGTAGACAAGGCTGGTCTCGAACTCACAAAGATCCGCCTGCCTCTGCCTCCCAAGTGCTAGGTTAAATCATTTATGGAGATCCACTTTTAATCTAGATCTCTTGAAGTGGGATTATCCACCTTCAATCTGAGCCACACCATCTGTTGGCAGCCTATATAAAGGACATGGAAAAAGGAAGCTTGTTCTCTTTGCCTGCTTGCTCTTCATCTTCCTGGCACACCCACTCCTTCACTGGCATTAGAGCCTACTTCTTCAGGATTCTGGCATGTACTGAAGACAACCAGCCTCATGGACTGAATGACTACTAGATTCTTAGACTTTCTGTTTACAGTCAGCCATTGCTGAACTAGCTGGATTACAGCCCACAGATATTCTAGTAAATCTCCTTTCTCTCTTTCTCTCTCATCTATCTATCTATCTATCTATCTATCTATCTATCTATCTATCCATCTAATATTATTCATTTTATAAATTCTGTTATCCTAGAGAACACTGACTAATACAGGTACCACGTGTACATTATGTCTCACTTTGAACTGATAAAAGTAACGATGCTGTGTCTATCTTCAGGATGTATATATATATATATATATATGCATATATATACACATATATATGTGTGTGTGCGCATGTGTGTGTGTACAAAGTCAGTCTATTAAGTGAAAAGTTTAAAATCTTAAAAATTCCTTCGTTTTCTTGCACTATCATTTTTTTTTTCTGGTTTTTCGAGACAGGGTTTCTCTGTGGCTTTGGAGCCTGCACTGGAACTAGCTCTTGTAGACAAGGCTGGTCTCGAACTCACAGAGATCCGCCTGTCTCTGTCTCCCGAGTGCTGGGATTAAAGGCATGTGCCACCACCGCCCGGCATTTTTTTGTTTTATCTTGGTTAGTCAGATCATATAAATTATTTTACTATATTATCTTCTAATGTTTATTATTGTTAATGCTCATATGAGTATTTTTGATCTATCTGGGCAATATCTTTCGTGTATAATATGAGAAAGGACGGTTTCTTTTTTTTCTGTGAGAGTTGCTGTTGACATTATTAGCTGCATAATTCATCATCCCACTGGAATGGGAAAATGAGATTTCAAACACAGGGAGCTCTTCTATAGGCATGGGCTTAATGCTTATTTTTATTACTTTAACTTTCTATTCTTCTCTCATTAGAATTTTAATGAATGCAGGTTTTCAGTGAGTTGTTTTTACTTTTGTGAAATCCCTCTCTAATTATTATACAAGATAAAATTAAGAAATAATAAAAAATTTTTCAAGTTCCCTTCTCTTTATTTTCTTCACTTTTTTCCTTTTCCTCCTCTTCCTCTTTCCTTCTTCCTTGTTTTTGTTTTTAATTTTGCCTTGCGGATTTGGTTGCATTGCTTATTTTTTGTAGCTGGAATTTTGGAATATTTTGGTGAGCATGTTTCCAAATGGAGCCATTCCTACAAAACAGTTACAAACATTATTGATTTTGTGTTTGTAATTTAACTATTTTCTTGAGATATGTTTATTAGTTCTACTCTTTCTGAAGTTATCTTTCTTGACTATTATATTTGAAAAATAGTATCAAATTCAAGTAAAGAAGACAGTGAACTCTGTCTATGGAGTTGAATTTATGGCTGAAATCTAAGACTTTTTCCAACATTTCTTTGGTTGTTGTTCATATGGCTCATTAGTTGTTACTTTAGTGAAACACATTACAGCAAACCAACACAGACTGTAATATGTTTATGCCAATAATAATTTTTTTAAATATAGCATGAAGCCATTTACTAGTAATTCTTTTATATGGAAACTATATTCTGATTAAGTATAAATATTTACAAATGTTGTGCCAGAATTATATAAACATTTTAAATCTTATATTGTTTTCTATTGAGTAAAGAGTTTGACTATTATGAGAAAGCCTAGCTAAATCAAGCTTACAACTCATCTTGAGCTGACTATAGTCACACTGACAAAGAAAAACATTTAGTCCACATGATGGTCTATTCGTTTAGATATCATTATTCTCCACATTTCATGATTATCTCTAATCAAATTAAAATAGAGGCAAACTCAAAGAGCTCTCATGCTCCTACAACTCCTTAATTCATGTAAATATTGCTTGGGATTTTGTTTTTAGTAAATTCAATCAATTTTTTTTTTTAGATTTGAAAGCAAGGCATCCACTTACATGTTTAAGAGTCTAATTGCTTTGTCCCCTCCTCTCTCAGCCTTGGGAAGTAAAGTTTGTGGTAGGAGTAGGGTAGCATAAGGACCAGAAAGTGACAATTGAGGACAATGTGAAAAGGAAAAATCAACATAGAAGGAGGCCAGTGAAAAAGAAACTAGGTAGATATGATTGGTAACAAGATATAGTGGTGTTGACAAGAAGAGAGATGAAAATGTAGGTGATCAGATCAGGATAGATGTTGGCTGATTCAAAGAAGTTATGACTTAACCAGTAGCCTATGTTTCAATGTGTTTTTAATGATGGTATGAGTGAGACCAATCTATTTTGAGACACTCCTCTGCATTAGGCAGGTAGCATGAAGAATCTCACAAGCCCCTCTCCAACTGATACAGTAAAATGCCATAGAGAAGCGTTGTCTTGCATGCATAGCTATTTTCACATTACTGTGACCGAATACTTGACAAGAAAACACTCAGGAAGGAAGAGTTTGCTTTGCCTTAGGGTTCAAAGGAGTGCAGCCCATAATGACAAGGAAGGCAGAACAGCAGAAGTCAGAGACAACTGATCACACTTTGTAGCCGTCAGGAAGTAGATAGAGATGAATGCTCTTGCTCAACTCATTTCTTTTTATTCAACCCAGGATCACTGGAACCCAGAGAACAATGTTGCCCAATCACCCAATTTAGAAACTCCCTCAAAGACGTGTCCAAATGTTGATCTCCCTGGTGCCTGCCAAGTTGATATTTGATATGAACGGCCTGCATGTGTTTCTCTGCAGCATGTGAATTTGTGTTTGTGTGTATATGTGTATATATGTGTGCACATTACATGTGTTCTTGAAAAAACTAGTTTATCAGAAGCATTGTCTCCTTACTATTTTTTTTAATTTAACATGTTGTTATGGGGTTATATACAAGGGCTAGTGAGTAAGCACAGAGAGGCAATGTATAATCAAACCTGACCTCATCAGTCATTATGCAGTCATCAAAATAAGTAATCAGGGGACTGATAATCAAACATAAACTTTTGTGGACCTTGATAAAATGGTGAAGGGAAATGGTCACCTTAGTTTCTGAAAAATCTGGCCCATCCAAGCAATAGGTGTGGTGATGATCTTGACAGCAGCAGCAGTCAGGAGGGGTCATACCTAGGAAGTCAGTCAAGGGCCTTTAGCTTTGAGATTCATGTTAGTAATTGTAAATGTGAGCTATGGACACCAACTTGGCTTCAGAACTGTTTTCAAAGGCTAGGTTCTGGCTAGTTCTAAGTAGATGGTCAATCAGGAGATTGAAGATATTGGAAGAACAAAGCCACAGCTCAAACTGCAGAACCAAGCCAAAGGTTAGGAAAGTGCCAATAACTTGATGTTTATTCCATGCAAAGTGGCTTCTTTATAAATTAAACATTCAAGATCAGAGCTGGCCTTAGAGATCTGATGTGGTCTAAGTATAAAGGATGGAGAGGACACAGAAGTAAGGGAAAGACAGTCACGTGCACGTGGGCAGAGTCAAACTTCAAGGTTATTTGTTTATATGTAGATTTATGATGGATCGTGAATACGGTTTAGAAATACTTAATTCCTTTATATGTTCAGTTTGGCATTTTTTGTGATTTTTTTTAGAGCATATTTGCCTTTGCAGGTTTGGTCAGTAAACTTATTCTGTTTTTATTAAATAAATTGAGATTTTTATCTTTCTCTATTGCTCTTGGGTAGTTAAGCAGCATTAGAGTAAGTTTTCAATTTGGGCCTTTTACATTGCAGACTACCTTCTTAATATTTCTATTCATCCTTCACTTCTTAGACAAGAGAGCTCTACAGAGATAGAGGGCAGAAGAGGGAAAATGGATGTTAAGGCTTGAGTATGCCTCTTGGTGTGGGGACTGAGTGCTGTGTAAGCTCTGAGAGATGCACCCTAACGAATGGCTTAGAGTCACTACAGAGATGAGCTTGGTGTCTGCCTTCACTGTCATGCGAAGTGAGGCCATGACATTTGTCCTCTCTTGCCCTCTGTCACCCAGGAGGCAGCATGGAGCCCCCCCCTCTGGATGACAGCACCATGATCATGGGCTTCTCAGTCTCCAAATTTGTGAAGAAATAAACTTCTGTTTTCATAAATTACCCAGCCCGTGGTATCCTATTATAGAAGTGCAGATGGATGAAGGCAGCTGGAACCAGGACAAACAAAGCTGAGGACTGAAGGGGAAAGGATGGAGTCCAGCGGGGCGGCCTTGAGAACACTATAAATATCTCTGGACTCTTCTAAGAGATGGGGACTTCAGTGCAAATAACCTGTTTTTTATTTTGATTTTGACCTAAGCTCTCTTTATCTAAATTATATGATAAACATAATTTATTTATATTTATGTAAATAATGTGACATTTTTTTGAGTAACAAAATATTTTCAGTCTTAGAAAAGTGAGGCTCTGGAAACCACAGTGACCTTGGCAATAAGTGCAGTTTAGAGCCACTGAAAGAAGCTGCAAGTTCCCACAGCACGAAAATTATTCTTGAGCCATGTCTGTCTCATTTGGTGGGATGGCTGGTGAGCCTGATGCATGGAAAAACAGGAAAACACAAGATTTCCTTTTACTGAAGTTTGTCTCCTCCTGTTCTTCCTCCTCCTCTTCTTTTCCTTCTTTGTTATATTTTTAAGAAAAAATTTGAGGCAGCATATCATACATCACTGTGATAGTCATCACTGTCAACTTGATGCAACCTACTCACCCGAGAAGGGAGTCTCAGTGAAGTTTAGGTTAGGCTAGTCTGTGAGCATCCCTACTGAACATAATTGATGTGCAAAGATATGTCCACAGTCGGTAACATCCATTCCATTGGAAGAATGCCCTGGACTGTGTAAGATTAGAAAAAGAGAGTTGAACACTAGCGTACATATGTTCGTTAATCATGGCTGTTGACAGTGTATGCACTGTGACTAGTTGCTTCAAGTTCCTGCTGCCTTGATTTTCCTACAGTGATGGAGTAGAATTGTGATCCATAAATCCTTTGGCTTTAAGTTGTTTTAGTTAATTTATTTTTATCACAGCAGCAAGAGAAGATCTTAGAACAGTTACCCTAGCTGTCCTAGAATTCACTACGTAGTACAGGTTGGCCTCAAACTTACAAGTATCCTCCTGCCTCTGCTTTGCAAGTGCTGGGGTTACTAGCATGTACCATCATAGCTGTCTTTACTGAAAATCCTTTATTAATGGATTCTTATGGTTCTTTCATGTTGCAAGAAGACCAGCTTGTTCGTTCCTGCCACCCAGAACCGAAATAATCACACAGAAACTGTATTTACTAAATCACTGCTTGGCCCATTAGCTCTAGCTTCTTACTGGCTAACTCTTACATCTTAATTTAACCCATTTCTATCAATCTGTGTATCACCATGAGGTTGTGGTCCACCAGCAAAGTTTTAGCACTTCTATCTCCAGAGGTGCATCATGGCATCTCTGATTCCTCCCTTCTTTCTCCCAGAGTGGGTCCATGAGACACGACCTATATGGTAAGAGAGTACTGGGCTCTTCTGAGGAAGAAGTCTCTTCTCTTTCAAGTAGAGAATGGTGTGCCTAAAAAACTTTTCAGCCATTGGTGTGAGTGAGGAAGCAGCAGGCTGCAAAAGCATGATTGATGAATGACAGAAAAGGTGAATGAAAATTCAACAATGGAGTCATTAGTTTTATAGCAGTCAGTTTCCACCTGGCTTAAGCCAGTTTTTATTTTCTCACCAAAAGTATTCAATAGTGATCTATGAATACTCAGAAACCAAGCATTTCAGAGTTTGGGCACAGATCTATCCTTAAGTAGTTTATTTTTCAGGAATACACAGTTCATTACATCAGATTAAATATGATCTACTTTGAAATATCATAAAAGATGTATCTAAATGGATTTATAAGTCAATAATTATATGTCAGATGACATATTTTGACTTGAAGCTCAATGTTTGGAGCTGATGCCTACTGGCTTGGTCATCACTGGTTCAGTTATCCCTGGGGTTTGGTTGTCGTTGGTTTAGGTGTTATTAGTTTTGTTGTCAATGGTTCAGTTGTCACTGGGGTTTGGTTGTTGTTAGCTTGGGTGTCACTAGTTTTGTTCTCAGTGGTTCAGTTGTTACTGGGGCTTGGTTGTCACTGGTTTAGGTGTCATTCACTGTTTTGATTGTCAGTGATTTGATTGCTTCCAACTTTGGCAAGATCCCTGCAACACATCTTCCAAATGCCCTTAAAACATTTATTGATTGATTGATTCAATTTTATGCGTATGTGTGTTTTGCCTGAATGAATGTATGTTTACCACATGCCGGCCTGGCATCAGTCAAGGTCACCAGAGACCATCAGATCCCCTAAAACTGGAACTACATGTTTTTGTGTACCACAAATGGGTTCTGGGGACAGAACTCAGGTCCTCTGCAAGAACAGCAAGTGCTGTTAAGTGTTGAGCCATCTCTCTATTCCCTCTTTACATTTTAAAACCCTGTTTATGGCTTAGGACACCATTGATTCTACCCTGCATCAAACAGGGATACCTTTTTATCTATTTGCACTCTCCACCCATGATCTCATAATGATAACTAATATCTAATACTGAACAGTTCTATAAAACTTCTGTTTAGCTGAACCTTGTCAGCACCCATCATTCAATTATCATTTATAATAACAGGAGAAGAATACACAGCCTGGGACAACAGTACCAGTGCCAACCAATAGTGGTAAATACATCCTCTGTCTTCTAAGGGATTATTATTTTGCTAGTGAGTTAGACAGAAAATTAATTCAAACTGATAGAAATGGGACCATAGGAGAGGAACAGTGATTCAAGATGGTGGACACAGAACAGCTTCCCATGGTCACAGGTTCACGGAATGTAATTGCGAGTTAACCGCTCTTGGTTCTGGGGACACTGGGAGATTTTGGAAGGAAGAAACAAACCTTCCGTGTGGGTGAGTGAATGCTTTTATTTTGTAGCACTGCTCAAAACGGTTCAGATTTAAGGCTGGGAGAGCAATCAGAAAGCTATTACAGTAAGTTAGCGAGCTATGGCAGTGGCTTGAGTTCTGTCAGGAAAGATAATTAATAAGATTTGGTTATGAACTGGCTGTTGTGGAGGAATGGGTGGATTTATTTATTGCATTATTTAGTAGGCACCAGTTTCCTCAGACTTCTTCCCATAGAACTACATTTGGTTTGAACAGGAGTTTTATTCATAAAGTGACTCAAGAGATCTATATTCCAGGAAAAAATGCACATAGAAATCCTGTGTCAATATGATAAGTCAACTGCACACACAAAATAGCTAAAAAGCAGCTGTGTGCTTGAGTAAATGTGGCTTGGACAAGAAACAGGCAAAATAGGAGAAAGTTTTCTCTCTGGTGGGATTTTAATGATCACAATCTCATCACTGCTTTTGAGTTTAGAGGACAGAAGTGTTACCTGGCATTGATCCACAGTGGATTAGTAGCTATGCAGTGGTTTTCAGAATAGCAATGAGGTCATCATTGTTGGAAAATTCTAAAGGAGTAGAAAGCAGGAAAACATACTTTTTAACATATAATTAAAGACGTTTGAATTAAATCTTTGGACGGGTACTTGTAAGTTGAAGAAAAGGGAACTCTAAAGACAGAAGGTACCAACTCAAGTGCACTCAGCACCACAGAGGAAAGGGGAGGCATCTACACGTTCTCACCTTGAATTTCCCTTGCCTTTGTATAGCAATTAATCCTTTGTAGTTGGTTTTTCTCTGTTGTACGTTCTGTAAGTATGAAAAGGAAAGAAAAGAAAAGCACCACATCCTTCAGAAAAACACGCTGGTTTTTCACTCTGAGACTCCTGAGGAACCATTCACAACAGAACAAAAGAGCCCACAAATACCCCAAGTTCTGTTGTATACACAGTGTGTAAGCTAGCTCTGCAGAGTGGAACATTCCACACGTTTATACCATTCTTCACCCTTCAGAGCCTTAGGAGAAAAACAGCAGAAGAATGTTTCTAAAGCCGAAATTCATTTTTATTACTTTGGAAGAGCTTCCTTTTGGACTTTCTGATTGTGAAATGTGAACACGCACAGGAAAGAAAGGATACTTTTTAAAAAACAAATTTGAACAGCTTATGACAAAAGAACACACGTGTAATCATGGTTTACAAAGCAGTAGAGCCTTCCCAGGAGTCAGCAAAGCTTCCTGGTTACCTCTTCCTCCTCCAAACCTTCACTGGAGAATTTTCACATCATGCCTTATCTTTACAGAGACAGCACGAAACTGTGCACGATGGTTTAACACGAGGTTTTTAGAATATATGTTAATGCAATCACTCAGTAGATACTCTTTTATTATGAAAACGTTCATTCTATATTATTTTTCTGAGATTTGCTCAGGGTTTTTGTTACATATTCATAAACTCCACATGAATTATATTCATATAGCAGAATGCCTTTATTCTGCTTTTGTTAGTTTGTTCTAAGTTTCAGCTTCTTTTTTTAAAAAAAATATTCTTTATGGCTTATTTAACTTTATTTTATGTGCATTGGTGTGAAGGTGTCAGATTCCCTGACACTGGATCTTCAGACAGTTGTAAGCTGTCATGTGGGTGCTGGGAATTGAACCCAGGTCCTCTGGAAGAGCAGTCAGTGCTCTTAACCACCGAGCCATCCCTCCAGCTTCAGTTTCAGCTTCTTAAGTACTAGGTATCATTATAACACTCATGTCTCCTAGTATTCATCCACCCCTTTCCATTAAAATAGAAGCCAAATTATTGTTAATAGATTCTGTGTCCGTTCGACGTTAGTGTGTGTTCTCACAGTCTTCCGGAGAATTCACTGCAGTTCTGATTCTCATTTGGTTTGCATCTGTACCATCGCTTGTGACTGTGGTTGTTGCTTTCCTAGCAGCTCTCAGTGCACAGTGGTGGTGATAGTGTTATTTCATTTGCCTTTTCCAGGTCTTTTCATGGCACTTTGAACTTTCTTTTTGAAATACCATTTGTATCTAAATCTCTTGCCCGTTTTCTATCGGGCTGTCTTTATATTGACTTGTGGGAATCTTTTGGAGACTTGATAGCTCAGACACCCCTATTCCCAGGCTGTCACTCACCACTTTTTTTTCTCTTGATAGTGTCTTATCAAAAGGATTTCTTCATTTACTTTAGTCCTTCTTAAAGCCAACTATATCTTTTAAGATGAGTGACGATTTTATCTTTTGTGTGGATGGCATGAAATAGAAGTTACTATTTTGTGCCTTGGCATCCAAATGTCTTAGCACATTTTGTTTTGCTCTGACTTACAGAGCGTCATTAATCAATTATCTGTATACTGTGTTTATAGGATTCCCATTCAAACCTACCTATCCAGTCAACCCTCATACCATGTCATCAGGCTTTTGGATTACTATACACAATATTCATTGAGATTTGTTTTATATTTGTCCTTCCCATTACTGTTCATTCCCTTCTTTGATTAAGCATTTATCTGAGTTGTTTTCCTTCTGCCTATCCTTTGGTGTAAGTCAGTGATTCTCAACCTTCCTAATGCTTCTGTGATCCTTGAATACAGTTCCTCATGTTGTGGTGACCCCCAGCCATAAAATTATTAATAATAAATTATAAATATATATAAATTATAAATAAAATAAATTAATAATTTCATAGCTGTAATTTTGATACTGTTATCAATAGTAATATAAATATCTTATCTGCAGGATATCTGATATGTGACCCTTGTGAAAGGGTCTTTTGGCCCCCAAAGTAGCTGTGATCCATAGGTTGACAGCCACTGGTATAAGTCCTCAGGGGAAACTGCCAGATTTCTGTTGTCTGAGCGGTATTTACTTATCCTTTAACTTAAACATGTTTTTATCCTTTTCATGTTTGTGTGTGTGTGTGGAGTGCATATTTGTCCAGGCATGTGTGTGAACATGTGTATGTGGAAGCCAAAGGGGGCAGTTAGATCTTTTCCTCAATTACCGTCCAACTTATTTTTTGAGAAAGGGTCCCTCATAGAAGCTGGGGTTAGAGCTTGTTGATTCAGCTAGGATGGCTGACCAGCAGGACCCTGAGATAAAACTGTATCAGCTCACCTCCCAATTTTTCACCCCCAACATTTGCATTACAGATACCCAGCAAGCATATTTCTACATCCATAAATGTCTTGTTTCATTGTCTTGTTTTAATTTTTCTTGGTTAAGATGACTCTCTGAATAACTTTTACTTCTTGAAGGTTATCTGAGTTATTTCACTTGTTGTTTTTAAATTTTTCCTTGTCCTTCCTTGCCCTCCCCTTCCCTCTCTTCCTTCCATTTCAATTGCCTTTCCCGTTTCTCTTCTATCATCTTTCTGATGAGCTGTCTAGTATACTTTTTAGGTTTAGTTTTAAAGATTTACTTATTTTTATTTTCTGTGTAGGAGCGTTATGTTGAATGTATATAAGTACCCCACATCTCTGTCTGGTGCCTGCAGAATCCTGAAGAAGGAATCAGATCTCCTGGAGCTGTAATTACAGATGGTTTTAAGAATGAACCCTGATCCCCTGAAAGAGTGACAAGTACTCTTGATCACCGAGCAATCTCTCCAGCCTCCAGATATGACTTTAAAAAAAATCTTGTTTAGGATATGGTAGGGATTCTTAAATCTGTATATCAAAATCATTGATTCATTTTAGAAGTTCTCAACAATGATCTCTTCAGACATTTCTTAGCTCTATTTTTCCTTTCTTCCAGGCTTGATATTTCAGATATTTAGAAACTACAATTCTTACTGTTTCTTCAAAATCTTCTATCTACTTTCCTGCAATCTCTCTGTCAGTCTCTTTGGAGCTACTAATTCTGTCTTTAGCTGCATCTAATCTGCTCTTGTATCTCTACCTTTTTAAATTTTTGAAAATTTTATTTAAATTTCAAAATTGTCATTTAGTGCTTTTTAAGATAGTAACTTTCAGATCCAGTTATTAATCTTGACTGCTATTTCTTTAAATAAAAGTGTGGTCATTTCATTTTCTGTCTTCTGCCTGAACAAACTACCAATAATTTTTTCTTGTTTTTATTCATGCTGATTTCCTTGAATACGTATTTTTCTCCTGATGTGATGGGAAGTTTTTCAGTGTAGATCATAAATTCATTTTGTGAAATTCACTCTAGAAAGAATTTTCAGTGTAAAGATTTACTTTTGCTTCTCTGGGTATCTGGGCAGAACTGTTAATCTGCGATTGGTTCAGTCTCCTTGCAAAGGTTTTGGGATTGGAAGCCAAGTTTCGACTGCTATAAAGGCCTCTTTGTTTCTGCTTTGCCATTATTCCCAGGGGAATAGCCAAACAAAAGCAAGGGGAATTACCGAATTATCGGACAATTCCTGGTCCCTGATTCTGCTAGCTTGTCAAAAACAGGGCTCAGCCTCCCAGCTGTTCCTTCAAAATGATCAAATGTCTATGTGGGATCAGACATATCTGACTTTTGAGGAATGAACTCTTTGCCTCATCTTCTCAAGTGAAGTTAATGCTGAGAGACACAATTATGACTATTTCATAACTATTCAAGGTTATTTTTCTTTTTGAAACTATGAGATGTAAAGTTTGCTATTCTGATTTTGGTTTTGATAGCATTAGATGTGCAAGGCATCTCTGAGGGGAATCTCAGTTTGTTGCGTACTTCAACATAAAGTCAGTCAGAGACATATGGTTGCCGCAGAAGTAGAGGCAGTTTATTAAGAGTTGTTAAGGGGCAGAGAGACAGCTCAGTGGGCAAAAGCACTTGTGGCCAAGTCTAATGAACTGAGCTCACTCCCCTGGACTCACATAGTGCAGGGAAACAGCCAATGTCTGTAAACTGTTCTCTGATTTATACATGTGTGGCATGCCATTTGTGTACCTGCATGTGTACACAGGCACACACGAGCTCTCAACACATACTGAATATAGTAATTCACAAAAAGGAGTTAATGTTAGGTTGATAGATCGGAATTAGTAGCCTTGAAGTCCATTTGAAGATAGCCTCCTTCATGGTTGGCTTTGAACCCCATCTCCCATTTTCTTGGTGATGATTGACAACAATTGCCTCCTCATAAGATTTTGAAATACCAGATGAAAAGGTGGACGTGTCTGGGCTCTCTTGAGGCTTATTAAGGATAGCTACTTCTTCCTGGTCTTGGGTGGAGACGTGACGTTCTGATCTGCTCCAAGGCTTGGAACATTATGAACTAGTGTCTCCTCCCATAACAGTAAATTCAGCAGAGCCTGTCAATCATCTGGCCAGGAGACATCCCATAGGAAAGCTCCTCAGCCTGAAGACACCAAGGAGAGGGGAGGAATAATTATCCCTTAAGGACATAATTTGTCCTTTCTAGAAGCCCCACCCTGATTCAGTTGTTTTCAGAACTTCATGATTCAGCTCTGTAAATCAGCCTGATTTTCTGAGTTTTAACTCAAGGATCACACCTTTTTTTCTTTTCCTTCTCTTCTTCCCCAGACACTTCCCCAAAGCCAAAGTATGTTTTCTCTCACACTCTGAGCTTTCTTACAGTTTCTCCGAAGGTCCCCAGCCCCTTCTACAACTGCTTGCTGACCTCCATTCTGGACACCCCAGATTTCCTGGCCCTAACTCAAGAAAGCATGATTAGCTCTCCTTTCTTTTGCCAGCTCCCTTCTGGAGACCGCCGAGACTCACAGCTTGTCTGCCCTGTTGTTTTTCTCTCAAACCACAAGAACAGTCCTGGAGCTTCCTTTGAGTCTATTTTTTACGTTCTTCATTAGAGAGACTTAGAACTCACCAAACAGATGCCTGATTTCCCATGAGGAATTGTCACTTTACATATTCAAGGATGGAGAGGCAGGGAAAAGAGACAAATTAGGTGCTCAATATCCACTGTGGGTAGGGTTGGGGAGTTTTATGTTACCGTGCCATTTTGGCTTCATTTGTATCCTATAGATTTGTCCACATGTGCTGTCTCTGTTGCAGGTAGTTTTGCATACAACTTAATGATTCATTTGCATCATAAATTTCTACTTAGAGGTATATACCTTATTATTTTAATGAACAATGGATTTCTCTCAGACAATCGAGAGTGACTTTTAGTCTGCTGCAGTGGGCCCGGCTGGTTTAGCTGGTGTGGAAAGTGTAATTCAAACTTCTTCTTTGCCAGGTTTTCGTTGTTGTTGTTTTTATATGCTAATTTTGTAAGGCTTTGTCCAAGGCCTTTGACCTCACTTGTTCACTGGCCTCACTGGGGTCACACAAGTCCCTGTTCTTTTCTTTGATTAAAGCCGCTAAGGAAATAGTTAAACTCTACAGAAGAGGTCACTGCTACCCAAAGCTCCGAAAAAAAAAATATATTTTTAAACTGGCCATGGAGAGAAGGAAAATGATGGATCTTAGTTCAAGTGCCTTTAGGGTGCTAAAGGGAGCCAGAATTTTCAACGCACAATTGAGTTTACTTGTGAAGGGTAACAGGAAAAGCACCATGGCAGCTGGCAGCTTGTGTTTCCTTAGCACAAATCCTAAGACTTTGAAGGCCGTGGGTTGTGAGATGTTAGGGAAAGAGTCGGGGGGGGGGGGTATTTTATACTCCAGAATGAGGGCTAAGCAAGAAAACCGTGAGAGCCCAGTGGAGTCAGCTAACAAGTATTTCACAGGAAGCACGCACGGTGCTCGTATCTAGTAGCAATTCTGCCCATTTCTCTATCTGGCTATGGGCCACAATAGCAAAAGGAGACTAGAACTGTAGACTACTTTGGCTTTTGCCAACCAGTGTTTCTACTGTGACCCTTTAGCATCTTCATCAGTGTTCCTTGATCTTATTTAATGATGGAATTTAATTGCATTAAGGTGTAAATTTTGCAGACCAGGCTCATTTGCTTTAGGTCTTGAGGATGAAAACTAAAGAAAAAGAACTGTAGTTGCAGGGAAAGAGAACTGTCCAGATGTGCTATTTATTTATTTATTTATTTATTTATTTATTTATTTATTTATTTATCTCTCTGTCTGTCTATTTGTCCATTTATTTTACATCTCAACTGCAGTTTCTCCTCCCTCCTCTTCTGGCAGTCTCTCCTATACCTCGGCTCTGCCCACCCCCATCTACTCCTTCTCTGTTCCTGTTCAGAAGAGGTCAGACCTCCCATAGATATCAACAAAACATGGCATATCAAGTTGCAGTAAGACTAGGCACCTTCCCATGTATTAAGGCTGGGCAAGGCAGTCCAGTGTGAAGAATAGCCAGTAAAAGAGTTAGAGACAGCTCCTGCTCTCACTGTTAGGAGTCCCACAAGAACACCAAGCTACACAACTGTCACTCATATGCAGAAGGGCTCAGTCAGTCTCACACAGGCTCCCGGGTTGTTGTTGGTTCAGTATCTGTGAGCACCAATGTGTTGCAGAGAGCGGGCCTGCTTGTTCATCCCGGCAGCCCAGCTAGCTTAGCCCCAGAATAACCACACAGAAATTGTATTAATTAAATCACTGCTTGGCCCATTATCTCGAGGCTCTTATTGGCTAACTCTCACATCTTGATTTAACCCATTTCTATCAATCTGAATATTGCCATGTGGCAGTGGCTTACTGGGAAAGACTCGGCATG
>JAQHUG010000002.1:15992071-16009489 GCA_028555095.1 Dicrostonyx torquatus
TTCCCCCTTTCTGCTGCAGACTCAGCTGCCAGGCTGTGGGCTGGCAGCATTTGCTCGGGATGATTCCTCTCTGCCTTCATGTGTATGGAAAAATGTATGAAATACGTGTGAATGGTCGGCCACACACGTGTGATTCTGAATGCCTGCATCCTTTATGTGTGCTGTACTAATGTGTGTTGTACTAAGGGCATATGATTTAAAATCTATAAGGTGCCTTGCAACATGTGGGCAGTCACCATCTTGCTAAGAGCAGGTCAAATGACCTAACTGCCATCTTTGCTCAGGATGACCATGTGACTGCTCACATTTTGTTTAAGGTTAAAAGAGATACTTGACTGCCATCTTGGCTAAGGGCAAGACTGACAGGTTAGGTGGCCTAGTCACCATCCTTATTAAGGGTGCTCTTTGCTTCTAATTCATCTTACACTGACTCTGTTGCTTGTGTCGTGTTTACGCAGTGGCACGTTTCTTCGGCAGGGTCTACCAGAGTACTGAGTTCATGCAGAGACCCCACTCACCCTCTCCACCTGCAGTGAATCTGCTTTTTCCTTCATTGGTGACTTTGATGCTCCAACTTTTTCTTTGCACCAAAAGAAAAAATGCGCGTGTCTGTCTACTCTCTTTCTTGAAATGCCCTGTCCTGGTTGTTACAATGTGTGAGTCAGAGATGGAGAAGTCAGCTTCCTCTCGCTAAGTATTCATGGGACTTTTGATTTTAATTTTAGTGTGAATGTAAACTAGCTTTAACGCTGTATGTGGGTATGCAACTTAAATTTCACTGTGTGTATATGTTCATATAATTATTTTTAAAAATGTTTTGAACAGTCCTAATGAACTTTGCTCATTTTATCTCCTTCAAGACAAAAGACATGTCTCAAATATTTTAAATTTGTATATACTTTTAAATGATGATAAAAATATGGCCATATATGTTACATCATACTATATTTGTGATTTTTAACTATGTTTTAAAATATATTCTATGTAACGATAAAAATTTAAGGTTATAAAGGTGTTTCGGATTGACAAAGCTAACTTAGAGGTTTACATCACCCAGCATTTCCTGTAAGCTATATCTTCACACTTGTCAGTTTTTACAGTTAAACTTTTTTTTTAAAGGGAAATTTTCTTGACTTCTTTGTCTTTCATAAGTATAAATCTGACCTATTAAGTTAAAACCAGTTACAGTCAAGCTGGAGGACTCTGGGTAAAACATTCCTCTATAACCTCTCAACTTGGATCCAGCTCTCCAGGCATATTCTATACTAATGTCATAGCTCAGATATACCCAATAGACAGCCCTTAAATGCTCAGAAATCTGCGGAATATGGCATTTCAAATGTTTAATTAGAAAGGTTTTTCTTAATAGAGAGACAGGTCAGCTCCTGGCACCACCCCTATTTCCTCCAAAGAAGGTGGATGGGCACAGAAGACCCTTCACCCAGAACTTGCTTCACAAGTGAAAGCACTAGCCACCAAGATAAACTGCCTTTCACCTCAACTGCTGCAAAGACTCTCTTTCTGACCATGGACAACTGGGGAACTGACTGCCTCCAGCTGCCTAATATAAAGGTGGGCTGGTCCTCCCATGAGTCCCTATTCCACAGAAACCTATGGAGATCTTCTGGGGGCATGGCAGGCCTACCTCTTCCAGCTGGAAGATGGATGTTGCCCTAAGACCTACCCTCAAGGACCATGGAGGACCCTGGATGGCTGTTTAGGTAGCCAATCAAGTAAGTCTCTGTCATTTTAAATCATTAACTCAGGCAAAATGTGTCCTTCTCAAGATCTCTGATGCAGCTTGATGACTGATAGCTTTGTCAGCTTGACAGAAGGAACCAAGACTAAATCTAGGCACAATTTATTACCTGACTTCAAAAAAGATAAACTCACAAAACAGATTTCAGTATAACTTCTTAGCATTCCTTTCTTTAAATAAAAGGTGGTTTAAGATACAAAGCTTAAGATGTAAGGATCTAAGAATGTTTCAGGGTACAAGAAGGTAACTTAAGCTATGTAAATCCAAGTTATAAAGGTCTGAGGGAAAAGGCTTAAGTGCTGATAATCTTAACATTAATCAATACAATTTTGATAAGCTAGTAAACTTAATCTTGTCCTCTGCTCTGCCAATATCTTGATTTCAAGAGATGCCAGATGATTCCACATAGTCTTGACAGTGAAGTGAAACAACCTTAGGACATAGCCAGCATCCCAATTTTCTCAGTTTCCCCAAAGATGGTTGATACCCTAGAGCAGCAGGAAGCAGCTTTGAGGACCTGGTGCTCTTATCCCTGTCACACCTGCCATCCCATCTCTTTACAATAAGGAGAAGATGGGGATGTTAGGATTCAGGAATTATGCTCATCCCGTCACCTGGCAAGATGCACCCAGACATATGTGGTCTGTATGCAGGTGCAAAAAGTCCCTTTAAGAGACAAGCATCATCCGATTCTGCTCTTTTCTCATTGATCTTCTGAAGAGGTAGGCTGGTCCTCACCTTTCTTCCTTTTCCTCTTTTTCTCCCTCTCTCTCTCTCTCTCTCTCTCTTTTTCTCTCTCTCTCTCTTTCTCCCCCACTCTCTTTATCTCAATAAAACTACCATGTAAGTTCTGCCTACATAGCACGTCTCTCCCTTACTCTCTGTGGGCTTCCACCCTGTTCTTCTGCATGACCCCTTGGCCTGCCAAGGTCCCTCCTCTCTTACAATTTTACAATGCTTACCCTTATATTATTGTGAGATTTAACAATAACTTGGCTCTAACATTCTCACAGTAAGGTGACCTGCAGAAGGGCTAAAATGGGGAAATGCAATCGTTACTTTGAGGGGGAGAATGAAAACTGTTGGTGCTTTAATCCCAGCACTCGGGAGGCAGAGGCAGGCGGATCTTTGTGAGTTAGAGACCAGCCTGGTCTATAAGAGCTAGTTCCAGTGCAGGCTCCAAAGCCACAGAGAAACCCTGTCTCGAAAAACCAAAAAAAAAAAAAAATCCAAATGAGACACTGTTTTAGCCAGTGTTCTATTCATCATGGTCACAGCAACTCTTGTAAAACAAAACATTTCATTGTAGCTTGCTTATAACTTCAAAGGTTTAGTCCATTTTCATCATGGTGGGAAGCATGGCAGCACACAGGCAGACAGGGTACATGAAAAGTACCTTGAGAGTTCTACATCTGAATCTGTTGGCAGCAGGAAGAGAAAGACACTGGGACTGGCTTGGGCTTTTGAATCCCTAAAGTCCACTTTCAGCCACATCCTTCTCCCAACAAGCTCAAACCTCCTCCCACTATGCCACACCTCCTAATCCTTTCAGATAGTGCCACACCCTGGTGACCAAGTATTCAAATATATGAATTTTTGGGTACTATTCTTATTCAAACCACCACAGACTCAATAATATAAAAATTGTTGTCAGTCTGTCCTTCATTCAGGCCACCAAATTTTGAGATTTTTGGTGAGTTATCAAGGACTTTCATAAGAAGTTATTAGTGCAGAATATGGGTCCAGAAGGACATTAAAACATAAGATGCATTCCAGTCAGTTGGACATTTTAGGTGTTTTATTTTTGAAAAAAACGTCTAATGTGTGCCATGTTGGCTTAAAATTATTATGTAAGGCAGCTGTACTAACCACTCTATCATCAATTATGTAACCAAGACCTGCCTTGAATTCCAGATCCTCCTGCCTCTTCTTTGTGAGTACTGGAATTATAAGAATGTACCAATAAGCCTTGATTTGTATTTAACTTTTTTTTTCATTTTATAGGGAAGTCTCTGCAGGTGTCAAGGCAGAAAAGATGTGAGAAGAGGTGAGAATGGAAAGGGTTCAGATTGATTTTGTCAACCTGGACCAAGCTTCAGGCAGTCTGAGGCATGTTGGTTTATTGTAGGCATATTTAACACAGTAGATTTTGAAAATGGTTTTCAGGAAACAATTGTTTATATTTGGGTACACAGTAAAATGCAAGGTATGACTGCATAGAAACTCCTTTAAAAAGTACATGTGACCTTGAAGATAGGTTCTATAGTTTAAGAGCCTTGAATCTGGTGTGGTCTCTGATCCAGACAGCATGGAGGTCACCAGGATAAAATGTGACATTTCCCCTAAGAAAGGGTTCCATTAGCTGGGAGTTAAAGACAAAGGTCTAGGCAGAGAGAATCTGGGATAGACATTCTGAAGGATTTGAGTGAGGTTTGCCTCTTCAGATTGCAAAAAATCACTTCTAGCTTTCTGGATGGAATGTAGGTATTTTATTTCCTCCATTGAGTAGACACACCTTCTGTGACTAACTTTCCTGGTTTCCCTAGTGATCTGTGGGTGCAAGGATTTTTGTGCCCCAACAATTTCATTTTATGCACGTGGGTATTTAACATTCATCCATGCCCATGTACCATGTGTGTGCAGTGTTTGCAGAGGCCATAAGAGAATGTCAAATTCTCTGAGAGTGAAGTCGTAGATGGTTGTGAGGCACCATGTGGGTGCTGGGAATTGAATCCTCATGGCAGAGTAGCCAATGCTCTTAACTGTTGAGCCATCACTCAAGTTCCATATATTACTATTAATTTTTTTGTGGTGTAGGAGGGTTCTTCTGTATTTCTTTGCTTTCATTGGTTAATAAAGAAGACTGCCTGGCCTGTAAGTTAGCACACAGCCCTTAGGTGGGCGGAGTAGACAGAACAGAGTTCAGGGAAGAAAGGAAGTGTGAGAGGACGCCATGATCCTCCGGCCCAAGATGGATGCAGGTTAGAATCTCCAGATAAGTTACCACCTCGTGGTGACATACAGACTTTTATAATGGGTTAGTTTAAGATATAAGAGTTAGCCAAGAAAAGACTAGGGATAATTGGACAGGCAGTAATTTAATTAATACCATTTTCATGTGGTTATTTCGGGCATAAGCTAGCTGGTGGCTGGAAGCCAGGCGGGATGGAACAAAAGGGCCTGTGCTCCTCTCAGGTGCTGGGAAGATAACCTGAACCTATTACAACATTTTTGTCTACTGTATTATTAATGACTCATAAGTATAGAATGTTATAAAGATTAAATTTGTTAATGCAAATGAAGTACTCTGTCGGAACATGCTCCAAGATTGGAATTGTGTGGAAGATTTCTGAGTGCTTGTGTGACAACTCCAAACCAACAAGGCAAAAGTCTTTTGACCTCAGTTTCTTCAAAAGCCTGGAATTGTTCTTGGAATGTGTTGTCAGGCTCCTTCCAGGTCTAGCGGATAGGAGTGAGTTCACTTCGGCTGCTGTTTCTCATATGTCTTTATGTAAAATTATGTTTTTGTCATGTGTGGCTTGTTCTTAGGATTGTACACTTTGCTCAGGTGACTGTTCTTAATCATCAGAGTGTAAAAATTGTCTAATGCCATGAATAAAGTTTGTTATTGTATCAGACTTTCCATCCACCTTATGCTTAGAACCCATTTTCCCAGGTTCATGCTGCCAACGAGAGCATCAAACAGTATTCAACACATAATTTGGCATATGATAGATATTTGATAATATTTTATCTATCCTTATGGCCCCATGCAATTCTCAGTGCCCCTCCAGTGTTTTTCACATTTACATAACCTGATGCCTTTTTGCTATCCTGTAGGATCCCAAGTTGAGGAAATAAAGAAGTCAAAAGAGGCTAAGAATTAGAATGTAATTACTGACTATAGTGTGCATTCTTGGTTGGAATTGTGACTACAACAGACTGAGGACCTTTTGAACATCAGAGAACACCCAGATAGACATGTCACAAGTGTATTGATTTCTGTATATATACCAAATCTAACAAATAAAGCAGGAAAAATGAAGATACTCTTACTAACTTCGTTAGGCGGTTTGTGCAGGGCCTAATGCTTAGCATCTCTGTTGACTTAGCAGGTCATGTTGCATGTTGCAGTAATTGTATCAGTCTAGTGATGCTGAATGTGTTTTATCATTTATGCCCTGACTTTGACTTTGCACTCAGAATGTCAACAATACTTTTACATCAGTTTTGAGTCATTACACAGACCAGAGAATACAGGAAGCTGGTATTTGACATTTTTGACATAGTTTAGTTGTTCTGTGCTTTCTCTTTGTAAAGGGAGCTACTTCCAAAGAGCTAATGCAAATGCAGGTGGCTTTATTTGCCTTGCTTATTTCTCATCCTTATAAATAACTGTTCATTTGAAGTTTGGTATTCCGATGTTTGATATGTTAGTATAATAGGCATTCACATTATTTTTTAAAAGCGTGACTTTTCTCTTTGAATTTATTTCATTAGAAAATTATTAATGTACTCTATGCTTGAATCACCAAGCCAAACAATGAAGTAGAAGGACTTTCCTTCTTTTTCACTTCTGTCCCTCCTCTGTCTGCAGCTCTACTGCCTGGCAGTAAAGTCATGCACTCACCAGGATGACAAAGCCTCTCAAAGCCTGCATGTTAATGTCTTAGTTAGTTGCTTAGACTCAAATGCTAAGGCATTTGAGTGTGCCCTTTAAGGAGATAGTGGGACCTTGATCTCCCTTCTCTTTTGATTTCTATTGACATTGACCTGAATTTAGCTCTTCTTCCACCTGTTTTCTCCATGAGGCATTTACTGCTACCACAGGTTTAATTGATGGAACCAAATGACCGTACTCTAAAACCTACAAAAGTGTGAGCCAAAATGAATATCAAAAAAGTTGGTGAATACCCATAACACTTTTGTTTTTCTTGAAACAGAATCATATATATTACAATAAATTTAACATTTCTGTGTCAAAATATAAGGAAAAATAAATTATGACCTAGCCATCTGGCTGAGACAATTGTGAGTCTTTCAAGTTTTTTCAGAGTTCAATAGCCTCCTGTAGCTTTCTACAGTTTTCTTTAACTATCATGTTTATTAAAATGATTTTGGTAGTTGCTATAAGAAGCAAGGGGTTCATAGTCCCCAATCGTAATGCATTTTATAAGCTGACAGGAGAGAAAAGGGTAAAATAAGTAACAATTAGAGAAGCTAAAAAATGCTGAACTACATGGCAGAACAGAGGATCTAATTCAGAGAAGACCTACCAAGAATTCTAGAGATGCAGAATTTAGTGAAGAATAAGAGTTGTTGTTTTTTTTCAACAAAAAGGAACTTGGAAACATCTGGAACCTATCTATCTTATGTGTTATCTATGGCTGACATAGCCAGCTAGCATAGATGACACTTCTGGTAACCCTGCTGACATCTTGCCTCCCCTGGACATAGAGAATGACATCTCCTTTAAACTGGAAAGTAAACACAACAACCATATTTAAAGAGAGTAACCACTGTCAATCAACCATTTATTTACTTGTAATTAAAGGCACTTCTAATTATTATCTCACCAGAAATATTTTCATAGACTTTAAATGCTGTTGTGGTCAACACAAATGTAAATCAGAAGATATCTGGTAAAATAATTTATGATATACATATAAATAATATTTAAATATACTCATAATTTATATTTGTATAATGTATAATTTATAAAATATAAATATATGCCATAAATAATTTAAGCATATATATGATATGTATATATATCAGATGTATATGTGTATACATATATATCTCAGATGACAATGTGTAATAGTTTAGTGAAAGAAGGTGATCTTGGCAGGTTTGAGCCAAGGGACACCGCAATGTCACACCATACAACAACTCACATGAGAGGTATATTTTGGGGAGGTGCAGAGGTGGCCTCTTAGGGACAGCAGAAGGAAAGAAAAGGAGAGGTGAGAAGGGCTTGCTTTTTATAAGTTGATATCGTGCACATGTGCAGAGGAAGAGTGCTCTACTTGGTGTCTGCAATAGCTACAGGGTGACATCTTGGCTGCTGCTGAGGTGTCCTTGCTAGGTCCTGGAGAGCAGGTCGGTGAAAGTGCCTGGATGCTAACACAATGTGCTTCTGAAAAATAAAGACAGCGGTACACATTGAGAAGGAGTAATAAGCAGCATGTGCTTTGTTTATGAAAAAGCAACACAACTCACATTGCAGTCCCTCGGATCAAAAGGCACATGTTGACTGAACAATAATTAAATAATGTACAACTTGCAAATACTAAATAACTATAAATAAGCCTAAAATGATTAAAACTTTGACAAACAATTGCGAATGTTTTTTATTCACTAAGCATTAAGATTGCACCAAGACTTTTTAGAACACTGAGTACTGAAAACCAAAAAGTGTATGCTTGCTCTGCATATGAGAAAAGAATTCAATTTCTATTGTAAATTAATGTACGTTAATTATGCAAAAACTTATGTTTAATGATGACATTTTCATGCACGTGTATAATGTACTTTGACCATAGTCACCCACATTATCCTCTCTTGTTCTCCCTTTCTTTCACATCATTTTTACTTTCTTTAAAAACTTTAATGTGTATATGTATGATGTGTATAAATGTGTGTGTGTGTGTGTAGGACTATGCGCCTTGAGATGCCTGTGTAGGTTGGAGGACACTTTTGGGAGTCAGTTCTCTCCTCCCAGTTTTATGTCAGCTTCAAGAATTGAACTTATCTCACCAGGTTTGTGCTGCAAGTGCCTTTACCCACTAAGCTGCTTTGTCCCCCCTTCAAACTTTTTTAAATTGTGTGTTAATGTTTTATTTTCATTCAAAATAAAACCACAAAATATATATGCATCAATAAATCCTTCTATGTTATAGATTTAATGCAATGGATATACTATTTTGTATATCACAAGGAGTAATGTGCTCCGGGGATGACTGGGGAAGGAGGCAGAGCAGACTGTGTGAGAGAGGCGTGAAGAGAGTGGTAAGGACTGAGGAGGTAAAAAGACTGGGTACACTCTTCAGAGTGTCCTTTTCAATGTTGGTCATTTTTAGTTTGTGTGAATGTTTTTTAAAAGAACACCATGAAAAAAAAAATGAAACAGTGTGTGAATTAACTATTTGTGAGAAACTTCCTAGTGAGGGACACAGACCATTTAACACACCGCTTCATCCATCACCAGCACATTGAAATGCAAATACCCGTTTTGGGATAGGAACTCCAGTGAAATGCTCCAACCCTCCCTCCTCTGCTAAATCAGAGGAGACAGTCTGCAGTTGCAGGGGGAGGGGAGGCTAGGAATTTTTGTTCTAGAAGCACAAGTCAAGGATGCTGGGTAGTTACCATCTCAGAGAGGCACAAGAATCTTCAGCTATCTTCAACTGTCTGTGGCTTTATTGCCATTCTGTTTTCCTTTGCAGTTGGTGTTGGAAAACCAAGTGAAAGAGAAAAGATCTTGTCCTTGCTGACAATACGGAAGGCTGCTAGGAGGACCCTGAGGACTTAGTTGCAAGGTTTTGGTGAGGGTGGGGATGCTGGTAATAAATTACAGATAATCAAGTAGCTGGAGAAAAGAGGTAGAGACCCTGTGACCGGAGGAAAAAGAAAAACAGAGACCCTATGGCTTGCAAAAGTGAGAAAACTAGGAGACAGGAAAGGAAAGTGATCTCATGGCTTATGAGTCTTGTTTCCCTGCCATCTGTGATGACTGGGTGATAAATCCCTACAGTTTTGGCTTGTCAGGCTTTTGCTCTTTGCCATTCCTTTTGTGAGTAAGAATTACCACTATTCCACTGGCTTTCTGCAGCCATCACTCTCTCTGCTCACTACCCCTAGTCAAGTTCTTCCTCCTTATGAAGCATTATAGACTAGCGAGAGGCCCCCAGAGGTCTCCGGACCACACTCAGGAGAAGCTCTGGCTCCAATGATGCTCGAGGAGGAAATAAAATACAGTATATCAAGTAGTTGTCCTCACTTATCACATCCAAATGGTGACCGTTACAAGGAAAAACATGCGGAAAACCAAGTAACACAATACACTCGCTTTAAATATTACATCATCTTTCAGGAAAAGCTGGCATATTTTTGTGATGTATGGGATGTCTCAGTTAAGTGATTTCTTGGCCCTGGGGTTTTGAGCTGTGGTATGCCATAGTAGACAAATGAAAATATAACACACTCTTGATTATGTCAGAAAAATGAGCAACACCTTCCCTCATATTTTGTGTGAGCAATGTCTGTACTGTTTCATTTGTTGTTTGCGGTGGCAGGGCAGGGAGAAGCATTTCTATACAGACTGTGAGATCATTCAGTTCACTTGTTGGAGGTTTTTGTAAATAATCTGCTTTTAAGGGTCTGAACATCTCAGCATTTTCTTTCTACCACTTGATTTTGCCTAGAAGAAGAAGAGAATTACCGACTAAATTGGTCTCTTCTCCCCTCCGCCAATGATAGCAATGAAACAGTAAGTATTTTAATGAAACATATCAGATTTCTGCACTGAAGCTCATGGAGGAATGCGTTAATTTCCAAGAATGGAGTTTATCTCTGAGGATAGGCACATGCGCTGTCCAAGAGAGAAGAGAGTGTGACTGCGCAGTGAGACAGAATTATAAGGAATATGTATAAATAGCTCAGTTACCTTTGATTTTGTTAATGTGCCACTATGGACAGAGCTGTCTGCCCCTTCTGCTCTCATAATGAAGCCTAAACCCCAGTGATTTGCAAGTAAGGCCTGTACAGATGTAGCTAAGATTAAATGAAGTCACAAGAACGGGTTCCTCGGATGAAAAGATTAACATGCAAGGAGAGACCTTCCTCCACCGCAAAAGAACAAGAAAAGGCTGCTGTGAACACAAGGACAGAGGTGACCTTCACACCAAGAAGGAAACTTTCACAAGAAGCCAGCTCTGCCAGACCTTGATTTTGGATGTCTAGACAGAATTGTGATAAAATATACTAATATTGTTTAAGCTTCTCATTATGGTGTTTCATTAATGCAGCCCTCACACTAATACAGAAGCCAAAGGACCATTCTGGGAGCTTATAGAATCCTGTCTAGAACTGAATTTTAGAGCCATCCTTAAATTTGAGTATTTTAAAACATCTTGACAAGATGAAATATTTTCACTGTTTAATTTTTATTCAAAAATTTGTCTTTTTAAATGTCCAAAATATTTCTAGTACAGATAGTAAACTTACTATACAATACTTCCTGTCTCTTGGTTTTTTACTAAGAAAGACATAGTATGAGAATATTATGATGGAGGGCTAAGAAGGCTCAGAATTGCTTCTACATGTGGAAGATTTTTAGTCACTCTTTGGCTATCTCTCCATAGGGAAGCCGAAGAGTCTGACATAACGGTTTTCATCTTCTAGAACTCAATAGAAGGAGACAAGCCCTGAGAACTGGGGAAACCATTCCAAATTCTTGACTGCATGATTTATTTTTCAGGCTGCTAATCATTTATTTCAACCTTAATATAATCGGCTTATTTATTAGCTATATTCCCCTCCACATTTCTCAAGAGTAATGAAATGCCTCTGTATGTCTCCAACTCAACCTGGACCTGTCCATCAGCATCTATCTGTCCATCCCGTGAATCTGTCTCCATGATACATTTTTCTGTGTGATTCTAGTAGCAACCTTTTCACTCCTATCTATGTTCTGTTGAATCATTTTTCTACAAGATCCATAGTAAATAAGGATCTTGAAAATCAAGCGCAGATTATTGCACGGCCACATGGTCCAAAGAGTATGACAAAATAGCTAGAAATATTTAAAGGAATAAAGACATGTGGACACTTCTGTCCGTGAATATCCACTCAGTACTAGACAGGTGGCTGCTGGGATACTTGCTGCACCCTGGAATTTCACCTAACTTTTCAATATTAGATCCATTTTCCCCATTAAAATATATGCCAATGCATTGCTGGTCCGAGAATGCACTGATACCTCTAAGGCTGTGTTTAAGGCAGCAAAGATCTGGAATCTCTCTCTTTGCGGGGGTGGGGCAGGACCTCTCATGCACTGGCTGTGACCAATCAAGTTCTGCTTGATGCCAAAAAATTAAACACAGTGAGGCCAGACCCTGTCAGCAATGAGTTGATTGCTTTAAATAAGGGAGATTTCCTGAATGTTTAAATTGAAACTTCGACTTTGATTAAAGCAAAGAAAAGGGCCAGGATGGCTTCCTAACTATTTAGTTCCTAAAATTCCTGTGAGGTCTGGAGATGACAAATTCAATTCTGATGTGCTGTGTTTTACACTCTGCAGGCTATAGTAAAAGGGAAAACTAATCAAGCTTGGGTTTCCCATGGGCTGAGCTTTAAGTTGTTTTTCTATTTAAAGCCATGGAAATACGTTAAAACCCACATAGGCAGGGTGAGGTTTATACAAGACAAAATCTATGTGACTGTGTTTTTGCACAGTGTGCATATTTTGACTTTTCATTATTTTTGGGTTGCTCAATGGTTCATTCTGTTTAAAATTATATTCCTACTACATTTTCTTACTCATAAAAATGGGGAAGGACTGGTTTAAAATACACACATATGAATAATAAATGCATATAAAACACAGAGTATGTATTATAAAATGTTTTTGTTGTCAAGAAGGATACATTAGTTTTAATTAAAATTTTTATATGCTTTAAAAAAACTGATGAATGACAGACGTTTAAATGTATGACTATATATCTAGGGATGCCAAGATACAAATTGGTCTTTTTTCTTTTAGAACCAGTGTCGTTACTGTACAATTAATTATGAAGTAAATTTATCAAATGAGAAGAAGCAAGAAAAGAAAATTGATGGATCCCCGTGAAGCACAATTAATAAGAACTCAGAGAAAGAAACTGGGGTTCAATCTGAAGACCAGAAAAGCAAAGCAGTCAGCCATTGGCTCTTACCTCGATCTCAGTCTGAAAATGGCAATCCTGCCTCCAGGAATCACAGAATGAGACTGTGTCTGAAAGCTGTCTCCTCCTGTTTTATAATCCTCTCTCAGGCTAGGATTAAAGGTGTGCACCACGGGGAATAAAGGCATGCATTGCCTGGTTAATATGGCAACTAGTGTGACTACTAGGATTAAATGTGTGTGTTACTACTGCCTGGTCTGTAAGGCTGACCAGTGGGGCTGGTTTACTATCTGACTTTTGTCAAGCTTTATTTATTAAAATACAAATGAACTGCCTCTACATTTCCCCATTTTGTTTAAAAAACAGAAGACTATAACTAATATAAGAAAAACTATATACAATAAATAAAATAACTATATACAATATATAAGGCAATATATACATCAACAGTATCTAGTCTATTTGCAAATGACAAATTCAGAGAAAATTTTCCATATCTATCCTATCTTGGTGAATCCAAAGTCTTGTACCTAATTTCCTTCCTATCATAATTTGCTTTCTGCATCAGGTAAACAAGTAAAACTATAACTATTACTACCTAGTTTTCAACTCCCTCAGAGACCCAAGAGGGAAATAAAATTAACTAATTAAGCAGGAAGTACAAGCAAGTTACTTCTAAAAATTGTAATAACAGAAACAGCTGGCTTCCTGGACAGTCCCAAAGTTCTTCTGCAATGTTGGGGCATCTATCTTCAGCCTATAGGCCCTACCATATCCGACAGACTTTACCATGAAGCAGGATATTCTGAAGGGCTGTCCCTTCTTCTCTCGACAATATTTGGCAGTTACTTTCTTTTGTATTCTTCTTGTCCAATAGTACAGCATACTGGTAGCAGTTGAGGCAAGGGCATTTTCTTGCCTAGTGGACTTACATTTGCCACAAAGAAAGTAAACTCCATGTGGAGTTTCTTTGATGCCCATTGTCTTCTCTGAAGTAGATTGGTGCTGCCAGGAGCAGACATGTTTCATTGTCATCAAAAAGAAGAACACAGGTTATTAAAACATCTTAAATGCCATATTCTGTAGATTTCTGAAGTGTTTGAAGATAACCTGTCTATTTAAAATATATCTTTGTTTGACCTTGAAAACATACCTAATGTGACTACAAGATTGATTATAATAGGTGACTAATTACTAACCAGCATTTTCTTATTGTACTAAATAGTTGGTAAAAATAATTTTTAAGAACTAGAAATTTGCATTACATTGTCAAAAGAGTTATATATGCACAATAACTTGAACAAGAGTAGAAATGTATATACATCATGTTTTAACAAAATTAGTCTCAAATTTGTATCAATATACCAAATTTGTATAAAATATACCAAAGTCCAATCCAATGTAAAACATTTAAAACTAGTAGTTGCTTTTTAAAAGTAGAACCAATAATCTATCTTTTTATCTGATCATATCTATATCCTCCCTTTTTCTCTTCAGAGTAGATGCAATAATCTACCCTTTTATCATATCATATTTATATCTCCCCTTGTTTTTATTTTCAAAACAAGAACCTTGAATATAATTTTCTTTGTTTAGCTTTTTCCTGACCATTATTCTTAACAGCTTGTAACCAACACACTAAACAAAGACAAACATTTATAATCCACTTTTTGGAAATGTGGGTATAGTTTTCTAGGCTACTTCTTGCTGATTGGGAGTGCTGGTAATCTTATGGGGACCAAGATGAAATTTAGGATTATTGGCAATTCTTGACCAGAGTATGCTGTGAGGCTGGATCATCTCAGCCAGCAGTCTGTTGCCTAAAACTGTTCTGGATGTAGAACTTAGAAGAAACTGCAATAGAGGTGCTCTGAAATGTTGGATCATTTGGGCTATCTGTTCCTATTGGAGATTTTTCAGGGGGTCTTCCTTGATCAAACCTTATTTTTCTTAGCCCAGAATGAATCAATTGCCTCTCACTTCTTGTGAAAAGAAAAGCAAAACCTCTTCTCCAAAGCAATATATCTTTCGACTTAAATTTTGAAGTCAAGTCATTTTCAAAATATATAGGTTAATTCATCAGCATTTATAATCAAATGCCTTTTAGCAGCTGTTGATCCTTCTTCAGCAGTCAAACAATTCAAAGACATCACAATAGTTACAGTATCCAGATTCTCTGTGTATTTTCCATCTTTACATAGTAGCTAAGCCTGAATAGATGGGAATTGGGAGCACTAGTTTTTCTCCCAAACCCAGGTGGCTAGATTTGGGTTCAGCTCTGGCCTGTGCTGGTGGTTGAAAAGTCTCAGGCAAATGGCTTGTTCATAAATTCATGCCCCAAAAGTTGTAAAAAGAAAAAAAAAAAGGAAATTCTGTGGGAAATTGTTTTGTATCCTATAAAGATTTGTCATTTGGATTGGCTTAACAAAATGTTAATTGGCCAGTAGCCAGGTAGAAAATATAGGTGGTAGGGGGAAACACCAGACTAGAAGTCTGGGAAGAGGAAAGGCTCAGTCTACAGTCATCACCCAGACACAGAGAGAGCAAGATGAAAATGCTGTACCAAGGAAAGGAGCCAAGCCATGCAGTTAACCATAGATAAGAACTATGGGTTAATTTAAGTTGCAAGAGATAGTTAATAATAAGCCTTAGCTAATAGGCCAAACAGTTTATAATTAATATAAGCCTCTGTGTGTTTCTTTGGGACTGAATACTTGTGGGACCAGGTAGGACAGAATCTTGTGACTATATCCCTGTCATTTAAATACTTATGAATACTTAAATATACATAAATAACAAAGAATCAACTCTTTCATAAGCTTTTCTTACAAATGGCTGTTAAAAGTAGAACTTCCAAGAGACTGGAGGGAAGAAATATCCCCTTTGCTCCATTGTAAGCCATTTCTGAGTTGAAATGGTACATCAGGACTATTTCCTTAAATTTTGTGGCTATGAAATTGCAGTCAAAATAAAAAATATTTTAAAAAATTTGTATTTTATGTGTATGAGGAGAAAGTGTCATGTATATCTGTGTAGCACATGTCTGCCCAATGCCCACAAAGGTCAGAGGAATCAGATCCCCTGAAACTGGAGTTACAGACAGTTGTACCAAGACTTTAAAACTGTGTGTGTATAGATTGTCTGCTTCTCTATGTTTCCTTTTTAGTAGATGATATCCACTTCTTTTTAAAATATTAGAAGCAGATAAATTTTGTTATGGAAAGACTGACTTAAATAATAAAAGGTATTAAATTTAAAATTTGTCTCTTTTATCATTTTAGCATATAAATAAGCACTATAAAAACAGATTCTTCTCTATTAATTGTTGTATACATAGAAGAAGGAAAGGGAACATTATTGAACTACGTTATAACCTCAAAAAAATAAATGCTTAAAGAAGCATATTTTGTGCCTTTATAGTATGACACAATTTTGTGTTTTGAAGATCACAGCACTCAAACTTTAAGGTGTATTTGTTCTTTTTCATCATACTAAGCATTTACTCTTTTCTGTAAAATATATGCTGTAAACTTATATTCCATGTAAAGAAAAGCAGGGTGAGCTTGTCTGACCCGTGTAAGCTGGCAGGGTGGGCATATCTGACCCATGTAAGCTGGCAAGATGGATGTAAGCTGGCAGGGTAAGCTTATCTGACCTGTGTAAACTGGCATGGTGGGCATATCTGACCCGTGTAAGCTGGCAGGTTGGGCATATCTGACCCGTGTAAGCTGGCAGGTTGGGCATATCTGACCCGAGTAAGCTAGCAGGGTGTGCATATCTGACCCATGTAAGCTAGCAGGGTGGGCATATCTGACCCATATAAGCAGGGTTGGCATATCTGACCCATGTAAGCTGGCAGGGTGGGAATATCTGACCTTGAGAAACAATTTTGTTCTTCCTCTTCTTTGTGCCCATCAGACTTGGATAAGGCGCTGCAATCAAAATTAAGCAGGAGCTTAAGGGCAGTTCCAGAATCAAACATGTGAGCCTTTGCACACACACAGCTGAATGCACTGCTTTCACAAGGCGTGGCTCCTTCAAAACGTAAAACTTCCTTGGTCATTTAAGCATGTGATTAATCTTTCTTTCAATGCTTCAACATATTTTCACTAGTAATTCACAAAATAGGAGAAGTGTTGTACTCCATTTGTTCTGATTCCAAATTTTTACAGATGAGAAAGTTGAGGCCTTGAAATTTTAGGGCTGTTGGGGTTCTATAGTGTGTGGCAAGCTAGGGACAGTCCTCACAACCTGCCCTTGCTCTCTTCACAGCTGTCCCTCGCCACTCACTGCCTCCCTTTCAACACCTCCTCAGCATTTGTTATGAAAGTCATGCCGTACACAGTCAGATAAAACCTAACTGCTGTGATGGGAAAGTTAACATCATCTTGGAAGAGACTTGCTTCCGAGCAAAACCTTTATCGACAGAGGGATAATACACAGCTTCTATAGACTTGTCTTGGGGACAATTTTATAGTTCTCTTAAAAATATACAGGTTTTTAAACAAACAAAAATAAAAGTTTAATAATAGAAAAATATCACTTTGGAAAACCTTCCCACTATAGTTAAGTATAAACTTGTCCCATTGTGGTCTTTGAGGAGTCCATGTTTGTGTTAGAAGGGAAGTCAAGGACATATTTATGTGAATGCCAAATTAGCTGTTTCAGAAACAAATAAACTATCTTTTCAAAATGAGAATGTTTGAGCTCATGATTATAGATCTGGTTGGTTTGATCTTCAGAAGTCTCTGGTTAATTTCACTGTGTGTCTGC
>JAQHUG010000002.1:16012941-16035442 GCA_028555095.1 Dicrostonyx torquatus
CCCCTCCCCCAATCCCTACCTCCACTCCCATCCCCACACCCGTGCTTCCAACTTTTGTCTGGCGATCTTGTTTGCTTCTGACTTCCAGGAGGATCTATATATGTTTTTCTTTGGGTTCACCATGTTATTTGGGTTTTCTAGGCTTGTGAGCTATAAGCTTAATGATATTTTTGGAGGCAAAACCCACAATTCTGCCTTACCTAGGTTTTATTTCAAGGAAATAGAGAAACGTTTATGGATATCCCTATTTAATTGTGGTAAGTGGTGCCTCGGCACTCACATGTCACCAATAGCTGTGACTTTATGGATATTAATGTTATGAAACAGTTTTAACATACTTCCAAGCTAGATAAACTTTATTTATAAAATAATAGTTTGTCTAAACACTGTTGAAGATTAAAAGAATGTATCTGTTAGAGCCAATCAATTAAAAGGAGGGCATGCTGAATATTAAGGTGTGTCTAAAGTCTATTAAACTACAGGTCGGTGTTTGTTTGGGCATTTCTGTAGTTGTTTGTTGGTCATGATGATGGTATCCCCCTCTTCATGACTCTCATTGTCCTTCTGGTGGGCCACAGACTGCAGGTGGCCCTTGTCCCTACTGAAGTCCTGGCTTGTCAAGAGTCACAGAATCAGGGAAACAGCGAGACACTTGCATGCTGTGGTTTTGAGAAATTCTCCTCTCCACTTCCATCTGCTATCTAATGTTCCAACTCAATAATGTCGCAAGTATACAGAAAGTTCAACAAGATGCAGATTGTATGATCTCAAAATCTTTCTCTTAGTTCATTTAGATCCAGGGGAAAAAAAAACAACAAACTTTGCAATCTATCCTACTAGGTATTGAAAGAAAAAAACACTGAGTTTCGTCTGACAGACAATCTCTGGGTAAGGTTTGCTTCATCGGCAGATTTTTCCTAAACTATCAAGCATTTGATTTCCAATGATTGATCCAGGTACTGATAACAAATATTTATTAGAAGAGTTAAATAGTTTCCACCCATTATACTTCCTAAGGATCCCTCCGTCCTTGCCGTGAAATACTCTAAATGATATCAGAGGTTGACCTCTTGTAGTACTTAGTGTCTAAACTCAAACTTTGACACTTCACTTTACTATTTTGTATTTTCTCCTCATATATTCATTTGTGGAACCCTTATTTTCTTAATCATGCTTTTAAATCATTTCAGGCAGTGTCTTTTGTTTTAAAAAAAATTTGTCCCCCGGTATAGTCCTGAGGGACAAGATAAACCCTTAACAAAAATTCATTCAATGGAATAATTCCTTCCAATTTCATGTAGAAAACAATTTTCTATGAACAGCTCCCAATACATCACGAGATGCATTTGCTGTCATTGTCATATACCAGTTCTCTTCCTCATTAGAAAAATTAATTTCCATATTGCCTTCTCTGGGACACTTTCTGTTAGTGCCTACTCCACTGCTAGTCACTTCCTGTCTGTGCCCCACTGCGCTTGAAGTGTTTTGATTATTGCTTTATGCAACCCTTTCTTTTGTAGTTTCTCTACTGCTTATTGGATGGCTTGTGTTTCTTACAGAAATGGATCTCTCGTTTTGTTTGGTAATTTATTAGTTACTTTTGTTGAACTGATAAAAAGAACAAACAAACATATAAACAGAAACCATGAATCCCTTCACTTGCATCATGTCTAATAGTGTACTGCTTGTATCTTTTGATATACTCCAGAAAAAAATCCAATAGACTCCAAACAAATTCCACATGCCTTTTCCCAGCCAAAGAATGGTGTTGAAATTTTACTAGTTACTTTCTAGTATATGTGTACATGTACCCACTTTCCCTAATATCTCCATGCAAGTAGAATTCAGTAAAATTTTCTTGATTTTTGCTTGCTATTTTCATTTTCCCATTGACTTGAAACTTTCTTTTATACATTTGTCTAATTGATATATTGGAAAAAAAAGCACTTACTCTTTTAAAATTCCACTCACTTTCAGCGCCTTCCAGAGAACACCAGTGACACCTCTTAAGAGAAGAAGGCAATTTGGACCTCTGATCATTGAGTAGTTTAGCTTTCCAGTGTGTTCTGAAAAAAAAAGCCTCTTCTGTGAACAGAGAAAGGTAGGATATCTGCCTTTCATCGGGAGCAAAGTCAAGTCTCTGAGGAAACTGTGTTGTCTGTACTTGCTATGAGCTGTCGCACTTACGGGAGGATCTGAGATAAAAGCCAATATTCTTGTTACTAGAGTTCAAATGATCACCTCAAGCCTGGAAAGAAGGAAAACAATGATCAGGCAGAATCTGTAGTGACATTTGTGGTCCTCTGGACACTGTTCTTCCTTTGTTCCAATTGAATGTCATTTGCTTCTATTTATTTAAAATGAATTTTCTGCAGCATTTTTCTCTTGAGTTCTCCATATTGTAGATAGATTTTTATTCCCTCACCTATATTCTGCTTCTCTTGTGGATGTTATATCTCAGCAGGAAAAACCTTTCTTCATTCTTTCAGGTGCATATGAACTATTAAAACACTGTATTTTTGTTCTGGTTGGGATGGATTTAAGCTTTTCTCCCAGGCTGGTCAGGTTCCTCTAGCTTGGGTTCATTCTTTCCACTTCTGGGGGACAGGGTCACTGAACATACAGAATAAGTTATTGGCATGTACATGGGTTTGTTTGACAACAGTCACACTAGGAAGGAAGCTTGACTGTGCTGTCACACAACTGATATTTGAGGCAACTGATATTTGAGGTACTATATACACCTGAGGGCACAAACTTAAGAGTCCCCTTCATCCCAAAGGTCATTGTATTCTTGTGCTTTGCAAATTTTTTTCTACTTGTAATCATATAGTTTTCCAATGACTCCAAAACAGAGAGAAATAAGATGATTGAGAAATACTAGTGTCTGGAAGTCAGAGTCTCTCTACATAAAATACCATAAGTTTGGTGGAGAGAAATTTCAAAAGTAGAGGGCAAAGTACTTAAAGGCTAAGAAGCTTAATCTGGTTGGAATGTGTATTCACTACTGTTCTCATTACTGTGATGAAACTGCTGACAATGGCAACCTACAGAAGACTTTTGTCTTGGTGCATAGTTAAAGAGTGTAGCCCATCATGGCAGGGAATCTGTAGCAGGAGAAGCATGAGGCAGTTGGTCACATTGTGTCCACAGTAAGGTATCAGAGAGTGACTGTGGTGCTAAGATCTGTGATGGTTGCCACCAGGACAAAATTTGGAGTCACCTGGGAGATGGACCTCTGAGCAGGCCTGTCAGAGATTGTCTTCATTGTCATAAGGAGGTGGGAAGACTTACCCAGTTTAGGTAGCACCATCTCCTGGCCAGATTCTATACTGTTTAAGTGAAGAAAAGGACCTTGACAGCAACATGCATTTGCTCTTTTGACTTTGACATAATAGGACCAGTTGCTTCAAAACTCCCACTAACTTGAATTCCCAGCCACGATGGACAGTATCTTGACCTGTGACCCAAAGCGAACCTTCTCCCCTTGAGTTTCGTCAGAATATTTCATCACATCAAGAGAAGAAACTAAGATCGCTTGATTTCCTCTTTGCATACAGTCTCGGACTCTCAGCCCATGGAATGGTGCTGCCCACATTTAGGGTGGGTCTTCCCACTTCAACTCACCCAGCCTACGAACTTCCTCATGGAGCTATCTAGGGCTTTGTCTCCTTCTCAACTGTAGGCCCTGTCAAGTTGGCAACCAATGTTAACTATCACAGAAAGTGAGATTAAGTACATGCAGGGTGCTTGTTTCTAGAAGACTGTATGGGGTTGGGAAGAGTTAGGGACACAGACTGTGTCTTGGCTTTAAGAAGAGCCAAGTTTGAGTCTCCTCAGCAACATGCATTTCACTTCCCGAGTGTGAGGAGCAAGGGGAAAAGAGCCATGTTATGTTGAAAGGCCAGTAGTTTTGCAATGAGAATAGAGAACCCACATAGGATACCATTAGTTGTGCAAACTTAGCAAAGAATATTTTCTTATATTTAGCTTCTTTACCTGGCTGGCCTCAAACTCATGGACCTCCTGCCTTCATCTTGCCAGCGTGTCTTATCCTCATGCGCCATCACAGCTGGCCAGCTTGCTTATGTAAATGGCTGATATGCTGTGGGAATGATGTACACTGATGCCTCTAAAGTCATTCTTTCTGAACAAGAAACCCAAACACAGGCTAGGTAAACTAAAGATCTTGTGAAACAGATTTATAGAAACATGACTTATTCTTTTTAAATTAGAAATCTGGCTTGCTTAGCCAGGGGAAAGGAATATTTACTTCATGTACCAATGACTTAGGAAGTGCAAAACAAAAGAAAATATAGCTACCCCTCTCTGAGTTTGAAAAGCATGGTGAGTAGCCACTATGTATCTAAAAAGGAACACATCCTGAATTTACATTGGAAAACAAAACATTAGATTCTTATACTTCCTTTGTCTCACCTAATTCTCTTAAGATTCTGAACAAAATGTTCTAAGCAAGCCAGCCAACTGGCTCATCTGTTTTAGCAAAGTCAATGTTTCGTATTTAATATTCTTCTGGCCCTGTAGCTGGCACCCAACAGCACCCTGGAAGGCAACATCTAGTAGTAGTAGTACCTACCTAGAGATATCAAGGACAGAGGTTCATGTGTGGGAGAGGGCTGGTTGACGATAAAATGTTCTTTTTAACCCAAACTTTTGAAATTAATGGACTGTGTACTGAAAATACAGATGGCCGAAAGTGCCGGCCAAAATGCTGACAGAGTAGAAACCCAGCCTTGGCCCTAGAGGAGCTGCCCTCCAGATGAGCTCTGCCAACATGGCACTGTATGATATTATGTAGATTAGATCACCTCTGACCTTAGATCAAGTCTGACCTCCAGCCTATAAACTATGAGAATTGGTTCAGATCACTGTCTCATGTAGGTTTACCGTGCATTATTGCCAAGTGTTGTTAGCACCCATGCTAAGGAGAAAGCCATCACTCTGACCCCAGGACTTTCAGCTCCTGACTAGTCTGGATTTAGCCATCGTTTCAGTTAGGAATCTGGAATGAAATGGATTTCGGTGGAAATCCCAGCTCAGCTATGCATTAATGTGAAACAAATTGTTTTGTGCTTCCATTTTCAATCTTCACCTTCCCCTCATCTACAAAGCAGGAAAACAGTAGCTATTTGACTACAAATTTGTGCTATAGAAGGCACTGATCATGCATGCAAGGTGCTTAGCCTGCCTACTGTTTGAATAGATATGAGTGTCATAAATCTCCCAAACAACTCTTGTTTTTGATTCCATCTCTTCACGTTCACTGCCTTGATTTTTTTTTTCTTTTAAACCAGAAACCCACACATGTTTTACTCTGGTCTAACTCCATATTGGCAAAAAGGTAATCTTTCAGAAACATGGCATTATAATAATCATATTAAAATTTTATATATTCCCACAGAGATGGAAGGTAGCAATGCTGGAAAAGCAAGGCTTGAGTTGACACACTGAAGATCAGATTTTCTTTCGCCCTGTTTGAACGTGACAAAAGGAAAGGGCTTTTGGAAAAACTTCCACTTAGCTTTATTTAGCTGAATGGTGACTTTCTGGGCAGGGCAGTGTTAGGAATTAGGGTGTAGATGTCTTCTGTCTGTAAGATTTAGGACTCTCTACACTCGTTTCTAGAACTGTTCTGAGATTCGCTGTGTTTGGAGCCAGATTTCTGTGAGACCTCGGAGAAACGGTCAGATTGATCGGTGTCTGTGTGGGCCCTGGCTTCGTAGGCAAAGCATGAGCGTTCGGAAGCGAGTAGGCTATGCAGGGCACCTTCAGATGCACCCTGGATCACAACACTTGCATCACTAGTGTTTTCTGAGAAGAGAAAACTATGCCAAAAAAGATGGGTTAGAACTGTGACCTCTGTGATTTAGGTCCAGTGGTGGCATTTCCTGCTCCGAGTTCTGTGTAGTTCAGTAATATACACTGGATTGCATTTAAGAGAAAAATTCTTCTTCATTAAAAGCAAAGCAAAACAAACAAACAAATAAAAACCTGGTTGCTCTCCTACTAGTAAAAACAAACAGTTGAAAGTTGATGTTCATAACTACCTTATAACTCCCTTCTGGATCACCATGAAGCCAAACCCAGGAGGGCATGGGGACATGGATCCCCTCTCAAGAAGCACAGAAAAGGGCCACTCACTAGGGAGAGCTGCTCCAGGCTTTTAACCCCCTTTTAAATTCAGGGCAGTGGTAGCAACAAGACCCAGGAGTGGAAAGGGCTCAGGGCCTTTGGAGGCCCACTGGGGCATCACATTACAGGGCCTCAGGGACCAGAGAAAGGGAACATTTGGCTCTCATTACAGAACAAAGGGACAGGGTGCTGGAAAACAGAGCAAATCTGGGTCACAGGTACCTGGCTGTCCCACAGGTGCTCCGGTCAGATCACACATGCACATCTCCACTCTCGGGAGCCTTCCAAAGCCATTCCCTGTGACCACCTCTGCCAACAATAACATTTTACCAGGAACACAGCTTGTCAAAACCTGCATTACAGCAGGAACAGTGGTGTGGTGGAAATGGAGTTTTCCCAGGGGCAAGGCTCGCTGCCATGAGGTCTGAGCTATTAGTACAAGATTTCCACTAAATCACCTCCCGGTATCCCACCATCATTGTAGAATATTGTTATGCAAACCTTTCTCTGATGGATGGTTTGCTTTCTGCTGAGGGGATGTTGGGGTGGGAGAAACAAAATCGAATTCCCATGAAAGATGGGGATTGTTGCTCAGGGTTCAGCATGCAAACTTCACATCGAAATTGATAACCTTATGCGCAGTTGTTAGAGACAGCTCTGCCTTTCCCCTTTCAATCTTTTATTTGTCTCTAGTCGACTACGGCTTGCTTATTTCTCTCCTAACCTACCTTCTGATGAAACAGTATTCTGAAAACCTGATGTGTGTGTGTGTTGTGTGCGTGCATGGGTGTCTCTCTCTGTGTGTGTATGTGATGTGTTTATGTGTGGTATGTGTGTATGTGTGGTGTGGGTCTTTGTGTGTGTGTGCTGTGTGTTATATGTGTGTGGTATGGCTTGTGTGTACATGGGGTGTTTGTGTGTGTGTGTGTGGTGTGTATGTACATGTGGTATGTGTGTATAGTGTGTGTGTGGTGTATATATGTGTGGTGTGGATGTGGGTGTATGTGTGTTGTGGTGTGTGTGAGGTATATGTGTGTATGGTGTGTGCGTGTGGTGTGTGTTTATATGTGGTGTGTGTATGTATGGTGTGGATGTGTGAGGTGTATGTGTATGTCATGTGTGTGTGTGTATATGTGGGTGTGGTGTGTGATGTGTGTGTGTATGTGGTATGAGTGTGTATGTGTGTGCGTTGGGTGTGTGGTGTGTGTGTGTGTGTGTGTGTGTGTGTGTGTGTGTCTGTGGTGTGTGCCGGCATGCCAATAAGTAATTGATCTTTTTTAAAAACTAGTGGTCTTTCCTGATGTCTCCTAATTTTGCTCTTTAGAAATCGTCTCTCCAGTTGTTTTAGGGGAGAGATTGGCTATGATGTCATGTTGCCTGCTGATCTACCAACTTCCCACCCAAAAAGTTATAACCGTATTTTGAGGCATTAATAGTGAAGGTCCAGAAGTACTGGAAGAGGGTGTATTTTATCTGAAACAATATAAACTTGTATGAGGCAAGCAAAGCAGGCCTTGGGTATTTGCAGGGGCCCTGTTATGTGGTGGTTGTGATGAAAATAGGCTTAGTGACTTTAACAGCTGGCGATTTATTAGCAAACCTGGTCCTACTAAAAAAACTATGGAAAATTAGAATTGATGTGGAGTGCTAATCGCAAATCCTTTATATTAGCAAGACTTCTGTATTGTGTTAACTTTTACTACTGTAAGGAGCAGGCATCCTCCTGGAGCAAAAGGGTGAGTAAATGAACTTCCTTTGTCAAACAGCACCACATAGGGCTCTCGCCCACAGCTTCTAGGGTCAGCCAGCCCCAGGACTGCATGGCCAGACTGATAGCGCGCAGATTTAACTAGTGCCACATCTGAGGATCCCTGATTCAGGCTAAGCATGGATTCTCCTTTTCCATCAAAATTCACACTGGTGCTTTCTCAAGGCACATCTTTCTGAGAAAGCTGCTTTCCCCCATGGCTGAGTTTTATATACAGTAATTGAAAACAACACATTTTCTGCTGCCAACTGGAGCGACCGGAGTGAGATTGCTCTCTCTTTCCACTTTAGATTTAACAACGTGATGGTGGATGGGCTGGGAGACATGCTCTGAGGATTCAAAATGAAAAACACCAGAACACAACTGTTATTTTATGAAAGAGACTGGAAAATGGTTAGTAAAGAAATCACAGATGTGTTTCGCAGACGAGGGGGAGCCAAAGCTAGCACTGCATTCTCAGAGGAGCAAGACAAGCTCAATAGATTCTCAGTTTTGCTCAGTGCATTTCCTCTTGCATCTCTGCAACTTTCTTAAGGGATAGTTTTACCTAACAAGGTACCTCTGTGCACATGGGTGCACAGACATGCAATACATATGTATGTTTATGTGTAGGTTTTCACACTCAAGGTCGACATGAGAGAGTACTGAAAATTTTCACTTACCTATAGCCACACAGAAACCAATATAAAATAAGAAGATGAATAGTGTCTCAAGTTAGAAAGAATAGTCTTGAATTCCTGTCCACATAAAGGGATGCAAACACATGAATCCTGTTAGACAACTCAAAAGGGAGCTTTTGCTTGACAAAAAAAAACCTTCAACTACAAATTACTCACTTTTGCTTTGAGTTCTTTTTGCAGTAGAAGGTATAAGTTATTTGGAGTTCAAGGTCTCTCAGAGATTGGGTCTTGTTTCTCAGGTCCATGAAGCATGAAGCAGCACTCAATATAACCAAAGAATTAAGTTTACTTGAAAGAAAAAGATTGAAATTTATATGTACTTCTGCTCTTTTCAGTGCTAGACATTGAACTCAGGGCTTTATGAATGCCAGAGAGGACCTTATCATCAAATCACAATGCCAACCAATTGTATATGGTCTCGTAGATGAGATTTGTTTGTTTTATACATACAGAAATATTTAAAGAGTCTTTATGTACTATTCCTTGGTTGAAGCTTTAGATTCTCTATGTTTTAATAACCATATTGAATGAGGATCACAATTCCTCCCATGACTGCTTTTCAGAAAGTTTATGTGCCTAAGTGAGATACTACTTATAACAGTTCGCTAGGCACTTGTCATCATTTAGATCCACTAAATGGTATTGGTTGGCAATCACACATAGCTCCTACCCTGAAGGAGACTCTCTGGTTCTCTGATAATTACAGAAGTCCTAGAGGAGAATGGAGGACACAACAGAACAAGGATTGTGTCTTGGATTCTGTTCTTGCCTTTGTGAAAAGGCTAAGCCAAGGTGCTATTAAGCCTTTATAAAAATGCATGCTTTGATTAATTTGTATTGTAAGGATCTGTTTTGAGGGACTTAACCATCTAAATGATCAGCTACTCCAACTTTCTGTCTGTTGGTTTACAGCCTTGATTTGCTGAAACAAACCTTTATTATTGAATATTAATTAGCAAGGTCTTGATCTACCTTATGTAGAAAGGAATAATGTATCTTATTCTTAATTTACAAATGCATGTGGAATGCTTACTACATATCAGGCAGTATTTAAGCTCTTGATGATCATGAACTGATCTAATCTTGCTAGGGCGATGAGGTAGGTATTTAGGTCATCTTACCCACTTACTGAAGCTATTGAGATTTACAGAAGCCAAGTAGATTTCCCATGGTCAAAAAGATAGAGGTTAGGCTTTTAATTTCATGTGGTTTGACTGTAGAATTTTTTTCTACCTTCCTATAATATGGTCCATTAGAAGTACAGTATAGGCCATAGATGGTATGCAATTATAGTTTTTCTCATAGCCAAATGAGAAATAAAATTTAACTGAAATATTTATATATGATATACAGTTAGAGGAATCATGCTGCATGTAAAACCAGTATGGTTATGCTCCACTGCTCCCATTTTAACATTGGAATTCATTAAATTGAATTAAATAAAAAAAGATTCAGCTTCACAGTCACACTAGTCAGATTTCAAGTAGTCAACAGTCTAGTGTGTTGTGGGCAATAACTATACTGAAGAGTCTGCTTCAGTGGCAATCACTCTGGGGAATAAAAATAAGGAAGATCAAGTAAAACTTACTCCAGGTACATTGCCATGACAGGAGAAAAAATAAACATCAGCTCTCAACTTGGAACTTGGCAAAAGGCAAGATGGCATCATTATCCATGCTGTTTTCTCATGGGCTTATTTTCTTCAAGGGGCCCCACTTCTAAGACTGTGGCTTCCCAGGAAGGCTTTCCAGAGAGGCTTGCTGCTTGATAAGCATCCACCGCACTACCAGTGGTGGAGACAGGAGCAATGTTTGGATACATGACATCACCAGCCCCACGTTTATTCCACCACTTACACACAGTCAAGTTCTTCTTAATTACAAGAGTCTTATTATGACTAAATATCCTTTTAAAAAGTTTCTCAAGCTGGGAAGTGGTGGCACATGTCTTTAATCGCAGCACTCAGGAGGCAGAGGCAGGTGGATATCTAAGATCGAGGCTAACCTGGTCTTCAGAGTGAGTTGCAGGACAGCCAGCTACACTGAGAAATCCTATCTTGAAAAAACAAAAACAAACAAAGAATTTCTCTAGGTCAGTGAATATTTTACTTAATTATTTGTTTCCTAGGGATCAAATCCAGGACCTCACACATATTAAACATGCACTCTAACAATTCGTTTCACAACTAGAACTTATTTTATAATATAAACATAGCTTGTGGCCAGACATGTATTTAACATCATAAAATGTTAAAAGAGATTAATAACTAGATTAGGAAACAGCAAAAAAATCTTTTTTGGTTGTTGTTTCCTTTCATCAAGAGAAGGTCTGATGGATAAGTTTAAAAATCTGGTAAATCCTTATGCACACCCACATATATTTAATCAAATGTCATTCAGTCTATCCCCCAAAAGAAAAAAAATCCTTGCTTTTTTTTTTTTTAAGGACATATGATGTTGGATGTCCTTCTGTATGTGCTGTTTTTATTGGCTAATGAATAAAGTTATTTTGGCCAATGGCTTAGCAGAGTAAAGCCAGGAGGAAATCCGAACAGAGATACAGAGAGAAAGTTGGCAGAGTCAAGGAGACACCATGTAGCTGCCAAAGGAAAAGGACACTGGAACTTTACCAGTAAACCACAGCCTCATGGTGATACACAGATTAATAGAAATGGGTTAATTTAAGATGTAAGAGCTATCTAGGAATATGCCTGAGTCATTGGACAGTAGTGTTGTAATTAATATAGTTTCTGAAATGATTATTAGGGTCTGGGTGACTGGGAAATGAATGTGTAGTCTCTGTCTACAGACATAGATGAACATAGAGGGCATTAAGGCAACACAGAAAGACAAACAACCCATGGTCTTTCTTAGGTCCATGGGACATCTAAAAATGTGGAGCTCTGAAGAGCAGAGAGATGACTTGTGGTCATTAGTGGGTGGATTGTGAAATGGAGAGAAGTTGATCAAAAAGTCCAGAATTTCAATTATTCAGGATGAAAAAAAAATCTGCGGAGAGCTGCTGTGTAGCAGGGTGACTATAGTTAATCACACTGCCATGCTCAAGTTTATAAAGTTTCCCTTGTGGTTTTTTTTTTTTCTGTAAAATTATGACCACGTGAGGCGTCAGATGTGTTCATCATTTCCCAAAGCATATGTGAGACAAGCCAGCACATGTTACTTCTTCAATGCATTCAGTTTCTATTTGTCAAATATACCTCAAGAAAGCTGGAAAAGCAAGTTAAACATTCTGCTTATGTGTAGAAAGAATGAATGTAGTATGAATTTACGCTATGAGCCTATGACAGATTTAATTTGTTAGAAGTAGTAAAGTCATTTACACGCTACATTAGTAACAACAATAATGGTAACAATTTCCTCACTGCATAATTTGAAAATAAAAAGTAAATACTATTACTTCCCAAATTATTGTTATAAACAGGTCCCAATATTATGGATTATAATCATTATACTTTTTGTGAATGTCAGATCTTGTGGAAAAGAAAAAAAAACAGAGAATGAAATGAAAAGAAAAAGAACTTTGGATTTTAATTCAAGAGTGTTGTAAATAGGTGGGGTCTGTGTTCCCAGCACCAGAGAGAAGCGAGGCCGTTTGTTCCCAGTGCCTGCCTCCCAGCCGCAGCCACAGGGCTAGCTTATGCCCAAAATGATTACACACAAACTGGATTCATTTAACACACTGCCTGGCCCATTATCACTAGCCTCTTCTTGGCTAACTCTTACATCTTAAACTAACCCATTATAAAAGTCTGTATGTCACCACGAGGTGGTGACTTATCAGAAGATTCTTACCTGCATCCATCTTGGGCCAGAGAATCATGGCATCTGCCCACTTCCTTCTCTCTCACCACCTTCTGTTCTGTATACTCCGCCCACCTAAGGGCTGTGTCCTCTCCTATAGGCCAGGCAGTCCTTTATTCAACCAATGAGAGTAACCCAAATACAGAAGAACCCTCCTACACCACAAGAGACCTGGACTCTAATTCAGGTCTACTACTGAAAGGCAGTTTCTTCCCAAACTTAAAGGTTTGTGAGTTTCCAGGTTTCTGTTCTGTGGACTGGGGACAACAATGCATATTTCATCCACTGTTAAGAACAGTAAATGCAAAAGCATATGCTAAGCGCCTAGCATGATGCCTGTCACATAGAGGAGGCTAATAATCACTGAGCCCTTTTCTATAGCTACTTAGAAATTTTCCCCGTGAAATGGATCCTAATTTCTCCAATGTCTCAAGAATCTTATTAGCAAACATTATTAAAATTAGTGGGTGAAATCTTCAAACTTTAAAAAAAAAACCTAAAATATTTAATTATGCCCTTTTCCCACTGGAAGTTCTTTGGTTGCAAAGTTAATGCAAATTAATGAATACAGTGATCAAAACCGACTGAAATTGTCTATATATGCAGTAGTATTTATTCACACACATGTAACACTATTTTGTAGAGGAAGGGAGGATGGAAAAGTAACAAAAGAAATCAAATCTTAATCTGCAGCCTAGTAATTATCCTAATAGTACTTGAATAACAAGCTATTTACTTTTGGATTAAGCCCTGTAGAGGGTTCTGCCAGTGCAGCCTGCCAGCAAGGATGGGGCCACTGAAGTCATCTCATCATGCACGCACTTGGGCTATTTAAAGTCTCCTGTTTCATTTCCAAACTTCATACTCTCTGACGTCTCCAGAGCTGTTCACTTGGCACCCCTGGGCAGCCTTCAGCAGACAATTTTCACGCCACATAAGCATTTAAAAAAAAAACCAGGTTAAACTGGGGGCAAGAGTCATCAGTAACATTTATAGTCACTGAACTTCACTGTGTGTCACTAAGAGGGACAGGCAGTGCGTCTTGCAAGGGAAAGGAAAGTTCTTTCAAAGCGATTTCTGCTTTTATAGTGTCACAATGATTCCCCCAAAGCTAAATTCACATTTGGTTTCATTTGTCCAAAGAGTTTTGTCAGTAGATTTCCCTCCTCCCCCAGATGACTTGTTCCCTTTTTAATACTTTTAACTGGAAAATTGTCATTTACATTCCTGTTTGGTTACAAAGAAACCTGGAAAATGAAAGAACAACCTTTCAAATTTAATTCACCAGCAAGACAGTTCAGATCAATGTATTGAAGACACGCGCGGTTTACTAAAACCATCCAGAGCAGCAAATGAACTAGAGCGGGAAGTGAATATCCGAGGGGCTGGAGCATGCGCTTCCCTCATTGGAACCATCTGCCATCCCAGTCTCAGCACTCAGGGAGGGGAAAGGGAAAGGTACCTCTTCCCTACTGCTAATGCCTGAGGGTACAGAGGAACTGTGGGTCTGCAGGTGGCTTCATGGATTTGCAGGGAGGAGTCTGGAACCATTTTCCTTTTGCTTCTTTTCTCCATATTGGGTATTGCCTGAATCTGGCGCATTCAGCACTCCGTGGGATGAGGTATGCACGGGGCATCATTTCCCTCTAAGGCAAATGCCTTCCCTGCTGGCAGACCTTCAGAATTCATGAGCTCAGCCAAGCACCTTTGACCTCTCCACACAGCTGACAGCACAGTTGGCAGCCAGGAGCTTCCATTTATCCTAGGTCAGCTCCTGAGGCACCAACATGAACTGGAAGAAGGATTTGAGCGGTGGCCTCAGAAATAAAAGTGAGAGGACCTGACAGTTGACTTCGGTCTACTCAGAGGAAGAGCCATTGACTAAACTGGCAAGGACAGGAAAGAGAACACAAGAGAAGAATACAGAAATGGGTGATCAGGTATATGATCTGAAGACCTAGGAGAGGAAACCATTGCTTTCAATGGCCAGCCAGAAGATTGCGCAAGGTGCCTCTGAAAATACCACATATTTCAACTGGCAGATATAACCACCTTCATGTCCTCAGGGCCCAGTGGTGTCCACTCAGTGCTGTTGGGGCAATTAGCCAGTGAGGCCCATGGCTACATTTTATGACTTTGTATTTCTGGGTTGTTTAATCTTGTATTTTTGGTTGTGAGCCTAGCCTTTAACAGATGAGCCTTCCCTCCAGGCCTGGATTGTTTAATCTATTCACTAAAATTTCTGAATTGTTTCTCTACACTAAATGAGAAGAGAAGGAATAAACTATTTTTTTTCTTTATTTCTTATTGCCTGCTATGTTTAAGCGCTACACTTATCTTTCTCTTGCCTCACAATGACCATGACCAAAGAGAGGCTAATTCCTCCCGGCAGATAAACGTGCTAAAATTCAGAGGATCCTCACTGTGTCCATATTTATATAAGGAGACAGCTGAGCCATGATGCACTTGTGGGTTATTTTTGATGCTAAAGTCTGTCAATTTTTTCTCCTTATCTAAATATCTAAATCATTTGGAGTGGAGACTGCATATAATGAGATAATTCTTTAAGAATAATCCATGGTAAATAAGACAGGAAGTCACGTGATGAGATCTAGAGTCCTGGGGGATGTAGAGGGGAGGGGTGCATATGCACAAAGTATGTTATATCCATGTAAACTTTTCAAAGCACTAATAAAAATTTAAGAAGAATTTATATTAAGAAAAAATGTATTTAGGACAAAAAATCACTTAGCAAATGTAATGGGTTCCCCTTTCAAGATACAAAACATTCACTAATTTGGAATAAACAATAAAACACACAAAAAATAGTGAAAGCAAGCCTGTGAGCTTAACTGAACAAGAAATTAAGGAACAACACACAGAAAGATACCTTTGCCCTAGGTTGGGGACTTTCCATGCTAGAGAGCTGTCTGTCACTTCTATCTCATGATAATGTGAACATTTAAGGAAATTCTAACCAGTTTTAAGTTTCTTCCTTTGAAAAATTGGTCACCAATTTTAGGGCTCATCTGGAAAAACAAATGCAAGAAGAGACATGGTATTTGGGAAGACCCATGAAGCTAACCTGAGTGATTAGACATTAAAATTTGTTATAAATTAAATTATTTAAATAGCACAGAACTAGCAGCTATTTGAAATCACAAAAACAGTAGACAGGCAACAATCTAAACAAGTGGATGGGTGTCAGCCCTAACCCAGAAGCTATCTCCAAATAAGGGCCACTTGCAAATGAAAAATTACTTTTCTCCAAGGGAGCTTCACTGGGGAAACAAACCACTCTTAAGGGAAGCCCCGTGCCCAACACTAGATGGCCAACAGAAAATGAACTCAGTGGTGTTTGAGGGGTTCTTTGTCTTGTAATACTGAGTCAGGGCTTTTTTTCTTCCTTTAATCTTACAAGTCATTTGCGTATACATTACAGTTTCCATTTTTGGGTTTTTAATGGGACTTCTGTGTGTGCAAATGTCTGTGTCTATGTGTCTATATACATTCCTTGAGTGTTTTCTTTGCATCTTTTTTGTTTGGGTGTTTTGTCTTTTTCTGATTTCTTTGTTTTTGTTTTATCTTTTTTATTTTATTATTACTTTTTAGAAGCCTGTTTGTTTTCTAATATAGAAATCAAAAGGTTATGGATTCAGATGGAAGGGGAGGTGGGGAGGAGCTGGGAGGAGTAAGGGGAAGGGAAACTAATCAGAATATATTGAAAGAAGAAACTTATTTTCAGTAAAAGAAAAATATAGTAGATAGTTGTAAAGTCAGTACAATGAAGATAGGATTTCAAATGAAGAAATAATGGATGAGTCAAGTAATTGTAATAATCTGTAGTGGCATTTCAAATATATTTTAATTAATAAAGACTGCCTGAAGATCTGAGAGTAAAACAGTTCTGCTAGTCATCCTTATAGACCAGATCATGGTAAGACACACCTTTAATCCCAGTAGCCACAGTGACATGCACCTTTAATCCCAGTGGTTCATGCTTTTAATTCTAGCCCTAGAGAGGAATATAAGACAGGGGGAGACACACAGACACACAGTCTCATTCTGACATTGCTAGAGACAGGATCACCATGTCAGACTGAGGTCGAGGTAAGAAGTAGTGGCTGGCGCTTTTGCTGTTTAGAGCTTCATGTTGAGCTCCAACTTCTGACCTTGAGCTTTTATTAATCGTGCTTCAACAATCTAGTTCAAAATACAAAAATTAGATAACTCCCAAATCACAAAAGTTTATCTATGTGTCTTATAGAGATAAGATTCAAATATAACTGTGGATAGCTCACTGACGTTGGATGTAGTAGAGACTTAGGACAAAAATATACTTGTGTGTAATTTGAAAGAGAAACATTTTTTCCATTTCTCCTCCCTCCTCCTTTCCCTTCTCATCCTCCTCCCCCTCTTCTTCTTTTTAAACTTCTCTGGAGGGCTTCTGATCTAGCCACCCCCACTGGAGGGGAAGTCGGCCCTTTTGACTAAGGAAGGGAAAAGATGGGCAGGCGCCAATCCAGGAATTCCCCCATCAACCTAAAAAGCAACATGACAATGCCAGAATCCAGCGATTGTGCAACAAGAAGACCTGAGCAACCTATTCCGGAAGAAGTAGAAGAAATCGACTTTAAACGTAACTTAATGAAAGTAATAGAGGCCATTAAAGAAGAGGTGAAAAACTCCTTTAGAGAAAGAGATGAAAGAGATGAGAAGACTAACAAAAAGTTAGAAGAAATGAATAAATACCTCAAAGATACCCTAGAAAGCCAAGAAAAAGCAATCAAACAGGTGAAGGAAACAGTTCAAGACCTGAAAACTGAAATGGAGGCAATGAAGAAAACACAAGCCGAGAGAATGCTGGATATGGAAAAGATGAATAAACTTCTCTTGTTTCTCTCTTTTTCTAACCTGCCCTCCAACCTAGCTTTACTTTGAAGATCTACATGGATGAAAGAGAAAAATCACAAATAAAATTAAAAACACAAATCACCATCTGTTATAAATAGATTCAATACAAAACATAAATATGGTTAGCATCTTTGTATTATAAAGGTTTTTGTTTTCCATAAAAGGGGTGGTCATTGAACATGAGACACAGACAAGCAAGTTGCAAGAACCACATAATCAACAAGTTCACATATCATATGAAAACTCATACTAAAGAGAGCTATACTACCTGAAATAAGGTATAGTTTCTTTACAATAAAATTCATATGCCTGTGGGCAGCATTCTTTCATTTCCTAGGTTGGGTAAATTATATCGTTCCCCACACCTCCACACCACCAATTGGAACCCCCAGCTCCCTTCTCAAAATCCTGGGATAAAAGGGAAGGAAGAGTCTTTGCTTCCCATTTGTGCCAGCTTCTCTGGAATGAATGTTTGCACCAGTCTCTCTTCCCCAGAGACTTACCAAGTTTTATTGGAGTAGCTTTCCATGGATCTTCAGCTCTTTACTGGGCTGAGGCATGATTTAAATAAAGTACTGACTCGGAGAGATCATTTCTCGAGCCAGTTGTCATGTGGTCTTTGGGACCATGTGATCTTCAGAAGACCAACTCTCAAAGATTAAGTGTTTCTTAGTAGTTGAGCTGTCCGTTGGGGGTTTTCTCTGACTTTCTGCAAATAAACTGAAACCCAAAGACTTTAAGTACATTTACCTTTTACCTACTTCAAGCCTTCTCCTTTGGCTGAATATAACCTTAAATATACTTTTTTCTGCATCTTTCTCTATGCATTTTAAATTTCTCTAAAGTTGTGCCATGATATGCATTTTTTCCAGGTCCTGAGAGTTAAACTCAGGGATTTGCATAATTGAATGTGTCTGGGTGATTCCTCCATTAGTTGAACCACAAAATAACATTTAAGAGTAAATATTACCTGTGTATAAAAATGCAAATCTTATTTTATGAATGCATAACTCTATCCTTGTATTAAGGAGCAAAGTTGCATTTTGGTATAGTTACAGAAAAATAAGCAATGTTCACAGATATTTTAATTGAATAAATCGATGCCAAAGTTCATTTTCAAACATCTCTAGCTCTACTGTCAGCTACAATTAATGCATTTCAGATACATCTGAAAGTGCTGAGCACAACACACAGCTTAACCCTGGCTCTAATAAAGTTTTTGGTGGTTTCTGACAAATAACTAGAATATTTTCCATACTCACAACTATAACGCCTTCCCGAAAACACATAAAGCATATTTGTGGGAATGTTTCTAATTTCCAGGATTCTCCTAAAAGCTAGATTTGGACATGAAAAGGACTGAGGCCATCAATATTTCCAAGGTGTTTATGACCAAGTACAAATTTGTCCTAAGATTACATTTCACATATAGGAGTGCTGTTATGATTACCTAGCTCTGGATGGGCATTCTAACACTTATGCTTTAGGAGTTCTGATGGAAATTGTTTTTTACTTAGTTCATACAACTTGGTTGAAGTTCTCTGCAAGTAAGGATTATAGAATCTTTGGTTATTGTTTGGGTTGAAGCAATCTTTCCTTGTATGTGCTTAGCATATAGAAGCCATGAAACAAATCATTCAACATATTCTTTGTACTTTCTATGTGATATAGCCATAATACAGATAAAGAATAGTAAAATAATAAGACAAACAAATTTAGTGCATTAAGCCTGAGCCCTGGTCATTGAGAAACAGACACAACAGTTAAAGACTGAGTATAAGGCAAGACTTGGTGTTGAAAAAGTAAAAAAAAAAAGATGATTTAGATTGGTCAGTCAACACACTGAGGAGTTCATCATGTATGATGTTCTATGTAAGTTATTTGAATGAGCATATTTGATAAATTAAATACTTTTATGTATCTGTTAAAATAGCTCTAACAGGAGATATTACATAATATTTTAATCTCCAATATATTAATTGTGAAAAAAATGGGCTTCACTGTCACACCTCATAAATATGTATGGAATGTTTTGATGGCATTCACCCTCCAACCCCTTTTTCCAAAAATTCTCTGATCCATTTTTTTCCCTTCCTTTTCCTGTTCTTCTTCCATCTCTCCATTTCCGCTGTCACTAGTATTAAAGCTGTTATACAAAGTTATACTTCGTTATGGCATTCATATACATATGAATCCTCATGTATTGTTTCAATTCATCTTTCTCCTCAGTAGCCCTCCCATGTTTCCAAATAAAACTCTTTGGTTTACCAAGTTGGACTTCGGTGGTGTACTTACTTGGGTCAGTCATTCATTAGTTCCCTGTCTTGGATGAATAACATTTGTTCACGTCTCTCCAGGAGCAGTGTCTCATTGCAGGGAGCTCAGTCAGTTTATAATGCTTTAGAACCATGGTTATTGGAGTGGCCACTTCTGTGACAGTACAACTAGAGATGGCTAGTTACATCATCAGGTTGACAGTGAAGACACAGATCTCCAGTCTGGGAACCAGAGGTAGCCTATCACCCATGAGTCCCTTCAATAGCCTTTCAAAACGAGGCCATCAGCTGGGGATCGAATGTTCAATGGACTGTGGGGGCCACTCACATTCAAACCCTTACAGCAGCCTCCCTAAGCCCCTCTCCCACAGCTGAACCACTGAAGGCTGTTGTATTCTCACCCATAGCTGAACCACTGAAGGCTGTTGTGTTCTCACTTGCTGGCTCGTGGTCCTGGTGTGAGCTACACCCTCGAATGAATGACAGTGACCACAGATCAAATCATGCCCAACCCATCAAAGTTATTTTCAAAGGATTCAGAGAAGGAAAAAAAAAGTGCTGACTTTATTTATTTATTTATTTGGTTTTTCGAGACAGGGTTTCTCTGTGGCTTTGGAGCCTGCGCTGGAACTAGCTCTTGTAGACCAGGCTGGTCTCGAACTCACAAATATCCGCCTGCCTCTGCCTCTCGAGTGCTGGGATTAAAGGCGTGCGCCACCACCGCCCGGCCTGACTTTTTTTTTTTTAACTGAAGGAAAAGTGTTGTCTGAAGAATAGACATATTGAAAAGAAACAGAAAATGAAGTATTTAAAAGCATTGTTTATATATTCCAAAGAAATCAGCTCTTATTTCAGTTAGGATCACAAGAAGACTTGGATACATTTTATATTTTCTTTTCAGAAGTGTAAAAAATACTTAAAAGTGCATATATAGACTGAACATAGATTTATTGCCAATGACTTTTGTAAGGCGGGTGGATTGAGGCTGCTAATGTAGGTTTATGAGTACAGCTGGTCCATTTAACGGCGGGTTTATAGGCACTCCTCAAGAGCTGCCCGTGTCTGTGGAAGGCATGGTATCAAACAAACTCTGTTGGACAGATGGGCCCATCTATGGGCTATGTACTATAAACCCACCCATAACTGCTGCAGCTGTGACCATAAACCTTTGTGGAAAACAACTAGAAAAATCTGACATAGAGATGTTTGCTATGTTTCCAAGCAGGAAGGTGGAACACGCAAAATGAAGGCCAAAGCAGACTGCAGACTCAGGTTAAAGCAACAAAACCTATTTCACTCTCACTCGACATTGTTTTCATAAACCTCCGTTGAAGGATCGATGGCAATTCATTTTCTGCTCTTAAAATGCTTAAGTGCCTGGGACCGTTGCTGTTCCATAGGACAGCCAGTATTCCTTGATAATTCCAGGATATTGGGACTTACCCGCCGTGTTGATGCAGCATTCTGTTACACAGGCAGGCCTTCAAAGACCTGTCTCCTGTGGAACGAAGATTCTTTCCACAGTGGAGACTGTTGTCTCTTTGGAGGGCATTTTGCCTTTCCTCTGACATTTTGAAATATTTATTTTAAAAACCATTTTATGGGAAGGACCACCAGCAAACTAGTTCACTGTATTATAAAAACTTACAGAAATACTGTGACAAGATTTTTTTCTTCCCCACTAAATATTGGCACATGGACACATGACTTTGTTGTCCTGAGACCTGTTCACGGACCACACAAAGCAGAAATAGCAGGAAAATGTCTTTACTTAATGTCAATAAATATAGCTGCCTTATACAACTCCTTGAGGCTTAGAATTGTGGCTTACCCCATTTTATATTTTCACAGGACCAAAGTTAGGACTTTCAGGATCATTGTTTTGTCAGCAGAATACACGATTTTATGTTAAGAGAAGGCATACATTTAGAAATAGACTTATGTGATACTGACAGAGAGTCATAGTTGATTACTTGGCTTATGTTGTCCAGTTAGATTTATTGACCTTTATATGTTTTTACCCATTATCTATTAAAGAATATTTTAAGATACACACACACACACACACACACACACACACACACACATATATATATATATATAGAGAGAGAGTCTATTGAGGTTATACTATATATATGAGTGAGTCTACTGAGGTTATACCATAATTGTTTGCAAAGAAAATATAGTAAAAAGGAAAGAGTGTGTATGTGCAGGGTTTTGGGCCTCTGGATGAAGCCTTATTCTCAGAATGGTTTTACTCTCTGTCTTCTCATGTACGTTAGAGAAAATTCTGTTGAATCCATTTAGGCATGCTTTAAGTTTGTGAGAAAGTATGACCTCATTTCCTAATAAGAGTCCCAAAGACAGCGTAGCCAAAGGGGAACAGCTTACTTTACAACCTTAAGAAGTCAGGCATCAGCCTAGAGAAAAGACAAACAGGGCTGATTTAGCCCAACCAGTGGTTTTTATATTCTTAATCCCATTTCCCCATCCCCTGAATTCCTCATTTATCTGAGTTCTTTACAGAGAGGTACAATCCTTCCTGCTGGTCTGGCATGGTTCCCACCCTGCTGCCCATCCTCTTGGATCTGGGAAGGTTTGCCCATCCCACTTTTCTGATCAATGTGCCAATCAACGAGTAGACTGCTGCAACTCTTTCATCCTAGGATGAACTGAGGGGAACTAAGCAAACAGGCTCCAGTTACCAGGGAGGGAAGACTGGCCAAGCGCCTCCTGCTTATCTGTAGCTCTCGAAGAGCTGTAAACTCACCACATACTTAAGATGAACGACAGTGATTGATTTCTTACGTGTTGTACTTCACACACCACACTGATGAATCTGTTATTGACCTTAGTGATTATGATAGTGACTGTGAGCCATTGTTCCAT
>JAQHUG010000002.1:16056426-16069961 GCA_028555095.1 Dicrostonyx torquatus
AAAGGGCACAGGTACAGTACCGGAAAGGGCTCCTCTGTAGATGCAGACAAGCCAGACAGGTCGGCGGTCCATGCAGAGAGAGAGCTCCCTGCCTGGGTTGTCCATATATATACCTCTCCTGAGAATCGGTAACCCGGCCCCCTTGGGGGTGGCAGCAGGGTGTGGTCACAGGCCAAGGGACCACACCCCTTCATTGGGCTAATTAAAAACACGGGATTTGAAAGCACAGATTGCTTACCTGGAGAAAAATTAAAGGATGTTGAGAGCTGAGAATCGAAGTTGACTGACCTGGTAAAATGACAGCAGAGAGGGGTGAGGCACTCCTGGAGTTATGCATTTTTGTTTTGCTTGGTCAGAATCTGCTATGAGAACTTCCTTTTTAAAATGGCCTATTTTCATTATACCAATAATTACAAAATCCAGGGTGGGGAGAATCTTTGGAAAATCATGACTTCTAAGACTAGAGTTGAAACAATGTCAGCCAAAAAGCTCTGTAAATTGGGATCTAACTGTGAAATCCTTCCAGCTGTTAAACACATTCCATATCAAATTATAGTCACAGTTTTCCAGACTGCTTCCATCTGTTTGAAGACTCCTGAAAATGAAGATACCTAGATGCAATGATGTAAACATCCTCTTAATCCTCAAAAAACTACGGGGAAATCAAATATAAGAACTAAACTCATGAAGATTTCTTACTGTTTTAGATGGTTTTGTAAGTGCTTTGCCCTTAAATTTTTTTACTATAGCTCTTTAAACACAGAATGAACTCTATCCTATAACATGTCCACTTCGTGATTTTGAAAGCCTTAAACATTGGCATCTACGAAAGCGCCTTTCTGTCTGATTTAGTAGCTCTTACTTTCCAAGGCTAGCACTATTTTCTGTTAACACAGCAGAGTTGTGTGATGCTCTTGGGTTCCTGGTGCTTCCCTCTGGGTTTTCTCTGCAGCTTTGGCTAGTGTAGACTGTGCAGACTCTGCTCACAGACACTCACCTATAGGTTATAAATGATTCTTAGCCCCAATTTGCAAATTCAGTTTTCTGTTAAAGAATTTAAAATTTGATATGAACTGCTGACAAAATACTTTAAATTTTTTTAAAAAAACCTTTTATTTGTCTGTTATAATTTTGTATTCATGCAGATACCTACTGTAAAAAAAACTGGAGAGAAACAAGCATTCCTGCTGAAGAACAGAAGGCAAGATTTTCGAAATGCAAAAGAAGAATGTGGAGTGAGTGGAACCTTGCCTGGATGCCTGTACCTGCTTGTACTTTGGATGGCTTCTCAGCCTCTTGGAAGTGCCTAAATATTTCAGTTTTACCTGTATTTACCTAATTCACAATTGTTATAAGGATGAAATTATTGCCACAAAAATAACATGAAAAGAAATATGAAGTTTGTCATTACTGTGACCAAATTCCTAAGAGAATAGCTGAAATAAAGAGAAAGAGAAAGAGAATGAAAGAAAAAAAAGGAAGGAAGAAAGGAAGGAACAAAAGATATTTTGGCTCTGAGTTTCAGAGGGTTCTGTCTGTCTTAGTGGAGATGTGTGTATAAGCTACTTTTCTAATTGCTATGACAAAATACCTTACAGGAGCAACATAATAAAAGAAGGGTTTATTTTGTCTCATAGTTTAGCCTATAGTTGATCATGTTGGAAATGTCATGGGGGAAAAAATCATGGACCAAAGGTCATGGTGGTGGCAGTAATGAAAGAACTGATCACTTTGCATCTCCGAGTTGGGAAGCAGGGAGAGAACACTTTGGTGTTCATCTTGCTTTCTCTTTCTTTCTCCTCTTTATTACTGTTATCATTGAAAATATAGTTTTCATACAGTATATTCTGACTATGGTTTCTCTTCCCCAATGCCTCCCAGATTCTCACCACCTTACCACCCAACCAAATTCACACATTTTCTTTTTCTCTTTCTCACTCACTAGAAAACTAAACAGGCATCTAAAATAAAATAAGACAAAATAAAAGCAAACAAACCAGAATAGGACAAAATGATTGTATTCAGAATGAAAAAAATAAGTCAAACCCACTGAGACTTCCAGTGAGAAGTTATATGATTTAGATATAATTATTATTGTTGTTATTACCTTCACCTACTAAATGTGGTGATTTGTGAGAGGCCAAAGGAAGGATGAATACATGTTCTAGTACATTTTGATAGGTTAACATGAAGTCTTCAGTTTTGCTTCTATTAGAAATAACCCTCAGGATTGCCATATCTTGTTATTTGTGCATTAACATCTTATTTTGTCAAAAAATAGTCTTTCATTATAATTTGAAATTTATATATTATCCAGTATTTCCTAAATGCATTATTAACCATTGGCTATCATTAAGTCTTTGCCCTGGGAAGGAAATACATGCTTAAGAACACTTCTGTGTGACATCCTTTCATGGCCAGACTTCTCTCATTATGTACATGGAGATTACAAAAGTAGTGCTCAACTAAGGTCCAGAAAAGTCTTTGAATAATTTATACAAATGATGCCTTGGGGAAAAGATACTGCCATGGAAAGGTCCTGATAAATCATATCGGATTCAAGCCTCCTCTCTCAGAGCATTTCTAAGTGGGTGACAAGTTGAATATGAACCAGAAAACGGGTTGAGGAACTGTTCAAAGCATGCCATGTTGAACAGAGAATTTTACACCTGGATCTTTCACCCAATAGGAAAGCCAGTGACATGATGTATACCATTTAATCTGGTTGATTTCACAATGAAATTCAAACCATCTTCTTGAAAGGCTGCTGAAGGCAATGCCAAAGACATATTTGTGCTTAACTCTCAACTTTATGCTCATTTCCCAGCCACACAACTCCAGAAATCTGATTTTAAAACAATTATGTTGGCTCCCAGGGAATAATTACTTTAATGAGCTTTTAAATATTTTCCCCCTAAGATTTGACCTTGCTGTAAAGTCTTTATTGCCTATTTATGTGGTGATAGGGGGTCAGGCAGACACTGTTCCTGAGTCTTATTAAGCTCCAGGAAAATGGCAAATAGATGGTCTAAACAATCACCAGGACAACTCTTAAAGAGGAAATGAAAATTCAATATTTTTAGAACCTACAGAAATAACCAAAGTCAATGGTAAAAACAGATAGGCATATTATGCCAAATTAGCAGTAGGATGAACTCTCCGGAAATCTCCAGACCCCTCCACTCCACCCCCAGTTATTTCTTGAGAACTTAGAGTGGGAAGCTGGAACACTTGAGTGATTATGCATATTTCAAAATAATACTTTTCAATTAATTTAAGAATGATATAAACTGATCAAATCGTAACAAAGGTGAAATTCTGTGAATTTTTAAAGCAGTTGTTGCCTGTATTACACTGAGAAGAAATTTTTGCTTGTTTGTTTGTTTTGTAGTTATATTTCTGGATAGGGTTTCTCTGTTGTGCAGTCCTGGCTGTCCTGGAACTCTCTTCCTTGAATTCACAAAGAGCCTGATTCTGCTTTCCAAATGCTGGGATTAAAGGAATACACTACTCCCGCCCAACTGAAAAGTTTTTGAGTACTTTAAATTCATGATGTGAATTAATTAGTAAGAGATTTGATACCCTTTTTACATTCCCTTTATTATACTTCTATTACAGCAGGTCATGATCTACCTATAAAGTTTGATGTTACATATTTAGAGGTTCCATTTAAGGTATTTATTTGAATCTACAACAAGAGCTCTTTTCACCATCTGTAAAGAAAACTGAGGTAGATCCCCAAGGCAGATAGCAATGATGTGCAAGCATTTTTTACTAAATTTAAACTACTATGGCAAAGCAGCTAGAAAGGCTGTCACTAACATTTAGAAATGCAATAACAGATACTGAGTTTGAGAAAATTAAGTGGTTCTGTTCATTATGTATTGAAGATAATGACTAGAGGGTCCAGATATGGAAAGTGGGAATCATTGTTTTAAAATATTGATACTTAAATCTGTCTATAATCCTCAAAAATTTATTTTTTTGTGTTTTGCTATGCAAAAATATTGTGAACACTCACTTTCGGCTAACCAGATTTCCACAATTTGGTCTAGTGAGAACTTTTTCCATTCACTGAACTCTTAATGTACTTTGGCTCATTTGATACACTCATAAACACATGGAAATAAGGTACTATTATTAACATTATTATTTTTATAAGAGGACAGAGTTCAGAAAAAAAATCATTGAATCGTTTCTTACATAGAAAACATGAATCATAGCAGTGACATATTGAGGCATGATAAATCTGATCATATGTTTGTGAATGTATGTTTGTGAATGAGAAAGATTAACATGAATCCTTCATCCCATGTGCAGAATGATTACTGCAACAAAATATTATCAACCTAGAAATTGATACCAAACGTGTGTAGGAATTTTGTTGCTACTATTCCAGGTGATGTAGTACAACAGCTATTGCTAGTGGTTTGTGGAAGGCATTTAGAAGAGTCTGGAAATGCAGGCTAGTAAAACCATAGAATACTGTAATCAGAGCTTAATAGTGGAAGCTCAGATCAAATTACTGTCAAAATGCAGACAATAAGGACTGTTCTTTGGAGGGTTTAGATGACAGTTCTCTCTACTTAGAATTGGAGCAGCAGCCATTCATATTATATTAATGCTGCAAAAAATATGCTTGCATTCTGTCTATGCCCTAAGAGTTTGTTGTAGGGGGCACTGATTGGATGGGTGATAGACTCATTAATCTAGAAAAGAAAATTTCTGGTTAGCCCAGAATTCAGGATATAGGATGTGAATCATTAATCTAGAAAAGAAAATTTCTGGTTAGCCCAGAATTCAGGATATAGGATGTGGAAGCTACACTGAACAAATTCACAATGGAAGAGTCAGAAGCAAAGTGAAGAGCTTTATGGAGTTGTGAAAAAATCCTGTTTTGCCATAAAATAAAATGATTAAAGTTGAGGCTAAGGAGGGCATGATTTTGATAAAGATTACAAAAATAATTCAAGCACTTTGCACTGGAAAATAGGAAACATGTCTTAAGGATTAGTAAGATTCTCAGTGGTAAATCTTTGTCGATCAGGGTTCTCAAGAAGAACAAAATCGTGTGTGTGTGTGTGTGTGTGTGTGTGTGTGTGTGGTGTAATTATAAAAGAGGATTTATTAGTGTGGCTTACATTAATGATTCCAACAATGGCTATATCAACATGTTGTAGATTCCAAAAGCCCACTATCATTTGCTACAGAACTCAGAAAGCCTCAGAATGAAACAGGCAAGTAATTTAGCTCTAGCCCAAGGCTAAAGGGCAGACCCTCTGTTGGTTCTTATTGGCTAGGTAAGCAAGAGTCTAGCACCCATGGGCAACAACAGCAGCAGTAGATGTACCTGACAAGAATGGTAGAGTTGTCCTTTTTGGATGGATTCTTCCTGAGCACATGGCCTATTCTCTATATTCAAACTGAGTCTTCTCTTCTCAGCTGCTATTTCATAAGTCAATTTTGCCTGGAATCATCTTCACTGATACATTCATAAGCATTCACTCATCTCATAGGCACATCTGTCCCATCTTGATGACAACCAAGATTAATTATCACAGACAAAAAGCATATGTCTGAGAATTAAAGGGGCCAAGGGATATAGATCATTTGGTGAAGTGCTTGTCTTCCAATCATGTGGACTTTTGATTTGGATCACATAAACATCAGGGCACAGTAGCATGACTGTAATTTCAGGGCTGTGAGATAAAAGATAAAGACAGGAAGGTTTTAGAAGCTTGCAGGATAGTTGACCTGCCTGTTCCAGGCCAAGGAAAGATCTTGTCTTAAACAAAAGGCTGAAAGCATCCAAGGCCCAACACTTGAGGTTGATTGTTGTCTGAAGGCCCCCACAATTACTCTGTTGCCCATCTATATTGACAAGCACATAAAGTTTACAGAATATCTATAACAGGGGGCATAAGAAAGCAATAGGTGCCAGGAAAAAATAATGGAAAATATTATAAAAGAAACTTGGAAAGGCACACAGGTCAGTATTAATGAATGTCACATGTGAGTCAGTAGAAATCGTTCAATCCCCAACACATGAGATCCAAAGCAGGGAGAATTTGGAAGAGAGAGTTGAAACTGTCCCCCACGATCTGAATCCTTTCTTTCTGTCTTCTGAAGTCTATTAATTTTGTAGCCACTCTAACTGCAAATCTAAGATTTCAATGAAACCAAGTTCTTTACTGTTTATAATACATTTCACACATTTAGTATCTTAAAGCAACGTAAATGTATTCTGTCAGACGTTGCTTTGGTCAGGAATATGCAATGACTTTAGCTTTATCATCTGTCAATGGTTTCAATAGGCCAAAGTCAAGTGTCAGCAATGTTACAGTTTATTGAAGGAGCAAATATTTCTTCTAAATTCACAGGTTGCTGCTAGAACCTGGTTTCTGTGATTTTACACAAAGCCCTCAGCCAGAGGCCTGCTGAAATTTCTGACCATGAAGTATCCGTGGCCACCATTGTGCTTTGCTTTCTCAAAGCCAATAGTCGAGAGCTCTTTCAATTAGGGCAAACCCACTTAAGATAGTCTCTATTTTAATTAGCTCAAAAATCAACCAATTAATGACCTTAATCTTCAAAACCCCTTCAGCTTTTAAAATAATCTGATCAGAGAGATCAAGGCAAATACTCATCCGAACATTGGGCATGTATCAATGGCATGTATCCCTTTACTCTGCAGCTTATTTATCAGTATGCAGGTGTGTATGTTTATGTATCTGCATCTATACATAGTTGCCACAGAGTGCATGTAAAGGTCAGAGGACAATTTTATAGAGTTGGTTCTAACCTGGGTTGTGGGGACTGAACTCAGGTCATGAGACTTGTACAGTAAGCACTTTTACTCACCTACCTGCTTGTCAGCCCTTGCTTTGTGGCTTTCAGTCTAAATCTCATCTCTTCTCCCCTCCCCTCTCCTCTTCTCTCTCCTCCACTCCCTTCTCCTCCTCTCCCTTCCCACATCCCCTCTCCTTCCCTCCCATCCACTCCCCTCTACTCCTTTCTCCTCTCCTCTCTCCTCCCCTCCAGCCTTCTATCCCCTCCCCTCTTTTTTCTCTCTTCCTTATTTCTATCCCTGTCCTTGCTCTTCCCCACCTCCCCCCATATTTCCTCTCCCTTTCTCTTGCTTCCTCCCACCCTCACTCCTTTCTCTCTTTCTTTCTTAGATAGGGTCTCCTTCTGTAGCCTAGGTTAGCTTGTTATACAGCCCAGGTTATCTTCAAACACCTGTAGGATTATTCTCTTACTCTTTTCAAAGTGTAAGACTCATAAGCATGAGGCACCATACTTGGATGACTTTTAATCCTTAAGTGTTAGAATGATAAGTTTGATAATAAGATTGAAAAATTTAAAAACTTAAAAAATTTAAAATCAAGAGCAATTTTCAGATATGACTTCAACCAATTCACAACTATACATAACATTCAGACAAACTTACTCAAGCCTTTTGCTGGGGGAAATGGGTGTGCAAAAAAATCTCATCAGTGCATCGAATATTTTGAAGCACGCTCTCTGTGTTTAAAACAAAGCCCAGAGTGTGTCTGTGTATCTTTAGCCAAAATTTTCTGAGCAATTACTATGTACCAGCTCCTGTGGCTACAAGGTGACTGAGACAAAACAACATTTCCAGGAAGAGAAAAATTCCAAAGATTCCCCAAATCAGGGTCTCTGCAGCAGAAATATTAGAATCTGGAGCCATAAATGTCGTTTGGTAATATGCTCATTCAGTCCTGGTCCAGCTAGATTTGATGAGCTCCCAACAGATCAGGCACACTGTCTCAGTTGATGGGCCAGTCCCTCACGGTCCTGACTTCCTTGCTCATCTTCTCCCACCTTTTGCTCTTTGAACGGGGACTGATTGAGAAACCAATGATAATGGCACGGGGACCTATCTCTTCTGCATGTATTGGCTTTTCGGGAACCTAGTCTATATGGATGCACACCTTCTTGGGCCAGGATGGAGGGGGAGAGCCTTGGGCTTCTCACAGGGCGGGGTACCATGCTCCCTCTTTAGGAAGCAGGGGGAGGGAGGAGGGTTATTGGGGGAGCAGGAGGGCCTGGGACAAGGGGAGTAAATGTAATTTTTTCTTTTAACAATAAAAAAAAGAGAAAAAAAAGAATCTGGAGCCATTGTTGCCTGTTTTGAGCAACAGGGCAGCCTGCAATGGTTAGATCTCCTCCTGCACTGAAAAGAAACATTATTGCTCAGTGTTTTCTGGGATTACTTTGAGCCTCTGTTTATCCCGAACAACAGATAGAACAGGGTCAGGACAAGATCATGAAGTTTTGTCAGGTTAACAAAAGCAGCAGCGGCCCAGCTCTGTTCCCCACGACCCCCGCAGGCAAACTTGGCATTCAGATGAGTAATGGCAATGCCCACTGTAAGGATGCGCTGATCCAAAGGATTCCAAAGGCTTTGTGAATCTATGTCATTGATGCTCAAGGACAAAGTTTATACACAGCTGTTTGAAGTAACAGAATAGCACAGTGATACCTCCCTTCAAATGCAGAGTCGAGCCCCTAAAAGTTGGACTATGTCGTGGGTGGGAACAGGTCTTAGAAAAACAAAAAAGCCCGCAAAAGCAATATGTATCTGTCTGTCTGTCTATAAATATATATATATGTATAAAATTATACATGTAATTGTATATAGCAATAGTATACTTACGTATTATATATTGTAAATCAGGTCTTAGAAAAACAAAAAAGCCCGCAAAAGCAATATGTATCTGTCTGTCTGTCTATAAATACATATATGTATAAAATTATACATGTAATTGTATATAGCAATAGTATACTTACGTATTATATATTGTAAATGTGTATAGTTCACATAGGTATGCTGTTCTTTGCTGCATGTGCCTGGCTAACTGGCCTGCAAGCTTTCAGGGATTTTGCTGTCTACTTCCCACCGTGTAGGTATGTATGTAGATTACATATGCATGCTGTAGCATCTGGGGTTCTGAACTCTGGTCTTGTTCATGTATGGCTGGTACTTCATCCACTAAACCATTTCCCTAGCCATCATATATTATAATTGAAAAGACAAAACTAAAGCCATTTTAGACTCAGGCCCCATCTTTGTGAGAGTCTAACCTAGCAGGCATGCAACCAAGGTGCCCCATCGCAGGTGTCTCACCCCATGTACCTGTGAATTCAGAGAAAGGCCACAACTAGCCTTAAAACTGCCTCAGAGACTTGAGGTCAGCCAATCAGAAGCTAGACAAACATGATTTTTTTTTTACAGTTATGAGTGTTTTGTGGAAAGTTACAAACATCCCCTTTTGACTGAGTTAGAGCCAACTATCCCCCTACCTAGCCCAGTAACACCAAGACATGTAACTCCCTGCTTGCAGTTTTTCCCTTTAAAGACTCCCTGCACTGTAACCTCAGGGCATTTTCTCTTTCACCTGCCACCTTGGTGTGTGGCGTGGTACTAGGGCCCCCACTTGCAAACCTGTGGAAGAGTACAATACTAAAACTTACTTAATTGCATTGGAAGTCATCTTTGTGGTGGTTTTGCTGGGGGTGTTTGCGACTCAGATATAAAAATAATCAGTTGGTGTGTCACATTAATTTATTCTATTTTGCTCATCATAAACTTTCAGTCTGACTGAAATTGATGTAATATGTCATATAATTTTAATATATGTAATAGGTCATATAATTTAATATAAATATAATGTCATATAATTTAATATGTATTAATGTCTGCATCCAAATATCTAGTTAGGGTTATGATCTTTTTAATTATGCAAACTGGGATTCTTTAGAGGCTGGAAGAAGGGACTGTTAGTAACTACTGTAGGACACTAGGTGTTAACTATGGATGTCACAGACTAGCCAGAACGTGTAGCTACCCTGTAGCAAATGTGGGGTTTTGTTTAGATTTTTGAGTTAAAATAGATGTGAACTCCTTCGCAGTGACAAGAGCCACATAACCCATCTCTTGGCTCCAAGTGCCAACCTCCCCTGCCTTTTCCTTCATCACTTTGCAGATGGCACTGTATGTCTGTCCTCATTGATTATTAGATAAACTTTTTCCCTATGCCAGATATTACTATAGCAACAGAATCAGACACAGCTCACAACGTTTCAACGTTTCAGCCTGTGGTGGGTATGCCCTTCAATTAATTAATCATATAATTACATATTTAATGACAACCTTTAAGAGAGTATCAGTGACAGCCATCCAGTGTCTGAGGATGCCTAAGGCAACTCACCTAGCCTTGTTTCATTTTGGGTGACCTGGACATGGATTCTCTCTTCCAGATGAAATAAGGAGGGTAGGGGATTCTGTTATGAGAACTTTAAGAAAGCTTTCTAGGTATACTCATTAGACTGGTACCCATGGCTTATACAGGCAATAGGAACTTGTGAAGGATTTTTAATTTTTGGCTATAACTGAGTTTATATAAAATTCTCTTTGTTTTTGTCTATAGGGAATTTTATGTTTTATAAAAATAAATCTATTTATTAAGAAAACAGAGTAAGAGGTAGGTGCAGGTAATATGTGCCTATTAGTGGTAAAATCAGGTAGTTACCTCATGTTCTCAGTTGTTGCTTGGTTACTATTATCTCTGTTTTAATTTTTCTGTTGATGTTTGAAGATGGTCTTGCTATGTATCTCAGACTGGTCTTGAATTGCCATCCTTCTGCCTCTGCATCATGAGTACTGGGAATATGGTACTGTTCTACCAAGCTATAAAATTTTATTTATTCCTTTCTTGTGTTTAAATATGTGACTTATGCACAATTTCAGTCAACAAGACAAAATGTCAGCCTACTGAATGGGAAAAGATCTTCACCAGCCCACAACTAATAGAGGATTGATCTCCAAAATAAACAAAGAACTCAAGAAATTGGTCCTCAAAAAAAATAATAATTATTTTTTTATTATTTTATTATTTTTATTATTTTATTTTATTTATTATTTTAAAAATGGAGTAAAGACCTAAACAGAAAACTCTCAACAGAGGAATTTAAAATGGCTGGAAGACAGTTAAGGAAATGCTCAACATCCTTAGTCATCAGAGAAATGCAAATCAAAAAAACTCTGAGATTCTATTTTACCCCTATAAGAATGGCCACTATCAAAAACACTGATGACAATTTATGTAGGAGAGGTTGTGGGATAAAGGGAACACTCCTGCATTGCTGGTGGGAATGCAAGCTGGTACAGCCCCTTTGGATGTCAGTGGGATGATTTCTCAGAAAATTAGGAAACAACCTACCTCAAGACCCAGTAATACCACTTTTGGGTATATATCCAAAAAATACTCAAGGACATGTGCTCAACTATGTTCATAGCAGCATTGTTTTTCATAGGCAGAGCCTGGAAACAACCTAAATGCCCTTCGACCAAAGAATGGATAAAGAAAATATGGTACATTTTCACAATTGGGTACTACAAAGCAGAAAAAAATAACGACATCTTGAATTTTGCAGGCAAATGGATGGAGCTAGAAAACATCATTTTGAGTGAGTTAACTCAGACTCAGAAAGACAAATATCACATGTACTCACTCATAAGTGGCTTTTAGACACAAAGCAAAGAAAAGCAGCCTATAATTTAAAATCCCAGAGAACCTAGACAGAAATGGATCTAATCTACATAAGAGTAGAAAAAAACAAGATCTCTTGAGTAAATTGGGAGCATTGGGACCATGGAAGAGGGTATAAGGGGAGGGTGAAGAAAGGGAGGGGAACAGAGAAAAAGATATAGCTCTATAAACAATAAAAAAATTTTAAATGTGACTTAAGCACAATTTGAACTATTTTTATCAGAATGTGCATCTTTTGCCAGCCCATGTTAGTGCAGGACTTAAATGCCAACACTAAGGAGTGTAGGAGCAGGCAGATCTCTGAGTTTGAGGTCTGCCTGATCAATAAAGTGAGGTCCAGGACAGCCAGGACTGTTACACAGAGAAACCCTGTCAAAACCCAAAACCAGACAGAATAAAAGAATATGTATCTTTGTTCCTGAATATCTCCATTTCTTTTCTCTTTCTTTTCTGAATTTTTATATTTTTTCTTTTTGTTTTGTTGAGAGAGTTCTCTGTATAGCCCTGACTGTCCTAGAACTCTCTCTGTAGATCAAACTGGCCCTGAATTCATATATCCACCTGCCTCTGCTCTCTAAGTGCTGGATTAAAGACATGAGCCATTGCCACCTAGCTATTCCTGAATAATTCTGTTATTATTTACTATTAAATATTTTATTTAATTTTTACTGCTTCTGAAGATGACACAAAGTCCTGGCAAGGAAGGGATCATCGACTGAATATTTTCTGAATGCTAGCTTTACAGGTAACTTTATCAATTAATAAGCAGTATTTTTCCATTTCTATTCTAAACTGCAGAAATATTAACCAAAGCCCAGAGCCTAATAAAAGTTCCCGACCACACTGACTCCCTGGAGCAATTTGAATATTTCAGATTTCTTCTAGGAATCTTACTTGGTGTCATATTCTGAATAGATATTTCGGTATACAGCGCATGTGCCCACTTTACTGTACAAGGTCTATGATGTTTTCACATTTGGTGTCATATTCTGAATAGATGGTTTAGTATACAACTCCTATGTACATTCTAATGTACAAGGTTTATGATGTCTTACATTTTAAAGCAAGGAAAATGTATTTTCATTTCAGAGTTTCTTGCTCTTAGAAATTATCTCTGAGACGTTCTAAAATTTTGTCTGATATGATGAAAAGTTGGCAACATGACATACGACTTCTATCAAACAAGTTCTGGGCTCAGTAGCCTGTGCTTTCAGAGCAGTCACGGCACCTACAGGACACACTCAAACAATACTCAGTACTGTATGTAGTTATTTCCTAGCTTGGAAGCTGCATTGTTTTAGTCTTGCAATGGTGTAGGAATATACAGAGAATTGTTATTATTTTAATGAATTAGTAAGCTATATCCCAATTGACAGATAATTTTGTTTCTCAATAGAATCCTAGTATCTATATCAACATTTTCTAATATTGATTCTGTTTCTGGAAGCCAGGAAGTAATTTTTTTCCTGTAGGGAAAGGAAATTGGTTTCAAGTAAATTAATACTGGAGGAGTGGCAAAACTTAAATCTCCCATAGTTTTTCATAGTCCACATTTTCTTGGTTTCTATGCTGCATCTTTTGTTCTTATAATGTTTCCAAAACATCTAGTGGAAAACCAAACAATGCAATGGGAAACTTGGAGGCTAAAGCGCTTCATAAATAATCAAACAACAATCAAGTATTTATGTGATCACTGAAGCTCACAGGCCAGACCCAAAGTTCATTGAAAAGGAAAGTTCTCTAAGTTTAAAAACTTCAGTTCTTCTATATAAACACAAACAAAAGCCAGCTATGAACTTTGGGTTTAAGGCTTCTTTCTTGAAGACAGAAATTGAAATAGACATCAGAAAATGAAAAAATCTCCCATGCTCTTGGTTGGTCAAGATTAACATAGTAAAAATGGCAATTTTACCAAAAGCAATCTACAGATTCAATGCAATACCCATCAAAATCTGAGCA
>JAQHUG010000002.1:16098864-16130472 GCA_028555095.1 Dicrostonyx torquatus
AAAAAAAGATAATTCTGTATCCTGTCAATCATGTTTTAAATAAATACTGATTGGCCAGGCAGGAAGTATAGGCGAGAAAACCAGACAGGAAGTAGAGGTGAGAACAGGAGATTTGGGAAGCAGGAAGCTTCCCTGGCATTTCCTGTACAGATCCAAGGAGGCAACATGTAGCAACCCAGCTGAGAATAGGTACTGGCCATGTGGCTGACAATGGGTTAATATAAGTTATGGGAGCTGGTAGGAAGACTGAGCTAATGGGCCAATCAGTGTATAAATTAAAAAAAAAAAGTAAATGTAATTGATGCATCTGTCTTTCGGTAATCAAGGAAGGATTTTTGTAGGACTGCACAAGCAAAATTATACCTCAACATTAGTTATGTTTGGGGTTAATCTTTATTCTGTTGTCAATATAAGAGAGTCCACAAATAAAGAATTGCCCCTTTGATAAAAAGTTATTCACCAGTTTCCAGTGTCAATAATTTTTTCAGTGTAAAAAAGAAAAGATGTTCCTTGATGACCACACTGGTTTTCCACTTATTCTGCATATGTTAATTTGAAAAAATGTCTAAAATGACTTGAGATTTAGCCAATATCCTTAACCTAAATGTTATTTGGGACTGATTTTATATTTAAATGCTGTTGCTATTTTTAGATAATAATCATTGGACAAAGAAATTATCATTCAAAGGCACTTAAATATTTAATAATATAGTATGCATTTGTAAATGTCTTACACTTAGAAATATATATGTCAACATAAATGGTGATAGCCATAAATAATTACCTGCTACAACTGAATAAATCTGTTTTTAAAATAATAAACATTTTAAATGATATATTTATATGATGCTTGAAGGAAAATAAGACTGATATCTGCCAATGCTGGTAAACTCTGAGAAGTTAAGGTCTTCCAGGGTCCCATGAAAGTGGAATGTTTTCCTGAGACCTCCTTCTAATTAGTTTGAGATGCAAGGCTGTGGTATGTCTTAGAAAGAGCTTAGAGGACAGTGGCCCCATGAACCAACCCTAAGGGAGTTAAAGGTACCCTGCATTAGTTCCAAGTTCATGCTTCATTTCTCATGGCCAAGCCAAATGAAAGAGTGTGTGCATCCCTTACCTTCTTCTACAAATGTTGCAGGTGTTCCTGTTGTGGCAACGGCTCTCCTCCCGAGATTTCTCCACCACTGAGTTCACTCTTAAGTGAACTAAGATGTTGGATAGAGAAGGACATGAGACACATGCTATCCCTAGCTGTCTCAGGTTTTGTCAGATAAAGTAAAATTCTACTTGGAAAGGAGGCAATTAAAAAGAGCACATTATACATTTTACAATGTGGTGTTTGGTTCTTTCCCATAATGAAAAATTTCAAGGAAAAGATAATATAAACCAATACTGAGGGCTGGGGAGAGGAGCTGACCCTTAAGATCAACAAGAAATCTGGGAAGAGGAGATGTCCAAGGGGATCTGATACAGAAACAACCATGACCATTTTCTCTCCCATAATTTTGATTCACAAGAAAGCAGCCTTGGAGAGAAAGGAAGAGGGCAGAAAATATGCAGAAGAGTAAAGATATCATTGGTTTTTTTTACTATCTTCATGGAGAGTTAACATCAAATATTCAATGTTCATCAAACCAAACGAAGAAAAATATATTTTCAGGATGCCTAGTGTTGGTGGTGCACACCTTTAATCCCAACACACATGAGACATATATACATATATAAACACATTCATACATACATATTTTTAGAAATGTAGTCATATAGTGCTACTAGACAGGTCAAATTCATATCAAGACAAGTAAATTCACCCTTAATCTGATCTGAGCTTAGTATAAAAATACTTCGTATATTTCGCATGAAATCAGAAATAAAATATTTGTATTTTAACTTTTGTGCTGTTTGATGGAGATATTAATTGTGATTTAATTATTTGTACATCACTGGTCTTTTCAATGCTGAAAGGATGAAGTGCAAACACTAATATGTCACACCTCAAATGTGTTTTAAAATAGTTTTTCATTTGTCCTGAAAAAAAAAACCCACATTTTTGATGTTATTAATGTTATTAGACTTAAATCTTGGAAAAGGTAAAACATAGTATCCTGAAGAGATGCCGTTATTAAAATAGTGGGGAGAGAACCTAGGGATACCTCCTTTGCTTGCTGGACCAAATTCTATCCTAAAGACCAACCCAAGACTTAGGTCTTTCCACTACATAATAAGAAGCAATATCCTTAAATGTCTTTCATCTTTTTGAGATTTATCTGTTGAGAGTTGAGTTCTCTGTTTAGGTCTATACCCCATTTTTTTTATTGGATTATTTGTTCTTTTGATATCAAGTTTCTTGAATTCTCTGTATATTTTGAAGATAAGCCTTTCTCTGATGTGGGATTGGTGAAGATTTTTTTCCCAATCTGTAGGCTGCTGTTTTGTCTTGTTGACCCTGTCCTTTGCTTTACAGAAACTTCTCAGTTTCAGGAGGTCCCATTTATTAATTGGTGCGGGACAATTCTGTATCCTGTCAATCATGTTTTAAATAAATGATGATTGGCCAGGTAGGAAGTATAGGCGGGAAAACCAGACAGGAAGTAGAGGTGAGAACAGGAGATTTGGGAAGCAGGAAGCTTCCCTGGCATTCCTGCGCAGATCTCCAAGGAGGCAATATGCGGCAGTCCAGCTGAGAAAAGGTACTGGCCATGTGGCTGACAATGGGTTAATATAATTTATGGGAGCTGGTAGGAAGACTGAGCTAATGGGCCAATCAGTTTATAACCTAATGTAGACTCTCTGTGTGATTTTCTTTTGGGGCTTGTTGGCTGCGGGGTACCGGGCGGGACAGAAACCCCAACAAGCAGGACCCTCATGTTACAATTAATTGTTGTCCTTGGTGTCAAACTAGACAACGAAGAGGACCCTAAGAGAGACATACAAAAATCTACACAGGAAGACAAAAAAGACAAGATCTCCTGAGTAAACTGGGAGCGTGGGGGTCATGAGAGAGGGTAGAAGGTGAGGAGAGGAGAAAGGAGAGGAAGTAGAGAAAAATGTATAGCTCAATAAAACAATAAAAATGAAGCAATATCTCAAAAGTACAGCTGCCCATGGCTGAGAAAAGGTATGGGAAGGGTGCCCATGGACAGTTTACTAGATGAGAAAAGCAAACATCAGGCTCAGTTGCACGTAGGGATGTATCACTTTTAAGACAAAAACAAAAAAGAAAAAGAAAAAAAATGTCTGAGCTGGTCGCACATGCCCTCGCTCTCTTCCTATTGCGATGGAAAGAATGTAATAGACAGCTGATGGGTGTGATGGTGTGATGAAGACAGCAAGGCAGGCTGAGGTGACAGAAGGTGACAGGGTGATGGTGGCTGTGTTGTCTCTAAAGACACTACATCAAAGTGTGAGTCCAGTAAATGTGGAAGAAAGCATTACCAGGGCTTGGACTCCCAAGAAGCAAGGTCTCAAGTGAAAACAGTGTGGGATGTTTCAGAAAGCCGTGAAGTGGGGTGGATGGGGAGAGCACTGGGGCCTGACCCGGAAGGAGACGGGCCAACCTCATGACAGCATCCTGCAGCTCCTGATGAGGAGCTTCAATTTTATTCTCATACAGTGGACACAATTGACAGATTTTACTTTTTGCTTTGTTTTCTCATGTGTGTGCACATTTTGCATATTCATGTGTGCAGGATGTGGTGCATGCTTGTGATCACGCATGTAAAAGCCAGTGGACAACCTCAGATGTCATTGAAAATTCTGTCCACCTTGTTTTACTGAGTTAGAGTCTCCCACTGACGGGAAACTCACCAAAGATCCATGCTGGATGTTCAGAGAGACTCAGAGATATGCCTCCTTCACCTCCCCAGTGCTGAGGTTAAAAGCAGGTGCCACCACATACAGCTTTTTTTATTCTTAAGTCTATTTGTTCTCAGAAACAAATACATTAAATCAGATCCTGGTAGTTGCAAAGCAAACGATTTTCCAATGGAACCATTTCCCGAGCTTATTGGTAGACATCTAAGCTAGGTGTGGTATGAAGTTGTCCTTAAAAAAATGACTCTGATTAGTCTGCTGAAAATATATTCTGAGCAGACATGAAAGAAATTTCAATAAGCAACAAGGGAGATGTTCTTGTACTTGTCTAAGAGATGTGGTCACATGGGCAAATGATCCAGACAGACCTTGAGAGACACATGTAGCCAAATGTCAGAGACATCCTGCTGGCATCATTGAGGAATTATTTTACTGTTTCTGTCTACTGTATAGCCACAAGAGACCACAAAATGACCAATTCAGTCCTCTCCTCCCAAGCTTCTTATAGATGCTTGTTTAATGTTCTCTTCAGCAGCTTCTGATGGCATGCAGTACAGGATATGAGGCCCCCTTCCCCCAGCCCAGGGTAACACTATACGTCCCCAATTGTCGGTCTTCATTCAGCTTTCTGTCTGGATTTATACTCTTCTCTAGTTTTGCTCACGTATACAGAAAGAGTTAGAAGATAAGCACCAGCTTGTGACAGCGCTCCAGTAGCTCGGCAACATCACGAATGCCTGAGGATTCCTCCACCCTGTGAAATGTGCAGGTCCATTCCCCCTCATCAAACTGTCACAGTTTGCTTTTACAGTAATTGAGCCCTTCCTCTGACTGCCCCTACAAATAAATTCAGCCCACAAGAAAACAAACGTTGCTTTACTTGGTCCACTTGGAAATGCAGGTTTGCAATATTAAAGGCAAGTTCCTCTTTTTTCTGATTCCAGTCCTTCCACTGGAATTCAATAACCTTGGCCTGAAAATTCTGTGTGCCTATCTATGGCAGTAAGAATAAGAATGGTCCCCATAGGCTCATATATTTGAATGCCTGCTCATTAGGAAATGGCAAGATTTGGAGGTGTGGCCTTGGAGGAGGTAGATGACCTACAGTGGGCTTTGGAGTTTCAGATGCTCAAGCACGGTCCAGTGTCTCTGCCTGCTGCCTGTGGATCTGGATATAGAATGGCCTGTATGACTGACTAGTGAGACTGCTTTGCACTCTGATCTTCAGGCAAGCTTTATTTATTAAAAAACAAATAAGATATCACTGTAATGGTGGGAATTACTTCTAACATAAAAGCCTGAGGACTGATGAAAACTTGCTAGAATCCAAATGAAGTCACCCCTATCATGGTCTCCAGGAGTTCACACGAGGGTGTCCCCATGGACCACACCATCTCATTCCATATCCCAGCCTCTCATTTAGAAAGTGTCCTCATACATAATGTGGACAATCCCTCCATGTTTGCTCAAGACTCTTTGGTTTTTAGATTAAATATCCCATGTCCTGCGAGCGCCCTACATCCCCCAGTCTTGTATAGCTTGGGATGGCTAGTCACCCTACCTCTGGCTGTCCCTGTTCCCCTCTGCAGGCTGATTGTCTGCATGAAACAGTCTTCTCTCAGATGTCTCTTTGGCTTGCTTCTCATTTTTCAACTTCCTATTCAAATAAAACTTTTCAGAAAGGCCATCTCTACTACTATCAGCAGCAGTATTTTATCTAGATTTATACCCTGTATTTTTTCTTATATGTCTCTTCCTCTAGAGGGTAAACTCCAAGGAGTACTTAACTTTTTTCTGTTATGTCCTGACCTCTAAGAGTTGTGTCTCAGACAAAGCTAAGTCCTCAAAGATATTGGCTGAACAATTACATAATTTTTAAAATTCTGTTACAGTCTTTGTGTCCACAATAATAATACCTATAAGCTACCTAGACAAGCATAAACATCCATTTTATTATTTAATTCAGAAATTTAGCATTTTAAAACTAGTAAATGCTTTTATTGAATTTGTTGAAAAAACAGTGTACAGGAAGCTACTGAATTCAACTGCTCCACAGGAAAAAGATGACCAGACAGGCAAGCCTTTTAAAGGTTTGAATATGGTACTTACCAAAGAGAGTTAATTTCCTTGTGTCACTCTGAAGCTGTTGTGACTTCCTCCGCTTTAACATGGGGACAAAAGCTTCCCTATATATTGCCTGTGGTCCCTGTGGTCCTGCCCGTGGCTTAGTTTTGCCATGGTTAGTTGTGTACTGGGGAGCTTATCTGAAGCTTGCTTAGTTCCCAGATGTTTTAGACAAACTTTGTCAGCTTCTTAAAAACCCCAATCCTTTGCCATTATTTTCAAGTCTAAGATTTTCCAAAATAGAGACGCCTCTTGAGCATACATTTTTTCTACTTAAATTTCCACATCTGTTTTGAAATTCCTCTCCCCACTTAGTCAATACTTCTACATACATTTGAACTGCAACTGGATACTCTAAGACATCAGGATGAATGGTGAACGTATCGAGCATGAGGAGTGGGATGGAGACAGTACTGTGTCACAATAAGTTCCATTCTTGGGGAGACAGCTACTAGCAAGGTATTGGAAAGACCACTCTAGAACTGAATGGCTGCCTTCATTTAAGCTGGGATCTGGGAAGATGGTTCTTTGGATAAAACACACACTGTGCGAGAAAGTGCATGCCTAAGTTTGAACCTTGTACATCTAAAGAGTTGAATGTGGCAACACACTGAGCTCCTACAGAAGGTGGGAGATGGGAACTGGGAAATCTCCAGAAGCTCACAGACCAGTTAGCAGTTGAAACGTGCAGCAGAGCAAAGCAAGAAGCAAGCTGTAGAACCAAGTGGAAGGGAAGGATAGATAGCACCTAAAGTTTTCTCTAGCCTTCACATTTATTCCCACATTTACACACACACAGACATGCACACACATGCCCATCATACATACGCAGAATTAACGGTGATGATGGTAATGTAGGGGTTGGAGAGATGGCTTCGTGGTTAAGAGATCTGACTGCTCTTGAGGACTTACGTTAGATTTTCAGCATTCACAGGGTGGCTCACAGCCATACATAACTCTAGTTCCAGAGATCTTATGCCTTCTTCTGGCTTCTCTGGGCACCACGGTGAACATGGTGCACTGACATACTCCAGTCAATAACTCCCCTCATGCCCTCCAGCCATTTAACAATGATAATGAGTCGAACTAACATAGACCCTATCCAGACCAGCTTCTCCTTAGCCTCGGAGGTGCACAGCAAGGGTTGGGAAAGGGATGCCCAAGGAACAGCGTGTCTTCGTTGCTGCACCTCCAGAAGTTCTCCATGACTTTGCCAGGAAGGTAGGTAGACACTTGAGACTGGAACAGCCCGTTTTAAAAGGAGCAGCTAAACATGACAGAGTACATTGGTGTCAATCTCCTCAAGGTGATTATGTGGACAAGCGCCTTCGGGAGCACCCTTCATCACAGTCACACTTTCCCATCTCCCACTGTCCCCACTGCCTCCTTCCTTCCTCTGCTCTGCAATGAAACAGAAGTCACTGGCAAGTCCAGGAAGGTGCTCTAGAATCAGTCCTTGAGCATGACGGGACACTAGAGAAGGGGCTGGAGCTGATACCTTTAAATTGTCTTTGACACTGGGTACAAGCATGACCGTGGTTGGAGGATTATGGGACTGCTTTGCTGTCTGTGAAAAATGGCTGATGGCTATATGGGCGCACGCTTTTAGAAAGTGTAAGGATCCTGTTTGGTGGATTGGTCGGTTCTAACTGGCAAGGCTCTCAAGGTAGAGTTCAGCTCTGTCTTGTGTGTTTTCCCACTCAATAGACCTCAATCCCCTTCGGCCTCAGGGACTTCATTCTGTGCCATAAAGAATGAAACATATTTCCCAATGTGTTTTCTTTCTTTTTTAATAAAAATATCAAAGGCATACTTATCAGTGGCTGAAGATGGAAAGCCGCGGCAAAGGCTATTTTTTAACTGAAACACGGCGGCGTGTTGTGCCACACTCATCCAGGGGCGGTGGAAGATTGATGGCTGGACATGTGCGGGGAACTGCCGCTGATTGAAATCAGACAACTGCAAGCTGTGAGGGAGAGTGGGGGAAACCAGTTTAACCACAGCCATCCCATCTTAGCACGTTTGGACAGGGCTGCTCCTCCTGTCTGCTGGCTGAAATAGCAGCTCGGAGGAAGAGGGCACGCTGAGGGACTGAGACAGCTTCCATCAGGCACTGGCCTCTCTTGTCTTTTTTAAAAAACTGTTGGGCTCAATAAAAATCAATAAAAAAATAAAAATAAAAAATGCATGGTAAGATAGGATACAAGCTATCCACGACTAACTACCAGCCTCAGACTCTGAGATGCAAAATAAGCCATTTACAGACAGGGAGAAGAAACAAAGATGAGAAAATACACTACCTCTCTGGAGGAAAATTAGGCTGCTACTGTCCTTTAATACTGGGGCATGATCCCCATTCTTTTATTTGCTTTTCAACGAGGGTCTGGGAAGCCATGGGAACCTGTCAGCCAGTTACTAGTACCCTTCACAAGGATCCCAGCCGGAGTTCAGCATGGCTAACAATCGCACAGCTATGTGCTTGAATGGAGACATTTTTATTTCATTAGGGGTGTCGGTTTACAGCCATCAGCTAAGCAGATTGGCCAGCACCAAAAGGCCTTTCTTCCCTGGGCCTTATCACCAGATCGCTCTCCCATTATTCATCTCTAAAAAGAGAGAAGGGGGGGTGGCTTTAAGTACATTATGCTTGGTGACCTGTCTCTATTCTCTAGCCCAAACAGTCTAAAATAGGGTTTATTAGAAATCGTTATTTAGGTTCCAGCCTGGGAGCCTATCGATCCTGTGTAATGGTTCCCAGAGTGCGCAGAGTCGCAGGCTGCGTCTCCAGTGAGCCGACACGATGTCAGTGACAATTCATTCTTTTTGGCCAGTTCGGATGCTGGTTTAATATCCTGCAAAAGGCACTTAGCACCACCCCTTCATCACATCTGTCAGGCCCCGTCCGGCGCTTGTTTCTCACATTGAGGGCTCCTAGGCAGTTGGGGCCCTGGTCTGAAACACTTCTCCAGAGGCCTCAGAATTCCTCAGACATTCAACCACCACCCCCTGCCCCGGGGCCCAACACTCGCCCAGCAGCTGTTATAACTTTCCAGGACACTCCTAAATTTTCTAAATGTGTGCCATATAAAAATAAGATTTAGGATGGTGAGTGTTCAGGGGTTTTGCCCCGTGAAGAATATAATTCATCCAGTGTCGCTGACCCATTATGGAGCATTCTTCCCCAGACTGCTCGGCTTCATCCTGGTCCTCCCCACAGCCCATCAGGAATCCTGTGACTGGAGATCTGGGTCAAGGGATTCTCTCTCTCTCTCTCTCTCTCTCTCTCTCTCTCTCTCTCTCTCTCTCTCTCTCTCTCTCTCTCTCTCTCTCTCTCTCTCTCTCTCTCTCTCTCTCCACTCTCCCTTGCTTTTTAAAATGTTTTCTTTCATTTGGAAACTCTTGAAAGAAATACAAAGACCCTGAAAGAAAAGCAATAGCTAGACTTGAATTCAACTCTCCTCACCACTTGGTGCTGTACTTGCTTTGCGGCTTACAATACCCACGTGCTCACACATTCTTCAGTTGTACCTTCCACAAGCTGGGATGTGCAAAATCACGAATATTCTCAACCACTTTCTTGTAGGGACACACAGTGTTTCTCTGAGCCATTCAAATCTAAATTGGTGTCAGGCAGCATGTATCAAACTGGCAAAAGCACTTACTGAATTTCATGTGCCAGCCTGGTGGTCGAAGTTTTGTCCTCAGAAGCCAAGTAGGCTAGCACACAGATGTCCTCCCGGAATGCCTACTGAGAGATGAGAGCCTGAGACAGAAGGCAAGAGGGACCCTGTCTCAATAAGGCGGAAGGAGACAAGTGACCCCCAAAAGTTGTCTTCTGTTATCCACTTGTGAGCCTAGAGCTCTCACACATACATAAAAGATAAATAGCAGATGTTTTGATTCTCCATACCTAAGTACATAAGTAAGAATTTTGTTTATAATTTTGCTATTTATTATGCTTGCTATTGTTTTGTTTGTTATTGCAAAGAATGGAATCAACCTCATTGTCCAAAAACAGATAAATTGAAGATAAAAATCTGCACAATGAAACAATGGACTATTACTCAACACTAAAAAAAATGATGATTAAAAATTTGCAGGAAGACGGGGGAATTTATAATTTTTAATGTTGCTCACACACTCTCAGAAAGAAATCACATGCTATCTCTTTCATGTGGAATCTAGCCAATAAATAGTGCATATATATATGTAAACATATGTATATGTGGATATACTGTAACATGAAGAAAAGAGAACAAGAAAGGCTAAATATAAGGGGAGCGAATGCAGGTGATAGACATGAGTATATACATATGTCGAAATGTTTCATCACGATTCTGCCAATTTTGGTTTTAGTGAGGAGAAAAGTGGAGGGTTTTTGTTTTTGTTTTGTTTGGCTTTGTTTTGTTTTGGTTTTGGTTTTTCAAGACAGGATTTCTTTGTAACTTTGGAGCCTGTCCTAGAACTAGCTCTTGTAGACCAGGCTGGCCTCAAATTCACAGAGAAACACCTGTTTCTGCCTCCCAAGTGATGGAATTAAAGGTGTGTGCCACCACCGCCCAGCATAAGTGCAGAAATTTTAATGTGATCTAGCTTCTGTTCTGAGTGCCAATTCTAACTATGTATGACTTTGTTAAGTTATATAGTCTTTGGGCCTGATTAATCTCAGTGTATAATTTTTTATTTTCAAGGATTTTTTATAATAAAGTAAATTAAATGAATAAATTCTGACACCCTAAGCTAAAAGCAATTTAATTGACAGAATATTTGTACATGACTGCAGAGTAATGTATAGCTTCTTAGTCATAAATAATGTGTAAAGATCAGGATAATTTTCATATGTATTTTATCAAAATTTTTAATTTCTATAAACTGCGAAACTGAGAATTCTTTTCTAAATATTTTAATGTAAATTTTTATATGTGTTTTGGGGTTTCACAGGAGTACTGTATCAATATAATTTCCATTACCCCACCACCTTCTCTCACACACATCTTCAAATGCATGGCCTTTTCTATAATTCTTGCACACACACACACTTTCACACACATATTCACACTCACACACACACACACTCTCTCTCACACACACTCTCTCTCACACACACATTCACATGCTCACACAAACACACTCACACACACACACACACACACACCACTGAGTTCATTTAGTGTTGCTCAAGTGTTCATGTGTTCAGGGCTGACCACTTGGGAAAGGACAGCCCATCAGGAGGCTCATCACTGGAGAAGACTCACACTCACACACAGAGACACACACACACTCTCTCACACACATTCACATGCTCACACACACACTCTCACACACACTATTGAGTTCATTTAGTGTTGCTCATGTGCTCATGTGTTCAGGGCTGACCACTTGGGAAAGGACAGCCCATCAGGAGGCTCATCACTGGAGAAGACTCACACTCACACACAGAGACACACACTCTCTCTCTCACACACATTCACATGCTCACACACACACTCTCACACACACCATTGAGTTCATTTAGTGTTGCTCAAGTGCTCATGTGTTCAGGGCTGACCACTTGGGAAAGGACAGCCCATCAGGAGGCTCATCACTGGAGAAGACTGATTCTCCCCTCTCAGGCCTTTGTTTGCCTACAGCTTTGCATGTCAACTGGTCGTTATGTAAGTCTTGCTTAGGTGACCATTTTGCTAAAGTTTCATGAGTGCAGCTTCCCTGTTCTGCCTAGAAGACACTCTCTTACAGTCTTTGTTTTTCTTATATTTTGAAGTACATCATGCATTGTGAGCTATGGCACTAATTCTTCCTCCCTAACTTCGAATGCTGTCTCGTCCACTCACCTCCCCCTTTTTCTTACAGCCAGTCCTTCTCTAACTCTCAAGACCAATTATTATGAATTTAGAATATGCAGTACTTGTCTTATTGTATCTGGTTTTATTTTTCTTAAAACGTCTTCTAGTTCTTTCCATGTACTGTAGCAAATGACAAAATGTCATTTTTTGCTTATAGTTGAGTAATAGTCCATTGTGCATATATACAATGGTTTGTTATATACTCATTCATAAATGCCCATCTCAATTGCTTCCTTTTCTTAGCAATTGTGATCTGAACAATAAAGAGAATGTACAGTTATCTTTTCATAGAATGATTTCATTTCCCTTAGATAATATGCACTAGTAGAATTGCTAGATAATATAGTACCCTACTTTTAGTTTTTTGAGACTCCTCTACATTGTAGTAATACCTCTGTTGGTTTAACATTGTCCCCACCAGTGAGTTCCTTTATGTCATCACTCAAAAGTGTATCATTCATTCTAGCAGCAGGAGCCTATTTTACATATTCCAATAGACTTGTAGTTGTAGGCATAAGTGTAGTATCCAATATAGACAAATGGTTTCTTTTTTTCTTTTCTTTTTTTTTCTTTTTTTGGTTTTTTCGAGATAGGGTTTCTCTGTGGCTTTGGAGCCTGCGCTGGAACTAGCTCTTGTAGACCAGGCTGGTCTCGAACTCACAAAGATCCGCCTGCCTCTGCCTCCCGAGTGCTGGGATTAAAGGCATGCGCCACCACCGCCTGGCTAGACAAATGGTTTCTATAGATATAGTATCTATTCAGATGATTCACAAATTATAAATTGGATACATGGATCTTGCTGATTGAACTTCTGTCTGAATTTGTCATTTTCATTTTGCTGCTTTCTCTATATGCAGAAAATTTTTAATTGACATAATCCCATTTGTATAATTTTCTTTTTGATGCTTATGCTTTTGGTATTGTAGGCAAAAGAGCTCAACACTATCCCAATGTCTTGAGAGCCTCCACTCCATGTTTTCTTCTAGTAGTTTCATGGCTTCAGGTCTTAGATACATTTTGTATTGGCTGTTGCATATGGTAAGAAGATTCTAATTTCTTCCTCCTGCATGGAAATGTTCAGTTTCCCAGCATTACAAGAGGTTTTTTTTAATGTTTATTCTTGTTGGCCTTTGTCAGAAAAAAAGAACATAAACTAATTCTGGATTATCTATTCTGTTCCAGTATTTTCTTGATCAAGGTGTGGAAAAGATTCACTCATGTATCTCTTTTTCTGGTTAGCTTTTGTTTTACTTGACATTTTCATGGTAATTTTGTAATACAGTTAAAGTTAATGGTTTTGTAGGGACTCCCCTCTTTTCAGCAGTATGGGCAAACCTTATAGCAAAGATATGACATACAGTAAACTACTTTAATCTCAAGAAAATATTCCATAAATTTCACAAAATGAACATGTCTGTTTAATTTCCATGCATTTTTTAAAATGGAGTGCTGTCTGGACCTAGAAGCCTCACTGAGTGCTCTCCCACTCCCAATGGTAACTGCTGTTCTGATCCTGTCACCACAGAAAATTGTTGCCTCTGCTCCATCATTCAAACTGTGTCCAGTCAACACTGAATACGGCACAGGGAGTCTACTACAGTAGCATTTGATGCTAATGAAACCCCATCTGCGCATGTACTTTATCCAGACCAGCTTCCCATAAACTTCCAAGTCCTATACAAATGTCTCCTGAAATATAACAATAGCAATATTTTAAAATTTTCATTAACTAATGAAGTTTTCAATCAAATGAGCTTTAAATTTTTTTCAATATGTTCTCTCTTGTTCCCTTTCTTCCTTCTCTCCTTCCTTCCTGCCTTTCTTCCTTCCTTTCTTTTGATTCTCTAATACTGCTGAAGTTCAAATATTGTTTCTCGGTCGGATAGTAGTTATTGAGGGTATTATATTTTTCTTTCTTTCTTTCTTTTTTCTTCCTTCCTTTCTTTTGATTCTCTAATACTGCTGAAGTTCAAATATTGTTTCTCGGTCGGATAGTAGTTATTGAGGGTATTATATTAGTTGCACTTGATTTCTTGGCAAGTTTAGGTGTGTTTGTTTTTAATAAAATTAAAATTAAAATAATAAATCTTGAGGTATAAACAATGTCTTTTGCTCTCTCTAAAGCTCCAAAAACAAACCAAAGCACAGTTCCACCAAAGTTCACTCTGGGGAAACCAACAAGTTTATTGGGCTTTTTGCACAGGAGTTTTGCATACAACAGCTGCACTAGAAAGTCTTTACCTAGTAGGGATGATGCCATTTCCTAGCTACATAGATGTAGACCTGTTTCCTAGTCCTTCTCCACTCTAGGTATTCCCTGGTACCCTTAGGCCATGTACAATCAGAGCAGAATTGTACACAACTCATTACGAGGGTAATCTTGATTCTTAGGTGAGATGTCATGAACTCTTCATCCCTCCTTCTATAACTGATTATCAACAGCCAACAAGTCCAGATAGGATGATCTTGTGAGCAGGCCTACCAGAACACCTGAAGATTGTGGCAGTATTATTTGAAGATAGTTCTACCCCAGGATGACTCAACCATGAACACTGATAAAATGGGAATTAGTTCTCAAAGTAAAAGAAGTTAGATTACTAGGAAGTAAACATCAGTATGTTACAAAATTTAAAAAACCTGTTAGTTAGAACAATTATAAGCAGTGTTACTTAGAGCAATAAGTACGCAATAAAAAATTGGGAGCATGGGGACTTGGGGGGGCTGAAGTGGGAAAGGGAGAGGCAGGGAAGGAATATTTATTGAAGCTCAATAAATATCAATAAAAAGAAAGTAGCATTGTTTAGCCATCATCGTCATTGAAAGCCACACATTTTCTTTGGGGATTTATTATTTATTAAGAATTATAAGGATCTTTTAAACTAAAATTTATTTATTTATTTAATTTTACGCATATGGTTGTTTTGCCTGCATGCATGTGTGCAGCATGTGTATGTGGTGCCTGAAGAATCTAGAAGAAGGCTTTAGATTCCCTGGAACTGCAGTTAGAGGTGGTTGTGAGCTGCCATATGGATGCTGGGAGTAGAGCCAGGTTGGAAAGTCTATCACTGCTCTTAACCTCTGAGCAATCTCTGCAGCCCCATTTAAGACTGTTTTTAAATTCTTTTTACATTCATTATAATTGTTACATCTCTCTGTTCATAATGTGGCAAAATGTGAAAGGGCATTTTCTGTTGAAATTTGAATATCAGGAGAAAAATAAATATTGCACATTGATTTTATACCCCTACTACACATGCAATCAACATCTGACAGAATTTTGCCACAAAAAATGGAAGTCCTTCACTGGGGATCTTTACGTACTTGATAAAAATTATTAATATTTTAACTCTGACTATAGCTACATTTTATAACTCAAATTCACAACATAAGAAAAATCTCACAGGTGACTCAATGTCAATTTGAATGCCAAAAAACACTGTGTCTGTCACCTGGAAAACAGTCATTATTTTGGTGGAAAAATGATGGCATATGTAGTAATATTGAGGAAATTGTTACACAGACAGCCATGAAAATGTAAAAGCACTGAGAGATTAGAAAGTCAAATTTAACATTCGTTTAAGTAATGGTTTCTCTAACCACATTAGGGAGTTCAAACAATTTTCAACTTAAACCTGACCATGACTGCAAACCTTATCAAATCATCATACACTCTCCACCCAGCAAACATGGATTTGCTTCTGACATTCTAACATGTATGGCCTGCTTGCTGGGGTTTCTGTCCTGCCCAGTTCCCACAGCCGGTAGGTCCCAAAGAATTACACAGAAGTCTACATAAGTTATAAAACTGATTGGCCCATTAGCTCTGGCTTCTTATTAACTCTTATAACTTATAGAGCCCATTATTCTTATCTATGTTAGCCACATGGCTCAGTACCTTTTTCAGCGGTGTAGGTCACATCTTGCTTCTTCCATGATTTGGGCAGGACGGGAGAAAGAGCTTCCTTCTTCCCAGAATTCTCCTGTTCTCATTTCCCCACCTCTAATTCCTGTCTGGTTTTTCCACCTACACTTCCTGCCTGACTATCGGCCAATCAGCGTTTATTTAAAATATAATTGACAGAATATAGATGATTGTCCCACATCATGACATTTCTACAAATCTCAATATGGCTGGAGTTTTATAACCATTTCCTTGACTCTTCTTTTTCAAGCCCCTATTGTCTTTTACACATATAAACCTAGTGGGCTCCCCAAGTGAAAAAGAACTAATTGCTAACTTTCCCTGCATATACTCTGAAGACTTTTCTGTTTTAGTCTTGGCTTCATAACAATCACTTTTAACTCATTTGTATTTTAATACAATAAATTTTAGATATACAAGCAAAAAGAGAAAACTAATCAAGCACAAAGCAAAAAAAAGAAAGAAAGAAAAGAAAAGAAAGAAAGAAAGAAAGAAAGAAAGAAAGAAAGAAAGAAAGAAAGAAATGTTCAAATGGTTTGAACAAGCCTAGGTGTTAAATCCAACTGAAAGACAGCCTGTGTTTTCTATACTCCTACAACACGACATATTGTAATGTACCCAACAGCTTCAGGAAAGTGTCCTCTCTGGCAGTACAGAGAGAAATAGCAAGGTCTCTGTGGTGATTTATTGTGAAGCACCTTTTTCTTTAGCCATGTTATAGTAAATATCTTATGTCTTTCAAGGATATTAAATCATATGATAAAACCCAGTACAGTGAATATCTCTATTACCAAACACGATATTTAATACTTTTGTAAATGTAGTTAGTGTTACAATGCTAGTGTTTAACAATACAACAAGGAGAATTTCAGATTAGGACAATACAATGAAATAATCCATCACATATAAAATTGGAGTTAGCAATAGCTAAGATTGACAGTAGCTGTCATAAGTATAAGCATATGTCAACACAGGATGATTTCAGAGAAATGTCTGCTAGCATTTTATTTTATATAAAGCTCACTAAAGTGATGTGACTTGTCCGAGTTCATATATGGAAATAACAAAAACCTTGACAGTCCACTCACTGAATAATTTCCTAAGTGTGTACTATGATATACACATTTGCTCTCTTCCCTCCCAATCAAATGATTATCTTTCTTCTGCATCTGCCAAAATATTCTATATGTATATAATACAAATGTAAAATTAATTTGGCCAAAAACCTAAAAGCTAGATAACTTTTTCCTCATGTGGTTGGAACAATTCTAGAGGAAGGCTAGCTACTTCTGTCCCTATGCGTTGACTCCCGTCTGCCACTTTGTACCCTGGCAGAGTTCCCAGTTGACTACAAGTTGGCCACCAAAAATTCCAATGATTTTTCTCACCTGTGCTGTAGAGAGGAGGAAGGAAAAGAGCAGAGAATCAGATGGCGATATAAGCCCTTTCCTGACTCTGTGCCGTGGCTACAAAGGCTAAAAGTATTATTCCAGATGAGTCTAGAATAAAATTGCTATGTTAGAGATTTAGATTGAAGTCATGTTAATATTTTCCTAATTTCTTTTGGTTTCTGTATTCTGCATGAAGGTTTATTTTTATTCTATATACATGAGTACTTTTGTCTACATGTATGCTTATGTACCAGGTGAACACAGAGCCTGTGTCAGAAGAGGACATAGGATTCCCAGAACTGTTGTGAGCCACAGTAGTGCTGGCAGCTAACTCAGGTCCTCAACACAAAGCTGTCTTTCCAATTTCTGATGTTAATATTTTTAATGTGTGGCTGTAATCTCTCCATTTTAGATGCCTACATTTAGTACCAAAATTGAAACAAAATTGAAACAATAATTAATATGGAAAGAGACATCATGCTAGAGTTTAAATTCTCAGGCTTGTGCAGCAAGCTGAGGAGCCATCTCACCACACTCCTAAGAAAGAGCTTCTGAGATAGACTTGGTGAGTGTGTATGATCTCTGTAACTTGCTTTCTACTGAACTATGGTCTCAGATGAAGGGAAAGCAAGCTGTGTTCACAAAATACTGAATTTTGGCTAGCAATTTTCTCAATTTTACAATTGAACATCTGGAGAGGCTTTTAAACCATGTTTATATTCTAACTCACCCTCAGAACTCATATTCCACTTGACTTTTTGTAAACTTTGACACTAGTGTTTTCATAATTTGTACTAAAATATTACTTTGAAAGAACACAGTCATCAAATGAGCTTTTTGGTTATCATGGATAAACAGGTTTAGTGAGCAGAGAAAAGAGGCATTAACTAGAGGCTGGTGGTGTGTTTAGATTCCCTTCCAGGAGCTTGCAAACTGGAGTTCTACAAAGAAGCTGACCTCTGAGATGCTGATGTGAAAGATTTTTAAAGCTATGAGCACAGATGAAGAAAGAGATGCTATTAGGGGATAAAAATTATCCAAGTGCCACTGATAACAATTCCCCACTGTCTCTCCTATTCATAGTTTTTGCCCTTTTCAAGTGTTTCTCCCTTTTTTGTCTTATTTCTAAATGAGCTCTTCTACAGAATAGCAACATCTAATAACAGTTAATTTAATCAATCATTTTGTTCTTGATTGAGCAAGGTTTATTTTGTATTCCCAGGAAATCTTCATTTTTGGGAAAAAGTATGTACATGTGCAAAAAACAACAAAAAAGCTAAACAAATTAAAAAATAAATAACCAAATAAATAAAATCTCTTCATAGATATTTTCTAATCCTTCTTCCCCGGCAAAATGTATTCCTTTCTTTAAACCTAAATAGCAGTGTCTAAGTTTCCCATTGCCGAAATAAAGTTATACTATATTCCATGTTTATTATTTTGTCTTATTTTTTAATTTGATTTTAAACTTAAGAATAGCGCCTTTCATCACTTAGTATGCACACACACACACACAATACTGGGAAACTACATTCTTAGAAATTCTTATTGAATTACTTGAATGATGTTCTTGTTCTATCATAAAGTAGTTGTACAGTAGACTGCCCCAACACTACACCTTGGAAAACAGTCTTTCAGAAGAGAAATATGTGTCTCTGTCACTCTTATTTCTTCCGCCTTTCAGAACCTTGCGTAGGTAGATGATCAGTGCCCCTGGTGGCAGCTTTCATACCTTGGGTGCTCAGTGTGTGGTTGATAGGTCAACAATGGTACCTAATTAGTATGAGTTTCTTCTATTCATTGTGATGACTTCAAGGGTCTGTCCTTCACTTGATGCCACTGTCCTCAAGATCTCTACCATGTTCTCTGTGATAGCTAAAACAACCAACCAAGATGTTTCTCCGGGCCCCTCCTGAATGCTAACTCCACAAAAGCAGGATCCTCCAAATTTGTTCCATTTCATCCACAAAAGACGATGAAAATTTCTCACCGTGAGAAATCATGAACTTTGTTACCATGCCAAGGTTCTCTAAATTAATCACAAATTGGAGTCATTCCACAGATCTGGATTTTGCAATTACTTGAAGCTAAGTAGAGAAGAATGGCCCAGCTCTGGAAAAGGAACTCGCAGACTCTCTGAGGCATAATCAATCGGATTAGGAGTTCTGCTCTCCTGAAGCTGGTTTTGTAAGTTGTCTTTTGAATTTTTCCAGTCACTGGACTTTTCAAGTGCACATAAAGAGAAAGTACCTCACTCACATGACCCAGTGGGTGAAGATGATGATGCAATTAATTAGCGGAAAGTTTAATAGAAAGAATTACATTTCTGCATCAGTATAAGAATTACATTTGAGACTCCTTGCTTTCGGAGTCTTTAGTGCTACCTGGGTTGTTCTCTGATAGCTTGGAGGCTTAGTGTGAGAATGTTTTCATTAAGGCAGAAAGCAATAAAGAAGGAAATTTGAAAAACGTTGCCCTGATTGTATTACCATGCTTTATCCCCCAGCAGCCCCTTTAATTAAGAAAGAGCACCCATTACACAAAATCAAAGAGGAAAAACCACAATGAGGAAGTATGTGCTGTTTCTTAAGATTACCTAAAGAAAATATGACAGACTGAATTAAAGTTTAATTACTCAGCTGCTGCTGCTGGGGTTTAGTCAGGTTTATTAACTTACTAAACGTTTTATGGTTTTTTTTCCACTTAAAAACACTGGAAATAATGTAATCAAAATAAGTTTGTCTAACTTCAATAATGTGAGAACTAGGATTACTTGGGATGTGTGAATACCAAGGCCTCATGAGGCTCAAGGAGGGGTGCAAATGTATGCAGAGGACGCTGAACAGTAATTTATGGGGATGGAAAAGATGCAACAACACCATCTTTCACTTCTGCAAGAGACCTGGTGGTTTCTGGGAGAATGTTAGCCTTCAGGACACATTTAGAGGAGTAACTAGAGTTAGGGCTTATGTGCTATACATTTATATAAGCAGTTTACCACTTTGATCTTGAAATCACATATTTATTTGATAAAAATCTATTGAATCCTGTCTCCTACCTGCTGGAAAGAAAGACCAAGAAAAGCCTTCAAAAACTAATAGAAGGACTGAAAGGCAAATACATAATCTGCTGGGAGGTAAACACAGCATCCTGAATGGGACCCTGTGGGATTACAGAAGAGGCAGGGTCTGCCTGCCTGTGAATGAAAGCAGGGTAGGAGGAAAATACAAAAAAAAAAATGTGTTTCACATTTAGAGATTCCAGTTTGGTCACATGATCCTTCAGTCCTTGTCCAGCTGGATTTGATGAGCTCCCAATAGATCAGGCACACTGTCTCAGTTGATGGGCCAGTCCCTTGGGGTCCTGACTTCCTTGCTCATCTTCTCCCCCTTTCTGTTCTTCGACTGGACCTTGGGAGCTCAGTCTGTTGTTCTGATGTGACCATGGGTCTCTGACTTGGGGACTGACTGAGAAACCAATGATAATGGCACAGGGACCTATCTCTTCTGCATGTATTGGCTTTTTGTGAAACTAGTCTATATGGATGCACACTTTCTTAGGCAGGGATAGAGCAGGGAGGGTCTTGGGCTTCCCACAGGGCAGGGGGAGGGAGGAAGGGTGGTGGGGGAGTGGGAGGGCCTGGGACAAGGGGAAAAAGTGTAATTTTAAATTTTATTAAAATAAAATAAAAGAAAACAAAACAAAACAGAAAAAATGATTGGAACCTAGTTTTAAAGGTGTGATGTCTTAATTAGAATTTTTATTGCTATGAAGAGACACCATGATCACGGCAACTCTTACAAAGGAACACATTTAATTGAGGATGGCCTATTACAGTTTCAGAGGTTTAGTCCCTTATCATCATGATGGACAGCTTGATGGCATGCAGGCAGATCTGGTGCTGGAGGAATACCCGAGGGTCCTACATCTTGCAGGAAAGAGGAAGACAAGGGAGGGGCAGTATCCTGAGCTTAGGAATCCTCAAAGGCCGCCTTTACAGTGACACACTTTCTCCGGCAAGGCCACAGCCAGTCCAACAAAGCTACACCCCCTACTATTGCTGCCCCTTATGAGATTGTGGGGACCAATTACATTCAAACCACCACGCCCATGAGCAGATGTCTGTTTGCTCCATGTAGAAGAGACTTTACTGTGAGTTCCACATTATTTATTCAGAGAGACCACCTACTGTGTGCAGAAATTACAGGAGACCCAAGATCAAGAACAGTGTATGAATGACTGGCACTTGGCTTCTTCAATCAGAGGTTCTGAAGATTCTGTAGAATCTTAATTAAGAAAGTGTCACAATTACACTTATACTATTACATTTTAAACAGCTTGATTGAGAGATTGTTTAAAGTAATATAAAATAATAATGTAATATATAATATTACTTGTTACAATCAGGGCAATAAGTGTACCCATCACCCTCATGTTTCATTGTAATGTCTTCTTCCTTTTTATCGTACACCACAATCTCAGGGGACATTTCTGCGATTTCATGCAAATGAAAATAGATAGTACACATTCATGTTGACTGGCTTCTTTCATTTGACCTAATTATTTTGATATTTGTCAATTTTGTGTCTCTTAATGGATCTTTTGTTCTTATTGCTAAGTAATACTCCATTATCTATTGCATGGCTATACAATTCCTTTCCTTCTTTGTCTCTAGTTTGTGGTGTTTCAAACAAAGATGCTATGGATGTTCTTGCTTAAGTCTTTGTATGGATGTCTTGCGTAAATACTTAACAACGGAATGTTATATGATATGACATTATGCTAGGACAGGTCACATTTAATTTTTTAATATTATATGTACGTACATGTGTAGGTTCATCTGTGTGAGTGCAAGTGAGATGTGCCACAGAGCCATGTGGGGAGGGGGATCAAAGGATCCCTTCAAATGTTGGTTCTCACCTTCCACCTTGCTTGAGACAGGGTCTTGTTCACCACTGTATATGTTCACTAGGTGGGATCATCCTGTCTCCAAGGAACTTTGGGATTATAGATGGCCTGAAGTGTTCTGGGGATCCAAACTCAGGTTCTCCTGTTTGTAAGTCAAGTGCTTTTTAATCACTGAGCTATCTTCCCAGCCCACATTTAACCATTTAATTTTGCTACAGAAAAAATAACTTTTGAAGTGGTTGCACTATTTGCAATCATCATAATGATATATTAGCCTTCCATATATTCTTTATTTTTGTTTTTACTTTTTGAGACAGAGTTTTTCTGTAGCTTTGGAGCCTGTTCTGGGACTTGCTCTGTAGATCAGACTAACCTTGAACTCATAGAGATCCTTCTGCTACATTCTTCCTAATAGGTAGCGTGGGTCTATTGATTTCAAGTCTTACCCATTTTAATAGGTATGTGGCATTACTTGTTATTTGTTGTAGTTTAAGTATGCAAGTCTACACATAGTGTTTTCCCATACTGATGTCCATGCTGAGGTTGTAGCTCATTACATAATGTACTAGTCGTGGAGAATCCATTTCAACAGTTCATGGCCAATATTCTTCTCCATAGCATTTGTCAGAACAACATAAAGTCCCTGAAATATTCTCCTTTGTACAATAAAAGTCAGACTAGAAATTCTAGAAGGACTCAAAAATTTTGGGCTAAAGAATTGTAAAGATAAAATAAGAATTGATTGCCTTTCATTCTTATAAGTTTAAGAAAATTTGATCATACCCAGAGGAATTTGCATTAACACAAAAATGAAAAGTCCTGCCTGTCTGTGGGATGTTTGTGTGAGTCCAGTTTATATGTCTAAGAAATTATTGGTTATCATTCTATTTTTGAGGATAAGAGGCAATTTCCTGTTCCAACTGATGCATCAAAAAAAAAAAGGTAAGTGGAAATCACAGGATAATTTGGTACACCAGTGTCATTGGGTCATTGGGTGAAGGTGTCACCTTCATTATTAAAGGCTGTTAACTTTTGAGATGACAGCAATTGTCAAAAACAATTCCCTAGATAAGCAGAGGAGCGAGGACCTGATCATTTCTACACGAAGAATCTAGTGGTAGGTGTAGAAGTAGGTTTGTGTGCTGGCTGGTTGTGAGGCTCAGTGCAACTCAGTACTAGAGAGATGTATAGCAATTCAACAGAGTTGTACACAACGTGATTGTGAACGGAAGATGAAAAGGACAGACAAAACTATCTTGAGGAACAAGTTTGCAGCAAGATTGTGGTTCCATACCACTAATCTAAGAGACAGAACCAAAATAGACGATCTTAGGCTTTGCCATGGAAAGGGTGGGTGCCCTTCCTGAGAAAGCCATGAAGAATAAGGCTGCCAGTACTACACTGCAGAAAATAGAAATTTGAAATCCTGACTTTCCCTAGCCTTCCCTTCTTCTCTGTTTCTTTTATTTTCTTCTCTACTTCTTTACTGTGTTGTGATCATAAAAATCTTTTCTACTGATTCCCTTAATCAAAGCACAGTGTTATTTGGACATGGACTTTAGACATTTAATTTTGCTTTTCTATCTTTTTACTCACTCTTTTATAATAAATAAGGACATAGTAACTGAATATTTGGTGACTTCTAATTTAAATTCAACATGTAACTACAGTATCAAATGTATCATTAAAGTATTCAGGTATAATGCAATTTCTGGCACGATTGCCAAGTGCATTATCATTACTGCCTCTTGCCAACTATTGGAAATTGCTGCTGACTCCCCAAGTTTCAGTCTGAGAGACTATGAATACCATTCTTTGCAGGTGTCCTTTGGTTTCCTTTCCTGAAATCTATTCTAGTGAAACCCGACCCTGCAGTCAGTGCACAGACTGGGTCTTCTACAAGCAGCACCCAGAATTCATAGCATCTGAGCACTTTCCGGACAACACAAGTCAGTGCTGGGCTGAGTCCAGTGGACAGAGATTTATGTGTGATTATATGACCAATACATATTTAAAAATCTTTCATTTTCATACTTTAAGGAATTAAAAGTATACTTTAAATGATTTTACTACTACCAAACGCTTTTCTGCTTGTAATGGAAAGGCCACTGGTGAGTCCATCCTTCTTTCCTTCCTTCCTTCCTTCCTTCCTTCCTTCCTTCCTTCCTTCCTTCCTTCCTTCCTTCTTTCCTTCCTTCCTATCCTCTCTCCTTCCTCATCCCTCCTTCCCTTCCTTTCTTTTAAGAGTTATTTTTATTTTATGAGTATATGTGTGTATGTATTTATGTGCACCACATGTATGTCTGATCTCTGCAGAGGTCAGAGTCCCTGAAACTAGAGTTACACGTGACTATGAGATGCAGTGCGGGTCCAGGAAATTGAACCCAGGTTCTCTACAAAAGCAGCATGTATTCTTAACTGCTGAACCATCTTTTAAACCCCTTAGTGCAGATTATGGACCATTGGGGATTCCCAGCAGCACAACACTACTATGAAGTTTTCCAGTTGTGTTTTTTTCCCTGCTATTTTCTCTTTCTTATTAGATAAAAAAGCTGAAACTCTAATATGTCCCGAAAATAAAGTGAAAGAGAATCATAATAGACTGTCTTCTCGCTACTTCTAAATCAAAAAGACTCAGCTCTCATAAAAAAATCAAGTAAGCTTCATTATCTTCTTTGTCACTGTTTTGTTTTTCTGGCTAACTGGTAATATCAGAATACAAATGAAAAGTCTACCGGAGGAAATTCTAAATTAATAGGAATGCAATAGTTAACCTTATATATTCTTCAAGTTCATCAGATGCAAAGATAAAGGATCAATACTTAATATCAAAGAGTCTATCTAGAAAAAGTTGTATTTGATGTTAGAAATAAAAATTTTTAATTATGCAAATGCACTCTGTGAAGAAAATGTCTGAATACATTTGCTTTAGTAAAGACAATATTTGAAACCTGTATGTTATTTTTTACATGTTTCTACAACATATACATATAGATTAACCCTAGGTCTTTAAGAGGTATTGTGTGCTGGTATAAGACAGACAGAGGCAGGCAAGTGTGGCATATCCAGTATAACAGAGTAAAAGCATAACGAATCTTGTCACGACTCTTGATTTCAAGACTCTTAGGACACCAGTGTTTATGCAGAATCAAACATTTTCAGAAACACGAGCCTATAATAACGCTGCAGTAAAAAAGCTTTCTTTTTTTCCTTGAAGGAAATTATAGTAATTTTTCTTTATTGTCTGCTTGTGATATTTTGGTACTGTAAAACTATTATTATAGGTTTCAGAAGACCACCCTCTTGGATGACATTTGAATTGGTTACTAGGACAAATCAGCGAGCAGTTGTTGAACCTGAAACCTGGAAGGGTGAGTATGTGTTGGGTTCAGAGTCTGTCCGATGACATGACAGATGTGACGTCTGTCTGACATTGAGACTAGAAATAAGACCATACTGAAATGGCCAACATGAAGTTTTAAGAAAAGTGGAGACCGCTAAGTGGTTACAGAAAGAAAGAAAAAGAGCAACAGAGGGTAGCAGGCTTCTGAACACTGACCGCAGCTAGGTCTTGCTTTAAGACTACAAACGTATATGTGGGGTTGGAAAGATGGGTCAGCGGCTTCCCCAAGGAACCTCAGTTTTGTTTCTAGCACTCATATGAAGTGACTCACAACCCCTATAAGTTCAGCTACAAGGAATCTCATACTTTCTCTGGTCCTTGAGGGCACTTTTACACACCTCTCTCTCTCTCTCTCTCTCTCTCTCTCTCTCTCTCTCTCTCTCTCTCTCTCTCTCTCTCTCTCATAAACACACACAAATAAAATAAATATTTTAAACATTTAAAAATTAAATGAAGCACCTGAAAATAGATGTTACAACACAAGGAAATGAAAATAAATCAGAAAATAAGTGGAAGAATCTAGAACATTACTGTTAAGCAAAAAGAACAAAGACATTTATCAAGAAGGTTTGAGTCTTGGGCAGGAAGCCAAGGACATGTTCTTTCTCTCTCTCTTTCTCTCACCAGACAAAAAAAATTTCTAGAATCTAGAAAATTCATTTATTGGATTTAGATGATATGAGTATTTGGCTTGTTATTAGTCAAAACTATTTTTAGCATTTGCTTTAGGATAGTGTAGATGTTCTCCTGCTTTGTAGAGTAAGAATAACACATGGGAAACTGAAAGAAATGCCCAAGGACAATATCTAGGATTTGCTGAAGATAAACTTGGGTCAAAATATCAGACTAGCCCTGCATATTTACCACATTTCAGTAAAAATGGGTCAGTGCTCTAGTATGAAGATTGCTTTATATTATCAATTCTCTGATCAAGGTCATAGTCTAAGGCATGGTTGGGATCACAGTGAAAAGGGAAGAGTTTCATTCCTAATTCACAAAAGATTTTGAGAAACCCAGTCATCAACAGAAAAAAAAAGAGATGAAGGGAGTTTTCCCATGCATGGTTACATTTTATCCTAGCATCCTTTGTGCAAAGTGTGCTGTTAAAACTGGTTATTTTGGAATAAATAAAACTGACTCTCGAAGGAATAGCACTATTTATACAATATATGAACTTCAATTTGTCCATTTGGTCAAAGTAATGATTGGTACATGACTTCACCTGCCCAATGGCTATTAACCAATTATATATACGTAGAAAACAGTCTGAAAATAGACTATAAGACTCAAGTCTCTGGCTTTGATGGTTCAGCCTCAAGTTGCCACAGAAACATTTCCAACAGCCAATAGCTGAGCTGATTTATTTCTGTGGCTCCATTTCTATTCCACCTTCAGAAATTCTACTTTATTTGTATATTTGGCTGCATGATAATATATTATTTGAAGGAAGATTCACCCCCAAACACCAAAAGTGTCTGAAAAATAGGTGTTATAATTATCTGTATGGAATCCGCCTTTATGAAAGTTTTCAATAGACAAAATACCTGTTCGAGCAAGGAAAAATGCCTCCCATTTTAATGCCTATAATCATCTTACGGCAAATCAAAATTTTGCATATCCACAGGTTATACTCTGTCATTTGCTAAGAATTTTTCCTTTTTAATAAGAGATCACTTCATTAAGTTAGAGGAAATGCAGCATTCAGAAACCACACAGTGGAAGCAACTGCTGGGGTGGCATATGTCTGCAATCCCAGCACTCTAGAATTTTAAGATCAACCTGGACTACATAGGGAGACCCTTTGTAAAATTAATTAACAATTCTAAAGCTAAAAAAAATCCCTCTCTAGTGGTCCTCCAAACACCACGTGGGGATGTCTGTGAAGTAACATCATTCAGTTCATGTCACAGTATTGGTTGTACAATTGATCGATGGTTTCTTTGTTTTTGTTTTTTTAAGTAACGGAAGAAATCAGGTTAGCCATGGTACATCTTGACAACAGTGGCTGTGTCTACACCATAATGGATCAGATGAGGAAGGGATTTCTCATGTGGACTAGCAGCCCCTTAACAGAAACTTCAAAACAAATCTTGGAAGGGGACTTTCTATAATTCCATGCATTGACTCTAGAATAGCAACCCACACAATTATCTTCTGAAAATGACCTTTGGGGAGTTAATTATGTAAGTATTCCAGTCATCTTCCCAGTTTTTCTGAGCTTTGGTAATCCATTCTTAAAATGTAAAAGAGAAAAAAAAGAATGATATATTTAAAGCAGATTTGGGCTTCACCCAGAACTAAAATGATTAATTTTTGAACAAAAATCAAGTCGGACAAGAGCCTTTTTAATTTTGGAAATTTTTGTGGGAAGGCCTGGAAATAAAAAATGACAAGTGAATGAGTTGGAAATTACTAGAATAACTATGCAACTTTGAACTAAGCATCATAAATTGTACATACTTGTTAAAATGCATACTACAGTTTCGACAAAGCAATACTAATGGGCACAATAAATCTCACACTAGACCACTCAAGTATTTAAAACAAGCACAAGACCAACCAAAGAAAATATTTCAAATGAGCAATGCTAAACGAATCAAGCCCTCTTTGGGTAGGCTGGGTCTCCTGGATCTCATGGTTTGGAGTGTTCCAGATGAGTTTTGCATGTGCTCAGATGTGTTTGTGCACACAAGTAATGGAACAAAAAGCAATAACGAGGCAGAGCATTAAGGATGTAATAGATGTTCTAACTCTATTTGGTTCAATCATATGAGGCAGAAAATTAGTTGGGTGTTTTAAAAATGGAACAATAAATGAGAAAGAAATTATAAAATGCCTGGCTTTTTACCCCAAATTTTTCCTTACATACACACACACACCAAAAGTTTACTTTTCTAAAGTTGATTAATAAAGTATGTATAAAAGTTTTAAAGTATATGATCAATAAGTAGATGACAATAATGGAAATTATTGGTCTATGTAGCATATTATTATGCGTAAATTCGAGGGCTAGTGAAGAATCAAGGGTTTTATGTATATAGTGTGGTTATTTGTTCCCTCAAGACATCCCATTTTTTTTCACCTTGATCACCTACTGGGAGAGGAGCAGTGAGATGGTTTTTAAATATTAAGGTAGGACAACAAATCCTAATGTCTGCAAAGCTTTTCAGCAGCATTTCTGTAGATGTAAAGAGAGCAGGGGTGTTCACTTTGCTTGCATATCTCATGCTCTCTCCTTACCAGTCCAAAGGAATGATTATTTTCAGGCCCTTAAGTTTAGCTACTTCCCCCGTCATTCCATGCATTGGTGATGAGAAATCTGGCGTTGTACACCCTGGAGGTTTATGGAGTTGGCAACCTTCGATGCTCTCTTTTACAGCTAGTATGGAAGGGATGCAGAGGGGGTAGAATGCATGGGTAGAATTCACGATGCTGAAAGTTTTAGAAAAAAAGGAGGGGAAATGCCTTTGCTAACTCAATCATCTTCCACTGACAGTAGCCTGGCCTTGGGGAAAAGGAGTGCATTTATGTGATTCTTTTCTCTATTAACCTTCAAGCTGATTCAAATGTGGCTTTCCTTTTTTTACTCGGCAGGACTCAATGAGCCACATTTCCTTTTCTCTCTGGAGGACCCTGGCTGTTTCCAGAACTGATGAATCTATGAAAAGGAAAAGCAAGGCCAACAGTAGTCTATTCCAAGGGCTCCCACACTGGGTTTTACTTTCCAAAACCAAGAAAGAAGAGCAATCAGTCGGTTTGCAATGCACGTTTTCCTTCAACCTTGGGGTAAATGGTTGAAACATAATTCTAGGATTCAAATTCTTTGTATTTCCACCCAGCAGTCCATACCCAGGTGCATTTTAACACCATGAATATCATCAAGCTTCAAACCTTCATGATTTTTTTTTAATTTCTTGAGTCTAGTGAGAAACAATATCTCAAAAAAGAAAAGATAAGGAGTTCTTGAGGAAAGACACTTCCAGCTGTTCTCTGACCTTCATACCACACACAACGAGCATATACAACTGTGCACACATGAGCACATACATGTGTGCAAGTACATACACAAAGAGTATAATAACTCACAGGTTCGTTGCTCAGAGATGAACTTGATCATGGATTTTCTAGAGTAGAATACTTAGCAGATATGGAGTTGAGTCTTTTCTCTGACAGACACTATTAGGGGTCCTTTGCTCTGTTAGCCCTCAGTGAAGAGAACGAAACACACAGGAGCTTGGGAGCAGAAGGGAGTCCCTTAGGATACACTTCCCTGTGATATCCTCTCTGACTACTATTGTTAGATCATTAATGATGACGAGGGTGCGCCCAGTAATCATTTGCCATAGATTAACAACTGATCATTTCTAGAACATGGACAAGGGGTTCTAATGTGCTGTGTGCATGTGCCATTACTTCCAACACAATTCTCAAGCGAAAAAAAATCAAGAAGTCACTCTCTATAGGGTAGATGATGACATCAATGAATTAATAGAATTATCTTAAAAGTACTTTGATATTATGGTGTGCTGACCTATCAACAAGGGGGCTTGTGAGAATAGAAACAAACCCCCAGATGAGTAAGTTGTCAAGTGAAGCTGTAATAGCTCTTTCTTTCATTTTTTTAACCATGTTTCATGCCTAAGACACACATAGCTTCGTCAGGGAAAACTATGCAAGTGTTTTCATGAGCCGATCTTGTCTCAAATTCAGAGCTGTTCTTACTAAGTTATGAATCTGTAAAGTGAAACTACTCTGTTTACCTCTGATCCCCAGCACCACACACACACACACACACACACACACACACACACACACACAAACACATGTTGGAACATGTAAACAAGCAGTAAATATTACTTTTTAAAGAGAATATATTCCATACTTCTTTAGGGATTTTCAGTGAGAAAGGTTTTTCAAAAAGTTATACTTTCATGTAAATGTCACAATGATTCACACTTGCTTTTATTAATGTATTAGGTATTTCAACTAAAAGAAAACATACGTCTAAGCTTTTTGTAATATGAAGGCCTTGTTTTAAATGGCAAAGATTCCATGAGTTTTCACATAACATAATCGATGATATCATATTACCTCTTGGTTGGGAAGTTATATACCATGAATGAATTCAGTGGTACTTACCTTATCACTTATCATAATCAGAATAAAGATTCATATTTTTAAAAATATATAAATGTTGCTCATTAAGTCATAAGACAATGTATGACTTTATTGGAAAATCTTCTGTGGATTGTTCCTATAATAACTTGCTGGCCCAGTGGATTTTGTGGCTTTGCTAGGTGCCCATTAATCTAGGCCCTGAACTAGCAGTATGAGAAAGATTTCACCATGTTGCAGGGCTGTGAAAACCTTAAGGGCCAACAGAGGTGATGGGATTCATGTATAACTCTCCTCGCAAGCACTTCATGCACACAGGATGAGACAGTGAGTGGACCACACTCTGTGTGGGAATCTGCGAGCATCAGTCATAGACTTTTCACCTCATCTGTCACTGACATTTTATTGCCAATTCCAGAAAAAGCCACAAAACCCTCTGTCCGTTTGCATCAACCCAAATCACAGTGGGGTTCAATTCATAATTTGGACAGGTTGATTGGAAAGAGTCTGCACACTAGTCATTGAAATAACATGTATGTGTCAATATTTTTAATAAGAATTTAGAAATGATCCTAGCCTGTTACGGAAAATTACAATTTGTTTTATAAGTTTCATGCATGAAGCCAATGTTACACGGAAAGTAGAAATTAAAGGCAAGTACAACGATGTGCACCCATATCCAAGTACTGGAAGACCTGAGGACAGTAGATCTCCTGAGCCCTAGAGTCAAATATCAGCCTAGAAACATAGCAAGACTGTGTCTCCTAAAGAAAAATACAAAAGGAAAGAGGGAGAAATGAAGAAAGAGAAAAAAGACTAGCAATCTAATCACATTGTTCTGTAGATTTACAGCAGATATAGTCCATATTTATGAAACACAAGGCTACAGATTTCTTTCTTTTAACTGATATGAACATATCATTAAAAGAAATAAGAAAGGTACAGAAAGTCACAGAGATCTTTAGAATTGTTCCATGAATATGTAGTAACTGGGGATGCGATTTTGTGTATATCAAAGACAAAACAGCTTACCATAAAAACAATTTAAAAACTTACTGTAGAATTGGGCGCAGGGCCCTGCCCGGGTAC
>JAQHUG010000002.1:16136534-16166613 GCA_028555095.1 Dicrostonyx torquatus
GGGTAGACTCACAGATCACAGTCCTCTGCATGAGTGGGAAACAGAAACCAGATCCAGCAGCTGAGAGAAAGAGAGAGAGAGAGAGAGAGAGAGAGAGAGAGAGAGAGAGAGAGATGGTGTAAGCTTTACATCAGCATTTACAGTACAAGAGACCATGTCCAAGTGGGCTGATATTGTAAAGACTATTGGCTGAAGGAGTTCCCACAGCATCTCCCTCTTTTGTCTAAATAAGAGAGCTCTAAGCCTAATGCAAAGATATTTACAATAAGAACAAATATCAAGTATAAAAATTAGAATTACAATCAGCATAAACAATATCAAGCAAGAAACATATGCTAGATGTTTTAATAGTTACTATCCTAAAAAGTCTAAATCTTGTATTAGAAATTGCTTGGACAAGTCATAAGAGCAAAGCAACTATGACTATCTAGTCTTCTACACCATCAAAGACCTAGGAATGTGTCCTTATTGTCCTGTCTGGACACTGTGCATTTTGTCAGTGGTCTAAGTATGGGAAGTTCTTTGCCCAAAGGCCAGTTTTTCCAAGAAGAAAACAAGTTCCAAGTGAAGTGTGTTAGGTGCCCAACAATCATCTACCTATCTATCTATCTATCTATCTATCTATCTACCTATCTATCTATCTATCTATCTATCTACCTATCTACCTATCTATCTATCTATCTATCTATCTATCTATCTATCTATCTATCTATAAGATATAGTGGTGCTAAGTTTCCAAGGCTGATTTTGAAGTCTCTGTGTGGATCATACCACGCTTGAAATTGTAATCTTCCCACCTGTGCCCCATAAGCAGCTGGAATTACAGTTCCATGCCAGTAGAATTTGCTGTCTTTCTATGTGTAAACACCACAAATAATTGCTAGCTGTAGAGTTGTGTCTCATTTAACACTAGTCAGTGTTCCTGGGTAGGGACTGAAATCTCTTTTATTGACATGAATTGCATAAGGACTGGAAGGAAATAAAATATGAACAGAGTGATAATATACACATGTGGTCTCACTGATCCTGCTTTGTTTTGTTTTCTTTATATACTCATTTATTGAACTGTATTTTAAGGTTAATTTCATGTAACTGGCTTTCAAGTGGTTATATAGTTGAGTCTTGCCTTGGATTTCTCATCCTCTGTCCTTCAACTTTGCAAATGCTGGGATTACACACACATATGCCGCCATGACCGATTTATCTCCTTGGACCTTAAGGTGTCTCAGAGATATCATGGAGTTGTAGACTGTGCAATGCTGTGAGCACAGAAATTTGAATAGTGAATATTTTTGGTCTTCCTGGCTATAAGTTGTGGATAATGAATTTCTCTGGAGGAGTGTAATATAAGATATATTCCTAGTAGGAGCAGGAACTGACCTGCTCTCTGTGACCTTCATAAGATGAGATATCTTACGTTGTGAGTTCCCGAAGTAGCAGTTCCTACTGCTGCTCCCTATTCCTGCCCATTGCTGTAGCCTCAGACACGCTAGCCCTGCTCAGTGGTCACCTTTGGGCTCTGCTTTTAAGAGTTTATTCCACAGTACTAGCATACCAATATCCACATCCTTTGTCTTCTGTTTTTAAGCTTGGGAGAGGGATGAAATGCCAAGATGCTAATGAGATAAAAATAAACAAAAGGGTGGATACAGTTCAGAGGGAAGTCAAAAATTTGAACTATGTAGACTAGGAAAAGAAAGGAGGAACTTTTAAAATTTATTCCACAGTAAAGTTGTGACTAAGTATTGATTAAAATTACAGTACCAAGTTGCATGTCCTCAAAAATACTTAAAGGAAAAGAAAAATGAGCAATTTTTAAGTGTAACTCAAAATAAAAAATTAAGATTATATACTTAAACAATATAAACTCATCCTAAATTTCTCAATATTTTCTACCTTTTTTATAATTACAGGAAGAGAACTGTTTTTGAAAGCTGTTATTATTATATATTTATCAATGAAATTATTACTATTTAGTAACATAATATTTATGAATATGTAACATTTAAGAATAACCCCCAGAGAACCTAAACAACAAAGAAGACCCTAAAAGAGACATACATGGATCTACATAGGAAAGTGAAAAAGACAAGATCTCCTGAGTAAATTGGGAGTGTGGTGGTCACAAGAGAGGGTAGAAGAGGAGAGAGGAGGAAGGGAGGGGAGCAGAAAAACATTTATAGCTCAATACAAGCAATAAAAAAGGACATAAAACATTTTATAAACAGTTCAGCATTAATTGTTAAAATCTCCAATCAGAAGTTTTTATTTTCTGAAGATTTCAAAGAGCTGTGTGGTTTCTATTGGAAACAAACCCAGAAGACTTCATTTTGACCTATTTAAAAAATTATTTAGCAATGTGACCTCTATCATAAGGGTTACACCTAAAACTGTTATATTTCAGCCAATTTTAGTAGGTCAAGTCAAGAAGATGTTTATGGTTTTAGATTACAGAGAGTTTGGATTCTAAGAATCCATTTTATAAAAGGTTGTTCTTATTATAAATGGACTCTTTCATTCTGCAAATATTTGTTGAGTATCAACTGCCAGTCACTGCTCTGTGTACTCCAGGTATGTCAATAAATAAAGCCAGCACATTGCCCTCTGAGACTCAGATTCAGATTCTAATGGGGGAGATCTAGACAAGAAAATATAACAAGAATGCACACACACACACACACACACAAATCAAGTGATAAGGACTATGTAAAATATTGAAATAATCAGTGTTACAAAGGAGATTTGGTACACTATGGTAGAAAAGATGAGGGCAAAGGTGGTTTGGAGTTTTCACTGGGGTGGGCAGAATGGGTCCCACTGATGTTAACATGACGGAAGACTTGAGGAAGTGGCCTAAGAGTATGTAGGAACACAGTGGTCTACACGAAGGAAACAAGGAATTAATATTTTAACCTAGCAGTTTCATAGGGTGTCTAGAATATGTGCAGGTTGTGGACCTTTGAATTAGCTCAGCCACCAAGAATCATGGAATTTAACCTTCTTCTTCACAGATAAGGAAATCAAGGCAGATCAAGACCAGTGATTCTTCAGGATTACCTGTCTGCTCAGTGTTAGATGTATGTCTGGAACTCGGGTTTCATAGTCCCTGGCCTGGTTCTTCTATAAGTTCATCTTGAAACACTGCATCTAATTTTGTTTGATGATTGACATCAATAATTACTCTTTAGATGTTATGAAACACTCTGTATTTGATTTATATTGTCAGTGGTTTCGAAACTACCTGGTTTTCTTCCTTAAGGAACTTAAAATCTAGATGAACACTTAGCATTTCAAAAAGTAATGTGTGAAATTTTGACAGTGATTACTTAAATATTAAGATGTTTAATATTTAAGCTTGAACAAATTAATTATAAGAGTAATTTGTACCTCTAAGAGCCATCAGGAATGAAACTTTGCTATGCTTTAAATTTAAGGGATTAGTGGCATTGATATCCAACCATGGAATGAGAGAAAGTTTTAATTAAGAAGCATTTGTGAGGTTCCCCATGAGGTGCTGAAGACAGAGGTACACAGAACTCCATCTCTAGCAAAGCAGAGCTCACATGACAGCAAGTGAAGGGAAGTGGTATTCTGAAAACAGGGTGGAACTCTCCTTAATGAAACCTTGGAATCTGATTTCAGGAGTGTTGAATTCCTATATGTAATGACTTAAAAATAGAGACACAATTTTAAAATAAAAGAGCTATTATAGAGGACTGAGAATTATAAAGAAAAAGTTTCAATAACATACTTGGGTTTGTAAAATGGGAACAATGCTTGCTATATCAGATAATGGACCATTGGAACCAAACCTACTGTTTGTTTCTAAACCTCCTGCTGAAGCAAATCCAAAGGCAGCTTTGTAAAAGCCAACATTAGCAGGCTGAACCATGGAATAGCGAAAAGCCAATGTGATCTTGAGAGCATGAGTGAACAAGTTAGCATCTTTTGTTTTCACAAAATATCTAAGATAAACTACCTGGAGAGGATGGCTTATTGAGCTCACTGTTCAAGAAGTTTCAAGTTGTGGCCTTTTGGTTCCATTGCTCACAGGCCTGTGGAAAGGTATGGACACCAGGGAGAAAGGGGTACAGGACAAAAGCTGCTCTCCTCATGGTGGACAGAAAGCAGAGATCAAGAGTTAATCCTCACTAGTAAACTTCTCTCTCCTTCTGCTTTTGTCCCTCTAGGTCCTTAGTCTATTGAATCGTATCACTGATAATTGGGTGCTTTTCTCTACTCAGGTGCTGCCCCACATGTCAGAAATAGAAGGAAGTGACTTCAAAAGCACCCTCAGAAATGTGCTTTCCCAGTCTTCTAGGCATCACTCAATCCAGTCAAGTTAGTCAATAGTAATCATCATAGTTGGGGTAGTGATTTTTAAAAAAGGTAAGGAAGAATGAAAACATAAAACAAAAAAGATAAACCATTGCTAATTAGAAAGTTCACTGATACTCATCAATGGATGCATGGATTTCTCCTGCCTGATAAATATTTCAATATTTTAGCTCCCCAAGCCCCAGAACCAGATATTAAGATTGTTCACTCAGCCTTAAAATGATTGAAAGAGTTCACAGTGGGTATAAAGACATGGAGGAGTAGGCAAGCCTTAGGGGTAGCCCAAGTCAAAGACAAGGCTTTGGTGAGATGTAAAAAGACTCAGAAATGGAAAGAAACAGAAAATATGGAGTAGCCCTGGAAGATGTCAAATACTGCAGTGTCTCAGGGGAGTGACCCATCAATCAATTCAAAGGTGACAAAAGAAAGAACCATGGTGATAGAGGACAGCAAGGAGCATCAGTGTCTTTTCATGCATATGTCCATGCTTGATATTGTGCCTTAACTCAGAAAAGAATCTTTTTTTTTTGTTAACCAGACCTTCCTCTGGGAACACCAAAGTGAAATAATGTCTAAGAAAGACTGCCATTGCTTCTGTTTTCAATATATAAGTTCTAAACCTTATCATGGGAAGGAGTTTCCTATAAGTTTATTTGACACCCATCTTTTGGGGAAGGATGGGAGAGAGGTTCTAGTAAGCATTTTGGTGAAAGAAAAAATTGAAAAGACAAAATAAAAATTCTGTTTTGGTGCAGGAGACTTGGCTGTATTGTGTCAATCATGTTTTAAATAAATGCTGATTGGCCAGGTAGGAAGTATAGGCGGGTCAACCAGACAGGAAGTAGAGACAGGGCAAGGAGAACATCTGGGAAGCAGGAAGCTCCCTTAGCATTCCTGCGCAGATCTCCAAGGAGGTAACATGTAGCAGCCCAGCTGAGAAAAGGTACTGGCCATGTGGCTGACAATGGGTTAATGTAAGTTATGGGAGCTGATAGGAAGACTGAGCTAATGGGCCAATCAGTGTATAACCTAATGTAGACTCTCTGTGTGATTTTCTTTGGGGCTTGCCGGCTGTGGGATACCAGGCGGGACACAAACCCCAATGAGCAGGACCCTCATGTTACAGTGTTTCCAAGGAATTATTAAAGAAATGCAAAGTAGTAACCTAATGAAATAGAATAGTTTCCTTGAGTCAAAAGTTTGAATTATTAGTATTGTATTAATTAGTGTTCTCTAGAGAAACAGAATCAAAATATAGTATATATAGTGAGAGGTAAGAGAGACAGAAATAAATAGAAAGAAATAAAGATAGATAGACAGACAGATAGATAGATAGATAGATAGATAGATAGATGGAGAGAGAGAGAGAAGAAAGAGAGAGAGAGAAATGGGATATGAGGGGGTTTATCTGTTTCTAGACTGAGAAGTCACCTATCTGCTTTCTTCAAGATTAAGACCCCAGAAAACCATGACTTCATTTAGTCTGACTTCAAAAGACATGAAGGGAAAAGATGCCATGTCTCAAATACAGGCAGTGGGGTTGGAGGGTGTATATGATAAAATCCTCATACCTCCTACCCCACCGCACATTGAGGATAGCAATCTACTCAGTGCATAGATTCAAATGTTAATATTACACAGAAATACCTTCACAGTATGCTCTGAAAAAATGTTCAAGCAGAGTGCCTTATGGCTGAGCCAATTTGACACATGAAAGGATTGTTTTCAGTGTCTTTAAACTGCAGGCATATTTTAATTAACATATGCTTCTAGCTAGAATTAAATTCAGAAAATAATTTGCTAAGGTTGATGGATACCACCATCCTCATTTGAAGTTAGAATGAAAATACATCTATAAAAGAAGGGCATTTCCAAAGGATTTGGGCGTCAGTGTGGTTGGAAGCTCTCATGCAATCTTTCCACCATATTGCACCTTTACTGGTGCAGCTTGGTACTTTTGAATATCTCTAACATTGCTTTACAAATGAATTATTACCAACTCCTGTATAATGCTGAGGTTCTGGACATGGAAGGGGTCAGCACAGTGTATTTCTTCTTTTCTACTTCTCTTTTGAGATTCTTAACAAGTCATTAGTTAGAGGTGGAATGGTTTTAGAAAATGTTTATTGCTCTTTTGAACTATCAGTAATAATTTCAAATAAACTTATTTAAGTTGTAATTTTTATGAGAGGTGATTACATTTCCTAATAGACGTGATTTCTCAGTCTGTAGTTTAAACATTTGGCATTTTTCTCTTGGCATTGACTTTCCTTGTTGAAAAGAAAAGCCCCATTTTTGGAATACCATTGCTTCTTGCCACACTGAGTAAAACATGCTAAATGTGTTGCAAAAGCTATGGGATGTTGTCATTTCCCACCCCACATCCTTTATTTCTATGCAAATCTATGCAAATCAAGCTAAGACCAGGCCATGAGGCACCACAGGCAAAGATCCAAACCAAAGAGTCACCTCCTGTGTTGGCTAATGTAAGATTTCATTTTCTCTCGGCATGAATCATCCACAACAGTAAACAAATAACCTATAATAGCAACTCCTCTAGATGTTCATAATGACTGTCTTTGGTTCATCCTCAACACAGGGTCATCACTCTATATTGCTTTTAAAAATTTGTCGCGGACAAACTGACACACACACACACACACACACACAAAAAAAAACAAAAAACAAAAAACAAAAAAAAAACCACACTTGAAATGCAGCTAGAGACAATAAAGAGTTTCCATGTAAGGAACAGATAAAGACAACAGACTGATATGAAGAGATTTTTATATTGCTTAAATATTTTTTAAAAACATGTAAAATAATACTAACTTTTAAATTTGAAATTTAATTTAACTCTGCTTCCTATGTTTTTATTTGGTGGGCAAAATGTATAAAGTGATTTTTTTGTTGTTGTTTGGTTTTATGTTTTGTTTTTTGGTTTTATGATTTTGGTTTTTTTTTTTCTTTCAGCTACAACAAAATTAGGAATTGGCTTAGTTCTGATTTGGGAGATTAAACACACAATTCTGAGCCAAGGCTGCTTATCCTGCTACTGCATGCCAGCTCCAACCACGTGGAGAGCTTTCCAGCTGACCTCCTGATACTGATTCCATCTGATGGCTTGTATAAAGCCCTTGTTAGTCAGCAGGTATGACTGAGTTCCAGCGTCTCCCAGCATTGTTTCGAATAAAATCAGCTACTGTCCTCTGAGTTGAAAGGAGATCTTTTTCTTCATTATTACCCAATCTCTTGAAGCATCCAGTCCCCACTTCCTACTCTTTATGACAGTCAGCATACAGTACTTTTTGTTCTAACAGGTGTATGAGGATGTATCTAATTACTTATTATAGGCACTTTACTTTTCAAGACATTAACAGAATTCCCTACAAAAGAGTCTGTTCCTGCCTTAATATGAACTAAAACTTTTGTCTTCATCCATAAAATGAGGGATCTTGCTGCAAATGTTGGTTTATCACGCCAAGCACACTTTCTCTGGCTTATGCTAACAAAAACACAGCATCATGCACCGAGAGTCAGTGTTTAAGTGTGTGTGAAAACAATTCGCTTTCTGCGTATTTGATTAGATGACCAAGTTGTACTTATATTCTATGGTGTGTAAGTGAAAGCCAGTTACTGCATGAAGTTATTCTCATAATTAAACATAATTCTCTCCATCAGAATATCAGAATACTTGTTTTAAAATTTTAATTATGACAAGTTTCTATATTCTCTAGGTAGAATTTTAATGAAATGGATACCTATAAAATCATTTTGTAAAGTATCATGTCAATGGGACTATCAACGTCTGTCTCGAGGGGCAGAGGCAACATCTAATTGGTGACTCTAAAATCTGAGATTATTTGTCATTAGAACATTGTCCCTTTGGTAGAGACAATAAAATGTGGGTTCTGTCAGAACTTTGACAGAGTAGAGGGATGAATTAACAATTTAACAGTAGTAAACACTGGATAAGTTCTATTCTTTTAGAATTAAAAGCATATATAAAGCAAGATGAACTGTACTTTGAATTGTCAGCTGTGTTTAAGAAATTTTTGACATGGGGGCTGGAGAGATGGCTCAGAGAGGTTAAGAGCACTGGCTGCTCTTCCAGAGGTCCTGAGTTCAATTTCCCACAATGACATGGTGGCTCACAACCATCTGGAATGAGATCTAGCGTCCTCTTCTGGAGTGCAGTATATGCCTCCAGAACACTGTATACATAATAAATAAGTCTTAAAAGAAATTTTTTGCAGCTATCCTCCATGCCCTCACAAGTTAGCAATGAAATTACATTTAATTTAGGAGATTACAATGCCATATTTTGTGAATCCCCCAAAATTCCTCAAAAGCCATTTTCAAAACTATGTTAATAACAAAAGTCTACATGGGAAAATTGTACATGGAAATGTAAGACCCTATGTCATCTGTCACTTTTTTTCTTGTGATAAAGGTGCTCCTAATACTTTGAAGACTTGTCTATCCTTTCCATAATTTTCTTATTATTTTTCTCAATTTTCAAATGATGTTTCTTATGTGTTTTTTGACAGTTATGTCATGTAATCATCCCACCCATTATTGCTTTATGTTTTATATCTTTATTCCCATATTCCTTTGGAAAGAATTTCACTAGGGTGAAGCTGGTAGCATAAACTAGTAATTTTACTTGCTTTATAAAAACATGTGGCTAAACAGCTGGACTCATGTTGTTTACTGAACTCTTTCCCTCAGAACCTGTTATTCACTGTCGGTCACAGAAGAAGCACGGGATATAAATGAGTCCAGTGAGACATCTTCTCTCTGACATTGATCAGTTTGATTTGGTTAGATTATATAGAATACTTTTAAAATGACACTTACATACTTTAAGTCACAATATTTGTTTGCCTTTAACAATGATCTAGACTTATCTGGCAGGATATGAATATGTAGATCCCATACAGAGATTTTAGAACTAAATTATGCATTTTGTTTTATAAGAGATCTGATGCCTTTTCGTGGATGTGGCCCATCTATTAGCCTTTACTTTATGCTAAAGCCTTTATTACCTCCGTAGTAGTAATATTACCATTCTATATTGCATTTATACTGTATTCCTGTCAGCCAAAGGAAATTTTAAAATAATGGTTACTTAAAGACTGTGTTGAATCAATTTATCTTCTCAAGTAATTTTAGAGATTCAGAATGCTTTGGAAATGTTTTTCAAATTCATATGGTATTGTTCAGTTTTATTCGTACATCACACCAATTTGACATTTATATTTTTTTAGTTTATGACCACTTTTATTCCACAGACACAAATTCTGTATGAATTACCCTCGTATTTTGTTATTTCTTTGCTCAACATTGTTGTTATTAACTACTAAAACTTCACTGGGGATTGTCTTTACTCTTCTGAAGTTGTTTCTTAGCAGTGGGCCTATGGTGGTAAACGACTTAGGTTAATTATACACTTCACAGCCCCTTTTGGGAATTGCTAGGCTTGCAGAAAGCTCAGTACATTAAAGACAGAAGCTCATATTTGTTATGCCATCCTTCCTATTCCTTTCCATTATGTATTGTCTGTTTCTTTCAGTTGTTTTTATCTTGAACTTCTACTATTTTACCGCAGTGTGTTCAAAAGTAAAATTAAAAAAATAAAGCATTGAATTCTCTTAACCTGAATTTGTTATTTAAGAAAGCTCTTGATTTTTTTGTTGTTGTTTGTTTGTTTGTTTTATTGTTTGGTTGGTTGAATTTTTTTTTCACGTTCACATATCTCTGTTTCCATACTTTTTATTCTCTTGTTCTTGAATTCTAAGCCAACCAGTGCCTCACAGTCTCACTCCATTTTACACATCTCTTAAGTACTATTCGTGTTTATGGCATTTTTTAAAAAAGCTATAAGAGTTCTTACACATTCTAATCTGCTACCTCTCTTCCCATTTGTGTCTTGTCTTATATGTCTTCTGTTAATTGAAGTATGCTGTTAGTTTATAGTTCACTTATATTTATGTGTTTATTTTTCCTACTGGTGACTGGTATTTCACTAACAATCCCAGAATATATAGGATAGCCGGTTGTTCCTTCCTCATATTTATCCTGTCTTCCCCCCAAAATGTATCAAACTTATATTTTATAAGTTTTTGTGTGTTTTAGAATTTTTGGATTAAGATGTGTGACACTTTTCAAGGGGATGATTGTACCCTTAATTTAACACCCAGCTCTCCTTCAGACGATAAATGTTTGTTTGTGCCAGGTGGCTCCAAAGATAATAGCAACTTGAGATCAATTTTGACTAAATTTTCATCTTGGGGTTTGGGGACCACACAAATAGAATGGATTCTGGGCCAGGCCTGCGGTTACAGTTTTCAAGAAGGTTCCTGCGCCCCCAACATATAGAGCCAAATATTTTAGTTTTTCCTTCTGGTTGGTAAAATTTCTAATTTATTCTTTAATAAATGTCTCATCTTTTGAGAATTCAGGTATGAGTAGGGTATTTATAATCAAATTCTCCAGCTTGATTGGCCCATCTCCTTTACGGCTTGCATTCCACGCATTTGGTTCCTTGAGAGAAACTTAGAGTCCCCAGGACTTGGCAGATTTTTTTTTTCAAATCCACTTCCTTTGTTTCTTGGCAAAATAACTGAGCATTTATAAAGATGTTTAAAGTATTATATCCAGAATTTTTTGGATTTTTGTCCTGGAGTAAGGGTTTTTTTTTCAAGGCATCTAGCCTGTACACGGTCAGCAATGAAAAGTCCAGAACCATTCATGCAAGTAACTTAGTAAGAAATTTTTTGAAGAAAAAAATGAAAAAAAGAAATTTTATAGTTACCAAGCATAGGGGAAAGTTGCTAAGTCATGTTTTCACTCATATTTTATCTGTTACTTAAATCCTAATTATGAAGTTTTACTCTTTCTGTGTCTGAAGTTTGTAACCTCCAAGCTCATTTTCTGCTATGAGCTTGTTCTTCCGGAAGCACTTCTGGAAGTCAGGAAGCAGCCTTCACAGCTGTAACAAGCCTTGTTAATACAGAACCGACTTTTCCTCCCTCGCTCATGAGAATTTTCATCTTCCAGTTTGGACTTCTGTGTATGTGGTGGACAGTGTGCGTGGAGAATTCCCATGCACTCTGGCCCTCCAAATCACTCTAAAGATGCTTCCTAACTTCTTTTTTTTTTTTTTGTTTTTTTCGAGACAGGGTTTCTCTGTGGCTTTGGAGCCTGTCCTGGAACCAGCTCTTGTAGACCAGGCTGGTCTCGAACTCACAAAGATCTACCTGCCTCTGCCTCCCGAGTGCTGGGATTAAAGGCGTGCGCCACCACCGCCCGGCCTTCCTAACTTCTAAGCAGGTATAATATAGTCACTATTTCTGGTGTAAGTCATAGTTAACTCAGCTTTACTTGAAAATCTTTTTTTTAAATAAATTTAACATCAAGCATTATGTGTATTATAATTGTGTGTCCCAATTTTATACAGTGAATTAAGATTAACTATGTTCTTTAAGAAAAGATAAATTTGTCTTTAAGTAAAGAAAAGAGGAACAATGAAGATGAGGAGAAAAAAAAAGAAAAGGAAAGGAAGCCAGCAAGATGACTCAGACAGTCAAGGCACTTGGCTCCAAGCCTGACAACAACCTGAGTTCAGTCCCTGGGACCCACGTGGTGAAAGGTGAGAACTGATTCCTGCAAATTGTCCTCTGACCTCTACATGTATGCTCCCAAATGAGTATAATAGAAATATTTTTAAATAAAAAAGTATTTTTAAAAGACTACTACGAAGTGTTTCCTAAAGTTTAGAACCAAGAATAGGGCCATAGCTCTAAAGTAAAGATGAAGAAAACAACCTCTTCTAGGTTTGACCACTTATAAACAGCATTCAGTCTGTTGAATCGACTTCCTGTGACCATGTTCCTTTATGCTACTCTCCCTGAAGACAGGTAACTTTTGCTATAGATCTATGAGAGTTTAGGTAGCACTAACACAAAACGTTTTAACATTTTGAAAAGGGCATTGTAACTTTCCACATTTCTCATTTATTCCTATTTAGGCACATGCTTTTCAAGTAGCTAAATGGCTACTTTCTCTAATGGCTTATGTGTTCAGTCTCAAATTCAACAGCTGATCTTTTTATACCCAAGTACTCAGATATGCTAAAGGAGAAAGTCTCCCTCATTTATTGTATTTCTGTGTATCTACTCTGTGTTCAGGTGTCTGCAGAGGACAGAGAGGGCATCAGATCTCTCAGAGCTAGTACTACAGGTGGTTGTGAGCTGCCTGATTTGAATTCAGTTTGGATCCTCTGGAAGAGTGTCAGTATCTCTTTGTCTCTGGACCATCTCTCCAGATCCTAATTTCTTCTTTTAAAGGGCAATGTATTTCTTAAAAAAGTCATTACTCATATTTCAGTTGATCATCTTGATTTTTCTAGATTTGAACCACTTCCATGATACATATACATCTTTTCAGACAATTCTTCTTAATATTTAATTTAAGTGATAATTCTATAATACTAATAATAAAAATGTTCAGGATATCAACTCTTCTTACTTTATTGCTCTATCATAGTACTTTACCATTAATTATATACATTCAATTAGTTAAAGGTATCTTCTAGTTTATCTGAATTTATTTGAGTATAAGATGGTTTCTTGGTTGATCTCTTTATCTATTACCATTATTGGTCTTTTTTTTAAATCTGAGAATGATAGCTAAGATTTATTGCCTGCATAGTATATTTTATACACTTCTCTTCATTTGATGACTGACCACTTTGTCAGTGATCGGAACTGCTCAAGTGGTCTTAATTCAGAAAATGAGGTTCAATGTTACTACAGGGCTTGTTTGATGTCTACCTACCAATAACCAGGAATGTCCAGCTAAGCCTGGCTCTCACTGCTGAGCCGTGGATGGAGTCAGTGGCTGTTAAGATCCATTTTACTGGTTTCTTGGATAAGATATGAATTCCAGTGCTTTTGTTTGCTAGTGGTCAAGTTCTTTTCATCATGACTTCCTGGGTGCTTCTCACTAGTGACTCCCCCTCAAGGATATCCACAGCTACATTTATAATATGATTTCCTTTTCTTGCTCGGGCATTTTAGTGCTTCATGAAAACTAGAAAATGACTGAGGATGGATTGATTTAATTTCTATCACTTTGTTTCTTAACTCTTCATCCTTGCATCTTGAGTCTTCTTTCCCCTTCTGCTTTCTCCCTGTTACCAATTTCTACATTTCTAATTACATCAGGGATCATTTATTTATGTCATATTAATTCTGAAAAATGTAAATACATACCAGTTCTTTTGCACCAATTCCAAAAATTCCATGGCCACACTTTAATAAGACACGTTTCCATCTTTTGTTTCTAAATTCCAAGAGTCCTGAGAGCTCAGATCTTGTAAACAGTTATTCATTTTCTTACTAAAGTACAACAATTTCAGGAGCTGAAAACAATTCTTGGTATAAATACAGACAAAACAGTTACTTAATATCAACTTGTAGAGCCTAAGTTAATAGAGGCTAGTGGCATATTTAATTAGTTCTATTATATATTCAGTAAGTTTAAAAGCCATTCTATACCCTTAAAATGCCCACGAGTTTATGAAAGAATCAATAAGAATAACTTAAACCATCATTATTTAACTTTTGACAAGGAAAAGAAAAAGTCAATCATTAGAATTGATACATACTGCTTTAATTCCTCACAGGTCTGTGTATCATAGACAAGTATTCACTCACAGAACCACACCTTTGATGCAAAAAAAAAAAAAACCTCTTAGAGGTCAATAATATGATGTTCAAATTTGATAAAATGTAATATGTATCCCCTGAATCAAGCTATTACTAAGATTGTTTTAACTTTATAGAGTAAGAAGGGAAAAGAACCAGAAAGATAACAGACAAAGCATTGCAAACAGTATCAATTCTAGAGAGAAAGAAAGTCATGGATTTTGATGAACCAACTCTTATGTCTGCTGCTTTCACATTTTCAATTCCCACAACTCTGGACAGTATTGTAAGGAGACAATATTAACTTATTCTAGCCCTAAATTATGTAAGATTATTATATTATAAATTATTAAATTATTATACCTACTTATCATCCATCAAGAATACCTATATTCACATTGCTTCATTTGAATTCTGTCTCTGTGTGAACTTCAGCAGTTAATTATAATAAAGGAAGAGCAAATAAAACAAAGAAAATTAACCAGGTAATATATATAGGACCTCATCATACTGGAAGAGTGTCGTGTGGAATAAGTCTTCCATAGGACCTCAGCACACTGGAAGAGTGTGGCGTGAAATAAGTCTTCCATAGGACCTCAGCACACTGGAAGAGGGTGGCGTGAAATAAGTCTTCCATAGGACCTCAGCACACTGGAAGAGGGTGGCGTGAAATAAGTCATCCATAGGACCTCAGCACACTGGAAGAGTGTGGCGTGAAATAAGTCTTCCATAGGACCTCAGCACACTGGAAGAGTGTCTTGTGGAATACAGCACTGGAGGAGGAGAAGGGAAAGGCACTTGGACTAGACTGTGGCTGGCAAAACTGCCGTACTTGAACAGAGGTCAGTAGAGGATAAGAGGTGATAGCAAAACCAGAGCTGCCAAAGTCTGGGTTTATTTTGTCTTCTCTGTATTGTTTTGTAATAACTTTATGAAATCCAAACCTGGCCTTCTTTGAGTTACCAGGTTAGTCCACGCATAAATGCAACTTCACTTTTTTTTGAGTTCATGGTGAAAATTAGCTCCCTGCACAGGCCACTAATGAAATATCTCATGATGAACTATGCAAATAATAAAAATAATACAAATACTGTTGGTTTCGTGACTACTGATATTGTCACCAAAAAGCAAGTCATAGAAATATGTTTCATGTTCTTTAATAAATTTTAAAAAGTAAACATTGACATTTTGTTACAATCACATGAGCCATCCTATAAATGTTTTGAGAGTCTGAGGCATGTAAGAAAACACAGAGGCCCTACTAAAGACAAAGCTTTGGTTAATTTACAGAAAATACATCTTGCTCCCAGAATGAAGACTAGTTTGATTTTCTGTCTGTGAATATCTTCCAGAATGTCAAATTCTTACATTTTTAATAGGCATGCTCAAATTTTAGAAGAGCATAACAATTTGTTTTTTGTTGCAAAACAAAGCAGGACACATGGGTAGACTGACAACAGTTATGGAACAAAGCAGGACACATGGGTAGACTGACAACAGCTTTGGAACAAAGCAGGACACATGGGTAGACTGACAACAGCTATGGAACAAAGCAGGTAGCAGGGAGTTTGCTAAGTGAATAATTCCTGGTGTAAGAGAGAAGTCTTGTGACCTACACAAGGTGGCTTTCTGGATCTGTTTAAGCACAAATTAGAGATCAACATGACATCTTCAGCCCCTGGTTTCTTCCAGATTATATAACCAGCTGGGTATCAGGCCCCAAAGCAGAAATAACAGGATTCAGAAACAAACACTGAGGTCTATTTCTAACTATTCTACAGTTACTATTCTACAGTTAGTAACTATTATCAGACATATTCCTGTAGGTTCAGGTTGACAACTCTCACATTTCTTATTGATTATGAATATTTGGAGGTGTATTTCAGGGTACATTATGCATTCCTGTGAGTCAATAGGGGGAGCTCTCACATTGCTTTTATATGTATCTCATGAATAATAGAATTTGTTACTTTATAATCGCAAAGATTCAGGGAATTACCTTATTTCACTCAGGGACTCATAAGCAAAAGGCATCCCCATGTCCACCAGTGTGACATTAAGAAAGGCCATATTCTCAGGCTGCCAGTCATCCAGCAAAGCTCAGGCTGGTCTGTGTGAGCTATTTCAGGTAATTTTCGCTTTCTGTCTTGAGATGAAATTAAGGAGCAGTTTGATTTGTATTCTAATCTATAAGTTAAAAGAATCAGGGAAGGTTTATAGAGTTCAGTGCAAGAAGCCACCTCATTAGTACAACATGACTTGGTGTTGAACTCGCAACACAGCTAAAACCTGGCAGGTATGTCCAAATCATTATTATTTAATTACATATTTCAGAGGGCTGGGTTCTCTGTGTTTTATTTGTATCCCTTGGTGTGTTAGATGTAATGTGTCACCTTTTGTGGCGTATAAAAGCAGTGATTATTACTTCTCTAGGATATTTGCTTTCTTCTGTTTATCAGACTTTTCTTAATGCCAATTAGCATAAAAAACAGGTTTGGTAACTGTTAACTTTCAAAGGAATCTCATATATTAGTGTAATATAAAATAAAAATGAGATACAATTTTAATAGACTTTTTTTCATTAAGGCTGGGACTTATACTTCAGATGGGATTTTAATGCTCACTGTGATTTATCTCTACTTTATCTAGGGGTTCGTGGTGGCCATCAAGGAACTGTTCATAGGCTTTGGCCATTATCTTCCCAAACACAACTATATTTTAAAATGTGGAAAATAAGGGAAATGAAAAAATCTTACATGGAAGATTACATAAAATACATGCCTTTCCAAGCCATTGAGATATATAAACAACTCATTAAAACCTTAAAAAGCCAAGAGAAGATACAAAAGATTCTTTTATTACAATGAAATTCTGAAAAGAAGTGTTTTTCTCTCAAAGAAGTATGATTTCCCTTTACATCTAAATAAAAATCTAGGTTAAATATGTGTATGTTTAAATATTTTTAAATAACATCATTCAAATATTTTCCTTCATAAGAATCAGCAATGGGGCAAAAACACAGAAAAATAAACATGTTTGGCAGCCAGGAAGCTTATTTTTTTTTAAATGAAAGTGGAGTCTTTTGTTTTTTACTGGAAGGGTTTTCTTTTTATGTCAAATGAAATTTTAAGATCACCTATGAGTTTGGAACCAAATCCTTCGCTGCCAAATCCGATTCCAATCCTTAGAATCTGTTTTTGTAATTCTGCCAGCTATGCACTAACTTTAAATAGGTAGCCAGACGTATTGGCAAAAAAATATATGTGGTTAATCAAATAAAACTATGTAGCAGTTTGGAAGCAATCAATCAACTTTCAGAATCTTTTAAGCATGAAGCTGCCGTGAGGACAGCAGACGGGCAGTGAAATATCGCAATCAAGCTGCGCACGCATCTGGTTTTGAATTTATCTTTTTTGTTTTTAAGTTTTCATAGACTTTCGTTTTAACTATGAATTTTATAAGATTTTGAAGAAAAGAAAAACCTGGCAATGTGCAGCAAGCAAATACAGAAACTAGCTATGCAATTGGAAGGCGGAACATGTATGAGCACTGCCAATCTGAGCTTCGCTAGCTCGACCTCATGGCTATTGCTCTAGATAAGATACTTTGGAATGACTGACATCATTTTCTTCTGAAGAAAAATATATGAAGAAATTTAAAAACTTACTTTTGTGTTGTTAACTTGATTACATCTGTTTCGAAATAAAAGAGTGTTGTTTTAAAATCAATCCAGATATCAGAACACAAACATATTTCAACCTTTGCAGCCTTATATTTAAAATAGTTCACATAAGAAAACATATTTTTCTTTTTAATCACGACCCCAAAATAGTATTTAATAAATGAATTGTATGTGAACCTTCAAGTTACACCATAATGCTTTAAGACTTTAGTTTGGTGGGTGCTCTTTGTTCTAACCATAAATATAATAAGTTTGTAATTTAAAAACTTAGCCTATGGGTGAACAATCCGGCATCATCCAAACAAAATGATGTCATCAAATAACAGAGCTCAGGTGCTGCACAGTCAAGCTCCTTTTCACCGTCGGAGGTTCCTTTCACTGAATCTGACTGATACACAAGTCAAGGCTGAATTGGGTACTGGCTAATATCATTAACTCCTGACAAGCTCTGTTTCTTTATGTGGCTCTTGTGTGCACGTGCAAGCGTGTGCATACACATGCACATTGGCATGGGTGTTCATCATGGTAGTCTTTTGTTATATACTAAAGTCTAGTTTATATCTTCTCTTTTTCTCATGTGTTTTGTTAAACATTGCCAGACTTGGTTTGGGATGAAAAAAAAAATCTAAGGATTATTTCTGAAGTAGAGATACAGAGTCATTTAGGAAATGCCTTGTCAACAGTGATGAAGTTGCTTTGTTTTTAATCCTTTGACATTTTCATAGATCAGTACAATGAATCTTGACCACATCCAGCCCCCATCCCCTCCTCTAACTCCCCCTTATCCCGGCTCTGTACCAGTGTAGCTCCCTCCTAATTTCATGTCCAGGAAGATCTCTCTCTCCCTATAGGCTAGTTTTCATAGTGCCATAAGGTAGAAAGAGAGAGGAAAGACATCATTGGTCTTTCCCAACCCTGGAACCCTGCACGCCCCAAGCCCAACCTGTCCAGCAGATGCAGTCAGTGCTATGATAGTGACAAGACTGTTTATAGTGTTAACCAACTGCTCTCTTCATTGGGTCTGAGGCCTGCTGCAAAGAGGGAATTTATGCCTGGTACTGTACACAGAGTTAGAACACATAATCACAGACAGAAGGGGAGAACCTATTGTTCTTATCTTGCTTGATGGTCATGCTGTCAAACCACCTTCTAACTATTTATGTCCGTAGACTTGTGCTGCTCTCTCAACCTTAGTGGGGGAAGGTTCTTACTGAATTGGGTAATGACTAATACAGAGGTGCAGAACGACTGGCATTACAGAGAATGTTCAGCCTTAGAGGGGGCGACATATCTCATGCATCACCAGCCACTAAAGAAATCTTGGGAGAAGAGGAGACAAGAACGTAAACGCCAGAGATGCGGAGGAGTCCTGTGAAATGCTGTCTTCTGGGTACAAAATGACTGTTGCACGGTTGAAGTCATGGTGGCTATCACTACCTGCATAAAACCTGCACAGGGGTCAAAGCAGTTCAAACTTCCTGCCTGGAAGGGAAAGGAGTTGCAGGGGGCCATCCCTGGCTGAGGAGCTATTGACAGATGATGGTTGGAGTTGCAGGGGGCCATCCCTGGCTGAGGAGCTATTGACAGATGATGGTTGCCAGAGAAGGGAGAGTCACTTTTCTTTGGAGGTGTGGTCACTGGTATGTTGCCCATGCCCCAGGGGATGACCCCATACCCATGTGTACATGGGCAGAACTAACTGGATTTAGTCAAATAAATAAATAAAACATAATTTCAAAAGTCACCAATATTTGTTTTTGAGAAATGTGCAAGGCGATGTTAGGCATGAGGTTGATTTCACAGGGAAAAGAAAATTTCAGATGAAGTAGCTGCTGTGTGGGGTAAACACAAATATGCCTGACGAGTTAATATGCTCTTTATCCCTGTGATAAAAAAGCAGCATTATTATGTGAACAGAAGAGCTGATTATCATAAATAAATTCAGGATAAAACAATAAGTCAGAGTAACTAACCCACCCTACTCCCGCTCCCCACCCTCGCCCTTGGCTGCCCCAACTACCAAGAAGAATTTGCTCAGAACTGAAAGAATTCTCTCTCCACTCAGACTGCCTTGCCTTCTAGTGCTTTCACTTCCTGCCTAGGCTGTATTACCCTCTTCTGTATCCCTACCAAAATCTCCAGTATCCCTACCAACATGGTTGTAATAGCTCTTGAATGTTTTTCATGTATGTTTAACGCATATCACTTTGTTTTAGACTCCTTGATGGTAAGAACACCTCCTCGTCATTTCATGCACAATTGTTCCTACAAAGCCTGCCTGAAGGTTAAGTCTAGATAGGATACACACAAAACTAACACTCTCCGTGTAAACCCATCTCTACATGAGAGCAGCTACAGAAGCAGCTTAGCTGACCAGGGTCGGTGAAAAGTAGCCTCATGGTGAGAGGAGAGTTGACAGACAAATGATAACTTTCATATTTCAGGAACACACATTTGACATTCAGGAAGGAAACTGTCAATAGGTCACAAAGGTCTGAAAAGAGAATACAGTCGGGATCAAGAGGGAGTCATTCATGCTCAGCTCCTTGAGGAGCTGATGGAGTATTTGTACCTACTTTCAAGGAATAGAGGAATTTTGACTTTTAGAAGTTCTAAATGATGGACCCATGCTTTCGTTTTCTCTTAAGGACTTGTTTTATTGTTTATATGGGTGTGTTTGTGGGGGGTTTGCGCATCGGTGCGGTGTCTAGAGAGTCCAGAAGAGGGTGTCAGAGCCCCTGAAGCTGGAGTGACAGATGATTCTAAGCAAAGTGAGGTAGTTGCTAAGAACTGAACTTAGACTCTGCAGGAACCCTACACGCCATTAGCCATCTCTCCAGTGCCACCTTAAAAAGTGTGCATTTTTTTTTAATAAAATACCCCAGTAGTCAAGAAAACACGTGACTAAGCCACAAACGATACTCAGCCCTTCTGTATGATCTCTAACAGGAACTTCATTCAGAACCTCATCTACATGTCAAGCTTTAGACATCACACTTTCTACATGACAAATTCAGACCCCAGCTTGTACTTGAATGTAAAGTTTTCTACCACGTTTGCATTGTAGGGTATGTGTTTATGGCTGGTTCCTGCACGTCTGTCCGCAGAATGAGAAAACCTCAGATCTGTTCAGACCTGGATGACAATAAGAAGCGTTCAACTGGGAAAATGTGACCTTACTACTCGGGTTTGAATCTGCGTCTGCCAGCAGCTTGTTTTTCTGACCTCTAGAACTTCCTTTGAGTCTGATAAACACAAAACTAAGCTGAGAAAAAAGGGGTATTTATGGCAGCACCTCTGGATAACCATAAAGCCGCTCTGCTCAAGTGTTTTTGCAGTGACTGGTGGGGGTGGAATGCTGGGAAAATAACAGCACTGGAAACAAAGCAGGCCGGGTTTATCTCAACTTTTTATATCCAACTAAAGCACACTTCACCTGTGAATAGTGATTATTAAGTTTCTTTCAAGGGAATGGGGCCTGAGAGTCATGAATGCTGCAGGTGTGAACTCCTAGGAGCCTTTTCTTTGAGGGAAAGAACGTTAATCATTATTCATGGGTGAGATAGTCTATTTATTCTACAGCAAGAAAGAATTCCTGTTTTATCTTCTTAAAACACGAGACCTTCAATTTTGTAAGCCTCACAACAATGAAAGATTCTCTCTTAGAATTATGCTTATAAAAGGCTTGTTTTTAAACCCCCCCATTTTTAAATACTTGAATTTCTCTGCATCACTAAAAATGTGAATAACAATGTATGGTTAGTTGGCCATTAATTATTTATTCAATAAACTTTCCATAAACACCTGGTAAATCCAGACTGATATTAGTATCTCAGAATGCAGACCCACTCCAGTAAGACAAACACAAGGCGGTAACTGCAAGGGATGTTGTTAGAGTAAACAAGTCATTGGGTATTGTCTAGAAAGCTCCAGTTGGGTTTAGATTTTAATTCATTTGAAAAGTAATTGACAGAAGACTTCATAGCTATTATATCACTTGTCAAGCTCTTCCATGATATAACTATATCATCTCATATTTTTTCATTCAATTTCTCAGACATCGAAAGTATGTTTGAAATCCACATATATTTTAGATTGATCTTTCCTTTCATTTTTCTTATTTAAATTTCTTCTTTCTATTTGACCATGTAGGTCAGGCTGATCTCAAGCTCATGGCAGCCTTCCTGCCTCAGTTTCCTTAGTGCTGGGATTACAGCCATGCACCTCCATGCACGGCCATGCACCATCATGCACCGCCACCACCGCTATGCACCACCACGCACAGCCATGCACCACCATGCATCTCCATGCACCTCCATGCACTGCCATGCACTGCCATGCACCACCATGCACCACCATGCACCTCCATGCACCGCCACGTACTGCCATGCACCTCCACGCACAGCCATGCACCGCCATGCACCACCATGCATCGCTATGCACCACCACACATCGCCATGCACTGCCATGCACCTCCATGCACCTCCACGCACTGCCATGCACTGCCATGCCCAATTTGCCCATTTTCTCTTGCTTTGCTTCGGGCAGTACAATACCTGTAGCATTACTTCTTTCAATTCCTTCTGTAATTGCAGACCATTCATGAATCAAATGTCAAAACCACTTTAATTTTTAAATTTGTCTTTGATTTTTTATCATTTCTGATCAAAAAAGCAAATTAAAAAGTGAAAAACCCTTGATTCTACAACCAGATAGCCTTCAAAATATATACTGTGGAGTTGGAAGCTAATTCTTCCCCACAGCGGGATAAGATAGAAATAAGCTATAGAACTGAAACTTTTAAGTCAAACAACCAGTAATTAGAAAAATTACAAAATCAATTAGAAGAACTGTAAGTATTAGAGGAACAAGTGTGACAAATAAGTAGGTTCTTATTTAGTTTAGCCCTAGTAGCTATTGACATAGCAAATGATAGATTTAAGGTACAGATTAGCCTCACATCCAGATCACTAGTTTTACTCTAAGTAATAAAGCCTCAGCTTTAATTTTGAGCAAAGAATGGACACTGATGTCTTGAATTATAAACCTAGTAAGAAGTCATTGAAGTCTAGAGAAATTTTGTATTAAAAATTTATTTCATCTTAACTAAATTAAATGAGTATATAAATCTGTTTGCAATTTCTTCTAATTTGTTTGGGAGAAAAAGCCACATTACAGCCAATAGGCAATTAAAAATTTGGTCAAGCTAGTGAAAAAGCCAATTCTTTCATTTGGAGGAGTGAGGTCTTTAGCCACCAAGACTCCAGAAACTATGCCTTTGTCTCCCATTAGAAAGCCTTTTTACCATGGGCTGCTTGCGACATCAATTTACCACCACAGGGGATAATGTGTTCTCATATTTTGTCATTCATCTGTGTGGAGAATGACAAGAGAATTCTCAAGGCTCTGCCAAACCACAGGATGTAAAGCCAGAGAGAAGTCACAAATAACAACTCCTGGCCAATCATGCTAGTGCACTTCCATTTGCTAAGAAAATATGTTCACTAAAATGTGGCAAGTTGAAGCATCCAAAGATCAAGCTATACCTGTCCATGTGGTCAAGACACAAAACACAGCCTCAGAATCCATCCAGCTTCCTCCAGCCTTAAGTCCAGTGGCTTCTTGTTGCCATTACTGGATTGAGGTAGATTTGTTTTCCTAACTGTTCTGTGTGAGTGCACCTCTCTACCCTTGGCAAGATATCTGCTCCCTCTCTCTAGCCTGTTCCCTTTGGCAATAAGAGCTGAATCTATTTTTAGGTCCTGCCTATTCTTTTGACTGTCTCAGTCTTGGTCCTGAGAGAGAGGCTGGGAAACTGTCAGAACTGTCCCGGTGTGTGTCTTTCCTACTCCAGGAGAATTCTACTTTCCCCATTTAAAATCTAGGTGGGAAGCGAGTTCCACTGTTGCTCTCTTCAGGCTCCATCGTGTCCCAGACCAGAGGAAGAGGATTGCTAAACTTTTGGTCTATATTTCTCTATACTCTAAGGAAAAGTTCCCAGCAGCTTCTGCAACAACTTTCTCAAAGTGAAGTAGAAATTGCTCTCAAATGCTGGTTATAAATGTGTAATCTGAACTCCAGCCACTCGCAGGGCCTCAGAAGAATTTACGATGTGCTAAATATTTCCTTTGTTCTTCCTAGTGGTAGCCTGCTGCAGCAATTAGAGGGCAGCCCACTCCGCATGCAAACGCTGAGGTTTTATAAAGCATCTCTGATAACTGCTCCACCGGCTCACAGAGCCTCCAGCCCAGGGAGCAAGATTTTCCTTGCGGTGAAGAATTAAGAATCTTTAATTTCCTTTCAAGATCTTAGTTTCGGAAACATGTTCAAAAGTGTTCTTCCTCCATCCTGGAGCCGTTTCATTGTCCCTGTAAAGGGCAGGAGAAGAGGCCAAAGTGACTGCAAGAAGGCAGTGGAAGACTCCATTCTCAGGCTGTGAACACCTCGGACCTTTTCAAACCATAGAAAGGCCCTTTGTGCTGCTATCAAAAACACCTCTGACCTCCTTTTTCTTATTTTCATAGAAACTGACAGCTCAGTCCCATCCTTCATAAAACAGAAAAAAAATCTACCAATCCTATCCTCTTCAGAAGCCAGACACGATTAATCAGCAGCAGGAGGCAGCATGGCTTCAATTAGCTTCATAGTGTACAATAGATTCGCAGTCATGCGCTCTGTGTGTTGGCTTTAGTGCTGGACACTATTTTAAATGCTGGACATTTAACATAACATTCTATGAGGATGTTACTGTCCCCACCCACATTCAGTCCTGAAGAAATTGAAGAAGAATATAACTTGGCCCAGATCATATTTACACAGTTAGAAGAACTGGAAGTGGTTCCAAGACAAAGGATTTTAAGAGTTAACAGACAGGTGTACCACTAACTTCCTGTGTAATCCCAGCAAAATTACTAAGCTTCTCAGTGCCACAAATTCACCATCTATAAAATGGGATTATCATAGGAGTCATGTTACAGGGATTGTGTGAAGGGTAAATAAATACTGCATTAGCACTCAGTACAATGACAGGCACAGAAAATGCAGTATAGATAGACCTATTAATAATTCACACATGAGGGTTCTGGAGGGGTGGCTCAGCAGCTAAGAGGTTGAACTATTCTTGCAGAAGACCTGATGTTTTCTAGTTCCATCTATTTACATGCAAATTTCAATATGTCATTTTTTTAAAAAACTATTTTATGTATTTATTAAGTATACAATATTCTGTCTGTGTGTCTGCCTGCAGGCCAGAAGAGGGCATCAGATCTCATTTCAGATGGTTGTGAGCCACCATGTGGTTGCTGGGAATTGAACTCAGGACCTCTAGGAAGAGCAGGCAATGCTCTTAACCGCTGAGCCATTTCTCCGAAGTCCTCAATATGTCATTTTTTTCAGCTGAGTAGTACTCTACTGTGTAAATATGCCACATTTTCTTAATCCATTATTTGATTGAAGGGCATCTAGGTTGTTTCCAGGTTCTGGTAATTATAAACAATGCTGTTATGAACATAGTTGAACAAATGTATTTGTAGTATGATTGAGGATCTTTTGGGTATATGCCCAAGAGTGGTATTGTTGGATCCTTAGGTAGGTTGATTCCCAATTTTTTGAGAAACCACCATACTGAATTCCAAAGTGGTTGTACAAGTTTGCATTCCCACCTGCAATGGGTGAGTGTTCCCCTTACTCCGCACCCTCAAAAGGGGAAGAAGAGGGGAGAAGGGAAGAGGGAAGGAGAACTTGAGGGAATGGGATAGTCGAGATGGAGGAAGGACAGAGATGAGAGCAAGGAAAAAGATATCTTGATTAAGGGAGCCCTTATGGGGCTAACAAGAAACCTGGCACTAGAGAAAGTCCCAGAAATCCACAAGGATAACCCCAGCTAAGACCCTAAGCAATAGAGGAGAGGGTGCCCAAACTGGCCTTGCCCTGTAGTCAGACTCATGAATATCTTATATATCACCATAGAACCTTCATCGAGCAACTTATGGAAACAGAGACAGAGACCCACATCGGAGCACTGGACTGAGCTCCCAAAGTCGAGTTGAAGAGTGGGAGGAGTGAGGATATGGGCAAATAAGTCAAGACCATGATGGATACACCCACTGAAATAGTCTACTTGAGCTAATAGGAGCTCACCAACTCCAGCTGGACAGGGAAGGAACAAACATAGGTCAAAACGAGTCCCTTTGAATGTGGTTGACAGTTCATGGCTGGAGCAGTAAGATTTATCCCTATTGCTTGTACTGGCTTTTGGGAACCTATTCTCTTTGGATGATACCTTGCTCAACCTAGACACAGTAAGGAGGGCCTTCGACCTTCCCCAAAGCAATGGGCCTTACCCTCTCTGTGGAGTGGATGGGGGCTATGAGGGTAAGAGGAGGGAGGGAATGGGAGGAGGGGAGGGAGTGGGAACCTCGGTTTGAAATGTATGAAGGAAAAAGATAGTTTTTTCTCTTTTTTAAAAAAATAAAAATAAAACAATGAAAAAAGAAGAATGAAACTTCCAGGTAAATAGATGGATTTAGAAACAATTATCATGTGTGAGGTAACCACAGACAGGAAGACAAACATTGTGTATTTTCTCTTACATGCAGGTGTTAAGGTTTTTTGTTTTAGTTTTCTCGGTTTGGTTTTGGTTTGGGGTTTGGTTTTTCAAGATAGGGTTTTTCTGTAGCTTTGAAGCCTGTCCTGGAACTAGCTCTTCTAGACCAGGCTGGTCTCAAACTCACAGAGATCCTCCTGCCTCTGCCTCACAAGTGCTGGGGTTAAATGTGTGTGCCACCACTGCCCAGGAACAGGTGTTAGGTTTTAAGCTTTAGACACTCGTGTTTCATTCAGAATTTTGGGGAAGTAGGCAGCTGGGAAGGGACCAAAGAGAAGGAGGAGATTTTCCAAGAAAGGGGAGATAAAATATAGTGGAATATAGTGTCATAATGGGGGAAATAGAATACAATATTGAACGGGGAGGGAACTAGGACAGGGCAGAGGAAACCACACAGGAACCTGCTGCTGCAGAAGTGTCTTCAAACATACATGCTGGTTCTAGCAGGTCTGTCCTTGCCAGGTCTGCTTCTGTTGATTGATCTTTCTCTTCACTGTTAGTTGCGTTAGCTTGATGCTTTTACTACTGGGTGAGTATATGTCAAACACTGTGAATTTTATGATTCTGTTTCTAGAATTCTTATTGTCCCTCAAGTAATCTTATTTTATGTTCTGACATGCAGAGATATTTTTAGAATGACTTAGGGGATTTATTTTTGAGCTTTACTAGCATGGGTCCAGAAGAGCTTTCAGCACAAGAATGATTTAGCTTCACAACCGATGCAATGTTTCCTGAGGAGGCTAAGTCCCACATACTAGACCTCTAGACTCTTACTGCAAAACAACCCATTCCTTGCCCTCTGTGAGCTTTCGGGGAAATTCTTTTGGACATTTCCTCCTAGTATTTCATTTCCTGGATTCACATAGTTTCCTCTAATATATAAAATCCAGAGAAACACTTAAGAGACCTTTGCTATGGATTACTCAAATTGTCTTTTTAGCTACCTTGACCCACCCAGACTACCAACTCTCTCTCCCACTGAACAAGACAGTCAATCTCCCGTTGGCTCACCCTCACCATTCTGTGAATGAGACCTCTCTCTAGTGGGGCACTTGCAGCTCACCTCATTCATTTCTCCTCTCAGAAGTCACTGGCCTATGTTGCCCATGTCTGGTCATGAACTTACTTTTATAAATTTTCCCCCGTCTCCTAGTGATTTAAGATAGAAGGATGAATTCTTTCTAAGTTACAAAGACCTGTAGAGCACTTGAAACGCACTTTGCTTAAAAAGAGTTATTGTATTGTGTGGTGGTTTGAATGAGAATACTCCCCATAAACTCATGTATTTGAATGTTTTATCCACAGTTGGTTGACTGTGTATGTCAAGTGTATGGGAAGGATTAAGTAGTATATATAGCCTTGTTGGAGGTGGTGTTTCATTGGGAGTTGGATTTTGAGGTTTTAAAATGTCACATCATTCCATATTTTCTCTCTTTCTCTCTCTGCCTCAACTCTTAACTACTCTTCCAGCACCATGCCTGTCTGCCTGTTTCCATGTTTCTTGCAATGATGGTCATGGACTAACCTGTTGAAACTGTAAGTAACCACCCAAATTAAATGTTTTCTTTTATGACCAAGTTGCCTTGGTCATGGTGTCTTCTTACAGCAATAGAAAACTAACAAAAACATATTAGAAATACAAAAGAATTAGAGTTCCATTCTCTGCCAACCTCTCAAATCTCAGGTGATTTTCCCAGGGAAGTTTATATAGGTAATGAACCCAGTTTAATGAGGTAACAGTTTTATTTCTTGAATATGAGTCTAAAAGTCTAATGATAAATTTGTTCATTTTTCATTTTGACATACTTTCTTCATGTTCTTTCTAAACTTTTCTTGGAAGCAACTGCATGTGGTTTTGCTTATCTTGAAGCCAGTAGTTTCCATTTTTAATTATGTTTGACTAGACTCTCTCGTGATATCCTTCATTGGACTTCCCCCAAAGATTCACTTGCAGTACTCGTTCAATACAGTAGTAATTATGGGATATTCTCTTTAAACCTACTTTTGAGATTCCTGCTAAGTCATCCATCCAGTCACTCTTTATTGAGACAAGCCATTACGTATCTCACGTCCTTTAACTACAGCGTTCCATTCATAACAAGAGAGCTCTCTGCGGTCTGAAAGTGGAGCTATATTTCTCTTCCTCCCCATTATCCAACAGGAAAGAGGAATCTCTTTTTCTTGTACATTCACTGGGTTCCAGCAAACATTTCTCCTCATCAAACTATCCACAACTATGGCATTTGCCTTTTTCCCGGAGAAACTATGCAGGCATGGCGGCATACCCCTATAGTCCAAGTTCAAATATTTGCAATACATAAACAGAAGCACCTCCATTTTCAGGCCACACCACGCTGTGAATATTGTTTTAAACCGACACACACGAGGGGAACTGTTGCTGTCAGGATCGAGCTACTCTTAAGCAGAGTATGAAGAGAAGTGCATCCTGGGAAGAGAGGAAAATTGGTGCTGTTCAGGGCAGGGAGCACAGAATGTGTGCCAGGAACCAGGTTAATGGCTACCATCTGTGATGGATAATATTGGCATTCATCTTGATAGACTTTAGAATCGCCTCTGGATAAGCCTATGAGGGATTATTTAGATTAGGCTAATTGAAATGAGAAGATCCACTTTAACTGTGGGTGGCAACAATCCATGGGCTTGGATTGACATAAAGAACAGAGATTGAGCTCTGGTCTCCACTAGCTTTCCTGACTGCAGACATCCTTCCTTAAGTTTGATTTAGACATTGTGTTCCAGCACTGAGGCAAAAAGTAAATGCATTATGCATCTGCAGGAGGGTAAGGCCTGCTGGTTCTGCTTCACTAAATTCTTGCTTCCAGAATAGTCATTGTCGTCTATAGGGGATGTGTGTCTGTGTGTGTGCGCACATGCATGTGCATGCATGAGTGTGTGCACATACTTGTATGTATGTATATTGATTGTTGCTACTGGGAAAATTTATATTTCTTGGAATTATATTGTTCTACAAGTCAAGTAGAATACATGATCAGTGAAGGAATTTCCCATCCGAAGCTTCTAATTTCTTCCTTGTGTTTGTTCTGATAGATGATCACTCTTTCCTTCATGACAACGTTCTTTTAGCCATCCCATCCTAAGATGAATTCAGTTTGACTGGGATCCAAGGTCTTTCAAACGTTCTGCTTTGTACATTTTCAAACTTGCAATGACTTTCTTTTCCTTACAAAGCTGTACCCCCCCCCCCTTGAAGGCTCCTAAATACCAAACATTTCTCTGGTCACTGAGCTTAATCAATACCTCAGTGTTCTTTTTTTCCTTTATCTGTAGTTATGGTTCATCTTTTTTCTTTCCTTGTTCAATTAATAATAAGCCCTCAGATTGATGTCTATTGTTCCCAATGTATGCCCATGGAACATACATTATACAGTATAATTATTGTCAGGATATTAATGTTCTAGAAATGGAATAATTTGATGGGGAATGGTTCTAGCCTCTCAGGCTAATAACCACACCCCGCCATTAGCCATTAGCTAATTATTCCGCCTCTTCATTAGCCATTAGCTAATTATTCTGGGTTGGACCATCAGGTCCCAATTAGCTATAAAAGGTTGGGTTTACATGGGAAGCTCTCTCTGCGGATTGTGGTTGATACACACGCGGAATCCAGGGTCTGGTATTGTATTCTTTACCTTTATTAAAATAGATATATTAAAGATAGCTGGCTTGGGCAATAATTAATTGAAACCAACACGTGGCCCC
>JAQHUG010000002.1:16171491-16182958 GCA_028555095.1 Dicrostonyx torquatus
TCTGTCTCTGTCTCTATGGTGCTGAGATGATAAGTGTTTTTCACTATGCCTTGTCTTTTTGCATGGAGAATGAAGCAGATCCTCATGAGATCCTCATGCTTATGTGATGAACACTTCCCTAGTTGATCCACCTTGACAGCATCCATCAACATAGCATTTAAAGAAAGCAGTGCCAACACAGTGAAGGAATGGCGGAGACATATCTTCTTAATTTCCAACCTAGATTTGTGTACAGGTTCAAGACTCCAGCACAGCCAGGCACCAGGTATGAGGAAAGACCTGTTGTTTACTTAGCATGCTAGAATCATCAATGGTGGCCAGTGATGCAAGGTTTCCCCTCCTAGAAAAGTCTCTCTGCCTTTGCCATGTATCTAGACTGATGTTTCTCTTTTATCACTTGCTGGACCGCAAATGAGAGAGCAAACTGGAGCCAATGGACTTAGTTCTTACCTTTGGAGAGGGACCAAGGAATGAGAAAGTTGACTCTGTGCCCAGGAAGAAGTCAACCTGAAGAGCCAACAGTTATCAGAAAGACAGAAGCTAATAAGTGGAAAGTCAACTCATTTTTCTGTTTTACTGAGTGCCGAAGGCCATCTTTTAAACTCTGTGTAACTCTAGTTGGCATCAGCTCCTCCCTGTTCCTTCTCAGAGCATCTGCTGGGCTCAAGTTCTGCCTTTTCCATCTTTATCTCAAGTCTCAACCTTCTCTTCAGATCCAAATTGGCTTCCACCAGAAAGGAAACACAAAGTAAAACAAAACAAAACAAAACAAAACATCAACAAGAAACGAGATTTTTAAGATAATGGAAGAGATAATTTCAACAACAAAACAACCAAACCCCAGCAGTTCTACTTTCTTTGACATTGCCCCTCCTCTCTGCTCCTCTTCATCATGTCCTTTCCTGTTGTGGCTGCCCAGCTTTTCCTTCCTCTTCTCCCCTCTCATTCCACCTTCTCCTTTCCTCTCCCTACTCACACAAGGAAGAACAATTCCACAGGAGACCCATCTAATACAACCAGTTGCTCATGGTTCTTATCCAAACAGGTGGGCCTAGTGGAAAAGGAGAATTCTTTTTGTTGACTTGTAAGCTCCATTTTCTTTAGCTCCATTAGTTTACCTGCTTTCCTTTTTGCCCTCAGAGGGGTAGACGGGGAGAAACTAGCAAGCAGCAGACAAGGTTTGTTTTCATGGTTAAACTGTCCACTAAAGGTGGGACGGAGGGAAACCCAGGGTTTCTGTCTCCAGCACTGTACAGTGTGTTTTCTCTGCCTTGGCCCCCATGTTAGTGTGCTGTGTTCAAGGCTATCACTCAAGCACCCAGAATCCACAGAGTTCACATTCTGAACACGGGTCTTTCCACTGAGTGTTTCATAGGGGATCCTTTGGCAGCTTCCCCCAAGGTCTTAAAAACTGTCATGTGAACATATTACCTTTCAAAATTTCTGAAATGATGATAAATTGGAAGAATTTTTACCATGGTTAAACCATTTCCTCACTTCAAAATTACAAAAGAGTAGGGCGCATGGAATCCATACCTCCTATGACCCGCGCACTTACTTGTCAAGCCCCAAAACAGAGATGAATCTAATATGTGATCTCTTACTTTGGAATTTACACAATGAACTCAGTGCAATTGTGGACCCCAAAGTGGAGTGAAGCAGTGAGGCTGGCTCTACAATTTGAGATTAGTGAAAAATGAAAATGTAAGAACCTTTGTTCAAAAAGTAAAGAAAAAAAATTAAAGGAACTAAAATAAAAACGTGGTGTTTTGTTTGTTATCTAATAAAGCTTGTCTGAAGATTAGAGGGCAGAGCTAAGCTACAGAGTTAGCCATAGTTGTGAGGCAGTGATGGCACACACCTTTAATTCCAGGACTCCGGAGGCAGAGGCAGACAGATCTCTGTGCGTTTAAGGCCACCATGGGCCACAAGAGACTGAATCAGTCTAAAACAGAAACAGACCTCACACCTTTGATCACAACACTTGGAATCGCACATCATTAATGCTAACACTAGCGAGGTAGAGACAGGAGTGATACGGCTGGATGGAGAGAGGAATATAAGGCAGGAGGAGACAGGAACTCAGGGTATTCTGCCTGGGCATTCCATCTGAGGATATACAGAGACAGGGTACCCCATTCAGCCTGCAGATTTTATAGAGGTAAGAATTAGAGGCTGGCAGCTCTACTTCTCTTATCTTTCAACCTTCACCCTCTAATGTTTGACTCTGGGATTTTATTTAATAAGACTAATTAGGATTGCATTACATAAGCAAAGCTCTTTCATTCTTTTAGGTACTCTCAGTAAACTTGTGATGGTATTTCTTTACAATTTGGTGTTCCACAAACAGTTAACAATTAAATGACTAACATAAATTATGCTTGTATGGTACAGTACCAGCATTAAAAGCACAGCACACAAATGTAAAAGTATTCAATATACATATGAAATAACAAAAACCAGTTTCATTTTAATAGTTTTCATATATCAACATATTTTATTCTTACCAGGACAGTGAAACCACTGTATGTTCACACAAATACACATACATACAGACACACAGACACATACACACATAAACACTCACATACACATATACACTCAAACATTCAGAGAGACACATATACACATAAGCACACACAGATATGTACACAGTCACACAAAAGACACAAACACTCATAAACACACACACATACACACATACACACACTTATACACACTCACACACATATCCACCCATACACACACTCTCTCTCTCTCAGATATACACACATACAGACACATACACACATTCACACACAGATACACGCAGGCACACATACATACACACATACACACATATACACACATATACACATAAACACACATACATGCACACACTCACATATACACATGCATACACTCACATACATATACATACATGCACACACTTACTTGCTGATATGCCTGCATTCTTGCTACTCCTCCCTACCCTAAACTTATCACGTAGAAGGAAGGACTGAGGTGAAATGCTCACATAGCTTTCTTTGGCTTGTGTCTAGTAATGAACTACATCAGGGAAGCACCACAAATAAGAAATTACATGAAGAGACGCTTTGGTCATTGCATTTCTTCAGATACCATTGCCTTCCTTCTGTGCTTAAAGCATTTTCTGAGTCTAAGTGGAAAATATGACCCCCTCTCACCTCTGCCTACACCCTGGCTTGGACATAACTTGTATTCCCAAACTCAGAGTTCCTCTGGATTCCTGTGCTCTGCGAATTCACTGGAATTGACAAGAGCAGTGAGTACGGCCTGTATTAGGCATTACCCCCTTACCCTCCCATCCACATGTGCGTGTTCAGTCTTCTCATTAGACAAGTCTATTTGAGACACAGGTTACCAAAATATTAAAAATTTCAGAATGGTGATAGGAGACTTTGACATAAGAAATGGGGAGTTTGGCCCTTCTGTGTGTGGGGTGCTGTGCAAGTGCTCCAACCATTGGCCAGGGAAACTGCCTGCCATGTGGACAGCGTAGAATGTCCCTTTCACCCTTGCTTCCCACTCACCCTCACCTACCATGCCATTTCCTTAAAACTGTCCTGAACATCTCACCATGCTTTCCTTCCCATAGTCCCATCTTATTCCAAATTTGCTCTTCATCCTTGAACCTCTTGTACTGCTTAGCCACCTGTCTTAGTTATGGTTTTTATTACTGTGAAAAGACAGGATGACCACAGCAACTCTTAGAAAGGAAATTCTTTAATTGGGCTAGTTTACAGCTTCAGAGATTTAGTTCATCATTATGGCGAGAAGCATGGTAGCATGCAGGCAGACATGGTGCTGGAGGAGGAGCTGAGAGTTCTACATCTCGATTCTCAAGCAACAGGAAATGAACTTTCCCATATTGGGCTTAACTTAGGCATATAGGAGGGCTCAAAGCCCAGCCTCCCAGGGACACACTTCCTTCAACAAGGCCACACTGACTTCAACAATACCACACCTCCTAATAGTGCCATTGATTAATAAAGTAATTACTTTGGGCCTATAGCAGGGCAGAGCTAGGCCGGAAAAACTAAACTGAATCCTGGAAGAAAGAAGGCAAAGTCAGGAGACTCCGTGGAGCCACCAGAGGGAAAAGATGCAGTCGCAAATTGCCATCTGGAACCTTGCTGCTAGGCCACAAGCCTCATGGTAAAATATAAAATAACGGAAATGAGTTAATTCTAGATGTAAGAGCTAGATAGCAATACACACAAGCTATTGACAAAACAGTACTGCAAATAATATAGTTTCTGAGTGATTGTTTTCTGGTCTGGGCAGCTTGTAATGAACAAGAGGCCTTGGATAACACAGCCGTTGTTCACATTTGGGATTTTCAGGCACCTCTTCACCTTTCTTCACAGTGGCTGTACCTGCAGCTGTGTGACAGCAAGAAGCCAAAGTCATTGTCATTCTGTGACAGCTCTGCACATGGCACAACTTCTTACCAGCCCGTGTCTGCAAATGTCTTGTCTTTGCGGGAATGGGGAGAAAGATGGGAAAAAAAATTCTTTGCTGTGTAAATCTGACTTAATCTAGTCAGCTCATTTGTTTTTTGTTGTTTTAGTCTTGTTTGAACATTTAGATTTTGAGTGGGTTTTTTTTTGTTATTGTTGTTGTTGTCCTCCTTCACTGTCTTAGGGTTTCTATTGCTACAACAAAACACCATGACCAAAATGCAAGTTGGGGAGGAAAGGGTTTATTTATCTTACACTTCAGCATTGCTGTTCATCACTGAAGGAAGTCAGGACAGGAACTCAGACAGGGCAGGGTCCCTGAGGCTGTTGCAGAGGTAGGGAGCTGCTTACTGGCTTGCTTCCCATGGCTTGCTCAGTCCACCTTTTTATAGAACCCAGGACCAATATCCCAGGGATGGCACCACCCACCATGAGCTAGACCCTCCCCCACTGACCACTAAATGAGAAAATGTCTTACAGTTGGATCTCTTGGAGGCATTTCCTTAGCTGAGGCTCCTTTCTCTGATAACTCTAGCTTGTGTCAAGCTGACACACAAAACCACCCGGCTTACGCATCATTGTCTGCTATAGTTTTTATTTTAAGTTTAAATTTTGTTTTCTTATTTCCATATAATTGCTCAGGTAAATTAAGGGTAGTTCTTGAAAAAGTTATTCTTATTTGGCTAGTGAAATTTCTTTTTAGCTGAATTAAAGCCATATGTGAGGGTCTGAAGGTATTTTGGAGCCTTGGTACGTTCATTTTAAGTTTAAGAAATTTTAGGTAATTTGTTTTAAATAATAGCGTCAAGATAAATGGAAAGAAAAATGTGAAAAGCTTATGTTTGTGCTCGTCAGTCATTTTCAATATAGTTAACATAGTGGCAAGTCTGCTAGTGGATGTCACATGCCTGCTGCCTCCTTTAGAAGTCCCCACAATTGAATTTCAAGCTAATGTTTTTAAATTAATGAATCCAAGTAAATCAAACTTCAAAAAAAAATGTGCTTCTTAATTTTATTTACAAAGGTATCAGGGGAATCCAAGTGTCTTCATAATTAATCAAAAGACACCAAAATATTGTAATTAACAATTTAAATATGTTTAGAGAGTCAGAAATTCTCTTTGTTCCGGAGATGGATATTTTTTAAATTTAGAAGCAACAGTCAAACTTTACCATTTTTTATTTTTGTTATTATTCCTATGGAATTAAAAACCCTAAATTATGTGGGATTCCCCTGTATATGCTGTGAATATGTTTTATTAACCACTGGTTAATAAAAGCTACTTTGGCCTATGGCAGGTCAGAATAGAGCTAGATGGGAAAAACTAAACAATGCGGGGAGAAAGAAGGCAGAGTCAGGGAGACACCATGTAGCTGCCAAAGGAGAAAAACACCAGAACATCCCTGGTAGGTCACAGCCTCATGGGAATGCACAGATTAATAGAAATGTGTTAATTTAAGATATAAGAGCTAGCTAGGAATATGCCTAAGCTACTGGCCAAACAGTGTTGTAATTAATATGGTTTCTTTGTGACTATTTGGATCTGGGCAGCTGGGAATAAAAGAGTGGTCTCTTTTTACACCTAAATAAATGTACTTTTCCAGAAATTTTCCAGTCCATACCCCAGATTAGTATAGCGCTGAGATAGCAGGTGTTCTACAGCCAGCACTACTCACATATTTCAAAACTTTCCCAAAGTCAGTTGTAGAAAATGACTGGTAGAGACTGACATAGGCATATTTAAAGTTTTCTGCATAGCTGTTTGACAATATATCAATCAGAAATTATCACCTACATAACAGCATCTCAAGACACCAGATTTCAAACATTTCTAGGACATTTTATTTAAAAAAAAATCTTATGTTATCAGCATAGCCTGTAACAAAGTTCTGTTAAGAGTTCTTTAAGACTGAAACTCTGGCCGGCAAATATTTGCTCCTCTACACAGATGTTATGATTTTCTTATTGACAAGAAAGACCACAACTATCCCCAGATCCTAACCTTCTCTTTCCATCTCCCTGTAAACTTGACTTCATATGGTCCTATTTGAGAAAAGAACAGGAAAAATTAAAGCCAGTTCTTGCTAACTAGAGGACTCTGGCGTGTAAACAACTGAAAAGTTTCTTCCTATTTATGTCTGACAAGTCTACAGAGGGCTTCATTGCCTGTTTGACCTAAAGAGTTTTGTGCTTTTAAAAAACTCTGTGACTCCTGGTCCAGCACTCACTGGGACATGCTGCATTGCTTCAGATCGCCAGAGATTCTTGCTATTGTGGTCTGTGGCACTGTTTGAAATTGGAATTAATTTGCATGTCCCAGCCCCCGTAATTATGACAGCTGTGATACTTGACAAGAGTAACTTGTGTTCAGCCTTCCCAAGAAACTCATGACACACTGAGCAGAGGAGTTAAAACACCCTATACAGTGAGCAAACATCTCACAGAAGCACCCTTGGCAAGCCTTAGCCTGTGCTGGTTAGTAGTTTGTGTGCTCTGACACATTTACTGAATCAACTGCCCTGCACTTGACTTATATTTTCACCCAGTAAGACAGTATGATGCATTCACTCTTTTGAAATTGTTGTTTGTGTTTTAATGAACGGAAAGTGTATACATGGACAACAGTGGTGGATAAAGGTTAAGTCCCACTCATGTACCTGATTCAGGTGTTTTTATTATTAAGACCAATTAGAATTCATGCTACATCAACCTCCAAGAAGTAGATATATTGGCTCATTTTTTTGTACTGTTAGGCCACTCAAATAATAAACATTATAAAGGTGGAAATTGTGTGTGTAAACAATGATCTTCATAGAGACAACATACAAGAGGGCTGAGAAGGTCTTTATCAAGATACATATTTTTAGTATATGTCCTTATTAGGTTAACATTTGGTGTCTTAGTCATTGCTCCATTATTGTGAAGAGATACAATAACCAAGGAAACTCTTACAAAAGAAGGGATTTAATTGGAGTCTTGCTTATGATTTCAGAGGCTTAGCCCATTATCATCATGTCAGGGACCCTGGCAGCAGGCAGGCAAAGTACTGAAGAAGTAGCTGAGAGCTACATCCTGACATGGAAGCCCAGAGGTAGAGAGGCCTTCCAAAAGGCCTCGTTTGCTTTAAGAAGGCAGCGCCTCCTAATTCCTCTCAAATAGTAACATTCCCTAGTGACTAAACATTCAAATATATGAGCCTATAGAGGCATTCTTACTCAAACCACCATAGTCATCTAACTCTATTTACAATCAATTATTTTATAGAAAATCATGTATTTAGAGTCACTGGAGTCACTTATTTATAGGAGGAAATTAAATGAAATATGATTTAGTCAGAATTTTTGGGTTGAATTGCTGAATGCAGTCTGTATTGGCAGTTAGAATTTTGATAGGTTATTTTTATCATCTTTAGGCTCTATAAATCTATAAAATGGAGATAATCAAAATAATAATTCATTCTGCAGGGCTGGAATGAGAACCAGGTATGCACATGTACATTGAAGTGTACATTTACAGTTTAAAAATACCCAAGACTAACATTTGATAAAAAGATGCATTTTTTCCTTCTTCAAAAAGCTGGTGGAGAATAGCCAATTAAGCTCAGGGTGGGGCCATTATAAACACGCTTGCTTTTTTTCTTCCTCACTGTTTTTTCATTGTGAAATTTTATGCCGATTATAGAAAAGTCGATAAACGAAAACATTACCTGACTACATCATTGAAAAGGAAGCAGCAGTTGTGTCAATAGGCCTGCATTGTAAGGACCATGTTTTTCAACCCGCAGTTGACTTAGATGAGTCTTCTTGATGGGTAACTCTGGCAATCTCATCTGCAAACTGGTCAGAATGGATGGAAAGCTGACCTCTCACACATACAGCTGCTGAGAACTGGACTGCAGGTGGGAGGGTCTCAGGATCAGGACACCTCTTTGGAATGTCTTTTCAGACTGGGCTCTGAGCACCATCACAGCTGGTCCCTCCTGAATTGACCAAAGATCACATTATCAGGACTGCAGATCTTGGAAGAAGTGGACAGTGTCTCCATCATGTCTGAGGACAATAGTGCTGGTTCTACACATGCCACAGGACACCTGTAGTTTCTCATTTAAAAATAGACAAAACTTCTTTTAAATTATTTTTATATGGTTTAGTGACAAGAATTTTATTACCACTTACCTTTCTGAAAAAACGTTTGTGGCCGAATTAGTACATCTAAAGATGACATCTATGATAATTTTTGGGAATTTCTGGAGTATAAGCCAGTAACTGAGGGTGGGGGCTCTAAATCCCTCAAATGCTGTGGCTTTTTAAGTTTAGATCTTTAGTTGACATTTTAGGTCTCACTTTAGAATCTTTGTTTCATTGTGTCTGTGTTTATTTCTATTTTTGTATTTATTTATCTTGTGTGTATGAATTTTTGACCTCACGGATGTGTGTGCACCATGTGAATACTTGATCCCTTTTGGAGTCAAAAGAGGACCTCAGATCTCCTGGAACTGGACTTAGAGATGACTGTGAACCACCATGCAGATGCTGGAAACTGAACCAGGTATTCTGTAAGAGCAGCGAGTTCTCTTAACTGTTGAGCTCTCTCCAGTCCCGTCTCTCTCTCTCTCCTCCCTTCAATATGAGATTAATGATATTAGATATACTCTTCTTTCAACTTAGTGCCCTTTCCATAAATGATATTTTGAAAATGTTTAGTATAAAATTAAAGAACTCCCTGTTTTCAAAAACACATCTCAAACAATTTCTGATTATTTCTTTTATTAACAGCATGGTCAGTTGTCCCCAGTTTTCTATTTTCTCCAGGTTCTACCCTTATTTCCTTCCAACCCTGCTGCTTTGTGTGCTTTCTCTAAGCTGACCAACAATAAAGCCATCTGTTGTCCAAGGGATCACTCGGACACGACTCACACTGTGGCAAAATGCTGAGGTTAGGAGTGTTCAGCTAACTGACAGTCTGACTGGCTACTTTGAAGTGCTTTAGAATGCTTTTTAGCACGTCAGAGCCCTGGCCCATTTAAACATCACAACACCAGAGCCAATCTGAAGAGTCACATGGATTCTTGCTGATAAAACAAAACACATGTTTGTAAGCTTTTCTCAGAATTTGGGAAAACATGAAAGTAGGTCTACTTTTTGATGGCTATTTTTCAGCTGTGTCTATATTAAGTCAAAGCAAGTGATTGGGAAGGTGGAAAATAGCCTATTTGTCATCTACTTTGTGTAATCGGTATCTGAACAATCTACCTTGGCTTTTGCTTGCTGGTTTGACTAGGCATTTTCCAATCATTTATACTGAAAATTCTGATGGCAGGTATTGGTCTCTTTTCCCTCATCTCTCCACACTCTTTTTGTTTTGTGTAGAGACGATAAATTGTAAATTAATGTGCAAATAATATATACTTATATAACTTATTGAAGAGCCCCAGCCACCCCTCCCATGTTCTTCCTGAGAGCTCTCTACATTCCTGGGGTACTTCTTTTCCATGATTCAAAGGCTTCAACTTTAGATTTCAGGATTCTAAATCACTTTGTCTTATCAGCTTCATTCTCTCTGTTCTACCTCAGTTCAAGCACAGAGTTCAGCCCTTTTCTTTGCTTCTCTCGAAAACACAAATATGATTTTAAAAAAAGAAAGAAACTTATCTTTAATTATAGCGGATTTAATTGAAAATGTGATGAGGCTAAGGCAGTTTATAGAGCAATAATACAGTCTTGAATATTGGGCATTTCTCTAATGAAAAGTGTGGAGCCCAGTCATATCCTATCAACTAGACTCCTTTTGTTATTTACAAGATAATTCCACTTCCTTTAACAGAATTCACACTCAGCTCTGTGTTTTCAAGGCACAAAAAAGGACAAGTATATCTTGACACTTACCTAAAGTCTCATGTGTCCCATGACCTATACCAGTCTATACAAGGCAATGGCGGGGGGTACAAATTTTTCTCCATTCTTAAGAAAACTCCTGTTCCAACACAGATGTGTACATAATTACATGTGTCCCATGCTCCCTATGTTCATAACACATAGAAAGTAGATTTACATTCTGTCAATTACCTATGTTATAAATTGGTTTACAGAAAATTAGAACACAAAAGACACAAATTAGGAGAGACTGACTACGGACTCTTAATGACTTTCAAAGATTGTTAGGAGACATTTCTAGTCTACAACCGGCTGTTGGAATAACACCTGATCTAATAATTCTTTTAAACAAAATATTAGATGGTGACAAAGAGTCAAGTAGTCTCAGAGAATTAACAGCTGAAGCAGAAAAGGAATTGATTGTCATTGAAGAAAAATTACAGGACGCACATATGGATAGGGTGAATCCAAATCGTAATTGCATTCTAGTCATATTGCCTTCCAGATTTCTCCCACAAGAATTTTAATACAAAGGGAAGATATTATCTTAGAAAGGATCTTTTTACTACATAAACCATGTAAAAAATTAAAAAGGTATGTGGAAAAAGTATCTGAATTAATTATAAAAGGAAAATTAAAATTTCGTCAACTAACAGGTATAGACCCAACAGAGATTATGGTTCCTTTTGCTACTGATGAAATTAAAAAATTATGGAAAGACAATAAACCTTGGCAAAGAGCTTGTGCTAAATTTTTAGGAGAGATTAATAGCAATTATCCAAAAAGTGATAGAATTAATCTTATAAAGCAAACTACACGGATCTTTCCCCACATTGTATGAGACACACCAATAACTGGAGCCCATCCATTCTACACTGATGCAAATCAATCAGAAAAGGCAGGTTACAAATCAGAAGATTTAAGTAAGGTGGAACAAAGCTCTTATAATTCTACCTTATGTGGATGCAATTATCTACATGGTTGCCATTTGTTGATAGGGGTTTCTGTCCCACCTGGTCCTGCAGCAGTTAAGTCCCAAAGAAATACACAGAGGTCTACATTAATTATAAACACTGATTAGCCAGTATTCAGGTAGGAAGTATAGGCAGGGTG
>JAQHUG010000002.1:16204999-16232774 GCA_028555095.1 Dicrostonyx torquatus
ACACTTTCCTCCTTGAGGCTACACCATCATTTAGACTGAGATATATCACAGCAGGTTTCTTCTGTTTTGGCTTTCTGTAGGCTGACCTTGAGTTCACTATGTAACCAAAGATGCCCTTGAACTCTTTAATCTCCTGTACCAAGCCTGGCTTATGTAGCCCTGGCATAGAGTTAAGGATGCAAATCTAGGGCTTTTTCCTTAGTCCTACCAATAGAGCCACATTACCAGTCCCAGAACAATTTCCTTATTTTGTGATGTAGAAGTTTCAAAACATACCCAGCCAGGATGGTCACAAAACCCAGGAAAGGTGATTTCAAAGAAGCCTGTAAAACTAAAATTAGTCTCAAAGTTTAAGTTTGGATTTGTATTAAGCTATATATATAACAAACATTTGTTGGGTATCTGTTATGTAAGAGGTCCTGAGTTTGTTCAAATGGCTATGAGTCACTGACTCTGGCAAAGAATTCCTTGCAAAGAATGTAACATGGGCATCCTTAGGTATAACTAACTAGGCTCAGCACAAACTGATCCTTTTTCTAGCCCTTCCTTTTTCCAGTCTCCCTTCTGACAGATGAGGGATCATTTCCTCAACGTTTCTTTCTCTTGATGGGCACATATAAGATGAATTACCAGGATGAAACAGAATTTACTTAGCTTTGCTGGAACTTATTAACAAATTTTGTGCAATCATGGAGCATACTGTGTTATCTCTCATTATTAACTGTGGAGGTACTGGAAGTCTGGTAGATTACCAACATAACTTTGAATTTCTCAAAAAAATTTTTTAGACAACACCTCTAAGTCTGCAGTACAGTGATGAATCCAAGTTTTGTCTTATATAATCAAAAAATAAAGTATGTATTTTATACAAAATGACTGGTAAGATTTTAAATGTTGAAATACTATTTTATAGGAAAAATATTCATATTGTGCCTTTGTTTTTGTTTCCCATTTGCTTTGAATGCTAAATTATTTCTCTATCATCCCTTATATCCTACATAATAAGGCTGAAGATTTTCTTTAGATGATGTTTACTGGCATTAACTTGGAAAATAGAATAGTCTGAATACTAGAAAACAGGATCATATAAGTAGCATTTGGTATTGTAGTGTCAGTGCACTGCACAGAGGAGACGTATGTATCTTATTGAAGATAACACAGAGGGAGAAACATTTTACAGCTAACCCTTGAGATGGCAAGTTAATTCATTTTGTAAAATGGCAAGTAAATGTCCAGAAAAAAAATGCTTAAGACTGGTGTATGCAAGGCTCTATGGAAGTGAATTTCAATAGCAGAAAGTACAGATAATACTTTGGGGAGATGACTTGTTTTATTCATTCATTCATTCAATCTGAGTTTCCCATTTTGATATTTTAAATTAGCATATAAAACATTAGATTTCACTATGGTGTGTTTAAATGCATGTTTTTCTTGTTAATTTTTCTCTCCATTCTTTTTTCCATATCTTCCTGTCACTATTGATGGTGACTTCTAAACTGCAAGCACATATGTGCATGTGTGTATGTTGTATGCATCTGTGTGTAAGTGTGCACGTGTGTGTGCATGTGTGTACTTATGTATGCGTTTATGTGTATATATGCATCTTGCAGCAGTAGGGCGGGGTGTATACGAGCCTTTGGGGATCAAAGGACAACCTTGGCTCTCACTCCTTAGCCACTATCTACCTTCATTTGCGACTATGTCTCTTATTGACCAGGAACTCACCAACAAGTAGCCTGGCTTGAAAATGAGCCCCAGCATTTGGCCCCATCCCTGTCTCCAACTCTCCATCATCAGGGCCTATCTCCACACCTGGATTTTCTCTGTGTGTGGTTTCGGGAGATTCAATTCAGGTTCTTGTATTCTTAAGACAAATACTTCCATTGACTGAACTATCTCTCTAACATTGTAACTACATTTTTTGCCCAAATGTTAGTAAGACTATCATGAAATATTTATATTTCACATTCTTCATGTTTATCATGTTATTTATATATTATGTTATTCATGTTATATTCTTCTTCATATGTTTAGAAATGCATTGTTAACATAAACAATGGTTGTTCTGTCTCTGTTCAAAATTACAGCTCACTTAGAAATGAGATTACAGCTTCTATGACCATACTAGGTCTCCATAGCAAGTTTCAGGCCAGGAGGGACTTGTAGGAAGATTTTTTTCTCAAAAAACAAAACAACTACCAACAAGATTTTTTAAAAAATGTATGAACTTCTCATACGTTCTTTATTTGCTAGTTTTCCTTTGAAAAATTACTTTATAGAAATACGGATCATTACAAGATTGAGTACTCAGGATTTAAGAGATCTTAGTGGCATATATAAAGAGAAAAAGGAAGAGGCGATATGTTGTCTTTCATGCTTGATTAAAAATGTCACTAAAGTATGTTCATAGACATATTAGGAAGAAGGATTTAACTATAAATTGATATATCTGCTTACTTATTTAAACCAAGGACAACTATGGGAAGCTATTTCTATGGTGTAAGAACACATTTTATGAGCAAGTAGAATTAAATTGGGGTAGAGGAGGAAAGGGAAGAGCAGAGATAGGAACATGGGAAGGGATAAATAACATTAAAGACTTTTTAAAAAGTCATATGGTAAACAATATTATAGACGCTCCCTCCTTGTATATAAATAATGAAACTGGAATTACCCTATAATGGGGCAACAATGCCCCTATTAGACCAGAAACCAACAAATAAAATGTTCAGTGCAAGGTATGGGTTACTTGTTTTGGAGTTATTGGCTATTATGGCCCCATAGATCTCTAAACAGTATTGATCTTGATGATACCCCAGAACTTGATGGTAACACCCTATTGCCAAAGATGTCATGTATATCAGTCATAGAAATTGGAGAAATTAAGTTGGTACTGCCCTGGAAGCTTCATCGCTTTCATAGTGCTGGAGGAGAAAAGTAGTCATCAATCTTACTAAGCTTGGATTCTGTCATATACACTAATGATTGCCCTGTCAAAGACATGCCCACTGATGTCTGGTACAAACATTGTAGTAATAGCTAACTACATCCTGGTTGGATTTATGTCCCACTCCACAAGATGAAGCTCATACCTGGCACTGTTATCAGGAAAGGAATTCATGAATAAACTGGTCATAGGACCCTAGTAGAGGAAAAACTATAAGTATTGTGCCAAACAGACAAAGAATTAGTCTGACTCTTACTGACTTACCATTCTACTTACAGATTAATGCATCTCTCAAATCTCACGAGGGTGGTTTCTTTTTGAAGTAGATGGCAAGGAACACTAGACCCACAACTGGCCAAGGCACAGAAAAGAAGAGACTTCAGGATCTTCTCCACATGTAAAACAGAACCTCCACACTGCACCCTCTCCTCTCAAGGCTTAGAGATCACCATGGGAGAGACGACATACAGAATGTAAGAGCCAAAGATGGTGAATGGCTACAAGGGAGCTGTCTTCTGGCAGCTGTGTCTATGAACTCACATAGTTGTGACAACATGCACATGACTTAAGCAAGCACAAGCCAGACCAAGCCCCTCCTAGCATGGGGAAGAGTTGGTCACAGAATCGCACCCTTAATGGCTTTTAGCTGTTATTAGCTGCTGGAAGAGGGAGAATCAGTTTCCTCAATGTTACCCTGACAAGGTGACCACATTCCGGTGGAAGGCCACACATCCAGAAAGGTTTGGGCTTCAATAAGTGGTCTTGATGGAAAAAAGAAAAGAAAGTGATACAACATTGGGTGGATAGAGAAGGGAGTGGAATGTGGGAGGAGAAGGGAGAGGGGTGACTATACCAAAATAAACTTTATGCAATTTTTTTTTTTGAGACAGGGTTTCTCTGTGGCTTTGGAGCTTGTCCTGGAACTAGCTCTTGTAGACCAGGCTGGTCTCAAACTCACAAAGATCCGCCTGCCTCTGCCTCCCGAGTACTGGGATTAAAGGCATGTGCCACCACCGCCCGGCACTTTATACAATCTTAAAGAACTAATAACATTTAAAATTTTAAAAAGGCTGTTGAGATAGAGTGGGTGCCTCAGCTGACTTGTCTTACAAAAGCTGCCTTCCAAGGGAAGCTGTATGCACAAAACTTAGGATATTCTATTATCTGTAGAAAGACATAGTATGATTAAAGCAATGAATTACAATTGTGCAATAAAAACAAAAGCAAACCCCACAGTTTAAAGTTGAAATGCAATTAAAAAGGAAGATTTTAAAAATCTGTTTCAAAATCTAACTCTCATTGATACATAACCTTCAGATTGAATTAAATAGATTAATTGTTATGAGTTTTATTTGTGATGGTTAGAAGCCTGGATGAACTGTAATGTTTGTTATTTAGGAGCAGAGAACTAATTATGACTTTACATATTATCTGAGGACTAACACATAAAATATGTAGTTGCTTCAAATTCACTTTCCATTGGGTGATTTATTTAGCAGTAGCTTCAATTTGAGCATAAAAGTGACTGCTTTAAAAGTTATATGTCATAAGTTATGTGTTTTTATGATGAAAAGACAGCAAACATTTTGTCTGATACTAAAAGTATAAGTACAATATTTTTTTTGTAGTTGCTCCCTAAAGTTGAAGTCAGTGCTTAGGTGCCATGCTGCCAACATTCTCCATTCATACTTCAGTGAATTGTAGGCATTATGTTTCAAAATTCCTTGATACTGATTTGAGAAAAGCTATCTACTACTGACAGAGAAAACATCTCTGAATATTTACATATTTATTATTGCCCCAGAGTGTAAGATGGCCAAGCATAGCATCAGGTTCTATATGTAGCTGAGGATGAAAATCTTATTTTCTTGTCTCTACCTCAAGGATACTGGAATTACAGGTATTTTTTCAGCCCAGTGTATTTCTTTCCGGTAATGGAGACTCTTGCCAGTTTAATACACTAATTCTAACTAGATACACATCCTTTAAAAAATTATTTTTGAATGTTTCTGTTGAAGACTTGTCATTCTCAAGTGATGTGGGATTCCCCTCTGTATGCTGTGAATACCATTAGTTAATAAAGAAACTGTCTTTGGCATACGCAGGGCAGAATATAAGTAGGCAGGAAAAACTAAACTGAATGCTGGGAGAAAGAAGGTAGAGTCAGAGAAAAGCAATATAGCGCCATCAGAGACAGAGGCCAAATCATGCTGGTAAGCCACAGACACATGAAAATACATAGATTAATAGAAATGGGTTAAATTAAAATCTAAGAATTATCCAATAAGAAGCTAGAACTAATGGACCAAGCAGTGATTTAATTAATACAGTTTCTGTGTGGTTATTTCAGGGCTGAGCAGCTGGGAACAAACAAGCAGTCTCCTGCTACACCCAAGCACTATGCATATTATACCTTAGTAACTTCATACCCTGTGGGATGAATTGTTGGAGGGAGGAGCTACTTGTTAGTCCTAGCCACCCGGAACCAAAATAACCACACAGAAATTGTATTATTAAATCACTGCTTGGTCCATTAGCTCTAGCTTCGTATTGGCTAACCCTTACATCTTAATTTAACCCATTTTTATTAATCTGTATATAGCCATGTGTTAGTGGCTTACTGGCAAAGATTCAGCATGTCTGACTCTGGCAAGTCCATGGTGTCTCTCCAACTCTGCCTTCTTCCTCCCAGAATTCAGTTCTGTCTTCCCTGCCTTCCTAAGTTCTGCCCTATCAACAGGCCAAGGCAGTTTCTTTATTCGTTAATGATAATGACAGCACACAGAGGGGATTCCCACATCAATGAATTGAGAGAACTGTATCCTGTTTCCATGTCTTCCACAATGCATGAGCAATCATCCCTTGGCAACTAAATTTTTGTATCTAGAAAAGGAAAAGTTTGAGTCTAATTACAACCAAAGCTCTTCGCAGGTTTATAAGTACGCTATATACTATTATTCAGTAAAGAAAACAAATAAATTACCTGGAGCCTTTTTGAAGATTTCTGACAAATATAAAATAAACAAGCTATAGAAGGAACAGAAGGAATTATTTTATTAAAATTAAAATTATCTATGTTAAGATATTAGACAACGTTCTTACAATTCTTGTCCTAAATTTACTTGGGAGAACTTTGTCCTAATTTTTGTTACATAATCATTCAAAACAGTATGAATACTTTGAAAACCTATTTATTTATGGGAAGTTTACATGAGGGGACATTTAACTAGATAATAAAATAAGAGGTGGGAGAAGAAAGGGCAGGGGGAAACATCACAGCATCCTATACATGCCAAATGGGAAGTAGATGCCCAATGTGCTTCCTTCCACCATAGATACCTTATCAGTAAGTTACAATAAAAATCTTTGAGTTGTTATCTGATTTTCAGTGCCTTCAAGAGTCAAGTGGCTCATAATTCCGATAATGTTAAGACTAGTCCACAAAAAATACACTGTGTAATTCAGTACACTTATCGTATAAAGTATATATGGTAATTCATTCCAGTAGAATATTCTTACTATGAGGTTTTTCTCTTCTCTCCTCTCCTCCCTTCCCCTACCTTTCTCTTCTCTCCCCTCTCCTCCTTTCATCCCTTCCCTTCTCCTTTCTGTTTCCTACCCTTCCCCTCCCCTCCTCTCCTCTTGCATCTACTTTTGGCTTCTGTTCTCTTCATCCCTTCCTCCATCTCTTTCTTTTTGGTGACCCTCTCTAATTAATATGCAAATATATTTCAAAGATGCACAGGCAATATCAAAAGTATCATAACAGTATGAACTGTGCCTCCCAATCTAGCCATTGTTTCAGAGAATGTCTAGGTTTCTTCCAAAGTTACCTCATAAAGGTAGAATTGCTCAACACATGTACTAACTTGTAAGACATGTGCAGAACACTTTATTTCTGATAGTGCAGAGAAGTTGGTTTATCTGTTTGTTTTTTTCAAATGGAATACAAAAAGAGAAGTTGTTTGGACTTAGTGGTCATATCAAATTACCCAGAAGACTGTTTTATAGCTGGCAGTCCCCAAACCTTTGAGATTCTGCATCCTTTGTTCTCCTACTGCAATCTTGTATAAACGGGATAATATTTAAGAAGTATCTGCTGAATACAAGGCCTTGTGCAAGAGAGAGAGATGAGATAAAAGATCAAGGTTCTAGTTTGCTGCATGAGCTCTGAGAAGTTGTCAGGGTTGGGAAGGACACTGGAGGTACCTTAAGAGGCTTTTGGAGCCTACAGGCAATTTTTAGTGGAGAGAAGAACCAAGCTACATTTGCAGAAAGAAAAATCTCACATCTCTTAAGAGATTGATCATCAAAGGTGATAAAGATGAAGAAGTGAACAGGTCATTGTTGATGCTCCTACCAGACCAAGAGGTGCATTTTCAGCGTGAAGGAGGAATAAAAATTAGATATACAAGAAACCAAGTTTTCTTTTTTCTTTCCTTTCTTCCTTTCCTGCCTTTCTCCCTCTCGGTCTTGACCCCTTCTTCTATTACTTCCTTCTCTTCCTCCCTCTCTCCTCTCTTCTTCCCTCCATGCCACTCACCTCCTTTTAAGAAGGTTGCGATGGAATAAAAGTTTAAGGAGAACAGGTAAAGTCATTTATAGGTGTGTTGAGGAAAGTGCTGAAAACGTATATTTAGAATTGGAAAACGTTGAACAAAGAAATTGTTTCTATGGTTTTTGCCATTAAATAAAGTATAAGAAATATTATAAAAATTTTGTTACAATTTTAAAGGTATTGTATCATAACAGTTTGATTTTAAAGCACTCCTTGTTATAACACAGTTTAAATTAACAGTTCTCCAAACCTTGATTATTTTGAATACTTGATATGTGGATACTGGAGTCATCAATGCACTATTTTAAAAATTGTTAAAATCAAGTTTGCAGCTGGGCACCAAATGTAGTAGGTCTTTCTTTTTGGAACTTTCAGCACCCCAATAACGACATAGACTTACTATTATTTTGATTAAATAATAATAATTAATTATCAATTTTGCTTAGGCTTGTTCATAACTAGCTCTTATAACTTAAATTAATCCATTTATATTAATCTACATTCTGCCACATGACTTTTTACCTATCTTTTCTTCTGTACAATGACTTGTTCTGTGTCTCACTGGCATCTCCCCACCTCTCTTCTTCCTCTCTCTACCCAGAAGTCCCGCCTAACCTCTATTGTCTAGCTATTGGCTATTCAGCTTTTTATTAAACCAATCACAGCAATACATCTTCACATAGTGTACAAATATCCCGCAACAGAATTTTTCTTCCACTTACTCTTGGATTGTATATTTAGAGCCTTTTAGGTGCAATCATGGGATACTTTTCATGAGCAGATAAAGGAAAGACTTTAAAAAGAGTTGTATAGAAAAGATAGTAGCAAGGTACAATGGTGCATATTTTGAATTTTAACATGTGGAAAGTGAAGGCAGGATCAGAAATCTAAAGCCAGTCTGGTCTACATAAGACCGTGTCTCAAAAGAAGATGAAGGAAGAGAAGGAGGAGAAAGAGGAGGAGCGAAGGAGAAGAAGGAAGAGAAGGAGGAGGAAGAGGAGGAGCGAAGGAGAAGAAGGAAGAGAAGGAGGAGGAAGAGGAGAAGAGAACGACGAGAAGGAAGAGGAGGAGGAGGAAGAGGAAGAATTTAATTAGATCTTTTTCTTACTTTGAAATGCAGGTGATTATGAACCAGGAAGAGGAGGAGGAGGAAGAGGAAGAATTTAATTAGATCTTTTTCTTACTTTGAAATGCAGGTGATTATGAACCAAAGAAATCAAAATGATAACTAAGTACCATTGTTCATATTTTGACTTTTTGACTGTTTGCATTTGCACATATGTCTTTGAAAGAGTAGAGAAATGAGGGTTGCTATGATGTGCCAAGAAAAACACTATGTGATATACAAACAGAGAAACAAATTCTGTATGTGTTACATGTTAAAAGGAGCACAAATCCATGGGCGAATAAAGTAAACCCAAAGACGGAAGAAAAGAAGGACTCCTTCAAGGTGACTAACAAAGTCATACCTAGGATACAATCATGAGGTACCTCCAAAAAAAGGACCCTCTATCTATGAATCTGGAAACAGGGTAGAGAGAACCCATAGAAACGCTTAAGGGTTTGAGAAAGCTAAACTGGAATAAGATTCTAAAAGCCTGCTATTTGTTTAACGTGGCTAACAGATGACTAAAAGTGGGTATGCCATCTGTTTATAAACATCTGAAGGCTTGGTGTAAACATGGAAGCTAGAGTAGGATTGCATACTGTGATACTAAGAGGATTTAACTTGAGAAAAGAATTCAAAAGAGAATTGAAAAGGAAATATAGTGAAGTTCTCTTTTCCAGAAGTCCCTTGCCTTTAGACGCTGCCAGGAAGGAGAAGGTTTCAAGAGAGCCCAGGAGTGGGTGGCCCTGCTCACTTCATTTCTTCAGTGTAATGAACTTGTAGAAACCTGAAAGTCTGATCAGTCTGCACAAAATTACGCAGTGTTTATTTGTTGATTTTTAGACAGTCAGCAGCATGGAACTTCAGAGTCCCGTTTCTCCTCGTTTGTTCTCGAAGTCTCTCATTGGTAGACAGTGGTCGACCTTGTTCCTATTGAGGCTGGCCTTTAAAACTTCATTCTTACAAAGCTCAAAGGATTTGGCTTAGGAGCTAGGGAGAAACAATTGAGCGACTGTAGTTTTCAAGCCCTGGGTGTGCTTCCAGCTGGAGTTCAAAGGTAAGCTGCCAGGGTGCTCAGGAGGTTTGCTGGAGAATTATTTCTCCAAATATCCAACCCTCTGTTTTCTTTTCTTTTGGGGAGCAGTGGTGGGATGGTGGTGTGTTGTTTTACTTTTGAGACTACAAATCTGTTCTTACTAAAATGATGGTATTATTTTCCCCTTAAGGTTTCTTTCCAAGGAAATTAAGATAAAAATTGTGTTTGGGATTTTGTGCTCCGAGAGTGTTTTGTTTGTCTAATTTGACTTATACAAAACTGCATGCCAAAGAATGCCATACACAACTGAAAAATAAACAGCAAATGCTAACTGTGGCTGTGTTCAACCCCAGAGGCACAGAGCACAGGAACAACTTTATAAGTGAATATTATGTTCCCACTGTTTTTTTCTAGCCCACTCCCCCAGTATCTTTTTCTGAACCTTTATGGATGTTCTAATGCTGTGGAGAACCTGCTAGTGTTTTTAGAAATCTTCCTGAATTCAGCAGCAGGTGTCTGACTTTTGGAGTTCCCTATGTTGTCTTTCAGGTTCTTTGGGTGACTCCCATCTTCTGCTCTTCCGGCCTTCCTTCTTCCTTCAAAAACCTGGATGGTCTGACAAGCTGGGACAGTCAGCACTGCTATCATGGTGCTACCAGGCCTCAGATGAAGAGAGAAAGGGGAAGAAAGGAAAACAGGACAAGTCAGTTTTTTAGGAGAGCCTTTCTTTTTAATGATGCATTTATAAATTGTATTTTCCCCCAAGTTAAATAGCAATAAAACCCCTGAAAGATTCCAATAAAAAAAAACCCTTCAGCTTTAGAGACTTCAAATATACTTTCAGAAAGAAGCTCAATAATGGACTAAGGATCAATATCCAAAGTAACTTGTAAGGCTGGGGAGTAGACTCAGCAGGCAGACATACTTACTGCTGAGCCTAACGACCTGAGTTCAATCCCTGGGTCTGACAGCATGGACAAAGAACTGACTCTAGCAAGTCTTCCTTTCCTTTCCTTGACACACTCGCTCCCCCTCCCACCCAGGTGCAAAATAAACAAATTAAGTTTGAAATTTGAAAATTAAAAAAGAAAGAAATCCTGAAATTAACTAGACGTCCTTCAACATTTCTCTCCAGTTGTAGAAAGAGAATGTTTTTAAGAAACTATAGTTTGGAGAAGCTGGGATTGGGAGCACTTGTCATATAATGCTTTAAACCGTTGTTTATTAAAACACTGAGATATTTGTAGATGGTGTGGGGAAAAACTACTATTTCCACAATATGAACACATTTATAGGTTGTCTTCTATTCTTTGATTTCTTTTTACAGTAACAATAAAAGATTTTCTTTTCAAATAAGCTCTTTTTAATGAAAGTAGATTTAAAGTAATAAACATATACCTACAACCATATTGTGTTTGATTACAGACCCACTACCACATTCTAGGTGAGATGTCCATAATTAGAAAAGCTATTTGGCAGTTGCTGGAAAGGCTTTGTTTGAACAAACAGCGTGCACATTGTTTGCCCAGGCAAACACGATTCCTGTTCAGTCTCTCTCAAATGCAGACTGAACACAGGGCACTTTGACTACATCTATGCAATATATGAATAGTTAAGTACTATTATTAAAAAGCCAAGTAGGAAACTGAATAATTAATATTTTCAAATAATTCTGAGGTTTCAGAGGAACAACTTCATAAATACATTCTTAGGAAATGAACAAAAAATTATGAGGAACCAAAGTAACCTTGACTGCTTGTCAGTACGCTGAAAAGATTATTTTAGACGAGAGTAAGGGAGCACACAGCTTTTTAAATTCTTTTCAGTGATTTTCTAAACCATCAGATTTCAATTAGGAACCTCCTCATGTTTTAAAGAGATAAAACCAGCACACAAAGTTTTGTACCAAAACGAAATGGGGCCGTTGTGACTTCTGCGGAGAATGCTAACTAGAGCACCCGCTCTAGTTCTGACTCATTGGCTGTATTCCTGGAGGACTCTGACACCGATGGACTCGCTGTTATGGTTTCTCTCTTGGGCTGCCACATCCATGCTGTGCTAAGAAGGATGACTGCTTTTCTCACAACCATGGTTACTGAAAGCACCAGAGGCCAACAGTATAGATTCACCTTTGTCACGTGAAACCAAGTCCCCCCCCCCAACAATCAACAACAAACTGCTGTGAGCTATGCACTGGAGACAATAAAATCAATGAAGTTTTCCGGATACTATTGTCCCGTGAATGTACAGTGATTGGTGCTTCTCTTCGAACCAGGACTAGGCTCTGGCTAGTGCTTCCCAGGCCTCCATGCCACCACCAGAAACCTTCCTACCCAGCTGACCAGAAAAGGGGGAAGTGTGCCTGGCAGTGCTCCAGCTTTGGGAAACAGATCTGTGGGAGAAACAGCCAATAAGCAAGAGGAGGGAAAGAAGTACTTTTATCAGCTTGAACTGAGAGCTGCATCTTTCCCATCTCCTCTTAATCATCTCAGACAATGCCCCCACTCATTAAAAAAGGCATTCAGGACGAATTTTCCTTTTGAACTCTGACACAGCTTCTGTTAGAAACACACAACCAAGCTCAAGTGGAGGATGAAACCTGTTTCTGAAAAAAGTTGGGAGTATAACTTAGTTGACAACAGTATTAAAACTACATGTCTCCAAAGGGGACTGATTTCTCATCTCATTTCTCACATCTAAGGCAGAATAGGGGTTTACTCTTGAATCTTAAGCTTTGTTGCTGGAGACCACTTGGTTTGTCTTTGGGGAAGTTATTTCAATTTCTTTGGGCTCTGGTTATGGTTTTGTTTTTTCTTTTTTTCTTTTTTTTTTTTTTTTTGGTTTTTCGAGACAGGGTTTCTCTGTGGCTTTGGACCCTGTCCTGGAACTAGCTCTTGTAGACCAGGTTGGTCTCAAACTCACAGAGATCCGCCTGCCTCTGCCTCCCGAGTGTTGGGATTAAAGGCGTGCGGCCACCACTGTCCGGCTTCATGTTATGTTTTATACAGGCTTAGTTCATGGGAAAATTAATTATACGAACGCACGTGAGCCCTAAGTGGTCAGGACAATGAGTAGCAATAAATTCAAAATGGGTCAATACACACTGTCAAAGTCAGAGGACAGATGATGCTGAAATAGACAATGGGTTTTAGATAGAGGTGTTATTATATGGGGGGTGATATTTGGGAATTTTCTTTGCTTTGGTCGAAGAGTGTGATAGTTAGATGTACCCGTGTAAAATGAAATTCTATGTAGGTACATAGGCATTTGCAGAAAGGATAGGCTCGAAATGTCATTTCAGCCACGTGCCTGGAGCAGCTCAGTCCTCTGACTGGCTTTGGAAGTCAAGTCCTTGCTGTCTGACCTTTGAGCGCCTGGGAGGGATGCCTATAGCTGCTGCACCCAGGGGCTCAGGCACTTCCTAGGACTGCCTGTCTGTTCACTACTAATTCTTTGGTAGCTTACATCTCCTCAGAAAAAGCTATTTCTTCAAACCAGAGAAAGTTCCCGGGGCTGGTGTAGGTTGGTTTAACTTTGTTGCAATTAGGCAGAGTCCCTTTTGCCTCCTCTCTTGGGGTAAGTGGCAAGTAGTCCGACTGCGCACCAGGGACTGGGTAGCCAGAGAGCTATAGCTAAATCAGGAGACTGCAGCCTAGAAGCAGGTGGGGACTGGAGAGCGCAGTGGCGGGACAGCAGTCCCTTCAGTCCAGAGGCCCTAGCGGCCTGCGCCAGGCAGGGTGGGGGCGGGGTGGGGCGGCGCAAAGGGCGCGGAGATTACCGCGGCGCCACCAGAAACGCGCAAGGCCCGGGAGCCTCGGCGGTCCCCACGCGAGACCGCAAAAAACGATGACAGCAGGCACTTTCCCGAGATCGAATAAAAAGGAAAGGCTTCTGAGCCCGCCACAGTCCTCTGCCCTTCCGGCTGCCTGCCGCGAGGCCCCCAGCGGCCACCCTACCCAAAAGTCACCGGCGGCGACGTGCCCCCGCCTCTAGGCTCCAGCTCCGCGCGCAAGAGAGAGGCGGCCCACGGCGCGGCGCACGCCCCGGCGGCTCCCGGCTAGCGTGCAAAACTTCCACCCGGACGGCACCGGGCCGCAGCTGCCCTAGAGAGGGGACCAGGCTGCGGGGACCTGCGGAGGGACGCCAGGCGCGCGCGCTTTCTCTTTTCTTCTGCCTTCCCCACCGCTCGGCTGCCGGGACTTTTGGCTCCTCTCCTTTCCTCCTCCCCCCTCGCAGCCGGCTCCCCCACCCCGCCCTATTTCTCCCCCACTTGTGTAAGCTATTTGTTGGGGGTGGCCGAAAGGGATGTCCTGTTTTCACCAGAGACACAGCGCGAAGGGAAAACTTCGACACTGGAAGGCTCGAGAATAAATACACAGATCGGACCCGCGGATTACCGGCTGGGACAGACAATCGAACTTCAGGAGCCCAAGGCGGTCCAGGCCGTCAGAGGTGAGTACCCACTCTTCAAATAACCCGGTTTCTGGAGCCAAAGGGGTTCAAGATTTGGAAGGTCCCCAAACTGTCCCCTGGAAAATGTGAGCGACTTTGTAATACGTTTGGAGATTCGGGGATGGAAGACGCGCATCGGGAGAACGGGTGAGCCTTAGGGTTCTTGCGGGGTGACTTAAAACCGGTCTCCCACGGCCAGGGCCCCTAGCACCTCAGAGGTGCATTCTGCTCAGGAGGACCCTCAGTGACCCATAGGTCCCCAATAACCACTTTTCTATGCCACTGGGCAGCTGCGCAGCGGGCCCGGGACCCGGATGATACTCGCAGCGTCCAGGGTGCAGACCATACCTGACTGCACCCCGCCCCCGTTTCTCCCAGGCGCCCGAACGAACCTCTTCCCACTCCCACCCTGTGACAATTAGTATTTTGTGATGACCGGCTACACCGAGCAAGTGTGCTACCCCAGTGTCCCCTGGATGGCCAAGGGCGCCTGGGTGTGCGTGAAGCCGGGCGCGCCGTGTACTCCGGGGCCCGAGCTCTGATCTCCAGGTACCGGTAGCCATCTAAACAGCGGCGATCGCAAGTTAATAGTTTTTATGTGTCGTGGACGAATGTCTCCAGTAGTGTGCCAGGGTCTGTGAAATTAGAGGCGCCTTGTCGGAGGAGTCGCTTTCATTGGCTCCAGGCATGGATACCATGGAGCGATACTAACTTCTCCAAACCAGAGGACCCTGTTAAGGAGAGCAGGTTTCTCCCTGAGCCGGTTGGGTCTGGGGAGGCCACGGGACACGGGACGCTTGGAGCCTGGTGAAAAGAGACTCGGAGGCTGACCCTGTGAGCCCGTTTCAGTTCGCACCGCATAGCAATCCAAACTTTTCATTTTATTTTTCTATTAGCACTTACGGTTTTTTTTCTTTGTATTCAAGATTCAGAACTACTCTGAGAAAAATTAGGGAGTTTTTGACCAAGTCCAATGGCTGAGCGGTAGCGAAACTTAGGCAGTACTGTTTGATTTTTTTTTTCACTTTCCCCTTGGTTGGGGTTCACAGGCTAACCAGGGTGGTGATTTGGGTGGGATCTGTGTGGCCTTTTCCTCCCTGGCTGCCGACAAGGCTGGACATTCAGAAATTCTTAGGAACTAGAGAGCCACGAGGAAGGTGCGCATCCCGGCGCAGGGACAACCTAGGTGGCCTCTAGCTCCAGGAACCTGTGTGTTTTGGTTTCTGCTCAGTTCCACGTGGAGCACCCCCGTGTGCGTGTGTGTTGTGTACTTGATCTGTGAGGAGGTAACTGGAGTCTCGTGTTCAAACCCAGTGGGCCCTTGGCCATTAATTTGCTTTCCTGGCTGTCATTACAGACACTTCCAAAATCTGATACCTAAAGAGATCCAACAGGTTGGGTTTCACATTAAGAGCCCATACTTAACAGTTTTCTTTCTCCCGTACCCGCTTTGGCTCAGTACTGTGGGATCAACGTTATTGTTGGAGTGAAGTACTTCTCGAATATGGCATTTTGTTGCTCTTCCCTTAGCGATCGCCTTTTTGCACCTTAGGGCGTTTGCTAGTTTCAGCGCGGGCTCCTGGGGGACTTAGGTGGGAGTCCTTATGAGCGGTTAGCAACTGCGGATTCCCATCAACAACTTCTGAAGTTTCATTTACCCATGGGTGACTGACAGAATTCAAAATGGACTATGAGCTTTTGTTTGTTGTGTTTTCCCTCTTTTATTTAATTCTAATTTTTGTTTTTTAGACTTCTCTAGGACAAGACTTGTATTTGATACAACTTCCCAGTAGAGTTTCATATTTAAGTAGAAACGGTGCTGCTTTTTTGTTTGCCTTTAAATAATGCAATACATATGCTTATGTGTATATATGCATATATCCATTTATACTTATACTCGAGAAACCAAAACTGGACGAGTCAGAAAGGACAGCATGCTAAAACAAAATTCTTTGATAAGTTTTATGGTGTGTTTTAAGAGGTTAGTATTCAAAGACATTCTGTACTTTAAAAAATATTATTCTAAGAAATAGAAAAGCAATAGCAACATGAGACAGACTTGTGTGTGTTGAAAAACTGTCAGAACGCTAAGTCTGTGGCAAGAATGCTCGAAATAGATAGACATTCCTCACTTTTACAGCCCAGGAAAATAGATTGTTCCACATGATTCAAGGTAGTAGGCAACTCTAAGGTAAAACATTTTGAATGTAATGTCTGCACGTGGATGTTAAAAACAAACAAACAAACAAGTATCAAAGCCTTCAACAAGAGCAGCAGCTTTGGCCGTAACATAGCTGAGCTGGCTTCAAACCTCATATTCTTACAAGGATCAGACCGTGTCCTCCCACAACTGAATGTCTGAAATAGGGTGCTTTTCAAAGCCTCTTCGCCTTTGTGAAGCAGGTGAAAATGAACAGGCTTCCCCATTTGATGAGCACCTCACCGAAGGGACTCTCCCAGCTATACCTGGGAAAACGAATGCAATTCTTCCCATTCACTGGACATTACAAATGTTGTCTTCTCAATTCCAAAGCGAAGCTGTGCATCTGTGTTCGCATGTAGGGTCATATTAGTTAACATGTTAAACATGCTTCAAAAGCCTATAACGTTTGAAAATACATTGACTTAAGAACTATTTTATTCCCACTAAGAAATAGAGACATGGGTGTTTAGGCATTTTCTAGAAGCTGGATGAAGACCATAAAAAGTTTCTTTTTCAAGAAATATTTGCAGGTGGGTAGTTTGTCATTTCAGTCTCTCTCTCTCTCTCTCTCTCTCTCTCTCTCTCTCTCTCTCTCTCTCTCTCTCTGTGTGTGTGTGTGTGTGTGTGATCTCTGGTTTAAAGATAACATATTCTTCATCTCTAAATTTTCTTTTATTTATATTGTGATTGACGGTGTAAATCAATTTTACGTAGAAATGGGAAATACAGTGTCCAGTTTCATGGTTTTAGTCGCTGGTGCAAGTTCTGCATGGCTGATGCCATGTCTAAAAATATATTTATGTGGCTTGGCACTTCATTTATTAAATGTGATGAACCAGAGTTAAATCATGTAGAAATTTTGAAAGGGTAAGAAGATAGAAAAATCTGTGGCTGTTGATAGGAAAGTTGGGGTTTTGGAAATTGCACATTCTAACTTTTAGATAATAAAATTAAAGTTTTTTTTCCACTGTCATGCAGGGGAAGCCCAGAAGTTTTATGCAGAATTCAAGAACAAAGATAACCCCTTTTGAGAGTCAGTGGAGTGCTAAGCAATTTAGGAATTGTGAGCATTTATTATGTTTTTGCATTATCTTCTCTCTCACTCTTTTCTCTACTGGGTAAACTTAAGAACACTCAGCATTCAGTAAGAACAGGCCCCCTCCCGGGGAGTTTGTTCACCATAGTTCTGTCGTGCAGCTGCTGATCATATTTCATGGAGCTGTTAAAGCACTTAAAACCTAAAATTAGGTACTGTCTGGTTGTAAATATTTCACATCACTCATCTGAGAAACAAACAGAAAAGTCTGCCATCAAAAGTACGGAGTCCTACCACGGAAGAGCCGGGCAGACCTTTACCAATGGCTTAGCTATCTTCTGGGTGAGAAGAGAACCCTGACACTTTCTTTTTCGAATGAATATTCCCCTTCCAATTCTCAACTCTTACACTGTGTGTCTCAGTAGAGTATCTTAAACTAATTGTATTCAGAAGTACAGTTGGGGGATTTTATTACAATGGTTACTAGGTGAAGGAAATCAACACCACCCGGAATGGATAGCGGTGGTGTGTACCGGCTCCTCTCATGGAATTTTCCTGGTGAACTTAGAAACGACATGCTCTTTCAGGCATTTGCCCTCCAGATGGGTTAGGTACAAGAGTGTGTTGAACTGTTCCTATGTTCAGCTCTGCATCTCACAGCTTGATGTGTTTGAGTGCAAGGAACTGAATATTCATTAAACTGTGCATGGAGCCAAACTTGGCGTCATTTAGCCAGAACTTGAGTGGAAGAAAATAAACAAGAGCCACATATTCAAAAGTATCACAAGCCACTTTGCTGGCTTTAAGAGGTCTGGAGACTTTGTAAACATTACTGTCACTTAATAGTGCTCTGGCATAGCACATTAGTGTAGGCCCTAGTGATGTGTCACTTTCCTCTGAACTTCCTGTGTTTTATTTTTGCTCTATCCATGTGTTTGTTGTAGAGGGGTGAAAAAAAAAAAAACCCGAGCACACCACTACCACTATCCATGCCCTTCTTTCTCTTTTCCAGAAAAAAGAGATGACACTTATTAATTTTAAAAACAGAGACGATTTTGAACCGTCAAGCTCACATTTATAGGGAAGGTTAAGACAGTTCCAGAGAGGTGCCTCCAAGTCTCACATGACCTTTGCTGTCATTCAAAAGTGCTAATTGATCTTAGCACTGACCTAATAGTATAGTTTGATATTTGAAACCTGTCAGTATTGGCCTAGTCTTTTTCTCAGCCTCCAATTTCAGTACATGGTCGATAAAGAAAGACAGTGTATAAAAACATCAGAACTGTTTCTCCCTATCAAATAGTAAATTCAATGTATATGATAAAATGTACCGATAATTTGAACCATTTTTACATAGTAATAAACTATTTTATTTTAATATCTTTCTGGACCACAGAAAAGAGAACCATGTTGTCATATTAGAACATTTATAACTATCTGATAAACTGTTTTGTTGGGTTGGAAGACAGTGTCTGTTATCACATTTGAATATTTTCAAACCGAAGTCTCATTGTACCAGCATGGTGTAGATGTCAGGAAATTTTATATCTAAGGTTATATTTTCTTAAGTATATTTATATCTTAAAGTATGCTTTTGAAATAAAAACAGCTAAGGGTTGCCAGATAGCTCTCATTGCAAGTCTGCATCCAGAGGGCTCATCGGGACCTTTCTGATGAGTTAGCTAGCAGCACTGTTTTCCATGGTTTATGGGTTTAGCTAATCTTCATCCTTTCAGTTACGCTGCAAATGAGTGAGGCTGATGCTTTTATTCATCCCATTTTGCTGGTGAAAATGTTGAAGTCCAGTTTTATAGCAACAGAATAAAGCCAAGAGCCTAACTTCTCAGTGTGACCCTCCACCCTTCTCCACAAGCAGTAGGCTAGGCACTTGCTCCTACCAGCTCTGTGTGGGAATTTTATTCATTACCTAAAAGAAACTAGATATTAGGAAAATAAGCTTAATTGTACATTGCATTATAACTGTACTTGAAATTGAAATTTTACCTCTAATTTTGTGATGTTTAAAACAGGCCACAAAATGTAATGAACTGAAACATCTTTAAATGTCCATGTATTTTATATATTTGCTTATTTGCGTGTGTGTGTGTGTGTGTGTGTGTGTGTGTGTGTGTGTGTTTCTGTGTATAAGCTAGAAGACAACTTGTGGGAGTTGGTTCTCTCTTTCTATCAACTAGCCGACTAGGTTCCAAGATGGAACTTGAGTCTTCTTCAGTGTTGGTGGCAAGTGTCTTTTTTTCAGTGAGCCATCTCACCCTCACCCAGACCTTAAATGCCTATGTAAGAAAACATAAATAACAGTCAGCAAGTGCTTGGTCCAAACAGCCCGAATCAGAAAGGTTGGTAATAACTACCGAGCCTGTGGAAACATTGCAGTCATCAAGAGTTCAAGACTACCTCTGTGGAATATTTAATTTACATGTAGAATCTTCTTTGCTTCTCAAGCTTTAGCCTTTGGTTTGACGTTATCAGTTTTCTTGTTGCTGTCACTGCTCAAGCTTGAAAGCTGATTAAGAATCAGTCCACACCTTTATGTTAAGTCAGCTAGTAAAGAACAAAATGGCAAAGCGTGTGCATTGGGTTTCTAGAGGAAGCTTAAATTGTAAGGGTCCCAGTCATATTTCACAAGTCCTTTAAATCTATATGATTATTATGCTTTGCCTGTATGAGTTTTCTCTTTAGGTGAACATTTTTCCCTACTAATACCTCTTTTAAAACTTTAATATATTTTTGTGGGAAGTCAGTGGTTCTAATGGTTCTGTATTTATCTATTTAGCTACAGGCCCCTTTTATTCACATAAAAGCTGGCATGTGCCTGACAGGGAGATGTCAGGGCTCGGTGTGATGCAGAAGTGCATAGCCTAAGAATTGCTCACCGCATTCACCTTTTACCCTCAGTGCCCTTGGAATGCTCTACAAGAATCTCTGGGTGTATGGAAAGTATTGCATAAACGACAAGCCATTTTTATGAAAGTTCAGGGTATCTGCTCAAGTATCAACACAGTGTATCCTCTTAAAAAGTGGTGGTGTGAGCCACTAGTCACAGCTTTTGGGGAGGCTGAGGCAGGAGGATCACATGAACTATATTTGACGTCATGAACTGCAGGTTGGCTGCATCATGTAAGGAGACCCCATCTCACAACAAGCAAGCAAGCTCTCAACTATCACAGAATATCCATCTTAGTACTTCAGCAAAGGCTCTGCTCACTTGACTGTAACTAGAACATTCTACTCACTGATTTCCGACTTTAATACTGAGAACTTAAAAACCAGTGCAAATGTTCTTCACATTTAGTGTCTTGTCTTGCTGAGGCAGGATGTGAACCTTAGGTACCTCTGTGTGGGCTTTTCTGGAACAGTTCTTTTTTAAAGTCTTCATGGAGACTTTATCACTCGTTTAAATTCATTTGACTTGATTTTCATGTAAATTATTGCCGCTGTTTCTATTATTCTTTCCCCCTTTCTTTGCCAAACGGAAGGGCACTTCTCCCAAAAAACTCCAATTAAATCATAAAAATTTATATTCATATGCTACTAAGCTTAATTCTGCTCACAAATGCAACAGCATTAAGGTTGAAATTCTATCGTTAACCAACTAGGTGTGCCTCATACCAAAAAGGCCTAATTTCCACAAGGTCGTATATACAATTCGTAGACCTCTGCATATTCCCGAAGGAGTCATCTTTTCATTACATTTCATCTCTGGCTTTGAACTCCCTAATGCTCCAAGAGCTGAAAAGACCAAAATGCTGTGATTAAGAGGTTGTGTATTTGTAATATAACGTTGCTGAAAAGGAGTAATGTCTTGGAGAGTCTACAGATCTCTTCCATAGCTAATTCTTTTCCCCAAGCTTTTGTACCTGAATGCAAATGTCTATTCGTATGTGGGTATGACCTAGGAAATTTTAGACAAATTTAATCACAATGTAAGAAAGTCACATTCAAATTTCTTTCTGCAAGTCTGCTTGTAAGCTCAAACTGTGTTTCTTGGTAGGTAACCAAGAATGTACATCTTGGACTGGGGAGATAGCTCAGAAGAGAAACTGAATTCAGTCCACCCCCAGAATCCACATTTTAAGAAATGCAATGGGGTGTGGCAATATGCATTTGTAATCTCAGTGTTTGGGGCACAGCAAGTGGATCCGTGAAAGCTTACTAGCCATCCAGCTTAGACTAGGGAGAGACCATGACTCAAAAGAAAGGTGGACAGCACCAGAAGAGTGACTATCCTTTGTTCATATTATGTACCAGCACACACATGTGTACGTGCACACAGTGGAACATGCACTTACACACATAATAACATCTCAGTAAATATACTAGGAGTGAGAGATTGCTTTTTATGTGAACCTTAGGGTTAAGATGATAGTAATATTCTGTTCTGTTTTGATAGGATCAAAAGAATTTTAATTTAGTTTTATTGAATAGTATTAGTTCTTGCTTTTAGTTATTAAAGGCTTTCTTCATAGAAGTTGAGTAAATGTTTTGGCACTTAAAATGCTTCTTAAATGCTTTTAAGTATTAGTACTGCTGAAGACATGCAAAAATTAACATGAGATGAAGAACTTTACCTCCACTACTCCATGTATTTTGAAGATGTTGAGACGTTTTGCGCCTTATCTTGTTTTCACACCTTTCTCTCGAAATGTTTAGCACAATGGTTTAGTTACTGTAACCAACTCAGCAGGTTTAAACCATATTGGATGGACACTGGTTCCATATAGACTTGGCCACAGTATTCTTTGTCATAGTAAGTATATTGTGACATCTTAATGCTTTTCCCGGACTGTTCTGGACTAAGTAAGTTTCATCTTCTTTTGCGGGTTTCTTACCCCTCAAATATTCTTATTGGCTTGCAGTTATTTTCAAGTTATTCTATAGTTAAAATTCTGCAGAAAACTCTGTTGCCTACAAGGCAAATTCCAGAATTCCCAACAGGATCTGCAGTGTCCTTCTTGCTTAGAACATTGACAAGACTGCCATTTTTCTCTCTCAACAAGCACTCACAAGACATCTCTCTAGCCACAGGGAAAACTGCACTTCTCAAATACATTTAGGCCACTCCCACTTGGTGTCTTTGTGCATAAGATCTTAACTCCACTGTGGGTTTTCTTTGCCTCTACAACTTCCGATTCTACTTCTTTCCCGAGATTTGAAATGCAAAATATTAACTACTCCCTTCAGAGCCCAAGTCGGAAATTTCTTTTTCTTTCCTCCAGAGGCACTTGGTTTTTACCTCTAGCAGAACATATAGCACGTTGACTAGAAGCACACTGCTGTCTGAAGCCTACTCAAGATGAGAAGTAGTCGGAGGGCCCTGCCGTGTTTGTCATCATCTCCAGCACATGGTTTATTGTTTGACACATCAGTCTGAGGCACTAAAATTTCCTCTGAGTGAATGAAAAAAGGAACTGTGTGTGAGAGAGCAATGGTACTGAGAGGCAACATCTGTCCTTGCCATGAGACTGGTAGCCGTCGGGGTGGGGGGTGGGGGGCATGACCATTGCATGGCTGGAAAACTTATGAGCAACTTCAGGGATTTAGGGTATTGACCCAGTAGAATTGGAGCCCTGAATCTGCAGCAAGGCCCAGACAATATGCTGTGTGTGTATATATACCTATGCATGAATATTTATGTACTCCTGCGTGTGTACATGCATGTATGTGCATGTGTACACTCATGTGTATGTGTGTGCATGTGTAAACACATGTGGGGGAAGAATTACTCACATGTGTGATATTTACCCAAGTATTGGTAGCTCAGTGCTTTAGTGGGTAACAGAAAGATTCTGAAAATGTGAGCGTTTCATAGAACTTTAAAATATGAGGGACCCAAATCGTAAGCATAATGGGAACCAGGGATATGGCTACTTGGGTTCAAGTTCCAGTTCTGACAAAAAAAGACTTCAGAAAAGCTAGTTCATTGCTTTGTATGATTTTGGCTGTTTTCTGGTGTATAATAGAACATGCTTCACGAGTTTTTAAATGAGGATTACATAGATGCACTTATATAAACCATGAAGAATGCTATCTCACGTGAGTGGTATGATGCTGTGTACTACCCAGGAGAACACTTACAATGATTCAGATAGTTAGACTTGTAAGAGGTTTCCTTCTTTGACCTTAAATTGTGAGCCAAAACTGTCTTTAATTGGGAAAATTGGGCATTCTGGAGTAGTCTTCGTAAATCTGAGGTTGTATTTGGATCTCTATATGCAGACTATACATTCTCAAAATTCAGCCTACACAACTTACATTGTGTGATTTTTTTAAAATAAAATATTCACATTACAATTATCTAATTCTATTTGGGCTTGAACTAATGTGGTTCCTTAACTAAGATATGCAATTATAAAGACACTATACAGTAATGCTATTATTTTATGACTAAAATCTGTGTCTCCACTTGTGTTTTCAAGCCGAAGGTATTGATTGACTAAACAAAGACACACATTTTCAATAATTCGTGGGTGTGATGAACTCTACGTAAACTTCAGAAAAACTGTAGATGTTTCTTGCCTCATCAGTGAGAGCTGAAAATGATTAACATCTCTATTTCCACAATTTGCCACTCAGTCCTTGGATTGCTATCTAATGCACAGCGAGATGAGAGAGACATAAGAGTGGGAAGCTAAATGGCTGCCTCTCAAAGTGCAGCACCTGAGCTTAGCTGCGTGCATCTGTACAAATGCGATACAATGGACGCATTTTCTGACTCTGACCCATTAATATGTTTAGATCATAGCTTCTCAGATTCTGATTATTGGGGTTTAGGAACATTTGTTCCGGGAGTGTTTTCTTGAGTATAGGAGGGCCCTGGATTTACTTACTAGATTCTCCTGAGAAATGGCAGTGTTTCTGGACACGATCCAGTGTACTCAATAGTAGAGAATGTGTTCTTAGTTGAGAACACACGGCCTAAGCAGATCTTCCTATCTCTTAATATAGTGAAAAGATTCCCAGAACTCAGCCTAAGAGGATTGTTCTACTCCCAGTCAAGTGTGGAGAATCCTAATTCCTTCCTCCTAAGTTTAAATACAAACGCAAACAATTCTCATTGGTCTGTGTTGATAGCTGAATTTCACACAGAGAGGATTTACAGATAAGCTTAGGCGGGTCGACCATCTTCAGCATATTTTCCTTTTCAGTTTTTGTGTGTGTCAGGGAAGGGGGCAGACTGCCTGGGAGGAGATTCCGGGAGTAAATATTTATTTGAACTACCTCTGCTAATTCTTCTTCTCATTGTCACTGTTTTGCTTCACAGATACCCTTTAATTGCTTTGTAATAATGGTAATTGCCCAATTATCTATCCATTTGTATGAATAAAATATTCAAATATAAGAAACTCTTTACTTTCTTTAGTGTAGAGTGTCACAAAGAATGTTTTATACTGATAGTAAAATCAAAGTACTTGACGAATTGAAAGATTCATCCATTTGTAATAAAAAAATTTTCAAATAGAGGTGGGTACCACTCAGTAGTAGGGTACTTCCCTAGGATGTACAAGGCTCTGTGTTTGATACTTATGGGAGACAGAGAAAGACAGAGAGAGAGAAAGATGTAGACAAGCTCTCACATGCAGACAGAGAGGGAGAAAGAGCAGAGGAAGAGACAAAAATGCTGGAGTTGCAGGTACGTGGTGCCACTACACTGAGCAGAAAGAAATTTTTGAACATAGCTTTCAGTTTGTACCACAAGTTTATAATGTGAATTTAGTAACAATTATACAACTCTGAAGAAAGGAATAATTAAGAATAATACTTGAAAAAATTTTATACTGAGGTGGTACCAAGCCTAAACCTTTACTGTCTAGTTCTGTTAGGCTTCTGCTCAATATACAGTTTATTTGAGATGATGTGGATCAGCTGGAAGCTAGGCTACAGTCTGGGCATTTCCCCTCAATTTGTGAGGCACTGAGGGAAGATGTTCTACAAATCACTTGAAAAGGAGGAAACAAAACAAAATGTGAGTAGGGCTGGCTGGGTCTCCAGCTCTGAGATGAGCGGGGACATTATTTTGAACAGTGAAATTTTACTGTTGTAAATACAGAATCACACTCTCATTCTTACGAGTTCAGGACAGTAGATGATTTTTTTTTAACTTTATAAACTAGTGACTGGAAAGATTTCTGAAACCCCACACTATGTATTGTCTTAGGTGGATTACTTTCTTTATATTGGGCTTATGAATCATGTCACATGGACAGTATCAAACGGACCTAAAGATTTCACATTAATCCACTAACTGACACTCATGTAGAGGGCTCATAGAGAAACTTGATCACACAAAGAGAGAGAAGAGGTGGGAGGAAGGAAAGGAAAGAGAGAGAGAGATCTTCTGTGGCCTATAATTATAACTGTTGAGTAGAGTTTTAGGGAAGAAACTGACTGCAAACTGAGTTCATGGTATGTGACTGAAGCATCTTTCTAAGGGAATCAGGATCATGAATACATACCTGACAACGGGGGAGGTGAAGTAGATGCTGAGGAACCCGATGTAGGTGGGGCCCTGATGGAGTGGTTGGTTTGGGAGTGATTTAAGGGCTTAAATGAGGGGTTTTTGGACTTGGAGAGTTCTGCCTTATACATTGACAGGAATCCCGAAGAAGACACAGCAAACCTCATGCCCATCCAGGCAGTCTATGCCAGACATTGAACAGGAAACCTGGTAGCAGCTGAGGCACTGGAGAACAGCCAAAAACCCAGAGGTTCTGTTTTTCCAAATGAGCACTTCCCTGGTTCATAAATCAGAAAATACCCCAGAGTATTTAAGTCCTGTATCTACTTTCCCAGGTTGGTTTCTTGCACTGTATATTTGAATGTGGAGAGATTTACTGATTTTTAGAATTTTGGGAGGAGAGGTATATAATATAAGCAGTCACTTCCTTTTCTCTCCCTGGAATTTTTTTTCCCTCACTCCCCTGCCTTCTACTATCCAAACTCCCTTGGCCCACCTACCTCTTTCTCTTTGCTTCCTATCTGGGCAAAAACATATATCATCTGTCAAGGTTTAGCTCAAATATCACCTCCTCTGGGAAGCCTTCCCTTATGCTTGGGAAGAATTAATTCTTTTCTCTGTAATACCATAACATCTATTTAGGCTATTAATATAATAGCGTATTGTGTTGGGCTTAATTGCATTTGAATTTGTCTGCTAGAGAAATTCTGAGCTCACTGACAAGAAAGATCCTATCTTTGGTCCTCTGTACCCCCTACAATGGAAATATTGATGGTAATTGAGTAGCTGGACTAGTACATACGTGCTTTCTAAGAATGTATGTTAAGCTAGAGATCCACAAGAAATGAATCCTATTTATGGTTTAAAAGTTTAATTAATTTTCTATTGTTTATAGTCATGGAAATCGTTTGTTGCCTATTATCTGTTTTAAATTATTAAAAGGGTTTTTTTTTTTAATGCCAAAGTAGGGCTACTTTTCTAGTGGAAGAAAAACACCCATCATAAACTGGTTTTTTAAGTCAACTGAAAGATTTCTGGTTGAGAAACCATGGTGTTCATACTTCAAGTCTCTTCTAGAATCAAACATTGACTTCTTAGTTGCTTTTTGATGAAATACAGTTTATGTTATTTTAAAGAACAAAATGCTTAAACTGCAGAATTAAGGATTTCATCTAAGAGAAAGTATACATTTCTGTTAGTGTTTCATACCTAGAGCCCAGATCTCCCTGATGTGTGAGAAGTACATGAAGCCATTGGTGAGTGGAGTTAAATCTTTGTTCAGTTACAGTTGAGGAAGGAGCTGGTTTTGTTCAAATTTCTTGTGGTTTGTTTTTAGGCATTTTCCACAGAGAGATGAGCAAGACCCTTCAAAACCACAAACTTGCTTATGTAGGGGAAAAAAAACCCTTCCTGTGTCCAAAAATAACATTAAATTAAGACTATTGTTTCCAATAGCCTCAAAAATTGTGGTTTTACTTCCTGGTCTGCATCATCACAGATGAAGTACGCATTTGCACTGCATCACAATGAAGCAAAGCTGCTCGCTGTCAGAGGAGGAGCAGAAGAATGGGTAGGGTCTAACTGTTCCATCTTTTTTTAAAATGCTTCAGTAAGCGACAATAAATAGGCTGATACAAACAAAGCTAGAATAAATAAATAGAAAACCCAGTGCCTTAGACACCCTGCACGATGCTTTGCTTCTGTCTGACATGGAGTCACAGACTGGAGTCTGAATAGCTGTGTGTATGTCCAAACTCTGCTTCTCATGATCCACAGTAGTAGTAGGAATAAGTAGTGACAGCAGCAGTAACTGCCTCATGGAACCGAGAGAAAGGATAATTGAGGTCACACAGGAAAGACAGTTGGTTCAGTACCAGGACCAGGTTCCTTCTTAAAATTGATTCCTTTGCCTTGCTCTGGTGTGAATGTGGGTCTCTGGCTCTATCTCCATCCATCATG
>JAQHUG010000002.1:16243263-16272222 GCA_028555095.1 Dicrostonyx torquatus
TGCTGTCTTTATAAACAGTTCAAAATAGCTCAGCCTGTAGTTTGTAGCCTTGGCTCCACAGAAGGAGCCTGAAGTCAAACAAGGTACTTGTTACTATTCACCTAGACTTGTTTCTTGGACACCCCTACTGTTTTTCTTTTTTATGGGCAGGGAACAGAGTCATGTAAACAGCCCCAGTACGCTCATCTTCACCTCTTTGAGCATTTGGCCATGGAACTGGAGCTAGGTGTTCTTTGTGCTGTTGGCTTCCCTCTCAGGCATGCTGCCCAGGCAGTGGGAGCCAGCCAGTGGCTCACCCAGCCTTATGGCCCATTACTGAAAGGTGAAAGGGACTGTCGGTAACTGGGTGTACAAAAGTTGGGAAGCAATTTTGTTTTCTGGACAGCTACTCACAGCTGTAATTCTCAATAATGGGGTGAAAATGTAAATTCTTAGACTATCTTCCTACTTGTGGTTTTACACGAAGCAACTTGAACAATAAAGGCAATTTAATTGAAGATTGTGAGGACAGTTAATGAAACCCTAGGAAGAGTGAGAATCAGGTCCAATAACACCCAGTGGGTCAGGGTGCCGGGAGCTTCTCCCAAGCTTCACTCTTGTTCTTCTTTCTGCTTGAACTTTTTATGTCTCTCCCTTCGAATAAGTTTTCCCCAAGTAGCTGCAAAAGGCTCCCATGTTCTACATTTGCCACTGAAGGAGGACTAGCTTGATATTTTTCAAGGCTCAAATCCTAAGCAAGATGCATCATTAGATAGAACTTATTTGATATAACAGGATAAGCTCTGGAGAAATTCCTTGGTGGCTTAAGTTGAATATAGGTCCGTGTAAGGAGCATACAGTATATGTATATAATATACTCGTGTGTGAGTGGGTCTTAATTATGGTTTTATTTTATTCATTTGAGACAAATTTTTTTCTGGCTTCAAATTTGCAATCCTCCTGCCTCAGCTTGCTTAGTGCTGAAGTTAGAGGTATGTATCATAATGTCTGGTTCCAAGCTTCATTTTTTTCCTCAAAATATGTTTCTGAACATTTATTTGAAGTTTGAATATCTGAATGCCCATCCACAGATAAACTGTCTTGATGTCATAATATAATTTAGGACTGTCTTCCCTGACTCAAACAACTGTCTTAAGTGCAAACATCCTACATACATCACTGGGGCTGGATGTGTCCAAGATGATGTATTATCCAAGTATTTAATTCCACCTCCCGGTGTCTGAACCCAGCTGGAGAAAAAGCTTGGGTAGTCTGTGGTCTAAATCTTTTCCTCAAGTTCCACTAGGAGTGGAATATGGGTAAGGAAACAGACGAGCCCTTCTTTGCCCTCTTTTTTTTTTTTCCTACAGTGAGAGATGCATAGAGTTTCATCTGTATTTGCATTCTCCTAGCTACTCTAGCTAAAGCTCCAGACTTTGGTTTCAGAACAAGGTCTCCAGGGAGCCATTGTTCAGGACCCCTGAGGCAGCATATGGGATTTGATTACTTGTCTATATCTCTTGAAAATGTAACCACAGGAGAAATAATCCCAGAATGGGTGAGTCTCTTGCTAATTCTGTCTAAAATTTAGCTTTCTGGAGGAGGGGCCTAGGATAGAGCAGGCATCTAGATTCTAACCTCATAAAATGGCATGAGGTTACTGTTAGCCCTTAATTTTATATTTTTATTATAAGGTTCATTCTTTTCTTACTTGATTTAAGTAGTGTTCTCATCTTTTTCTCATTTAACATTTGTGAAAACTAAATGTTAAAGTAAATCCTTTATACTAAATCGTATAACAATTTACCGCTGGTAAATTATGACATAAAATCATACTGTGTCTGCAATTAGCCAAGGGACTTTAGTGTGGTTCAGTAATACAGAATCACTGGGCTTATAATATTTTAGGACCCGAGTGAGTTTGATAAAGAAAAAAATTATGTTAGCATTAAACCTCAAGCAAAGAAACAATTAATCTAAATTTCAAGAAAATAAAAAGCAAAGCATTATGTTGTGACATGGAACATTGACAAGAATAACTCCCCAACCAAAGACTAAGTAGATTTTAAACTGGTGGTTAACCAAAAAAGGGGGGAGCTTTTGTTTAATTCCCTTCTGTGCCAGTGTGTGTCCTAATGTCTTAGCTTTAATTTTGTTCAAGGTGTTACGAGCACCTGATATAGTGGTCCTCTGATTCCCAGTAATCAATATCTTCAGTTTCTTCTGCTTGCAGTTATTCTGGATATATAATATTTAAGCATTGTGATCACATAAAGTCATTTCATTGTGGTAACTGAATATGTCAATTTTTGGGCCTAAAGGATATGCCTAAGTCCTAAGACTGAAACCTGTGACTGCTACATTATTTAGAGTTAGGGTCTTTGTAGATTTAGGCAGGTGAAGATGCGCTCTTACATTATTCAGATGGGCCCTAAGCCTGTGGCTGCTGTGTTTATGGAGAAAAATTTAGACACACACGTGCACTCACACACACGTGCACGCGTGCGCGCTCACACACACACACACACACACACACACACACACATGCACGCACACCCCATTCGAAGAAAACGACAAGGAGAATGAGAATGCCATGTGGTAATGAGGTAGACCCTGGATTGATGCATCTGTCATCCACAGAATCCCAAGAATTGTTGTAACCACCAGAAGCCGAGGTGGGGGACAGGAAGGCTGTGCTTTGGTTTTCTACAGTCTCCAGAGGGAACATAGGTCTGCCAGAGTCTTGGTTTAGGCATTTTGGTTCATAGAATGCTTCAGAATAAATGGCTGCTCTGCATTACCCAACTCATGGTTCTTGGCTACTACAGTCTTAGAAATTTGACACAGCAGATTTGTTTGAAAATAAATGAGTTTAACTGGCATCAATGATAACTTTCCTAGGAGGGAATTATTGGCTATTTTTCAATACTGAGTTTTGTGACTAGTTAAAGCATTCCACTTAGTAGTGTTTCTGCACTTTTGTTTTATTGTCCTAACATAAAGCAAGATGCCCAGAAAACTGGAGTAGACCAGGCTCTTCCTCAAAGAGCCCTGCGTATGAGACTAAATTTTCAACATCAGCTGTTTCCTCGCGTTCTTTGTTGGCATCACCACATGCCTCCGGAGGGCTGCATTTGTCACTGACCTGGTCAACATGTGAAACACTGAGCTAGACACTGTGGACAACTCACAAAAGGACCAACCCTGTCTTCCCTTATAGGCAGTATTCTGGCATCTAAACTTAATGATGCTAGAATAAGCCATGGAGGCTTTGGAGAATCTATTTGTAAACCTCAGTTTTCACTGTGTTAAATTGTTCTTATAAAACCATTTAATGTTTTTTTTTTTTGCATTACTTGGCCTTGCATACTCATTTGTCAGAAGAAAGATGAGAATTTGGGGGAGCATTGGCTTTTTTGGTGTTGTCTTATATTGCTACTATTATAAAATCTTCCTGTATTTAGGGTCTAAAATTATATCTGCTTGGCTGGGAAAAAAGTGGCATATGGTGTGAAGTAAAGATGATTAAAAGATTAATTATCTTTTGAGTAATTAGCTGGTTGTGTCACTGTAGTTTATACAAAACTTCTCTTCCTACTTATCTGTCTTAAAGTAGTTATTTTCCTCATCTCTTAAAAACTTTGTATTTTGAAACATAGTATAGTATCTATTTGCTGCTCTTAAGGTCAAACTTAGGACCTTGCAATTGTACCATCAAGTTTTGTCACCGGCCTCCAAATCAGATCTTTAGGAAAGAAAATGACCATTTGATAATTTAAACACATTTTCTCACTCTAAAACAACAATACTAAAGCACATTGTGTTTTCTCAGTTTATATTACACAGTAGCAATTAATGCGGTTCCCATTTTTTTGTCTAATCAATATGGTATATTAATTGTTTTTTTACAACCTGTATCGCCAAAGTTGTCAGATTTTTTTAACTGAATGATTACTGAGAAGCCGTATACCAGTTCTGCCGTGATATTTACAAGATCATTATTTATGCAAGATATGGAAATAAAATTAGTGACTCCTTTCTTTCATCAGAGGTTCTCTTATATCCTGCATACTGCCAACTATCTTGCTAAATCTTTCTGTGCTTGTGATGTGTCTGTCACAAAAATTTGACTTTTTCTATTTCCACCTTGTCTTTGTTTTAGATCTTTAACTTTGAATTAAAGGAAGCTGCTTCTACGTGGGCGTGGCAAAAGCAGTGAGAGAACCCCATGGATGACACCCAGGATCTAAATGAGCAATCAGTAAGTCTTACTTTACCTTCAGTTCTGCTCTAAAGCGAGATGGGAAGACTACTCTCCAAATACTTTTAGACATGAGTCTACTGTCTGCAGTAAGGTTTGGGGTTGAATATGCTGTGTTGATTTTTGAGTTCTCTTATAAGGCCATAAAATAGGCCTTTGGCAATGCGTGCTGTTCCTGCTTAATGGTGATGTCACATCTTGATGTCTCCCTTGATGCTGCACTTGGAGAGTTTGAGGTTGGAAGACAAGGGTGTTGAAATCACGCTGTGTGTTTAGACAGTCTGAACAATTTTATGCACTTCCTTTGTTATGCTTTGTTCCAAAAATGCTGGATGGTTTATATGTTGTTGGCTATTGGGAGCAAAATAGGAAATAAGATATTATTAGCATGCCAATTGCTCATCTCATGGATGAGAACTACAGTCCTCAAGGGCTTTCCTTATTTTACTACATTTATCTGGATCAAGAATGTGGCAGCTTGGTAACAATCCTATTAAGATTCTGTCTTCCTGTAGGGAGATACTTCATCTGGTTTCTCCTCTTGCCTCATTAGTAGGGTCCCAGTGACACTAATTCTTTATTGTGTGCCACTAGGGGCATAGACTGCTGAACATTGCCACCCTAGTCGTTCTGCACACAGGCAACTAGTGAGGTCACAGGGAAGAAGAAGACATATTTATCGCCAAGAATGTGTTCCACATGCGGAGCTATTCCTTCTCAGCTTGTACGATCATGTTTGACCTTAAAGTTAAGGGTTCCCAGGGACAACGGAGGATCAGATGCTTGTGTATAACAATGTAGCAATAGAAATGATGCGTGCAGTGTATTTCAGTTTAAAATAAATAGCAATGTGTGTTTTTGCAGAAACTGCCATTCTAAAATGATTTAATTTGTTTTCCAGAAGATAATTAAAAATACACAAATATGTACGTTTTAGATTTTATTTCTTGAGATTGCCTTGGTGTGATTTCGTTATATGATTATAACACTACTCATTTCCGATAGCATCGTAAGAAACACATGAAGAGCAATCACAAGGCTGTGAAACTCAGAATCAAGCAGTAGACATGAGAGTCTTGAAAACTGTCTTATTTCATAGAGAAAACTGGCAGCGACCGTCAAGGGCTTTCAAACAATCTCCAAAAGTACTGGCTATTGAATCTAAATGGCTAGAACTCTATCTAGCAAGTGGATCTGGTCCTCATGATGACTGTCTCTCCCCCATATGCCTTTGTATGCTTGTAGCTCTTGCTGGGATCAGATTTCTGGTAGAGTGATCATGTGCCTGGAGGTCATCAGCAAATAATGCTGTCACCTGAGATATGTACTTGTTTCAATGTTCTTAGACTCACTCAAACATGAGTATGTGTGCTTGCGCGTGCGTGTTAGGTGTTCCAATACTCTTAGAGAGTGAGGAGTTGGAGTTTGCAGGGGACACAAAGGTATTAGAGAGAGCAGAGTCCCAGAGAAGATGGCTCATTCATCAGTTCCTCTAGGGAAGGTATACACATGAGAAAGATTATCTACTTTATTTTCTAATCCTTTTAAAATTAAAAATTTAATATGATTACATCATTTTCCCACTTCCCTTTTCTCCCTCTAACCATATATATATATATATAAAACAGAATGTCTGTTCAATGAAGTTGATGTTAAGGACAACATACACACGCACACACATATATGTTAAGTCCCATATATGTATATATACACACACTTAACATGAAACTAAGGTATTACTAAAGGTTTTAAATCACCTTTGACTAAATAATACATATAATTTATGAATTATGTTTATAATATCATAGTTTCCTTTCAGTGATATTTCTGGGTTACACTTTTTAACTATTTTTTTTCAAGTTCCCAGCAATGTTACTGTGCAGCCAGGTGTAAGAATCAAATATCTAGCGTGATCTCTGTAGCATCTGGTGTGACTCCATTTTCTGAGTTTAAACTTTGCACACATATACCATTCTGTTCATCTCAAAGGTGTGCAGATGGATACTGAGAAGTAGTAATGACTTCTCATGCTGTTGTGGCTGAATGCTGCAAATTTGAAACTTCTGGGTGATCTTTTGACTCCAAGTCCAAACTTTCTTCCTCATCTCACTATGTCTGACAAAGGGACAGTTAGATGTCGTCCATCATTATTCACAAGCAAAAAAATTTAACACTAAATTTTCCAATAAAATAACTTATATTTGAATTGTCATTAAATCTTTAAATCTTGTGCAATGCATTTATTTCTCAAAACTTTCTGAAAAGAGTAGCATTTATTAAAATATAGAATAAATGTGATGGAATTGCAGTTCATAAGATGAAAATTTTGAGGATGGATATGATAGCAAGTGTGATTTATGATGCAGGCATGCTCCATCCAGCATTTTCCATGCATTCTTCTTCATCTTCACCATATCTCTGCAATATGAATCTAAAGACTAACATTTCACAAATGAAAACATTGCTCAGTGTTAAGGTCAAATTGTGGTTAAGGACCAGTGATTAGAACTGAACATACTTTGATCTTGCTCTAAAATCTGTAATGGATTTTTCATAATACAACATAGTATTGGTAGGTAAAGGCTTGAGCTGTAAGGTCAGGCATTACTGGTAAATACATTATAACATGGAGAAATTACTTAGACTCATCCTTATCTGAAGAGTGTGGAGGATGATTAAAAACATGTAGCATGATGTACTATTGTATGCTTCATTAAGTATTCATAAAGATTAATACCTGTTATAAATAACTTGAGAGCCCTGGGAGATGGGTCAATCATTAAAACATCCGCTGCCCAAATATGAGTTCCTGAGTTCAGATTCCTAGCACACATATGAAAAGCTAGTGTGGTAGCATATATTTATAACTCCACTGTTAAGGATGTAGAGACAGCCAATCCATGGAGCACACTGGCTGGCTAGTCTAGTCAGTTAGTAAGCTCTCTACTGTCTGAGATACTGTCTCAAAAAATGATGGAGAAAAATAGAGTAAGACATCCATTGACACCAAGTTCTCACTCTTAGGTACACTCACTTATATGCACATGTACATGCATGCATACACATAAGCATGCACATCCACATACATTATATATGCTCCCCACTCCTTGTGACCTTGTAATAGAAAATCTTCAGTGAATTTCTTCTTTCTTGACCAACCAGCTCTTTCCTGGACCTTCCTCTCTAGCGGTTTACAGATCCACGAGAGCAGCAGATTAAAACTGACTACAGCAGCTCTCCTGTCCCTGCATTCCCTCCTTCTCTACTCTAATGCATTATCAGCAGCTTCTGTGCATGCATTCATTATCACCCCCTCAACAGCTTGGGGTTGTTGTTTTCTGACACTTGTCAGGCCATTCACTGACTCCTCATCCAAAACGTATCAGCTCCATCCTAACTCCTGTCCACTCCTGACTGTTTTCCTCACTGTTTTTCTCCATGCTTCAGTTTCCTAACTTTGGGCTTTTATTTTAGCTCTTGACTACCTTGTCCTAATTCCAGGTACATCTCTTTCCAAAATACATGCCTGATCACACGATTGCTCTCCATCTTATCCCGCAATCGCTCTTTCTTGTCGTGTAGAGAGAGAGGGTCATGTACAGTCCAGCCTAAAAGATTAAATACTAATGATTTCCTCAGTCTCCTTTCTAGTTTCTGTTGGCTTCCAGAATCTATCAGATCTGTGGTCTCTACTCATCTGTAAGTGTGATATAGCCCCTTCTCTGCTAGACTACCCGGAAGTACTTAGGGGCCCATCGAGAGCTCTTTAACTCTGACAAAGCCACTCAAGCTGTCTTTTTTCTCTACTGCACCAGCAACATAGAGTCAGCCATGCTGGGGAGGCCATGTTGGGTTGACCACGTGGATCAGCCACAGTTGTATCAGGTGCCTCCATAGATTGCTGTGCATTTCACCCCTAAGAACTGAAACCTAATCTGCTTACTTGCTTGTCTAACTTCTGGATTATAAACTACTGGAGACCAATGGCAAGTCCTGCCTGTCTTGAACTGTCTGTCACAATTCTTGTGGGTGTTCATATTTTTTTCTTAATATACTTGTACGTTTTTGATGAGGCATGTCAGTGAATGGCCTGACAAGTTTCAGAAAGCCAAGATGCTTTTCTTGGAATACAATTTGACTTTTGAGTTTGCATTTGACTTGCCTTTGAGAAGAACTCCATAGAGAATCTAGTAACAGTTTACCTGCCTATCATCAAAACATAGCTTGTTCTTAAGCCTTCTTTTATGTTGCTTTGCATTGTATTTGGCTTTTATTTTGCAGTTAGGCTAACAACATCTAGAAAGTTTTAGGGGAATTAGAAATAAGACTTAACTTTCCTAAAAAGAAAAAGATTTAAAATTTTGTCATTAGTTTCTATTCCAGGGTTGTTTTTGAGGAGTTTAGGTGACTTTTGCTACTGTTATTTCTGATTTTAAAAATGTTACTCTTTTTGTTTCACTTGTCTCTTTCAAATTCATTTTTTCCTGTGTATCAGTGTTTTGATTAAATACATATATGTATGTACATGCCAGGCTATCTGAAAGACACCAGAAGAAGTATTGGTCCCTTGAAACTGGAGCTACAGATAGTTTTCAGCTGCCTTGTGGGTGCTGGAAATTGAGCCTTGAACCTCTGTAAGAACAGTAATTGCTTTTAACCACTGAGCCATCTTTCTAGCCCCTAAAATCTCTCATTCTTGGTAACTGAGAAGACTATGACTTTAGCTCATTCTTACCAATTCATCCCTTGATACTGTGAACTATATCATATTCCTGAAATTCAGATAAAGAATAGACAGTTTGTAGTATTTTATAGTGCTTGTAAAGTCCTTAAGATCCTATACAAGATGTATAAAAGTTCTATTTTGTGGAGTGGGATATTGCTTCTTTTGCCTTTTGTCTATCTATTCTTTCAACCTAATGTGATAATGTCTGGCCTAAATTCATGATCAAGTTAGAAGGCCTGAAAATAAAAAAAATTATTAATTTAAAGTAATATGTGTTATATCATGATTTTAAGTATTATGGGTTATACAATAAAATATTAGTGGATACTGGTGAAATAAAATGAATAAGTTATAGTCATGGTAGAATTACCTTCTTTAAATGTTGTATATCAAATGCCTGAACATTCCTGTCCACTTCAACATTGTCACTAATTCAGTCTACTTACATTTCAGTACTATGTTTTACTATTATTTTTATAATTTTTTAGAATTATAACTTAATATATCAAAATTATTTTGCAAATATCAAACTGGACATCATAAGGAGATTTTTAACTGTATGATATTTCCCCAAATTTGGAGAACCACTGATAGGTTTTAATTCTAATAATGTGTAGTTGGGACCATGATGTAGGATTTCCCTTTATATACTGTGATTACCATTGATTAATAAAGAAACTGCTTTAGGCCTATAGCAAGGTAGAATAGAGGTAGGTGGGGAAAACTAAACTGAATGCTGTGAGAAAGAAGGCAGAGTCAGGAGACGCCATGGAGGTGCCAGAGGGGAAAGACACAAGCTGCCAGTTGGAACCTTGCTGATAGCCACAAGCCTCATGGTAAAATATAAAATAATAAAAATGGATTAATTTAATATGTAAGGGCTTTCTAGGAATATGCTATAGTCATTGTCCAGTTAGTGTTTTAAATAATATAATTTCTGTATGATTATTTCATGGTCTGGGCAGCTGGAAATTAACAAGCAGCCCTCCGTCAACAGAACCGGACTTAGGGAAGTTTAGTCTGGAGTAAGAGTTTCAGATCTACTGCTTCCATGTTAGGTAGTTTTCAGGCTCTCAGAGAAGTTCTGTTTTATAAGATAGAGAAAGGGAAGAGCGAGGATGTCTTTGAATGCCCAAAGTCTCTGATTTGGACATACAGTTTCCATATTATATCATGTTGACATAGTATTTGTATCTCATGAATGAAATGAAAATAATGTTGCATGGTTTAGTTTAGTTTATGATGTTACAATATTGCATCCATTTCTATTCTTCAGTTGATTTGGACAGTTACTATTAATTTATTAAGTGAATATTTGTGGAGAACTGCTATATTTGTTAAAGTATGTGTTAAAGGTACTTGGTAAACGAATTCAGAAGACATTGCTGTTCTTGCAATTTGTATTATACAGTAGGAAAAAGTATTTAAACAGACTATGCAGAAAGTACCAATGCAAAGAAAGAAAACAAATTATGTCCAGAAGGAAGGTAGGAAATGCTTAAAGGGTGGGTTGCATAAGGGAAGGACAGTTGTAGTTTGGGGGAGAGAATCAGAAAGGCCTAACAGGACAGATGTCATTCAAAGAACCAAGGGAAGTCAAGGAACTAGTTCTGTGAACACCTGGGGCAAGGGGTTTGGGTTAGAGGGATCAGCAAGAGAAAATCTTCAGTGTGATTGATGCCTGCTTGGTACTTGCGAGGAAGGGCAAGGCAGTAGTGCTGGTGGGGTGATTGAAAAGAGCAGAGATGAGGCCACAGAGATTATCTACCTGGGAGTGTATAGGTGTGTCCTGGTCATTTTAAGAAGTTTAGCATATTCTTTGTTGGGGGATCTTGAGCTCAGCTATATTTAAGAACTTATTGAGAAATGGAAACGATGAATGTAATGTAATCTGTTGAAAAAAGTATACACCAAGGAGAATAATTCTCTGATAAAACAAGCTGACGTTCCTTGAGCAGCACCACGCCAAGTGCCTTGAAGAACATGCTATGGCATGAATTTTTAAAAGGTGACCCTGGCTTTCAATTCAAAATGGATTGACGAGGATAGGACTATTTGATAAGCTGGCAGTAGAGGTGGTGGGAAGCGTTGGGTTCAGACACTGTTTTGAAGACAAGAATAAGATGTCTTGTTGATGTCCTGGATGTACACTGTTAGAAAAAGAAAATAGTCACAGATGGTTTCTACTCTTTGTTCTGAGTCCTAGGAGGGAGAAGAGTGACATTGACTCTGATGGGATGTCTTGAAAGGTCTAGTCTAGGGTGGAGACTGGGAGCTGCATTTTAAACACTATGGCAGAAACAATGCTGTTTTCCCTAGTCTTGTTCTACAATCTGCTTTCCTTTGTACTTATCAGTCTTCTTCCACATGGACCAGGCCATGAAACATGTTCTAGTCTGAAATACAAAGGCATGGGATATAGGTATCATTCCCAGGCTGAGAATTGAGAAATTCAAGTTTGTGCATATTTCTTTGGTTCATCTGTTTCCCTAGGTTGATGAATGAGGAAGAATCTGGATCTCCAAGGCACTGTATGGGGCAGAGATTCTCATGAAACTAATAGGGGCATGTGAAATTCAACCTGCTGTTAGCCACTAAGAAGAAACGTTGGTGACTCACATATCACCATCTGGACCTGGACATACAGAATTGGGGACTTCAGAGTATCAGGGGAAGTTAAAGGAAGGAAATTGATGGAAACAACTTAGACAAGAGAGTTAAGACTAGATAGAGTAAAACTAAAAGAATGAAATCATTGGATACTTTAAATTTAGGGACCACAAAGATGATAGTCTCTATAAGATATAAGATGACTGCTTCTACCTGCTGTTCAAACTCATAAGACTGAATTGCTATATGAGTATATATTTCCACATGTATCCAACTTTTATTTGTTGTGCTTCCTTCCACAATTTCCAACAATCACATACCAAGGTTTTGGTTACTGGGTTCATCTATATCTCAGGGTAGAAAGGACCAGCCTACATTTATGAACAGGTACTGGTACATTATTCAGTTCAAGATTTCCAACTAAGTTACCAAAACCATAAAATATTTAGAATGAAGTATTTCTTAGCAAAGAGTTATCATTACTCATTACCACACTTGTAATATGTAGGCATTATATCTTGGTAAAAGAATTGACCACAGCAGCATGTGCCTTATCCTCAACATTATTCATATTTGAGTTGGTTAACTCTGTTGTGGGGTGGCAGCAGAGGAACTATCCCTTACAAGGCATGATACTTAGCAGCATCTCTGATATATACCCACTAGATGTCAGTAGCAGCCCCTTCCTTTTTTGTAACAATAAAAAAATAATCTTGAGACATTACAAAACATCTTCTGCAAAGAGAGTGGCTATCAAGGATTATGATCTGCAGTACTCCTGACTTCAGGGAGTTAATTGTAATCTTGAAGATACTATCTAAAAGTAAGATAGATTCCTTGAACTTTTAGTATGATATGCTGTAAAACATCATTGAAGGACCCAGGATGGAGAGAAAAAATAAGACAGGGTATAAGAAAGAAAAGAAAATAATGTCACAATAGTAAAGGATTAGAGTCAACAGCATCATCCAATCATCAGAAAAAGCTTCCTCAAGAACAGATCACACGTGGAGTCCCATCATACCTTCAATGACACTTCAAATGGTGGGATACATTGTCGTAGACACAATACATCCTACCCCGGGAAACAGAAACATAAGTATATCTCAGAGGTACAAAACAGAAAGGGGCATGGTTTGCTTATGAGCCCAGGATAAACCGGAATTTCTAAATTAGAAGTGTTAGGAGTATGAAGATGTGGGGAATAAGTAATACAATTGAGAAGCTGAAAATTGACTGAAAAGAACTTTAAAGTCAAACTGATGTAGTCATGTTTGTGGGGAGCCAGCATGATGCTATTACCATGCAACATACAGAGTTCTGGTAGATGATGTTACCCTTCTGTCTCCGAAATTCCAACTCAGACATAATCACAACGGTTTTGAGTAAGAAGTCATCTAGTTAAAATAGTATTTTAGGAAATTTAACTCACTTGGAATGTTAATGAAGAATGAGAAGTCTTCACTGTAGAGATGCTTCTGTGATGAAATAAAGTCTAAGACATTGGTGGCAGGATGAAGTGAAACTTAGGTTACCAGATTTACAAAATAAGACTGAGAAGGTAACTTAGGAGCTTGTGGAGTTGGTTACGCATAAACTCGAAGGGTCAGAACTGGGAGTTTACTAGTAAATATTGTTTATAAAGGAAAACCTCATATATAGCATTTTTGATTTTCTAGAAATAGTGTCTATATGAACAAATCACTTGTGCTGAAATATAAAGACAGCCATGTAAAACAATTTAATAAGCAAATATATATCTCAATAAAACCTTATAGAAACAGATAGTAGACTACTAAGTATGTTCTGGTAATCTGGTAGCCCAACATAATGATTTTTACAGTGGAAAATGACAAAGGGGCAAGATTAATGGAGGGAACTAGAGGAAGAGGTGCTGCTGAACTTAGTAGCTACAACAATATTTTACATTTTATACATGAGATGGAAAACATTAGATTTGTGTCTATTTTTTCTTATTAACATTTCCTTTAATTCACAGATTTATCATACCAGAAACCATGTGAAAAGGGTAAACTGAGGACAATGTGAGCTAGATCATGTTTATTTCTCTACTTACTGATTAAATAAAATGACATCAGACTGAATTTGGAATATATAGTGGTTTTTCTTCTAGGTGGAAGGCTTTGGAGTCCCCTCCCATTTCTCTTGCAATGACTTCTTGACTAGTTGGTCTCTTTTTCATCTTGTCATAATTAATGTGAGGGCTAGAGGATTTGTTGCATAAGCAGAAGGGATAGATTATACTCCCCAAATAATTTACTCTACGAAGACAAGTTGGACTGGCAGGATGTATGCTGCCTTCATAAAAAGAACAGCAATGTCTCTTGATTGTAAAGTTTGAAAGTGTGGTTTTGCCTAGGGTTTCTTGAAATTTGGATAAGGCCCTGAAAAACATGTGGAAGGATTATTGCTTTATATGAAGATTTATTAAATGATTGCGCTTGAACTCTAGCTGAAATTGGCAGCTTGGGGTCATTTTAAAACACTCAAAACGGTGTGAAGCATCCTACTTTATGTATTTGTTTTTCTTCTAGTTATTATTTACTGCTCATTCAGCACTAGCAGTAGACAGATAATTTGGCTGCTAAGACACTCGTATAGAATTTCAAAGAACCTTATTAGGGAGAGATGTAATTTCATCCTCTGGACCTTTTATATAACAGAGTAAATATTTGGGTTACTTCATTTTGACCTGGAATTAAACAATGGATTTAAATTGTCAACAGGAAGTTAAAACATTTAATCAACAAAATTTAAAAAGACAGCATGTTTGTTTTTAAAACTGCTAAGAATGCCTTTATACTTTAGAATATTGCACTCTTAATTCATATAACTGTCTGAATAGATCCAATTATTCTAATTGTGTAGGTTTCTTTTAAAAATCATGTAAAATGAGTACATTTGATAACCAATATATTTAATGGATGTTTTGCAATGTGTTTGCAAAATTGATATACGTGTATGTATATGATTTTGCATACTGCTTAACTATACTGCCATTGTTGAAAGAGGATGTTCACTACATAAACTGTGGAACTGATGTCATATGGTAACAAGTCTTCAAGGAACGATATTAAAGAAAGTAAGAATGAAGGCCCATACATTCAAGAAAAGGAGCCTTTAGAGGTTCTCTGTTGAGAAGATGAAAGTACCATGCTGGGACGCTCCCACCCATGGTCTACAGGAAATATTGTCCATTGGACTGTATTACCTATTGTCCATTGGGCTCTACTACAGCTGTACCCCTCACTCCAGTGATGACTGCTTTCACCCCCTCTGTTGCTCTGCAATTTGCATATTGTCCACACAAATTCTTTTTTGTATGTTTCTCCATCCTGCTTGTGAGATCGTGAACGTCTTACTTTCTTTTCATGAAGTCAAGTTTTCACTGGCAGGATCCCAGTGAGACTGATTTGGTTTCCCCTCATTTTGTTTGTTTGCTTTTATGTCAGAGTTATTCAGAATGACAGGACTTGCATCCTGCCTCAGGAAAACAGTTCTGTGAGTGAAAGCGTCTGTGAAGACCCACAAGAAGCATTTGAACGGTGGTAGTAAATAACTCACTGTATGAAGCCAGCAAGACTTTCTAGAGTGCTCATCTGTTAGATGTTTATAGTAGACCCTGTTCGCCATGGTTTTGCTTTCCAAGGTTTCAGGTACCTTCAGTTCAACCATGGTTCAGAAACACTAAATGGAAAGTCCCAGACATAAACACTTAATACACTTTCAATTGGAACCCTTCTAAGCACTGTGATAAAAATCTCGTATCCCCCTATTTTACTATTCTGGGATATGAGCCATCCCTCTGCTAGCAAAACCATGATTCGCTTACTAGCTGTCATTTAGTTATCTAGTAGCTGTCTCTGTTCCCTCTCGTACCAGACTCTTGGGGAATGGGAATGGCTTTCATTGTACTTGTGTTGAAACACAAGTACAATGCCACTGTGTCAAAAAAAATGCCCTGTTTTGCACTTTATTTCATCTGATGGGTACACCATAGTGTCTCCTGTTGTCATAAAGAAGGGTCACCACGGTCCAATCAGTTTAGGTCTTTCCCTGTTGTCCAGGTTGGTCTTGAACTCTAATCTAAAGGAGTACTCACACTTACTCAAGCTTTGGATTCCCAAATAACTTGTGTTATATATGGTTATGTATGTTCAATATGATTTTTGGAGGGGAAATGACACAAATAAATATTACAGCACACTTTAATAAATGCCAATTTAATATTAGTTATGCTCATCCCTCACTGTGTCTAATAAATAATTAATTTGTGTCATAAGTATGGATGCATATCAGAAAGCGTAGTATTTATAGCATTTATATCAATCTGTGTTTTAGTCATCTCATGAGAAATAGAAGGAATTTCATGTAAATAAAGGAAAGAGTAAGATAGGACTTACTATAATTGTATCTTCCCTCTCTTTTGGTGGGTCCGACACTCAGACACATTCCTTCGTATATAGATTAGTCTCTAGTAGTGCATCAGGAATAATTAATGATAATTCTGATTATGTATATTTATTTGTATACTTATTTTAGAATGTTGAATTAATTTACTAATCTTCAGGGGATTAAATTTTACACTAAATGTTAATTGTTCAGTAGGTTTAGTATTTTGATCTAGACTGATTTTCTTACTGAATTTTTCTTATTATCTTTTATACAAGCATTAGAATTATGTATATATATTATTTCATTATTGATCACTTAATATCAGATACCTTATGCATTGAGGCTTATTGATTGAATACCTCCAAATGTTAATAAAATTAACTAATGCACAAATATATAATAAATACATTCTTTGAGTAAATTCACATAGGTATGCATTAATCATATTAGATGGGAAAAAAATGATGCTTGAAGGTGATGAACCTTAGTAAAAAACAGAGGCATATATTGTATGAACATGTATTGAATGTTCATGTTAGGACCTTAAAGTATATATTGCTCTGCTGTTAAAGTCTATCATTTTAAATGTATCAAACTTTGTATTAGGAAAGAGAGAAAAGTGTACTCTCTATGATTAATCTTTCTGTCTTTGATAATTGATTTAAAAAGAGACATTCTATATTACCCAGTCCAGATATTAAAGCATCATTGAGCAGCATTCTTGGATTCCAGTACCTAGATGTAGATGAAGACACCCTAGAATTTTAACTTCAACACTTTGTGAAAGCCTTTGTACATATAAATATATCTCATTATCATTTAAGATGTGATTAGGTTCAAAGAAGACCAGTGTGAACAACAAAGTACAGGAGCAAGCATGCAAGTCCTTGGCACACATCAGAGTTCATGGAAATTACCTGATCCCTCATTGTTCGCTCATCAGTCCTTAAGATTTCCTTTAAATTACATTCCTGGGATGTTTTTTCTACCTCCTCTTATATTGTGATGTCTCCTCTAAGTATTCTGACTTTCTCTTGTTCATTCTTAGGTTACTCTGTCTCTATTTTCATATTTTGTAAAAATTCAGATCTATTTTTGTCATGCCATAATAATACAATTCTTGACTCCCTCATCTAGGATGTGTTCTCTAAGATTCATGAAAAGACCTTGCCTCTGTTTTTTTACAAAGGTGCATCACCTTCAAGCATCATTTTTCCCCTTCTAATATGATTGATGCATACCTATGTGAATTTACTCAAAGTATATATTTAACATATATTTATGCATTAGTTAATTTTATTTTCCATATTTTATATTCAGGAATACTTGGGGGAACTTTTTCTATTACAAATAATCTCTCAGAAATGCTTGATGAATGACCGGTACAGTTATATATGGAACAGGAAAGAGAAGGCAATCGTGATTTGGGAGGGGCTCTTACTCTTGCCTTCCCTTTGTCTGACTCTCATCACCTTAACTTCTCTGAGTCTCTTTCCTCACCTGCAACCTCCATCCTGGTCTGCCCCATGGGATCATGTTGAAACACACTTTATAAAACATCTTCATAGATTTAATGCTATGTCATATGAATCGTGACCTCACTGTCATTATGATTTCCACCATGATCATCTTTCCATGATAAATTCTTCACAGACTTAAACCTCACAAAACGTTGTTAGGAACTTGAAGTCGACACCTAAGAGATTTCTGTGTTCACTGGGTAATATTCTTGGTCACATATCTTTATATTTTTATTCAATATTGCAATAAATTGCCAATAGTAAAAACAAACAGATCAATCCTGCCATTTCAAAATAACTGCTTACCATTGCATTGTAGAAACATTTGTTAGAATTCTTTCTGGATTATTTAGAACATTGTATTCTCTTTTAGTGTCATTACAATCACAAAAGTATGAGGCTTATCCTTAATCAAAGCATAAGTGATATTCTAAATGCATCCAAATGTTTCTCATGGCTTCAAAGTTAATATTGCGAGTTCTAATATGCCATATTCTTCTTTGGCATGTTTATGAACCAATACTTTTTTGTTCCAAGTTATACCAAATCAAAATGATTCTTTAAGTGAAAAGTTCCATGTTTATGCCTACCCTACGATTACCAAGTATTGTCTCAATGTGCTTATAATTGAATCACTAATTAAAGTCAGAAACTTGAACTGACCTAGAAAACACATTTGAAGCTGGACTTCAAAAGTCTTATTGAGGGCTGGAGAGATGGCTCAGTGGTTAAGAGCATTGCCTGTTCTTCCAAAGGTCCTGAGTTCAATTCCTGGCAACCACATGGTGGCTCACAACCATCTGTAATGAGGTCTGGTGCCCTCTTCTGGCCTGCAGACATACACACAGACAGAATATTGTATACATAATAAATAAATAAATATTTTTAAAAAAAGTCTTATTGAGCCTGATGGTAACAACTTCTTATCCATGCCACATTGACATGGGCATGAAATAACTCTCAGTAATTGTGCAGAGACTGTTGTAGTGGGATGTGTCATTGATTCGTTCTCTACAGACTCTTTTATTATACTAATTATAAGCATATATGATATTCATACACATAAAGTATGCATACTCATGTAATTTTTTCTTTTAAGATAACAATTATTTATCATATATTTACATTTTTGTTTTCTTTCCTTATGTTCCTTTTTTTTAAGAAATTCTGATATTTTAACTTTAATAAGTTCATATGAAGGTGAGGTTCCCCATAATTCATAGATGTTTATATTTTAATTATGTTCAAACTCCATTATGCTCTCATCTCCCCCTACCACTCCTGAAAGCTCTTTCCACTTAGTCTCTTTCCTACTTTCATTCCTATTTGTGTGTGTGTGTGTGTGTGTGTGTATGTATGTGTATAGAACTTTTGCAGGTGACCGTAACTGCTTGTGTTCATTATTTCAGTCTCATCTTGCTCAATAGGCATTATTTCATAGAATTCTATCATTTGGAGGCAATTTAAATTATCTTTTGATTTAGGATTTTTTTATAAGTAGCTTGAACTTTGATACCAGATTGAGTGATTGGGGTTTGGAATTCTCAGAAAAGTTTTTCTCCTCTTTTCTTTTTGCATCAACGGGAAGACCAAGCCATGCTTGCATGCCATGGTCCTCTGCAAATACATCATCACTGAGGGCATAGCCCTTTTATTATCCTGCCTAAATGAGAATGTTCCACATATTCATTATTGAGTGGCTTGGATTCTCTTTGGTCTCATTAAACTGCAAGTTCAAGTCCACCATGGACTAACTTGAGGACAGCCTGAGGCTACAATAATCAACCCTGCAGAATTTCTGCATTTTGTCTTAGTCCTCTGAAGCAGTTCCTTATTTCAGTGACATGATTTAAAAGAGACTTAATTTTTATAAGTCAGTTTTTATGCTTTCTGTTTCCAGAAGGGTTTTCTGAACATCTGGTCTGCAGTAGCACATCCTACTATGCAAAGTTGTAAATTTGGTCAGGACTCAGACCTCTGAAGATGGCACACCACTTTTCTAGGACAGATCCCTTCAAGCCTGACAGAGATCCTCTCCATAACCTTTCTCTTAGAGGTGCCTTCAACCACTATGACTAATGTCTAAACCAGCTCGGACACTGAAATGCACAGTACATCATTTCCAGATCCTACACTTGTGTCTATGTTTATGAGCTGCTGGTTTTTTTGTTTGTTTGTTTGTTTTGTTTTTTTTTTGGTAAAGAGGATAATTTTCTTTAGCATCCCTTCACACTTACTTGCTCACATTGTGGTCTCATGAACTATTTTAGATGCAGGGCATTCTAATACTTTCCCATATTAATCATTGTGATAGCCATTCAAATAGTTCTGAATTTACTCTGTTGGCATCTCTCCCACAGAGTAAGAAGGTGACTTCTCAATCTTTTCATGTTGCTTTTAAGTCTCCAAGTTGAGTCTGTCTTCAGTTCTGGACATAACATGATATTCCATATTTAGTTCATATTTTCCTTGATCTAGATGTGAGATCAGTCATTTTCCTCTTCAAGATATGCTGCTTCTTTCAACGGAAATCACATTACTACACCAAGATAGGTTCTGGTACATACACTGATCCTCATGCTGCTGTAGTTGCTATTTTAATAGAAAGAACTAAAGATTTATTTTCCTGAATTGCGAGCCAAAATTGACTAATTTAACCACTAGACCAGTATTTCTCAATATTTCTGATGCTGAAATCCTTTAATGTAATTCCTCATGTTGTGATGACTCCCAACCATGAAATTATTTCATTGCTGCCTCATAATTAGGATTTTGCTATTATTATGTACCTAATGTAAATATCTGATATGAAGATATCTGATATGTGACCCCTTAAGAGCCATTTGACCCCCTCAAGGATTGCAGACCACAGGTTGAGAACCACTTCACTTGAATGTATTTGTGCTTAAAAAAAATAGTACCCAAAATAATTGCACATTGGTGAAGATGCTGGCCGTTTGGCCTTGGATAATTTATTTAATATTACTGTGTATCTTTCTTAGTTTTTACACACTTATATCCCAAATAATGAGAATACCTGTGTTTAGAATCCTAGTTCAAAACAAATTTTTGTACACAAACAAACACACACACACAAAGTTCAACATTTGTGCTATTGAATTTACTAAAAATATAAACACTTGACCTTCCTTGTGATTTTCTGGCCACTTTTGACTGACAAAACTGAAAAACTCACTTACTTCAACCTAAGAAATATGCAGTCACCTTCAGACATGAGTATTGTGTCACAGAACACTAGGAGTGCACTCTGCAGTGGCTATGTGCACATAAGAGTCCTTGCCCTAATGAAGGAAAGTGACAGAGTAAATCAGATTTCACAGCAGCACTCTCTGCTTGTAGGATGAGTTGGGCAGAGATCTCAGGTTATCAAGGCCAGCTGAGGACAAGAGACAAAGTCTGGATTATGGTGAATGAAAAGAGTGGAATTTCAGATCACAGATCACAGAATTCTTCAGGGACTTTCAACAGACATAGTTAGGGTGGATTAGAGGAACAAATTACAAATGCACAATGCTGTATACACTTGATAGATGACTTTGAGGCAATCTGGAAGTTATGAGAACCATAAAGTGATTTCTATAACAGAAAGAAAATTAACAAATGTATTAGAATGCAACTTTGTTGAGTTTTTAAAAAAGTTTTTCTGGCATCAATATTTCTTATGCAAAAGAAATTCAATCCTATCACATTTTTAAACTACCGAGATGATACAATTAAACACTTGAAGTCTAGCTAAAATGATCGCTTCTCACACATAGAAATTTATGACATGATTATGCTGACAGTTTAATGCATGATTTCATCATTACCTTGAAATATTCTAGAATAAATATGATTATGTGGCTGAAGGTAGCTGATTTTCCTTTAGTAGTTGGTTTCGTTGACTGGTTAGTATTTAGTTTATTTCTATATCAATCATAGACATTGGTGTAGAATGTATATTGCCTCTTGGCTTCCTTTGGTATTGCTGACTTCCCATGCTGGTGAGGTTGATATCAGAGAGCTTCAGCAAACGAAATGCCAGAACACAAAGACCCTAAAGGTATCTGCCCATGATGCAGTTTTTTAAAATGTTTAATGAGCAGAAAGAGATTTTCACACTGACTCTGCTTGCCTTCTGTATTCTGTGTGTTTAATTATTTTTCCAGTGCTTGTAAAAGTATGACAAGTTTTAGGACATTTTTGAGACATCGTGCTGATAGTGAAGTCCACATAAGCCTTGAACTTTCCATGCCACCTGCTTCATTCTACACATTTTTATTATATGACTCCAGTTGGAGTTTATTTTCAAAACAGGTTATGATTATAGTAAGCACACATGTTCCCAAACCCTCCTCTCTACCGTAAAGAAACGCATACACCATGCTTATCACCTTAGCGCTCATGAACATACAGTCTTACTGTAGTCAAACAAATATTTATATTTTTAACATTAATTATTGTATCAATGACACATGATGAAAATGCTAACCACCTTTGACTAGTGAGTCTGGTTCTTCACATACATTCTCAGGTTTTAGCGGTTCCTTTGATGCACCAAGAATATTGTGATTGTTGAGGTGCTAACGGGTCCTTGCATGACTTTTGTGTTGTAAATGTATGGATGTACATATACGTGCTCTTATGTGTGACAGAAGTAATATTCTAATGCAGAGTGGATGACAGCAGTTATATTTACATTAACAATGCTATCAAACAGTTACTACATACCAGTCACAGATTTCTATCTGCCTATTCAAAATTCACACAGTCATGGAAAATCATTGCTATATTTTATCATTGTTTTAGAGCTGAGAAAAACTGGAATGTGAATACACTTAGTAGGTGGTGGAAGTAGGATTTAATCTGTCTTTAGAACTAAAATTCATATTACACATTTTGTTATTGTTGTTGTTTTGAGACAGGGTTTCTCTGTGTAGACCTGAATGTCCTGAAACTCACTCTGTAGACCAGGCTTGCCTTAAACTCGAAGATTCTCTTGCCTCTGCTGCCTGAGTTCTGGGATTAAAAGTGTGCACTACCACCTCCTGGCTTCATATTGCATTTCTCTCGGTTATTATTTGATATATTTGTTCACTCAACAGGGTTCTGATCTGTCTGCCCTTTGAGTGAGGACATGTGCTTAATGAATATGTCATGCGTCTATCTTGAAAGAAATATCACTGAATTCTGAGTACTGGAAAGGAAACATCAGGTTGATGGGGAGATAAGGGTTAATCTTAGCTGGACCAGAGTGGGTCCTGCTTCCCAGGAACATGAGTAATCCAGGAAATGAGGACAGTGAGAAAGACAAATTTTAATATAATAACATGTACAACTCTGGGAGCATGTACAGGCTTCTAGAGAGACAGATGAGGCACCCTACTCAGGACTCTGTTTCTGAGAAGACGAAAGTAATTTCCTTCTAATTTCCCAGTCAAATCTACAAATATATGGACAGGCAAACTAGAAGGAGGGGCCCTTTAGACAGAAGGGCTAGTTCTACCAGAGATGAGTGACAGTGTGCTGTGCGTCAGAAATCACAAAGAGAAAGATGAGTGTCAAGGAGTCTGCTGGGTCAGATTCAAGAGGGTAATGTGTGCTGTGGAAAGGAACTTGAAATGCATGTTACACCAGAGCACAATTGTTAAGTGTATGGTCTAGAGTGTGAGTTTTACTCTCACCTTTGCATTTCGAGGAAGGTCTATCACTTTCTATGTTTTTCACATGTAAATTGGAGATACACCTTCCCTTGTCCAAGAGAGAGAGAAAATATGTTTCATTTCCAGATAACACATTACTCCCAAACAGCTTTTAGAAGGAGTGAAGAATAGGGTGTTTACTAGGAAAAATAGAAAACAATATCTTTTAGTAGGTGAATTCTCATTGCAACCTCCTTGAAAGTCGTCTCAGCAGGAGATCCATGTTCTATCTATTGTTACACCAGCTTCCCTGCTACCTGTGAGACCACTAGGGAAGGTGAATGCGTCTAAGATTATAGAATCAGTAAATAGGGACCAGGGCTGTGGTTTGCAACTTTAGACTTCCCTTTATATCTACCCAGGTAGATTATGCCAAAGAATAAATATGTAAGAAGATAAACATATAGAGGACAGACATATCTACACTACATATTTCTACAATCATTTGAAACTTTTTAAGGGATGACTAGTTTTCCCACAATTACAGTATTGTGTGATGTGTGTTGTCTATTCTAGACTGTATTAGTGTTGTTATAAATTCTGTTATGCTTCTCAGTTCTTTTCTCTGTCATGTCAAAACTGCATTTGTATTATCCAACTCTTTTCACAAATTACAAGAAGTGGGATTGGAGCAGAAATGACTAATTAAAGTGTTACCTGGCTACCTGGCAGCTTACATTGAGAACACATGAATGGGGTCTGGAGCACATGTTCTTACGGAGTGAAGTCCAGAAGGTACTCACAACATCATGATAATGGTGATGATGATGGGACCTTGGAGACCCGACCCCTCACTTTGTGTGGGATAGAGTTGGTAAGTGGAATAGCTTTCTGTAGCCAGTACCTGGTAGGGCCAGTGCTACAATCGATGATCTTCATGTCCATTACCCAGTATAGGCGTAATTTGATGAGCCCTTTTCCCCATTGAAAGTACATTCCCCTAGGGGAATAGCAAATGAATTTTTATTATCTCCAAGTTTTTGAAAACTGAGTATTTTAATGTGGTGACTTGTTGAAAACTGAAATTTGGATTTGGAGGTCATACTTGCACCGCTCCCTTTGTATTAAATTATCATCTTCAGATTCTGAATTATACTCGTACTCTGCTCTGAAAATGTTCTCCTCTTTTTCCTCTCAGTAATGCAGTGTTGTGGCCATTGACACATTTTATAATGTTTAACACAGAGACTGATATTAAAGTCATATTTAGGCAGTTATTCCTATAAATCAAATACAAGGGATAAAATATGCCTCATTTATAATTCACTTGAATTTGTCATAAAAGAACTGAACTTGACAGGGATTCTCAGTAGAGACTTAAGGAAGAAAATAAGCATCACATGTAATTAATCCATGCTTTGCAATCACTGTAACAAAGCAGGGAATGATTTATGTGCAAGGAAAACATACTTTATTATTTTCATAGCGGGGCATTCATTGCATACACAGTAAGTGTTATAACCCAAACAAATATACAGTTGGGACATTGTGTTTAAATTATCTTCTGTCTTGTACTATATAAGCCAACAATAGTTTGAAATGTATTTAAGTCACCATCTGGGACAAAGTAAAATCTGTTCCAAGATCCAGAACATGATGAATGTGAGCTGAGTTTCATTAGGAGCCTCCAGCACGTCTCTGCATCCTGAATCACTTCTTCCACGCTTGGAAAGAATTCCAACATCCGTCCTAGCTCCCTGAGGTTTCGAGTGTTTTTAATAGATCATGACATTTATGCTGGCCGCACAAAGAACTAAACCAATGAAGTTAAACAGTGTTGCGTTCAGGTTTCCTTTCAGTCTTGAGAGATAAAGTTCAGAGTTCTTCCTTAAAAGCATCAGCAGAGTGGGTCACCCCACTCCTTAGTGGGGGTCTGTGGCCAAAGAAGTGAGCCTGTCCTTTGGAACTGACTCACCTTTACTAAGAATCTACTGTGCAATGTCACTGATGACCTCGGTCTAGTGCACACTAATTGCTATGAGTCAGAAGCAGATCAAGCCTTTAAGTAGCTTCACTGGAGAGATGGCTTGGAAGGTAAATGACTTGTCTTACAGACAGAAGAAACTGTGTTTGATTACCAGCATTGATGATGTAAAATACTGGCTGGAGCAGCAGCCTCTCTCATCCCAGCAGGGACCTACTGGGGAATTTGCCCCAGATTCCAGGGAGGGATTTGATTTCAAAACTCCAGGTGAAGGCTCCTGAAGAATGACACTCAACGCTAACTTTTGTCACCCCCACCCCCACCCATGCATGTTGAGAAAACTGTCAAGTCAGTTTTGAGTCTTTATGGGAGTCTGCTTGGTTTTAGTGTTTGCCAGAGTCTTTCCCTTTTATGCCACTGCGTTTGCTTCCTTCTTGTATAACGACAATAAAACAGCAGTAGTCACTAAGCCATTGCTGTACACAGCAGGCACGGTTCCAAGCACTGGCTGTAGATTATCCCTGTCATTTACATTGATGGCAGCCACCTTTGGAGGCAGATGTCCCCACAGTCACCAGTTTTGCCTGCTAGGAAATGGAATAATGCATGGGATGTGCCAGTCTTCTCAGTCCTCATGAGTCCGGAAACTTTATGTCCTTTAAACAGGTGATAAATCTAGGACCAGTGAGGCAAAGTGAGCCCCTCAAGTCACATATGCCGCGTGGGAAAAGCAGTAGTTACACTCAGGATTGCTGATTCTGAACTCAGTATTTTAGTACATGCTGCTTCATTCTCAATAACTGTGTATCTCGTCATAGAAACTTCAGTACATCTATGTAAAGTAATTAAAACAAATTGAATATATTATTCAAAAGATTTATCGACTTTTAGGTTTAGAATATTTTACTTAGAATAGAACAGAGAAGATCTAAGATTGTAGTTGTGGATAGAACTTTATAGTTGATAGATTTTTTTTATAGTTGAACTTGAGTATTATATTTAAAATAATTTAAAATAAAACATACCAAAAAAGCACATAAATATTTTTAAATATTGTTCTTAAAGAGACTTAAGTGTATATTTATTCCTATGATATTAGCTTTAGCATATATTTTGGCTTGATTGGAGTGATAAATTGTTTTCTAAGATATGATCCAAAAGTCCTCAACTTGTAGAAATTCAAGGTATTTAAATGATTATCTTAGGGTTTAAGCAGACTAAGATAAGGGACAGATAACAATTCCAAAATTTTCTTCTTTGAGTTTAATGAAAGCCTCCAACATAAATGAAGTATTTTAAACTACTTGGTGGATGATATGATTGTAAATATGTATTCTCTTAAAATATTTAAAATTTTAATGTATACACGTATAACTTCTTATATTCATGTTTAAATGTGATGGAAATACATTCACTTATTTTTCATCTCACAGAAAATTCTCTCGTAAGGCTTTATAAATTTTTGCTTTGACTCTTGCCATCTTGGGGGTCACTTACAAGGAAGGTGAGTCAGGTCAGCTCTTGGGGTGAAGAGTGCTTAGTCACACCCACTGTGCTGTGTGCACTGCCTGCCTGGAAGCTGCACAGTACTCACTTAGGTTCCCAGGTAGTGTGGGCTACACGTGAAGAGAGAAGCAGAATGAAGGTCAGTATGGGTGGAAAAGATCAGGAAAGCATCCCAGACTGGCTGGTTTTAGCTAGTCTCAAATAATCTCTCAGTGTAAAGCTTCTATGATGGTCAAGAGAGCATTGCATTCATGTCAATTCTTCTGAAGTCACACAGCCTGGGGAATGAATAGCTCAAAGATACATACCTGCCAGCTTAACACGACAAGCCTGTGTGGACGCATTGTGCTGCATTTTGATTAAAAATTACTCCACGAGGGGCTGAAAAGATGGTCCCGTGGTTCAAAGCACTTGATGCTCTTGCAGAGGACCTGGGCTCCATTCTCAGCACTCACATGACATCTCCTGATCACCTGTAACCTCAGTTACAGGGGATTTGTTGTTTCCTTCTGGCCTCTGAAGGTATGCATGCAAATGGCACACACATAGTCATGCAGATAAGCACACAAAAAATAAACAAAGCAATCTTTAAAACTGCTTTATAATTTTCACCCCCCCAAAGGAATCAAAACATTTTTATTTTTAGCAACATATTAGCTGGTCACTGGGTTCTCACTCCACTTTGGAATCAGTTTAACTTCTGTCTATATGCGTGTTAAATTATGTACATATGCAATTACTTCAAATAGAAATAAATATACCACTCTTTACTTTCATTGTTATTGTTACACATATTTCTGCCTTCATAGTCTTTAGTATTTTAGAACATAATGATTTTAAGTTGGATAGTATAAATTTTAATAGTGTTTCTCTAAGGTTAGCTGATTAACTATCAGTTCTCATTGTAAAGTAAAAACATACATTCTATGCTTGACATGGAAAATTATCATCAACTATTTCTTTGTAGCTTTTATGTGATATGATTTTGTTAATAGTATGTCTACTGACTTTTAGACTTCAGTGACTTTAAGAAATATTTGAAATACTCCTGAGAGGAGATTAAATATGATAAGCCTTGAAATATTTATTTGTGATACTAGTAAGGGTTTTACTACTGATATATATGCCAAGTCCTAATGAAAATATGTAATGAAGCATTACAAATTATAACAAAGGCAATGGTTATGTTGTCTAGTATTTAGTCAAACTGAAAAATTCAAGAATATTAATCATTACCTTTAAATTATATTTTTAATATTAATCTGTAGGAAATTACTGCATTTTTATCTTTTGAACTTCCCTTTTCATTAATTTCAACATATACTGTTGCTGTTTCATTTCATTTTTAGGATATTTTCTGTGGATAAGTTTTGACATGTCATAAAAGGGTTCTTTCTTTGTACAAAAAAAAACTGTTTTCTGTTCTTTTTTCTTAACTTTTTTCAAAATTATTTAAGTTTTAAAATTTAAATAAAATTTAAGTTTTAAAATTTTTTATTGAAAATTATTTTTTCATACAACACATTCTGATCATGATTTCCCTTCCCACTCCTTCTAGATCCTTCCCACCTCTGCATCCATCCAACTCAATACTTCTTTTTTCTTGCTTCAGAAAACAGACATATAAGATGAACAATCGAGAAGAAAAGAAAAGAAAAACAATAAAAAGAACAAAAATACACACACATACACACACATGCACACACACATGCACACACACAACCAAAACCATAATATACAAAAAAGGAGAGAAGTAAGGAAAAAAATCCCAAACCAGTCAATATGAGATAGAAAGAAAATCTACAAAAATACCATTGAGTTTGTTTCATGTAGACCATTTGCTGTTAGGCATGGGGCCTAGCATGAAGTGTTGTTTGTATACCCAGGAGGATTCTATTGGATAATGCTATATTTTCCTTTCCAGGCAGTTGTCAATTGGAGATAGCTTCTTGGTTAGGGATGGGAGATCATACCCACGTCCCTCTGTGAGTTGTAGGATCCAGTATGACTTAAACCTTTGCAGGCCCTATGCATCTTCCCACAGTCTTTGTGAGTTCATGTGTGTATCAGCCCCGCTGTGTCTAGAACATGATGTTTGCTTGAAGTTATCCATCTCCTCTGGCTCTTATAACTTTTACCTCGTCTTCTGCATAGCTTCCTGAGCTGTGATGGGGGAGATCCGACAGAGTCATTCCACTTAGGACTGAGTATTCCAGTCTCTCGCTCTCTGCACACTGTTCAGTTGTGGGCCTCTGTGAACATGAGACTAGAATGGCCATGAGCCCAGGGGAAAACCAAGTAGCATTGTTCTGTTA
>JAQHUG010000002.1:16275329-16316382 GCA_028555095.1 Dicrostonyx torquatus
TAACTCATGCATATAGTATTTTATTTTACCTTTCTTAAGGATGAAAGTCTTATTTTGGATGTGTGTGTGTGTGTGTGTGTGTGTGTATGTGTGTGGTGATATTTTGTTCGGGCTCTGACAAATAAAGCTTGCCTGAAGATAAGAGAATAGAGCTAACTACTACTTAACCACAAAGGCCAGGGAGTGGTGGCTCACACCTTTAATCCCAGCACTTGGGATCTCATGCCTTTAATCCCAGCACTAGGAAGGTGGAGACAGGAAGTGACCTGACTGGGCAAAGAGAGGACTATAAGGTGGGAAGAGACAGGAGGTCACCCCTTTTTGGTCTGAGGATTTCGTAGCGGTAAGAACTCTAGTGACTGGCTGCTCCACTTCTCTGATCTTCAGGCAACTTTTATTTGTTCGAACACAAACAAAATATCACCAGAAGAGGGAGAACAGATGTGTTAGAAGAACTTGGTGGTATGTTTTGTTTAAGAGACCTGGAAATTCTTCTATTCATGTGGGGTAGGAAGAGAGTATTCCTCAGCTTCTGGAGTAGGGGAGCATGTCTCAGGCTAAGCATCTTTCTCCCTGGGCTTGGAGGATGTCTATTAGCCTATGCATATCCTCCAGTTGCCTTCAGTACAGTACGTGCCAAATAGAAACTGAGTCTGTGGTGCATTCTATATGCATCACTTTGATTCATATTTACAATTACTGCCATTATTGTAGATGAAACATTTTGGTTGAGGAACTGTTTCTTTAAAAACTTTGTCTTCGAATTCTGGTTGCTCTACGGTATATATTCTAGGTTTAAAAAAACAGATGCAAATTGGGATAATTTAATTAGGTATAAAACTTTCTGGGACAAATTATTGCTGTTCAGTTGGAAAAAATCCAACTAGTTTAAATATTCAATTGCAAAACACTGTAACCAAATCCTAGTCAGTCTTATACATTTAGCTTGTAATAATTTAATTTTATTGCAATTTTGAACTCTGTTTTTAATATTTGATACAAAAAGATCTGCAATAAATCTGGCTTCTTTTCCATAAACAGCTGCTAGATTGGGACATTATTTGCTGCATTCTTCATTCATTTAATTATTTTATTTTAAGCCTATTGAGAAATCAGTTTAGCAGGTGTACAAGAATTATATTAGAACCGAATCTATTGCATGCCTATGCTAGTTCTTTGGGGGTTGAAGACTAGCTATGAGGAACAATTGTTTATTCCCAATGAACTGCTCTCATAGTAATTTTTGTAAGATAATTAAAAACTAAGGGTAGTTCGGATATAGTAATGCCAAAAAAGAAAATAAAAACAAACAAAAAGAGTTCTTGCATTCTTTCCATGAAGATCCTTCATGATTTTCAAAGACAGGCTGTGTTAGAATGCTTATTTAATTTTCGTCTTGCAAAATAATTTTTCATAAAAGGGAAAACTACTAAATGTACCGCAAAGCTGTATTTTTAAGGATTATTTCTACATTAATAAACATGTTTGTGGATAGGGACAGGGGCTTGTTTTGTAGCGAAGGCTTGCCTCAAATTTTTGATAATCTTGCCTCAGCCTTCCTGGTCCTGAAATTACAGCCATGAGCATGGCTTGAATGCATGGATTGAAAACACTTTTTGAGCAGTGGAAAGTTTGTAAGGTTTTATGTTAATATCAAGTGGAGCTTTTGACTGTGGTATGTGTGGTTAAAGTGATGAAAACATAAGTTGGGCAAATCATTCATCTGATACAAATTACTCATGACTTCTGCGTTGGATTTCAAAAACTGAAAGATAACTTAAGTATTATTTGCTTAATGCTGAGCTATGAAAGCTATATGTGAGAAAAATGTAAGCAGCACTGTATGCCCCTATAGGTGAGTACGTGCTGGGGGTATTGATCCCAGTGCATCACACGTAAACATTACTGACATCTACAGAACATAGTTTCAAATTTTTCTGCTGTTGGTTTTTATATGTGCATATTAGGAAGACTACTTAAATTTGTACTTAAAATAAACCTAAAAACAAATTTTCATTTGTAGAAAAAAATGGGACCATGTCTGGTACTAATTTTTACACTGGCCACTGTCCTTCCATTGGTATGCATGTCAAATTTAACTACTGATGGTATAATTTCATGAAAACATGTCTATCTACATACCTACTTTTAAATTTTTTATCAAGTGGAATAATTCTCTTACATAATAATAAAGCACTAAGTTACCCACTTCCCTGGGAACAGGGGTATAAACTGCCTTCTTCATGGAAACATTTCGGCCTCTCAAAACACATTATTCAACTTCAGTTAACACAGCAGTAGAAGTACCATATTAATAAAATGCTAATGTTGAGAATGGTTACTTTTTATTTGTATTTTATTGTCTTCACCATGTTTAACTATTAGACATTTTTAGCATATAAAATGTTTTATAGGAAAATGTAAAGTACTCCATAGCTCCTTCCTTCTGGTAGTTGATGGTAGGAACTCCCAACGATTGGAAATTTCTTCTGAAATTGGAGTCCACAGTGAACCAACCTCAAGTCACCCTGTTTGCCTCCTCATCCATTCCAAGTGTGTAATTTGGGCTGGTGACTGACTTTCTCATTCTACATAAACTGTGGCATCTCTCTAGCTACAACTGGAGAAAGCCACATGTCTAAACTGAGGGAAAAATCTACCCGCAATATGAATCTGTTGGAGATTGAGGTGGGTGGAACACTCCCAGACAATACAGATCTGTGACTCCTGATTCCTCAACGCTTTCAGTTTCAAGGCCACCAAATCACAAATGGCCCAAGCAGCTATACCATCAGGGTGACTTCAGGACAGCAGCCGTATAGTCTGTTTTATCTCGAGATTTTTTTTCCTAGCACTTATAACCCATTAGATATTACAACTGTCTTCTGAAACAGTTGAGAGTATTTTCTTTTCTTAGGACAATTTCAACCTTCAGGTTCAGTATTTCTCTAATTACACATACACTTGAGTTTTTGGTGGAGAAATTATGCTAAAATAGGAATTATATGGAAAAATTTTGGGCCAGAGTAAAAACTCTGTCTCCAGGTGAGATTTTGCTGTGAGATGTTCTGAAATTCAGATTGGTTAAAATATTCCTAAAAGAGGAGGGATACATGATGGATGTAAGTGATAGAAACATGGGAAATATCTTAAGAATGTTCAGTGAAGGTGACTGAAGGGAATTCGTAGGCTTTGAAAGAGAAGAACTGAGTTTAAATTCTGTACACAAACAGCCAGCATGTGGAACCACATGCTGAGAAATTCGCTCTCAGAGAGGGTGAGGACATGGACTTGATTACCATCTCCGCTTAATTAAAGACATTTTCCTCTTACTACTGTTAAAATGTGCCCCATTGAAAAGATGTTTTACGTCATAGAAATTCATACTGCACAACAGTGGCAGTCAGAGCAGTAACTTCAAAAACGGGAGACGGAGCAGGAACTGAGTGTTTTCTTACATGACCACAGCAGATGTGACTAAGCTGTGAAGGTCAGCAGCACACATGATGACAAGCACTCTTGCCTTCTCCATGGGATCCTGAAAACCCAACAAGGCTTGAGGACCTGCTGATGTTCCTATCTTGGTGGATCTGGGTTTATATTACAATAGAAGAGCTAATTCTCCACTAATTCTAGTAAAAAATAAAAAAAACTAGCAGCTTTATTTCATTTATTTATTTATCTGTCTGTCTTTTGCTCAGCAAAATGTTAATATCCATATGCACCTATTTGAAAATTTCTTTAATATTCTAATATGTATTGATAATAATGCAAGACTATACTTCATTTATTGCTCCCTTAAGTCCTTAGGGATGTGTGTGTTAACTTTCCATTGAGATGATGAATATCTGAGAGCAACTGTCTCTAACGAGAATGGGTTTATTTGTGCTCACACAGGGAAGGTGCAGTCCACAGCTATTGGACCCACTGCTTTGAGCCTTGGGTAGAACTCTGTTAGATATGACTGCTATCTAACCCTCGTGGCTTTGGTTGAAAAATGAGAGACCAGACCAGGGTTTCATAGTCTTTGTGATTATGTATCCCTAATGAGGAGAAGACTCTCTGTTGGGTTCTAACTCCAAATCTCTACGATAATAGAACCAAGCTGGTTCCTTTAATACATGGCCCTTTGTATTACATGTAGTTCTAATATAACCTCTGCAATACTGATTTCCCAAGGAAAAAATTTTATAACCTTAAATAATATACCAGTCCTAGAATTAAATCATCAAACAAGTTTCAATGATGCTGTTGGTCAAAACGGATGTATGCTGGAACATTTTCTCAATGGTAAACTTGTTTTTTCAAATAGCAGAGATCCTGAAAAATGACTTGATTATTCATAAAAATATGCTTAACTAAAATATTACCTTGACCCATCACTTCTGTAAATTTTGTTGTCAGTAAAGTTTCCACTGACTTTTAAGAAAAATTTATGTAACTTTTGACTCTTACTTAAAGTTGGTTGTTTATTAATGTTTTGACTCATTCCACACTAAAAGGCTCATGAGATATCCATCTCTCTATTTTCCTTTTAATCATCTGGACCAGGATTCCTTTGTTTTATGTATGTTGATGTAGGCATTCTTTCCATCACTAGTTGCCAACTACCCGTGGATGACTTCGATGTATCTCAAGGGTGTAGGCACTCTGATGTCTTCCTTATGCCCTTGTAGCTCACAATGTTTTCAGCTTTGGCCTGTGTGTTAGAATCTAAGCTTGCTTATTTATTTATTTATTTATTTATTTATTTTAGTTCACATTGGTCTGTGTGTTAGAATCTAAGCTTATTTATTTATTTTAGTTCACATAGGCCCTTGTAAATTCTTTGGTTCTGAACAAGAAAAAAAATAATAGACAGAAATGGAGATGAGAGAGCTAGAGTTTCCACATGGTAGTGTTATCATCTTCAACATCTCCAAATTGTAATCGTCCATTCATTCCCTTGGTCCAGCCAAAGGTCAAAAGCCCTAGGGAATTAAGAAATAAGACACCTGCAGGAAGCTCATTTCTATAGCTCAGCACACACACACACCTGTAACTACCAAATAACAGGTGTTTATGAACCTTCAGGATGCTCCAAAGAATCTCAGTTTCATTACATTTGAGGAAATGTATTAAAATGCCCTACACAGGTAGGATGCCCAAGGATTACTTTAGCTTCCAGGCCACCAGTGTCCAAACTGTGTTTGCCATAATGAGCTCATTCATTACTTCCCTCAGGCCAGCAAAGAAGCCAAAGGATATATGACTTTGCTAATAGGTATGTATATAATAAATATGTCTGTTTAAATTTATCATTGGAATTATTTAAATTTAGTGAAATTCTAAAGCTAGTATTTGTTCGTTTCTCCTTTCTTTTGGTGAATGTGCTTGGATTAACAAATAAGTAAATCATTGTGAAATACTACATTCCAATGTTCTGGAGTAAAACTAACCTTAAGTACATGAAATGAAAGAGAGATGGTATCTTCCCTCCATGCCATTGCTACTGATCCCTAGGGGAAACCATTCAACAGTGTTGTGGATCCATTTTCAATCTTATTCTCAATCCTCTATTCATCCATTCACCCATCGACATACAAGTAAACTATTTATTTCAGAATGAGTCTTAACCTTTGTCTTTGTGCACTGTATTTGTGTTTATTGTTCAGGAGGGTGATGTATCACTTCTTTGTCCGCACCAGAGGTCCCCATGGCTCTGTGCATTCATCTTCTTATTTACTATGCCCTTCCTACTTGATAGCATGTGCGCTTGGTTTATTCTATTCCTATTCATTTTACTCTTTGATCTATATTCCTTTTAGCTCAGCAAATTGTTCTATCATTCATAGTTTGCTCAAAAATACAATCATTTCAGCAGTCTTAAGACTAACTAAACACCCAGCATAGCAGATGTCTTTCATCTTGCCATTACAGTTGCTTTTCATTGTACTTTAAAATTTTTTTCTTCTGAGACAGGATTTCTCCATAGCTTTAGATACTGTCCTGGAACTTGCTTTTGCAGATCAGGCTGAACTTGAACTCAAGAGATCTGCCTGCCTCTGCCTCCTGAGTACTTGTATTAAAGGTATGTGCCACCACAGATTGGCTTGTACTTTTAATTTTGTACTCATATTTATTTTGACCTAATGCCTTAATTTTTCCCCCTAAGTGATTCCGACTTAAAAATTTCCTATAAGTCCTGAACTGAGCTTTCTTTTTCTTCTTTTGCATCCTTAAGCCTAGTTCAGGATTTCATAAATCATGCTTTATTAATGTGATTGTTTAAACATAAAAACATATTTGTAAAGCTTCTATAAATCAGTTCTTAAAACATTTTAAATGTCATATTCTGAAGATCTCTGAAAGATTTGAAGAATGCCTATCTAACTGAAATATATCTCTATATATTTAGAAAAACTAACATGACTACAAGCTTGACTATTATAGATGATTATCTATTAACCTATATTCCTTAATTATACATTATGTTTTTAAATGTGCTCACACAAGCACAATACCTTAATCAAGATCATACACACACACACACACACACACAATATAACAAAGTTGACCTTAAATTTGTATCAATAAACCAAGATCCATACCAATGCAAGTCTCTATAGCATATCCCCCTTTATATGTAAATAAACATTTATAAACAATCATTTAGGGAATTTGGGTGTAATCCTCTCCAAACTGCTTCCTGCTTTTTCTTCGGTGAAGTAATTTTTGGGGACATTCATGGCAACTTTTCAGTGTGTCTTTGTCCATAAAATCATATTAGTCTGGAAGGATTTTACATATTCTCACCCTTTGTGGAAACAAAAGAAAAACCTTTTTTCCAAAGCAACATATTTTTAGACCCTAATTTTAAAGTGAAGACACCTCTATGTTGGTTTATCTTAGCAGCCCATATAATGAAATGTCTCTCTTTACTTAGCTCCTTCACAATCAAATAATTTAAAGAAACACAATAATATACATAGTCCAGACATTCTGTGTACACCCCATCTTTATGTGGCTTATTTTTCTTACTCTATTACTTTTCTACAAGTTTACTCTGTCTCTTTAAAAACTTTGCTTTATTTTAAAAAACAGTTACCCCTTTTTATAACTCTCTATACACTTTTTCTTCTCTCTGCCAAGCCTTTATACATTTATCCAACACTGTGATTCATTTAGAGGTCTTTGCCATCTGAATTTGTCTTTATTGTGTATCTGTAATCCCTTTCTAACCAGAACTGCTTCTTAAAATGCGAAGTGCTTCTTTACAAGCTAAGCAGTGACTTTGCTAGGACATACAGGGTCCTGCCTGCTTGCTCTGCCCAGTCCGACATAGCAGAAGTCCTTCATTGCCTGTGGGACTGCCAGGTGCTAGCCGTCCTCACCAACTAAACTCTGAGAACGAGTGGGTCCATGCTGTCACCACGTAACGTTCACTATGCTGCCCATAAACCCCATTTAAGTGCTCAGCCTCCTAAAAGAGTCAGAGTTCATGTTGACAGCATGGCCCAGAAAGTCGCCATTTCAAAACCATGGCTTTTTTTCTGCTACTGCTGAGTCAGGAAGACCTCTTTTAAAGGAGCTGTGGCATGCTGCCAGCAAAGTGCTGGCTACCAAGAAGTCATGCTTAATTCGTGTCTAGGATTCTTTTCGAAGCTCTCTCAGTTTTTAAGTGGATTTAGTTGGCCATGTTGGGTGCCAATTTGTTGTAGGAGGCCACTTATTTGTTTCCCAGCCACCCAGACTCCCAAAATAACCACACAGAAGCTGATGTGAGATTCTTCTCCGTATGCTGTGATTACCATTGATGAATTAAGAAGCTGCTTTGTGCCTGTTGATAGGGTAGAACTTACATAGGCAGGGAAAACTAAACTGAATGCTAGGAGAAAGAAGGGCAGAGTACAGGGATGCAGGCAGATGGTGTACACATAATTAATAAATAAATCTTAAAAACCCAATACCTGTAAAAAAGAAGGGCAGAGTCAGAGAGATGCCATGTAGCCCCACTAGAAACAGGTGCCAGAACTTTAGCCAGTCATGTGGCAATACACAGATTAATAAAAATTGGTTAAATTAACATGTAAGAGTTAGCCAATAAGACACTAGAGCTAATGGGTCAAACAGTGACTTAATTAATACAGTCTGTGTGATTATTTCAGGGCTAAGTGACCGGGATGAACAAACAGCCTGCTGCTACAAGAAACTATATTAATTAAATCACTGCTTGGCTTATTAGCGCTAACTTCTTATTGGCTAACTTTAAATCTTAATTTACCCCATTTTCATTATTTCATATTTTACCACGAGGCTTGTGGCCTACCAGCGGGGTTCTGGCATGTCTCAGGCAGCGGCTCTACGGCTTCCCTCTGACTCTGACTCATTTTTTCCAGCATTTAGTTTAGTTTTCCCTGCCTAACTCTGCTCTACCCTCTCCCAGGCCTAAGACAGTTTCTTTATTAACCAATGGTATTTACAGCATACAGAGGGGAATCCCACATCAGGAGGTAATCATTGGTTATTTAGTTCAAGTTGCTATATCACTTTTTATTCAGACTGAAACATGTCTGAGAATGAAATGGTATAGCACTGCATATTTATCATGCCCTAGAAAGGATTGCCCTCTTCTAAATGTAGAGCAAACAATTTGGATTCAGATCATTCCTTCCATTGATATCTTTACCCAAGGTTACAGAGCAACTTATTTTACAGAAGCATCATTATGTAAATATAAATCATTATGTAATATGAATAATTAAAAGATTTAATTTCTGAAAATTTGGTGTGTAAAGATGTTTATAATTGCAAATTGTCTGTCATATGAAGCTCATGTCATTCCTGAATTTATTCAATAAATACATATGATTTTTCTATAAAATATGTATGGAATTATATCTCCTGGTAGTAGAGCCTTGTTCCCAATTAAACAGATGGAGGAAGAGTATTGGTAGGAGATTTGGGGAGGTAATATGGGTGGGCATACAGTCTTACATCATATGGTAAGACTATAATTTTCTATAGTGTGTTATAATCCCCAGTGAATTGTGTAGACATCCAGGAGAAATTCCCAGCTGTTGTGTCCTGCAAATACTGAGTGACCCATGATGAGTGACCAGTGACAAAATCAGGCTGCTGCTTCTTTCACTTTGAATTAAAGCATGTAGCAGAAAATGATCATAGTCTGAAGGTGCATTTTGACTTTACAGATATTAAGGTTCTGCACAAGCTGCTACTGAGGAGAGGAGTAAGAAATGATCTTTAATAGTCAGTTACTTTTAAGGGCATACTATTCTAGTCTCATGCTAAGTTTTTCAGCACAACATATACTTCCTTCTATTTATCTGAATTTATGCATAAGGTAATACAAAATTCATGAATGTGTCCTTATGTTTCTCTCTGTGTTAGGTGTATATCTCTATGTGTGCATGATACATATGAATGTATGTGTGTAGTATGCATGTGGTGTGTCTGTGCAAAAAGGAGCTCTAATTTTTCTATTTGAGAGCACAGCTCTATCACCATAATTCTTTTTTTTTTCTTCTTTGAGAATAAGATTAGACCATTATGTTGGTTAGATAGAAGAAGATCCTTCTCACTTTTGTTTTGCTAGAGAGTTTCAATTATTTAATAAGTGCAAGTAATTAAGACATTAAGAATTAAAGTGATTCCAAGAAGAATTATGAGACTTGGAACCCAGGGAATTGTTGCCTGGGTTTCTGAGTTACAATATCATTAAAAAGTGACAAGTCTGGCTGTGTGCTTTTGATTTTTTTTTATAAGAGGCAACAGGTTGGAAACTATGTAAATATTTGGTATCTGCCCATTGTGTTTTCTGTCACTTAAGTGGGAATTATTTGTGTCACCTACAGCTCAGTAAAATATACATATTACTGTATAGCTTAATGGCTGATAGCTCAGTTGTCATAGAAGTAAGGATTATTTATGCATTGTGCATGTGTAGGAGAGAGAAGGATTGGGAGTGAGCATCTGGTATGAATTCTTTTAAAGGTTCATTTCTCAATGATAGTTTTAGCATGCTGGTGTAGTCAAGAGTCATAAGGAAATTGCCAGTAGGACTTTTGTAGTCTTGCCAATGTTATGCAGCTTCCCATATACTACAAGGTCCACCTCAAGAGAAAATTAGTGAGAACACAAGATTTCTAATACAATCTTCCTAAGTTATTTGAGTACTATGAAGATATTCTAATGGCCACTCCTATTCATCATGAAAAAATATAATTTTTGAGACAAACCCCATTTTCCATTTATTTAAAATAATTTTCATCTTCATTTGCCTAAGTTCACAAATTGTTGATTCTTTCTTTGAAGACTAACCCTTCAAGCTTTTAAAGACAATTGGAAAATTAGAATGTCAGTCAAACACAACACACATCAGCTATTCATCCATTAAAGTCTCAGTTCTGTAGCTCCACAGTGAACATAGTTTCTGACATTGGAAGGAAACAGACAAAACTTAAAATATTTGAAAACCCTCAACTTCTTTTGTTTTTATTTTTTCATCCTGACCACAGTGTTTCTTCCCAGCTCCCCAACCCACACCTCCTCTCTTCCCCCATTCCTTCCAGCTGCCCCCTACACCTCCCCTCTCCATCCACCCCTTCCAGTTCCACCCCACATCTCTCCTCTCCCCTGACTTTTTTGAAGAAGTTGATGAAGTTCCATCTCTTGATTTTCCACCAACTTTATTAGTTTGTTCAGTTTTAAAAGATTTTCTTTCTTACAGAATATATGGCTATAGTTGCTATTTGTTTTTATGAATTACTTTTTCTCTTTCAGTATGATAAATCTCTACAATTATATGAATCTCAAATATTTGGAAAATAGTATATCAGTGAAAATGAAAAATTAAAAAATAATGCTAGATAGATTTTTCTGATATGAAGTGGTTCCCAATAGTATAGTTCAGAAACAGGGTTAAGTCCTCAGGAATACTTATGGAGTAAGAGACTGTGTGAGCTTCCTTAACTGGGGATTAATAGTAATATAATAGTAAAGTTTTCACCAGAAATCAGACAACGCCTCAAAAAAAGTCAAATTAATAAACCACGCCTCCCATTTTATGCTTTCCTAGTTTTTCTTGGACACACGCTCTGCATATTTCAGGAATGATTTCAGCTGAACAGTCTAGTCTCCTAAAGAAATCAGTACATGTACTCAGCACCAGATTAGCTCATGAGGGACAAGTGTCCACTGTGGCACTTGGAGATCCCCACAGCAGGTGGGCAGAGTAGGGTTAGTGCAGCATCAACATTTAGGCAAGTGACAACCAAAGCAGGGACGACAGATTTAATATTCCAAAAAGGGTTGACACTGTATTGTGAAAGGTTCACATAACATTGAAGTACTAAATCTGTCATCTAGCTAGCTAGCTGTCTGTCTGTCTGGAGAAGTGGACCATATTGGTGTCTAATAATAAAATGGCTATTGCTGGTGCCCCTAATTCTCTGTTCTGACCAATTTGGCTGTGCTATATGACAGTGGCATGTTATGTCCTTTCTAGCCTCACTACTTAAAGTTTTCATTGTTCCACCTATTTTTATGTGTAAGTTTGCCTCTATAATGACTGGTATGTCTCAGGTAGGCGTTGACCGGCTTTTTCTGGAATAGGTCAAATAATGAAAGTTTCTGCTGTAGACTCTTAAGTTGCAATTGCTCATTTCCGAAGTTGAGGGAGGAAAGCATCTACCTGCAAGGTGACCATGGGTGGATGTACCTTTAGATGCTTGTTGCTTTAGCACGAACACAGGTGGGACTGACTTCAGATCCTTCCCCAGTGTTCTCAATCGATAGCTATTGGTGTCAGAGGCACTTTGGTAGTAATGCTGAACCTGCAGGTAGGACAGACTACCACTGCCTCATGAGATTCATAAACCCCCCTCTCCGAAGAATCTGATGAACTCTTTGACCGGTTTGCACGTTCACAGTTAGATAGGAAATGCAGTCTCTTTTTGTTCTCCTTCCTTTTCTCACATAGAGAGGCACTGTTGCCCTTCACCATCTGCCAAAGACAGTCTGGTTCCAGAGCCGTTCTTGACTAAAGTTTCGTGCATTGTTAGGGATGACCTTTGGGCCCATAAACTAGGAGTGTGGAGTGAATTCTGCTGCCATAGTTGAGACCAGGTAAGTCTATGGTCATACCCTCCCTTCCCCTTCCACAAGGATGAAACAGCATCTCATTGGTGTGCATCATTTTGTTAAGACTCAACATTAATATTGGTCATAAACAATATTTTGAATCTTACTTTGTAACTGACCTGGTCCTTGTCCCCAGGTACACAAGATCTTGTTGACCTGGTGGAATTGGGTCATGGCCTCTTGAGTGGACAGGTTGTCACAGTTTTTCATAGCTCAGGGTTTCATTGTTGCGTCTTCCTGTGACCTCCGAGCTCCACTCAGTAGTGGGCATCACTCAGACTGCTCTTCTCTTGAGCTCAGGCGACTGCTTGCAATCTATGCCTGCTACTTACTTCTGTCTCTTGTTCTTCCTTTCTGGGCACTCAGTGCCCACCCGAATCAAGCATCTTCAGGTTTCCTTGCTGGTGTCATCTCCCATGCCTTTGTTCCTTGCCCTACCCTCACCCACAGACTAGTGTGAGTTTACTACACTAGGATCACATTTATTCTTTTCAGTGAGGAATCATATGATTCAATATTTTGTTGAAATACCTATATTCTATGATTGTCATTGGTTAAATCACAATTAAAACTTATTCATGCTAGACTTTAAGAAACTTTTTAAGGAGTATTATGATATTTGCTTAAATATAATAAAAATAAAGTAAGGCCAGAGCAAATGATAAGAAAGGTATTGTGTTGGTCATAATGCAAACTGGGTAGCTTAAGATTAACAGTAAGACTAAACTATGTGGGCTTGTTTTCCTGAATAATAATTCTGCTTTCAGATTGTGTTTTACAATTTTAGAATCAAAATGCTTCTCTGATTCAGTAAATGGCCATCTATGAGACTGGCAATGCTCCTCCTTCTGCATGGAGCATTTATACGGAGGACACCCAAGTGATAGCGCTCCCCTTTGCCAAAATGAATGCACACAGACTATTCCTGGATGTGTGATGAGAACATTCCATGCCTTGAGGCCAGGTCAGAGGCCGCCACTGAAGTCTGGACAGTAGAGGTAAACTAGTCAGACAGGGACCGTGAAACGGAAAAAATTCTCAGAGACTGAGAACAGGCAGGTTACTTTTCTACATGTCACCCTTGGGGACTTTCGGTCAAGGTCAGGATCACGTATGAAAGCAGCCTAATCATCTGGGTGAATTAGTCTTGGGGAAGGTAGCTTCAAACTTATAGCCAGGCGGTGGTGGCGCACGCCTTTAATCCCAGCACTTGGGAGGCAGAGGCAGGCGGATCTTTATCAGTTCGAGACCAGCCTGTTCTACAAGATCTAGTTCCAGCACAGGCTCCAAAGCCACAGAGAAACCCTGTCTCGAAAAACCAAAAAAAAAAAAAAAAAAAAATTCAAACTTGTTGATGCCAAAGCCAGGACTTAATAGCAGGATGATGATTTGATCTCATTGTGCGTGGCTTTCTAATGTTTAAAACAATTCAATGATACTAAGTTCATAGAATAGGTTATTTAAGGGCTAAATAAGATAATTTTTGTTAGGTATTTATAACACTTAAAATATTATTTGGATCCACATAAATGTAGGTTTTTAATGCTGGCATTAACATTTACAATAATGAAAATATTAACTAAAGTAATTAAGTACCTTTATGTTCATCATGAGGCTAAATAATACCTGGTCTGTAGGATGGCTTTAGGAATTAATTCAGATAAGTAAAGTCAAATTTCTAATTTATGCTTACTGCTCAGTAAATGACAACACCCACTATCATTCTCTGGAGATAAATATCTGCTATAAATGAGCTGGCTGTTTTTAGGAAGAATATATATTAATATGCAAAGCATCTTTATGACATCATTTATTTAAATTATAGATTGTTTTTTAGATAAATATTATAAAATACGATCACCAATTAAACAGTTTAGTGTTTTCTTTGGACAAATAACTAAGAAACATTAGAAAGAATATATGGAGCTGCCTTTGAAGCCTCACTACCTCGTCTGGAGAGATGGCTCAACAGCTGAGTGCCTACTACTCTTTTGGAGGATCTGAGTCTGATTCCCAGTACCCATGCTGGATGGCTCACAGCCATCAGGAACTCCAATGCCCTCTTCTAGCTCTGCAGACACATGTACACATATGCATGGGCTCAAGTGCTCATGTGTTCATATGTCATTAAACACACATAAACATGCAGAGAGAGAAAGAGAGAGAGACACACAGGTGATTATTTTAAAGACTTATACTTCTGAAATTTTAGATCTTGGATGTGGATTGTTTAGATAATTCCACAGATTTTCAGAAGGTACTATGTTGTCACAGGTGACTCTAGCTTGTAGGAACAATACTCATAGTTAATGTTAGAGCTCCATTTGGTGTTATCTTAAAAAGCATGGAAATCTGAATCAATTCTACATAGAGGACAGTTGGTGCACAAGACTGTCCCCATCCTCTTTTCAATGCACTCTCCTTTCCTTGTCTAAAGCTTATAAAAATGATTTTAATAGGAAGCCTGTCTTAGGTCTTGGGTGACACAGTTGAATTCTGAATTTTGCTTAAGCTGTAAGTGTCCTGGGCTTCAGTGAGATGTCAAGTGTTCTGTACTCTAGCTTGATGCTTATCTCTGTATTTATAACAGCTAAACTTTTCAGAACAGTCAAACTTGTTGTTGTTGTTGTTGTTTTTTCCTTTCCTCCTCCCTATCCACCTTTCTCCTCAGGAGGACACACCATGAGAATTGTACTACACATCAGCAGACTTATTCTGTAGTTTGGATTTCAAAGCTATTGAATAGTTGCCACAAAATTTTCACAAATATTGGGGATTGGAATGAAGCAAAATGACACTTTATAACAATTTGTGGGGAAAAAAAATTCCTCAGGTTCCAGTTGTAATTTGGAGACAACAGTTTTCCCCAGTCTACTGATTTTTTTTTGTTTTACAGTTAAGTAAACTTAAAATAATAGAAATGCTTTTCTGTTGTGAATGATCAGGCAATGAGCACCAGTGAATGGGAATGGATCAGGGACAGCCTGTCCGCGTTGGGGTGTCAGCGAATTAGTTCTGTGGTGCAGGCACTACCCTGGGTAATCACCTATTTTTGTTTAGTCTTAGTGTCTGGTTAAAAAACTGCTGTGACTTTTCTGCTATTCTGAAATGTCAGAGTGCTTGGTACTTCTCAAAAGACCTAGATTTACAACTAATTAATCAATTTCCTCTTCCAGTGAATACTTTAAAAATGCAGCCACTAAGTCCAGTTTAATTATCTGGTATTCATTATCAAGTAAGTAGAAAACACAAATTCCCATTAGCTCCAGGTCTTCAGATTTTGCAAGACCATCACCATAATCAATGTAAACCTGCATATAAACTGTCATGTTACAAACAACAGAATCACAGTTAAAAATAGTTACTGAAATGAAAGATGGTGATGGTATCAACATTCTTCTCATATGTCTGGGACCAATTCTAGAGAAGAGACATGATCGACAGGGAAGTTCTGGATAGTCAGGAATGGATGACTGCTACGCAAGCAAATTAGATGAATTTGCTTAGAGTCAGGGGAGATCATTAAAATGAAACAGGGAGGCAGGGGAAGGAGAAAGGCTAGGTAGTTTATATGACCTGGGAACATATACAGTTTTTTCCCTACTCTTGGCAGCTGAATAAACATGAAATAGCTGCCCAGTAAAGTTGTGTGTGTTCTCCAATAGAGAAAACCAAGTCAAGAGTGTCTGCTGGCCAGAGGTTAAACAAGGAATTTAGATACTGGGTAGGAGGCAAAGGATGTTCTAGCTCTGAGATATGGGGATTCTAAGCTGTATTCTTGCTGATGAATTCCAGTCCTTGCAAATGCCATGACAGTACAACAAAGTGCTTTGTAGTCACACATTGCCTTCCTGGGCCAGGGTGATTAACTTTCGGAGGTTCTTCGGTGGAATGCAGCTTTCTATGAGGAAGAGTATGCCGATTTTCCAAACTCCACTTCCCAAGACTCACATAGGAAAATCAGGAGGAACGCCAAAACTTTTTCAGACAGATTTTAGTGTAAAAGTATCCTTTGAGGAGAATCGGAATCACTACGAAAGTAGTACACTTAAGATCACTGTTTTACAACTTTTCATGGAATCAATTTTGTCAGAAACTGTAGCCTAGATAAATAAGCCAGCAAGTCATCAATAGTATAGTTCAGTTTCAATATCAATTCAGTTCAGTATCAATAGTATAGTTTGTAGACAGTTTGTCTACAAAGCCCTAGGTCTAATCCCAAGCACCAGTAACACTAGACAAAATCATTTAAACAAACAAATTAATAAAAATGTATTTACAATTTTACATACAGAGGGCATATATTTTATAAAAGATGACATGGGTGGTAACATCTGGAAGTCAGTTCCTTATTTTATTAAATATAGATAAATAAATAGATAAATAAACAAACAAATAAAATATCTTCTCGACCATTTTAATCTCCATTAGTCTGAAGTAATCAAGATATGACTCCACTATGTAGTGTAGGGGTAAAGTGTATGATACTAAAAATTGTGGCTTATGATGAAAGAAATGTGACTTATGCAAAGAAAGAAAGAAAAGAAGGAAAGAAGGAAGAAAAAAAGGAAGGAAGGAAGAAAGAAAGAAAGAAAGAAAGAAAGAAAGAAAGAAAGAAAGAAAGAAAAAAGAGAGAAGGAAGGAAAGAGAAAGAAAACGAAAGAAAAAAGACAGAAAGACAGAAAAAAAGAAAGAAAAAAGAAAGAAAGAAAGAAAAATGTACCTTTAAGCAGGATTCTTTCCAAGTTACTTCATGTAAACAAATCAAACAAATTCCAAAGTCCTATTTGTAATGCTATTTGGCTCGTTTGCATAGTTGAACCTATTTGAACCAGAAACAATGTTGTAATTAGAATAACCCTTCTCCTCTTTTCTTTGGAGTTTCAGCTTTAATTCTGAGATCCTTTTATATGCTTATTCTACGAAATTCATAGATGTCTTAAGCTGAGACTTCCCCTAAACCAATCCTCAACTCACTTATGAAACAGGTAACAGATTGGAGACCCTGAGTTTCCATCAAAGGCTTGTGAAAATATCAGAAATCTGGGGAAAGTGTGACTTTGGGGAAGGTTAATGCATAGTGGTGATCGATAGCATTTATTATCAGCACGATGGCAGAAGCCAATAAATAATTCACTGTCCTAAGGCCCCACCGATACCTAGCAAAGCCTCGTGTCATTATTTAAAAGATGGCATGGAAGGTAACATCTGGGAGCCAGTTCCTCATTTAATTAAATTATCCTGTAATGAAATCTTCTGTAATGAGATGAATTTTAATTATTCATTAGGAGCTGACATGGGCACAGGTCGCATGAATAATACATGAGCGCTTTGTGTGTTCCATTTCTAAGAAAGGACCTACTTTACTGCAACAGTGCTTTTCTGCTGAATCCTCAGCTTGTGGTCACTCAGAAGCTGGCTTGATTTTTATTTCAGACCCTAGAGAGAAAGTATTCGGCTCTTCCACCCAGATTCGAGTTCCAAATCTATACATTCTTAGCATGCTCATCAATTTTGAGTTGAAGCGGTTTCCGATTTTTAAAATACTTGGAAGGTGACAAAGATAAAAGATGTTTCTAGAGCAGTTTGTGGATATTCATAATTTAAGCACGACCATGTCTTAAGTTAAAATTGGCAATTGTACTCCCACGTTAAGATCAGCTTAAAGTATGAAACTACGTTTGCACGTAGATGGATGGTTTATCCATTACAGACTAAAATTTCTGCCACTAGCTGTCACCAACCATGTCTACCCAAGTCTTTATAGGCAAGACGGGTTGGTTGGCAGATTTACCCACAACCTACTGGGGCTTGAGCAGTACGTTTAGTATCAGCCTTTCAACTGCCACCAAGTGGCATCCTGTCTGGGGTTCCTGGCTCTATATACTCATGTTTGTCGACTCTTTTTCCTTCAATTACACAAATAGATGGCTGAATCCTGCTCTTTGTAACCTTAGAAAATGAGGCTAGGGTTTATATTAACAAAGAAACAGACGAGTCTTAAAAAGAAAAAAAAATAAATCGTACTTGATTATCTCACCCTCCCCATTAAAGCTTGTTTGTGGACACTCTTTTCATTCCCACTGAAGTGGAATGTCCTCAGGAAGGCCCCTAAACTTCGTTCCATATTGATCCATCTCACACCTACAGAAATCCTCTCACCTCTGCTTCCTTTCACCCCTCTGCCCTGCAACCCCCACTCCTTCACACCTACCTCCCCCCCCAACTTGCTTCCTCTCAACTTCTCCCCTCTCTTCCCTCCCTTCTTCTCACCTTCCTGAAATCTTTGTGTCCCTGTATTACTTTAGTCATAGGAAGAGGGCATGCTTTTTTTCTCTCCATTCGGTCTTCCTGATCCTTTTCAAATGTGCCTATGATCATGCCTCAGATCTTAGCTCGAGGCTGCTTCCTCTGAGAAGCCTGTCCAGAATCCCAACTCAAATTTGGTTTATTTGTTACAGTCTTGCATGGTATCTTCTTGAATTTATAAAGTATTGTGTTAAGTTATTTTAGCCCATCCCTCCCATATTCCCCTCGACTTTTTCTTTCTTTTCTGTAGTTAACCCAAATAGGAACTGATGGTTTTCTATGATGACTGGCATCTCATTCCCATTATACAAGAAGCACTGGAAAGGCAAAAGGCAAAGGGCCTGCCCAAAGCCCAGCACACTGCCGAGAACATGTTACTAACGAGGACCTGACCAATGAGTAAGCCTAACAGAAATGGGGTTCTTAGATTCTCTAGTCTGTCACACACTAGAACGAGTTCCACTGGCTGAAAGGCCCTTTTCATAACAGGGATGCTTGAAGTAGGTGAGCCAAATCTGTGTAAGCGCTCATCCCAGTGTGGATTTAAGCATCAGAACAGGAACCAAAATAGATGGATAAAGCATTTTACTTTGATTCTATATAGTGGTTATTTGAATGTCTAGAAAATTATAAAAATAGACAGCAACTGTCATAGATATAAGTCCTGGGTAATTATCTTCAAACATTTGCTTTGTTTAAGGCATTGGATGTTTTATTTATTTAGTCACTTTGTTTATTGAGTGCATTGTATGAACACTAAGGTACAGCTAGTCTTTCTTAGTTTTTTGGGCATTTATTTTTTTATTACTATGTTAGCAGAGCACATTTCTTAGTATATTGACAATGGTGGCGTATCGACAAAGGAGAGGATAGTTGTAAACACCACATTCTGTGGAAATACAGCTTTTGAGGGTTATACTATAAAAACACAAAGTTTCAGGTGAATACCCAGGCATTACACCTGTAATACCAGTACTCAGAAGGCTGTGGTAGGAGTCGCTCCACAAATTCAAAGCCTATGAGTTTCAGACCAGCCTGGGCTATGAGTCAAGAACCTGTCTCATAAATAAGTCAAAAAAATTCGGACAGCCACATTAATCCTGAAAAAAAAATCACTTTGTTTTGAAGAATGTTACTGGTGGGATTACACACACACACACACACACACACACACACACAGACACACAATATTTAAGATTTAGTTGGGACAATGCCACTGCTCTCTGCCCAGGTCTATTAGTATGTGGGGAATGTGATTCTTAATCAGCATTAGAACATAAAGGCAACATGCATTTGAATCTACAGGTGCATGTGCTAAATTCAAAGCATCTTATTTTTCTGGTTTATATGACTGAATTGTTTCTGATATGCTGCAAGGAGACATAGGGACATAATTTATGCAACAATGGCCTCACATTCCTTGTGTATGAGGGAAGCAATCCAAGCTTTTAATGTTTTTCAGAAACTTAAGACAGTACAGCACAGAATGGAAAATTTTTTTCAACAGAATTGGTTCCTGTGCAGGTTGGTAGCAAAGTACGGCTTTCAAAGCAGAAACTGTGCTATGCTTTCCGGGAGTATCTGGAAATTGTTTTAGCTGTCCTGAATGTATTTTTATGTTGACCATGGTCCAGTTGGCATGGGTCACCAGGCTGACCATTTTAGCACAAACTAGATGTTGTATTGTGTTTCAGTAGTTTTCCTATGTGAGGCTGACTGTGTTTGCCAATCCACCTATCTGATCATGCCTAGTGAGAACCAAACCAAACCAAAACTTACTAATTGTCACTAAGTTCTTTGTAAAATAAATATGCTCTTTCGTCCAAGTTCATTCTGCTAAAACTATTGTAGGGACTCTGAGTGTCTCAGTAAGTATACCTACATATAAATAGTTCAGGAAGTTCCCACTTAAAATATTTTGTGGTCTGTTTATATTTGGTTGAGAATTTGTTTCATTGCTGAAATTTTGCAATATATCTAGCAATTGAGGTATACACAGATCCAGCCAATAAGTAATAAACGTTAGCTACTTAGGCATAGAATGTTCTCCAAATTCTAATAGTCCATTTAAACGCAGCTGTTGCTATAGTTCTCTGTGGATGCTATAATGTAGAATGCCTTACTTTTCAAACAAAAAAAGGAAAGGAAAATTATGTTTAGAGCTGGATGAAGTCTTGGTAGGACATTCGTTCATTTTGTGTTATTAAATTCTTTTGTGTCCAGTGTCTTGAATGACTGCAAAATAAAAACTAGTGTTTAAGCAAAAAGAAAATTGATGGATAAAGTTTTCACTTAGGTAAGTGAAAACTCAGCCATGTTATTTCATGTGCCTTGGGATGTTTCTGCTTCAGCTAATCGTCACTGGACTCGATAATAATCAATCACTGGGCTTCTCAAGACTTTAGTTGCTAGTTTAAAATTGCTGTTTGGCTGGTTTTGTATATACTTGTTTTCTCCCCAAGTACTTCTTCTATTCCGCCTTTGACACTATTCACCTACATTCTGCTTATTTATCAGTTCACCTACTGTGCTTGGTAAAGCAAGCAATTCTATTCTTGTTTCCAGTTAAGTCCAGAGGGGAACAAAATAAATATCGTGTAAATAAATATAAAATCCAACTGTCTGAAGGCCTGCAAAGCTAGATAAGTAACTTTTCTCTGAGGAAGTATTTGAGAGAAGACAGTAACGGATGAATACAATGAGGGGAAGTACATTCTAGAGAGTATCTGTACTTGAGAGGTGTAAGGAGGAAGCATGGTAGGTAATAGCACCCTGAGAGCAAATCATTATGTGTGATGAGGCTGTCACAGTCAGTGCAGACCTTCGTTAGAGGCACCTACAGGTCTCCATAGAAAGTCCTGAAACTGTGAAAATGAGAGTGTTGGAGTAAGATTTTCATTCAGAGTAGCTGGCTCTGGCTGCTTTATAGGGCAATAGATGGCAACTCGAATGCAGGGCAGAACTTAACGATCATGGTTAATTGCAACAAATGAAAGACGTTCCCTTGTATAAATGCACAAAGATGTCCATGGCTAGGGTGGCATGTTCATCTCTGCTGCTTCCGTGGAAATCTGAGAAAAGGAGTATGAAGACAGAAGAGGCTTCTTTTAGCTTGTGTTTTTAGAAGTTTTAGTCCATGATCATGAGGTCCTTCTGCAGTTCATGTAAGAAGCATGTGGTACAACAAAACTTCACACCAATCTGACCTGGAAGTGAAAGTGAAGCTGAGGAGCATGCTGGGCTTCTCTTATCGGCAGTGGCATGCTTAGATCTCATCTAACTCCCATTCCCCGGCAATCCATGAGTCCCTCTTAGGGTCTCCGGCTTCTCTAGAGCTGCAGATCATAGTCTGGTTATCCTTTATATCCTTTATATCTAATATCTACTTTTGAGTGAGTACACACCATGTTTGTCTTTCTGAATCTGGGTTACCACACTCAGAATGTTTTTTTTTTCCTAGTTCCATCCATTTGCCTGTGAATGTCATAATGTCATTATTCTTTTTTACAGCTGAGTAATACTCCATTGTGTAGATATACCATATTTTCTTTCTCCTTTTAAAAACTCCTTATTTAAGGTCATCCCATCAGTCTTCACCTTGTAAAGGGTTTACTATCTCTCAATAGTGGCAAACTGGAAACCAAACATTTACAGACATTGGGCAGACACAAAAGATCCAAATTATAACAGGTAGACTGCAGGAAACATTTTAAACATAAAAATGGTAGTTATCCAAAGTAGAGGGAATGATGGCTCCCATAGCATGACAGATGATGGCATCAATAACAGATACTGAAACTATTAAATATATATTTATTTGAGAGTTCTCATTGGGTCTTATGTTGTCAAAATATCACCCTAAATTTTACTTCCTAATGAGAAAATAAAATAAAATATAACTTTTGAGTGGCCAGATATGAACATCACCATTTTAACTCAGGGATTAATCTTTACAGTTAAACATTACAGACGATGAGACACCCTGAAGTGACAAGTTTGTGATCTAATGTGATGTGAAGCACCCAACCTCACATGAAAAATATTTATGCAGAAAAGTGAGAAATCTAGTTCACCAGCCATAACCCAGCTCTAGACTAAATTCTGCATTAGAAAGAGATCATCAGAAATAAATGGAGAGTGAATTAAATGACGCCAGCGGATGGAATCTTGACAAGAATCCTGACCTAGATGTTTTGAAAGTTCGCTGTCACAGATAAAAAGCTGACAAATCCATTAAGTATTAAAAATGATTGGAGAAACTATGAAATGTCTTATGAATATACTGATTGTATTTTGGTTTTACAGAGCAATGTGGAGGTCTTTCTTTGACAGATGGGGTACTGGGTGACTACTATAGTGTTATTTCTTACATATTGGATAATGAGCCTGATCTTGGGAGGTGGCGTGTTTAAGATGAAGCATGATGCATCTGACTTTACTTCTAACCGATTTAACAATAAAGATAATAATGCAATAGAAATAAGGATATAGCAAATATAAAAAGATGTTAAGAATTGTGGCATCTTAAGATGCAAAAATGCCTGTGTTTGTTTCACTAGCTTCTCAATACTTGATTGCATTCAAGTTTTTGTAATAAGAAGGAAGGTGGAAGACAAGCTGGGTAGCTCCTTGAGGCAGTGTCAGCATTTGGTGGCCTTGGATAAGCTCCAGTAACTTTGCCAATTCAGCTAAAGTCATTCTGATCTAGAATCTCAAATCTGTCTAGGTGTTGAGGACACGTACTGATGTCAGCAACACACACACACACACACACACACACACACACACACATATATATATATGATGTGTGGTATCTCTGAGACTGTGTGCACCTCCAGTGAGAGTTGGGATATTGAGCTGACAGCAGCAGACAGTGTGTGCCTCTCGAAATAACCCACAACAGAGGGATCTGGAGTGCCACCGAGGAGACTGTTCCAATAGACCTGCTGTTTGTTAACATGATAGCTTTGTACCAAGTTCAAGGTGATGAGAGAGAGGGTAGAGGATGTGAGAGATAAATAATTGATAAGAGGTAAGAAGTGATCAGGTCTAATATTAGATTGTTAATGGGGGTAAGTAAGAAAGGCATAGGAGTGGCTGCTAGGTTTTTGGTTTGGCCAAGTAGAATGTTGGTGCCAGACACAGAAGTTCAGAACTCCCAAAGTAGACAAGTTCGGGAAAAGACAGCTTTAGTTTTAGATACCACAAGCTCTGAGATGTTTAGAGAGGTAAATAGAAATGTGTCAGTCGATCATTTGGAGTAGTGAGTTTACCAGAAAAAAATAGAAAGAATTATGATTATTTTTTGCACCAAACAGCTCTAATTTCATGTACTTCTATTCGTGTTCTCACTTAAAGCAAACAAATGTATTTGTGTCTCGTCAGTACTAGGGATTGAAAGTAGGGCCTCACCCAAGCAAGGCAAAGGCACCATTTCCATTCCTTTTTATTTATTTTTAATGAGACCCCTTTGCTCTGAGTTTTCTTGCAGGTCTTGAGCTTCAGTAGCTCCCACCCCCACCCCTTATATGATACCACAGGTCTATGCAACCAGGCAGAACACACAAAATTACTCACAGATACAAGGCATTTTCCTGCGTTCTTTACTCTCTGTAAAGCTTTACCCCATGAAATGCCCATAATCCATTATTCTAGATTTTCTTCATCTAAAAGTAATGGACTTTTAAGATATGAAGAAAAACCAATATATCTATAAATTTGAGCATCTAATTACTCACCAAATCTTTGCTATGATATTCCTACTGTAAATAATACTTATTTTGGAAACATTTACAAAATTCTGGTGAATAAGGAAAAAAGCCAATTGTAAATTTACTAGCATGTGCCTTATATCATTTATGCATATCTGAAGCTCAAACTATATTACTAGCTAGCATGTATTAAGTGGGATGATTACATTTAATTATCTGTATCACTGGACAAGAGGTCATGGATGGTTCATTCAATTTTGTCTTTGTGTCTATGCTTTAAAAATGATTCTGTTGAGAAGGCCTCTACTTATTCAAAGTGACAGAAGTTGCTAGAAAGCAAACCTCTTCCCTCTTGCTATCAATTTGGTATCACAACCATTTCACTATGGCTGAAGTTGTATTGATAAGCAGAATAATTCATCCTTTGACATCTGCCCGCAGGCCTTGCTACAGTTAGCCCTTTGGTTGCATTCTATTTTAATTAATGCCCTAAACAGTTCCTAAATCAACATCATGACAGCCCTACTTGGTGGTGTTTGGCTTAACTAGAACATAATGAAGGGGTTACACTTCTAGTCCTCACCAAAAGTAAACAGTCTTTTGTCAGTATATGACGTACATACAATAAAAAATTTAAAAATGTCACAAAATTGTTGTGTGCTATAAATAGAAATTCTAGGGAATCATGTATTTTTTCTTTTCCTGTGAAGACAATATTTCTTGGCTTTATTTGGCTCTTTCATAAATTGATAGTTACAGCCATTTTCATTGTTGTCAGAGAATATTATGAGATGCTGAAATTAGTGCTGGGACTGAGAGCAAGGTTAGGAACGTCTGAGCCAAGAGCATCTGTGAGGCAGAGGTTCCTGTTGAGAGGAAGGAAATATGTAAGGTAAGTGAGAAGGCGCCGTCTCAGCTTTTGGTAAGATTATTCTCTGAAAGCATGAGCCACGGGGTCTTGGGTGCCTAATGAAATTGTGCAGACAGAAGGGTCCTCTTCCCTCTGAGGCTAGGGCAGAATGATCAATAGAAGTGGGAAGAGGGACCCTCAGCTGAGGACTTTCCTTCGGCAGACATGTGGTCACATCTTTGGGCATTTTATTGATTGCGAATTGACAGAGGAAGGCCTAGCCATAGTGAGCAATGTTATCCCTGGGCAGGTGGGCCCAAGTTGTATGAGAAAGGTAAATGAGCAAACCAGAGGAAACAGAAGCCAGTAGGCAGTGTTCCTCTGTAGTCTTTGCTTCAGTTCTTGTCTCTGGGTTCCCGTCTTAACTTCCTTCAATGATAGACCATAACCTGCAAGCCAAATAAACACTCCCCTCCTGCAAGTTGCTTTTAGCAACAGAAAGCCAAGCAGGACAAAATTTAATCCTAAAATTGCAGACTTTAGCCACCAGGGGGGACAAACTTAATGTAGTGAGAAAAATTAAGAGAAAAGGAGATTTTTATGTCCTGATATTAGAAGTAGTCATAGGGATTAAAAAAAAATCATTTCCACTATTAGGACTATAGATGGACTTAATATATTAGAGAGTGGATGAGAGTTCATTCCACTCCCTTCCTGTTTATTTTGTGGGGATTGTGGTTATAGATAGAAGAAGAGAAATTAAAAGGAAGAAGAATGATGTATGATCCTATACCCCCTTGTTTGCTAGTTGCCTTTAGACCAGACCTTTGGAGTCAAGAATAATTTCCTTCCCCTTTGACCAATAACTGTGACAATTGAAAGATCATGGAAACACCTGGCTAGGCTGTTGCCAAGATCATCCTAATTTCTTTCCTTACATTTCCATTATATGATCTACTCAGGTGGCATATTCATTCACATCTTCATTTTCTAGAATCTTCTTTGGAACATTGAGTATCTCAAAATCAATCTCTCTTCTTCCCCCATTCCCTCCTTTTCCTTTAGTCCCCCATCCCTACTCCCTTCTGGTTCTTTGGAGGCACAGTGGTCTCACTATCAACTCTCCTGCCTCACTCTCTCAAGTATTAGGATTACAGGTATAACACACCAGACTCAACTCAAAAGCCTTCTCTTAAAATGCAAGTTCAAGGTTTTTTATTTAATACCCTGAGCTCTTATACAGAATCTCTTCTATAGCATGTGTAAATATGGACAAATTAAAGACATAATTTTCTAAGTTTTTCTTTCCACCGTAAGTAATTTCTAATTGGAACCTAGTCCTCAAGCAAATTGAGATGTCTATGTATTCCAGATCCACACATGTTTAGAACAGCCCTCGTTCCCCCTGATTATACTTGATTGGTGGCACAGTCTGGGTGTGTTCTCTTTTACACAGCACTGAATTTTTGAAAAGTTAAACTAGTCTAGCCATAGTTCTGCTCTTATCACCCAGTGGCTTCCCTCGTGACTCGCTGGAGCCGAGGTCTTTATTGACCTGCAGGACTTGACAACAGCAATTCAACCACTCCTCCTGATCTTAGCTCCCAGGTCCTTCTCTTACTCTTCTCTGCCTCCTCAGCTCTCAAGTGCAGCTTCATCAGAGGTAGCACAGGTCCCCCTCCCCCCACCGGAATTCCCATCTCCCACCCACAGGCAGAATTCTTGAGTCTCTGAACTCTGTAGAAGCTGCTCATCCTACCAGGGTCCATCCCCACCCTCTGGCCTTCTTTCCAGTCCCACTTTTCTTACTTCACCCTTAATGCCACCCATTTTACTTCTTCACCTATGTTTTCTTTCCTAAATCCCTGTAAGCTTCAGCAACACTACAACAGAGGTTTCTTTAATTCGTTCTGGTCTTGTGTTAGCTCAGAATGCCTACAAAGTGCCTGGAACTAAGTGGGTACCAACTGAGTGTTAATGGGACAAACAAATGGTTGGAAATGGGCAGGTGAATGGATTTAATCCTCAGAGTAATTTAAATTATAAACATAAGCAGAAAATCCAGGATTTACACTTGTCACATTTTAGTCAAAGCCACCATTCTTTCTATTTTAACACTGTGAACTAATATGAGACATGTGGACAAAGTGTCAACATCAGAGTCCTTTAGATTTTAAGTTCCAGCTGAATTTAGCTTTATAGATTCCCAAATGCAAATTGGCTAAAAAAATTGTAGTTTAAAGGTGTAACATTGAACAGAATTTTTTTTAAAAAAAAACTTTTCTATGTTTTAAACAAAACACTTTTGCAATAGTTGGGTTAAGAAAAAAAAACTCGACTCACATACAAATAGTTAGGGGAGAGGAGGGTTTCTAGATAAGCAGGACAGAGATTTCCAGTGTTTCTCACCAACTATGTAGCTAATGGGAATGATGGCTTTCAGCCAACTACCACTTAACGGAGGAAAAAAAATCCAACAAGTGAACTGGTGTGGGATGGATAACATTCATCGAAATTTGATATTCAAAAGTCTACCCGAGTGAATGAATACAGCTTCCACCCTGTTTACTTCTGTAACATGTCTTCACAGCATCACATTCAGGGTTAATTCTATGACAGAACTTGTCTCATGTGATGAGAATTTCTCAAAGGTATCTTGAACAATCGTTTGAAGAATGGTGGCACTCTAACAGAGCCGACTGCTGGAGCAGCAGCGGACCTAAGCCCCAAATCCAAATCAGAAAATGAGCTGAAATTGAGACCACTCTAGATGGGGACCCATATGTGTGGATTTTTATCTGGGACAGGGTGAAGTTAGATGCTGATATCATACAACAGTTTGGATCCTAGCTGATAGTAATCTAAAAGTGAAGTCTAGCCAGGAGGTAAGTAAGGTAGGAAGAAAGGACACACAGATCCCCAAAGACCTTCACATAGTCTGGCTATGTTTTCAGGGTCTAGCTAGGTGGGCTGAATTTCAGGAGGCTTTTATGTTCTCATCTGAGGGACAGAATCACAGACTTATTTATGAAGAACAGGGAGCACCTCAGGTTTGGTCATTTGTTACCCACATTGGAGCATATATAAATACATATATCACTATTCTCTTTTTTTTAAGGTGTCTACTACAATATATGTGGTTGGTAATATTTTTTCTGAGTTTAACTGAATTTAATATAAGCATATATGAAATTTTTCAGTCCCAGCAACTCTTATAATTTTTACGTCTGTCTAGGGAGAAGAGTCATCATAGAAGGATTGGGGAGCATTGAAATTTTTCTCTCTTGTACCATAATCATCAAGTAGCTTAATATGAACTACAGGCACATTAACTGACTTTAATGCTGAAAATTCCCCAATACTCTGTCATTGATGTTTCTTTATGATGATATAGATTTTACTTTTTTATGTGTTTCTTAACAGCTCTGTACTGTGAACATGTACTCTATCTGCTAATGTAGTAGTTGCATGGATTGTTGTGATTTTGATAAAATAAGCTTGTATGAAATTCAGTCTATATATTATAGAAAAGGAAAGCTACCATAATTATGAAAATTGGACGTCAATGATCATTTTAAGTTATTTGACTTACTATTTTCTACTCTGAAGACAGAAAATCAATTGATCTCTGAAATGCTATATGGATAATTCTAAATATGTTCAGGACTCTTGGAAATTGAGGGGTATGCTTCCTTTATGAAGAGATGGATATGAGTTCACCTGACAAAAGCAAAATTGTAAGGAAGACCAGAAGATCAAAATTGTGTTCATTAACATGGAGAGTAGCCAGGACTTTTTTATTAAAATGCTTTTGAAAACATAGTTTGAATATATATATATCCATTGTACCTGGTACTGAATTATATAAGTACGATTTCAAATAAGTAAATGTTATAGGTTGAGCATGTTCCCACTTCTTCCTCCTCCCTCTTATCTGCTAGTCCTAGTCATCCTCTTATGGTGTGGGAGTGGGAGGTTCTTCTGTCTATGTGTTGTTTTTATTGGTTAATGAATAAAGAAACTTTTTGGACCTATAGCTGGGCAGAACTTAGGTAGGTGGGAAAGATGGAGCAGCTGCTGGAGATAGTCGTGCTGAAACTTGTGGTAATATACAGATTAATAAAAATGGGTTAAGAGTTAGACAATAATGGGCCAAGCAGTGATTTAATTAATACAGTTTCTATGGGACTATTTCAGGTCTAAGCTAGTCAGGTGGCCAGGAACCAAAAAATGGCTCTCTCCTCCTACAAATTCTCCTAGACTGTTCCTTCTCTACTTTCACATATTACACAAGTATGTTATTATATTTGGTCATGTAAAATCTAGGAGCTATATATAAGAGAAAAATGATATTTATCTTCCTTAAACTAGCTTAATTTACTTAATATGATTATTTATTTGCATCTATTTTCTTACAAATAATATAACTTCATTCTTTGTGGCTTAAGAAAAATCCACTGTGAGCATATACTCCATTTTTATATATTCATTTTTCTTTGGACAGATAGATTGGTCCAATACCTATTGTGAATGGGGCTGCAATGAACATTGTTGCTATGTGTCCTCTGTTGTTGGCATGAGTCTTTTGGGTAAATACCTGAACCATATGGTATGATCTTCCTTTCATTTGAGATTTTTGGTGTTTTTTGCTTGTTTGTTCATTTCTGACATACATTGTCCCTTAACCTCTATTGTGAGCATCAGGCCCCTCTCTTTTTCTATTTTGTCTTTGAAGTGATTTTTGATACCGTTATTAGACTCAGCTTCAGATGGGGGCTGATGAAAATCTTCCATGGTAATTTTCAGGGCTTCCCCAAATTTCCCAGTAACTATCCTGACACCATACCTGCAATTCCGCTACTACCACCCTCTCCACAATCTCTGTCCTCACTCCCTCCCATCCACACTCTGTCTTAAAGTCCTTGCTTTAGTAGGCTTAGCAGAGACTAATAATAACAAAGAGTGCTATTTACAAAGAGTTTGAGTACTGGTTACTGTATTTAAATAGAAATAGAAAATAAAACAAGAGTTTGAGGAGAACTCCCTTCTTCATTGAGAAAATACATACTTTCACATAGTTAAAACTGTACACATTTCATTATAAATATGTTCTTATGATGTGATGGAAAGCAATGACACATGGAGTTTTAGACATATTCAAAGTTCTATTTGCTTATCAGAAAAACATTTCTCTGACTGTTTTACAATTTGATACACATTTGTCAGTAAATGTTATTTATTCTTGAGGAAACTATGCTTTAGAGATGTTTGTCATAGTTGGTGAAAAATTGAGTGTTTGCTCTCAGGAGGAAAAATAGGAGTAGGAGTTTCTTCCTTCAGGGTAAACGGCAATGAAGGTTGTTACAGGGTATTATAGGAAAAGGAATGAACATGTGTTGACACTGGTTAAAAGTTAGGCACAACTGTATACCAAGGGCACCAGCCTACTTGTCAGGGGACAAAAGCCTTGTCTTCGGTGTTCCATCTACACAGTTCAAATATACTTAAATACATGTAGACATCCATGACTGGTGTATTTGTGATAAGAGTCTATGAAGAGATGTATTTTCACCAGCTTCTTCTCAATGTCTGAGAATTTGACTCTTGGTTTTGTCTATAACAATTTATTAATTATTTTAATTTGTTTGATCCAGATTTCAAGTAGGAATAATAATATATTTGATTTTATTTCATGTAGGCTTTAATTTTAGATGCCATGCCAATTAGGGAAGAAAACTGCCCCAGACAAATTTGCTATGTCTAAATGAGATGAAACTTCAAATGACATATATTAAATTTCATGCAGTTCGACCTTATACAAATGATGCATATTTCAACACAGCACATCCAAATTTACTTGTATACATGACTCAATCTATGGATTTTGAGAAATATACCTCTAAGGACATCAAATTGTATCTTTTCCCCTACTAGTCCATATTCATATTTATACTTATTATTGTTTCTGTTATCATATTATGTTTATCATTTCCAATTTTATACTTAAAATGTTGTAAATGATATATAACACTTATAGTCTGTATGCAAATAGTTACTACAGATATTAATCATTACTTAATATTCAACCAATCACATATAAATAATTACTGCAAATATCAGTACCATAAGAGCTGAGAGACTTTTTGGCTTTTTACCTAAAAATGATGCTATGGGCTTTCCTCTTCTTCATGTAATATGATTAAGCAGGTTATTTCTACATTGGAAAAAAATAGTATTTTGAAAAAGGGATTAGACAGTCTTTAAAGCTCTTTTAATTAGACATTTTTCTTTAGTCTTGATATGCTGTTTTCACACTAATGTATTCATAGAATGGTTGGTCTTAGCTATCTATCTTTTCAAAGTAAGTAATTGAAATGAAACAGTAATATGTTTTCTGCATCACAATAGTAGATTTCTCTGCCCATGCCACAAGCCAGATCAAGCTGAAATGTAAAAGTTAAAGAACAGGTTTATTTGAGCAAAGCAACTCCCAGGTGACGTCTCCAGCCCTAGAAATCCAGGCAGGAGAAGTCACACACCCACACTAGAGCAGAGAGGTTCTATAACCTGTAGGAGAGGGGTGATGACATGTCTGCCACAAGTTGAGTTTATGTCTAAGTATGGTCAAAAGCAGAATGCTTTAGGTGGGGACTTGGACTGCTGGCCTCTTCAGGGGAGGAGCTGCCATAATCACCAAGAACGTGGAACTGGGCTTTTTGGTGCCTTTTCTTTCTTGGAGAATCTCTGAGAGGGTGAGGTTTGGAGAGAGAGGAATGAAGCAGAGTGAGCTGGAGATTCCAGCCATGCAAACAAACAGTTTGAGACAAAACCAAGAAACTGTAGAAATGAGCTATGAATGAAATAAAAGCAATAGGCATGTGCTTTCAATTTACTACGAGATTTTTTTTACTAATTAAGTGGAAGAAAAGTTGTAGAAATAATGGCATCTTAATTTTATTGATTTAGTTTTAACTTTTCAAATACAAGAGCTCACTTGTATTTAAATGAAACAACCAGGCTATGTACTGGGATTCTAAGCTTGTGCCATCATCACTCAAAGGTAGAAATGGTGGGTTTTGACTGTCACTTATTTTAAAGCTATATTTAGGTTTGGATTATTTGAATGAACTCCTTAATTTCAAAAATTCCCTAATTTATAATGAGGCACATGGACACTAACAATTATTTATATACTATTAATTGTTGTAATTTAAAAAAAAAACTATGTGCACGAGAAAGACTCATGAAACAGAGCTCACATAAAGGGTTTTTTTTTAATTGGGGAAAAGGAAATGGGGAGTAAGGGGGTAGGGGAGGAAAAAGACAGGCCTCCAGTGACAGGAACAGCAGAAGAGAAAAGAAAGGCAAGCGAGAGAAAGAAGAGAGGTGAGGGGGAGGAAGAAACAAACAGAAAGAAAGAAAGAAAGAAAGAAAGAAAGAAAGAAAGAAAGAAAGAAAGAAAGAAAGAAAGAGGGAGGGAGGGAAGAAGGAAGGAAGGAAGGAAAAAAGGAAGGAATGTAGGAAGGAAGGAAGGAAGGAAGGAAGGGAAAGAGATGGGGAAGGGCAAGGCCCATCTTTTGACAGGGAACCTAGTGAACATGCGCAGGAACTGATCTTAGTGGCTCCAATTGAGGATTGCATCCTGTCAGAACTCCAAGGGAGACTAATACAGATGCCTGAATGCTAACAGTATATTTTATAGACTTACAAGTATAAAAATTGTACTAGACTACTTTAATTAAAATAATAAATTCCCAGTTGGCACATTTAACCTTAATTTTCAAAGAAATACTGTGAGCTTAGTTGATTATCAGTCTCATTTTTCTGCATTCTAAAATCAGCTGAGCACGGAGAACTCTTAGAGCATGCTGGGCAATACTGCAACTGAGCCACACTAAGTCTTAACAGCAGCATAGTGAAAACTGAGCTGCATTAAAATGGTTCACATTTAAGTTAGCAAAGTACAGATTTGAAAAATGTATTTGAGTGTGCCTTAAAATTAAAATTGAGGGCTGAGGAGATGGCTCAGTGGACAAAGGGCTTGATTCACAGGAGAGGGAATCAGTATCCACACATAGTGATTGGTCTGTAATCCAATTGTTCTGAAGGCAGAAACAGGGATCCCCGGGGCAAAATGGTGAGGTAGCTGATTCTAATTAGTAAGCTTCAGGTTCTGTGAGACTCTGGCAAAGTGGAGAAGGATGGAGGAAAATACCTGATGCAAATCCCTGGGCTCCTCACACATGTGTATACATGTACATGCAATGCACACACACACATACACATACATGCATTCATATTTACACATATGCAAACTCAGTCATACATGTATGCTTACCACATTTATGCACAGGCAACAGAGTAAAACAAAATAATTACGGTTTAGAGTAATGATAACTAGGGAGTTAATTTTTAATAGTCCCCATTGTAATGATTCAGAATAAAAGGCTGGAGTTATTAAATATAGTCTATTTATTATTAATTCCCTTTTGTAAGCCAGGCGGTGGTGGCACATGCCTTTAATCCCAGCACTCAGGAGGCAGAGACAGGCGGATCTTTGTGAGTTCGAGACCAGCCTGGTCTACAAGAGCTAGTTCCAGGACAGGCTCCAAAGCCACAGAGAAACCCTGTCTCAAAAGATCAAATAAATAAATAAATAATAAAAATAAAAATAATTCCCTTTCGATTTTTAAGAGGAATTGTGTCATCACCGTGAGTCATTCTGAGGACAGCATACTTCTGTAGACCTTTCTATAATAAATGCTTAAGGAGCCATCAGACATCTTTAAAGTGCTTCTAATTCAAACTTACCTGAGCAACAGTCACCTGGCACGGAAGGCATGACTGCTCACAGGTCAGCAATGAGAGCAGGAAGGGCACACTCTAGACTCTTGTACTACTTTCCCCTGTCTCAGTCAGGGACACCCCACTAGCTGTAAATGCAGCTCTGTCTGGTTTAGGAATTCCTCAGCACTGGCTTTAGGAGGAAACAGTTGGGATTTGAGTTCCAAGAGATCTAACATGCTCTTCTGATTTCCACAGACATCAAGCATGTATGAGGGAACAGATGTACATGCAGGTAAAACACTCATACTCATTAAAATAAGGAGAGCTACAAAAATTTCCCAATGTATCAACTTTATTATATTTAAATATTGTTATGAGGAATGGGAAACTAAGTATTAAAGTTTTAGGAGAGCCTAGAATCAACATTTTAAATACTTATTTTATTTTTAAGTGTGTGCATGTGTGTGTACAGGTGCCCACAGAAGTCAGAGGAGTGTACTGGATTCCCTGGTGCTGGAATTTGAGAGAGCTGTGAGCCACCCAAAGTGGGTGCTGGGAACCAAACTCTAGTCCTTTCAAAGAGCAGAAGTTTTCTTAATTGCCACAACATTCCTCTAGCCTTTATAAGTCACTTATTTGTGAATTCTGATGATCACTTTGTAAAAATCAGTCTTTATTTTTTTCAGTTGCTTTCTCTATAATTACAATCTAAATGAGTCTTATGATCTTTAATTTTTTATCTTCCTCTCAACATTGCTTGACAAATGCCCAGGTTGCTGCTTTAGTCAAAACATTTGTCTTGTTGTAAACATCTGCCCTAGATCTCCTTCCTATTGACAGGATGAAGACTTGCATAGAGTAATCAGACTGTAGTTCTGTGACTTAACTTCACACCCTCATGGGGCCGAAAGCATGAAATCCACATCTGATTCAAATGAATTTTCTGTTGCTTCAGTTCTGTATCCTATGGAAGCTGACATATTGTTTTAGTGGTGGGATGTGGCTGAATTATTCTCCCAACATCTTTTATAACGCTGGCATTGTTAGAATAAATAACAATTTTGCTCTCAGAAACTCATGGTTATCAGTATGAATTTAATGGATTTGTAGTACTCAAGGGTCAAAACATTAAAGGTCCCAGTGAGGTTCAGTGGGTACAGGCTTGCTATATCAAGCATGAAGTCATGAGCTAGGATTCCCAACACCCAAGTCAATGCTGAGTGTGGAGACAGAACTTGCCTGAGATACCAGGACTATGGGAAGTTAGCACAAACTTGGTTTCCAGGTTCAGTGAGAACCCCCTTTACAAAGAAGACTCACAACTGTCTGTAATTCCAGGTCCAGTGTATCTAGCGCCCTCTTCTGGCATTTTCAGGAATGAATACATAATCTAGATTATATTTCAGAAAGAGGCCTTCAGGCAACCTTGTGGGTTAAGAGCATAGTGTCAGCAAAGAAGCTTACAGCACACACACTCAATACACACATACACCTTAGTACTTTAGTTTAAATATAAACAACTTTATTAGGCCTAGAATATTCTGATACCTTATTTTCTGCTTCACTGTGTTGACTTTCTAGTTTTCACCTTATGACTCATACCTGGCCATTTGTAGAGTAGTATGCTGTAAGGATTTTTTTTGGTTTGCAGATAAACAGTGACAAAAAGTCAAGTGTAAAAACAGGAAATTGTGGGTGTAGCTCAGTAATAGTGTGTTTGACTATTGTACACAAGGTCTTGAGATAGATAGATACGATAGGTAGATGATAGATAGACAGATAGATAGATAGATAGATAGATGATAGATAGATAGACATAGATATAGATAAAAGACAGAGAGACAGAAATCATGGCAAGCACAGAGAGGACGTCTACAGTAGGAAAGGATGTACATTAGAGTTGCTTAGCTCAGGTCATCACTACGCTGATGGAGAGAGCTGTAATGAAGAAGGTGGAATAAACATGAGAGACACTTTTTTGAAAAATCAAATATATTGTATAGTAATTGACCTGAAATAAAGCACAGCCAATAAAACTGCTTGATATGTTTGATTCATATAACTGCCATAATAATCAATATGTAGAGCATTTCCATTATTCGAGAAAATTATCCATTCTCTGAAGCCAGTTCCCTCCCTCCAGGCAATGATAGGTCTTACTGCAACCTTAGATTAGTTTTGACTTCCTTAGAATACCTTCTGTGTAAGCATCTAGGTGTGTTTTCTTTGTCTGGCTTTTTGCTACAAGCATGCCATTTTTGGTACTACAGTTCATTCTTGTGAAAATCAGTGGTTTCTGCATTCTTTTGCATAATGTGTAGTTGTATGATGTCCATACCAGAGTTTATCTAGGGTCTTAGTTTTCTTGGATAGATAGTAAAGTTGTTGGATCATATGCCTACTGAGTATTTAGCATTTTTGGCAGATGTTTTTGAAAATTCTAATTTATAATATTTAGCCACATTTTAAATAAACAGCTAAAATGTTGCATGCAAACTTAAAAGTGATGTAACATTAGGAGACTATAGTGTCTTACCCTTTCCTTTTCTTTCTTTTTATTTTTCTATTGCTTTTCAGTGCTGGAGTTGAACTCAGGGTCTTGTGTGTACTAGGCAAATATACCACAGGGCAACAGCCTCAGCTCTTGGGAATTACATTAAAGGGAATGTAGAGAATGGTAATGTGCAGATGTTTTCTAATATATCAGTAATAATGTACATATTTTTCTTGGAAAAAATCCCATCAGCACTGTCTCATTAGTAAATACAAACTGGAAATAAACAAACAACAATAGATGTATTATTCATAAATGGAAGCCTGCTTAATTGAGTGAGCTGCTGCAATGAGGCCAGAAATGCAATTGCATCGAAAGGAACAGGACAGACAGAAGCCTGAAAGGAGAGCCAAGTTTCACAAAAGGAGAACCCTTGCAAGACAGCATAGAAGTTGGAAAGTCAATCAGCCATAGCTAAACCAACAAATCCAATACCTCTAGGGAGCCACCACATTTCAATTAAAAAGTACGACAGTTAAGATGTGGGAATAAGTTGATTATCTTGTTATCCCATCACTAATGATATTTAGGACTTGTATCTACATGCCAATGAGTCTATAAAATATGACAAATGAAAACATATCACAGTACAGTTCTACTGTGGACAATAATTTCTTTACTTCGGTGTAAACATCACATGCAGTTTTAAAAAGTCATAGCTAGATTTTGCAATGAAGATATCAGTTTCTCCGCCAGTGGAGAAAAATTTCCAGAGTAATGTGTTGGGAGTGAGGTTGCATCATTTCTCTTGTCAAACAGAAACATGACATTTTCAATTACCTATTATTCTATATTCCATTTAAACATCTTCCCAGAAAATATCATTGGCTTATGATTATGCACATGTTTCTGTGGCAGGCTTCTTCATGATTGTAGTGTGTGTGTGTGTGTGTGTGTGTGTGTGTGTGTGTGTGTGTGTAGATCAAAGTCCTTTAGGGCTGTTTATTAATACTGAGATATTCCATTCTCCAGACCAAACTTTGGTTCAAGCCAAAAATGAGAGAGGTATCAAGTCAAATTATACCATATGCGTAGAATTTTTTCCCCACATTCATTAGCAAACACACAGAATTGTTTCCAGAGTTTGCTTTAGGTTCTAAGAAACTGTAGCATCAGATCTCTTATGTTGTGAAAGATGCAACTAAGATAATTTTCAAAATTCCACCCAGGATTTCCTTTAAACAATCACAGTCTTCCGTATTCATGGCTTTAAAATGTCAGAACTCCCGCATTTCAAGGATGTTATATGTATGTAAGGGTTTGAATACAATACTTTTGAATACAATACTTCAGTGGCCAATTTTATTTCCCTGTGCTCAGTTCTACCCATGTGAGCCCATTTCTGTCATTCAGAGAAGCTAGTCAGAAGGCCACCGCTACCATCAATGGAAAGCCATGCTTAACATCAAGCATCGAATTTTTAAAATGGTGCTTCTTAGTGAAGATTTAGATACAAGAAGACTTAGAGTAGCAACTGAAGTGAGGTGATGTGAAGTGAGGAAGACGGTGAATCTCTTTCCAATCTTATCTCGAATGCTTGGAGAGCCCAAGTCACACCAATTCCAAGCGCCTGTACTAATCCACTGCGCTCTCACAGTACTGGAATGAAAGCTGAGAAAGTATAGTAACAGCGATTGTATTTGCAGTAGTCTGGATTGTATAGGTTGATTGCCCCCAGATGAGAAAACACACTCGAGGCTCCCTTGTAGCCCTGGTACTGAGTCCAGACTTTATTCATAATCAGCAAGCACTCTGCCTGTGTGCTGTGTTCTCAACTCTCAGGATCCAGAAGCTTTTCAGTGCTGACATCACAGCATAAGCAGAAAATTCGACACCTTAAAAACTTGTTTTAGCCACAAATAATTTTAAAAACATTACATAGAATCCCTTTCATGCTCTTCATGGGAAGTGAATTGAAAACAGAGAATTTCATGCTTAGATTTGGGTTCCATTTTCAAGAGATCTCAAATCCAATAATCTCCAAATTCTAAAGCCCTTGTTGCCCCCAGATAGTTTAGGTAAGGGCTGTCCAACCCGTATATGCTTCAGAAATCCTTGTTTACAGATTCTGTGATCAAGTGTCACCCAGACTTCTTGAGTGCATCATAAGTAAACTAAAAACTCTAGACAGATACCATTGTAATCTTTAACCATCAAGAGTGAACATTCAAAAATATAGTAGGTGCCATTGTTATTATCATTGTTTGGCACTGTGGGAGTAATAGATGTCAGTTTTGAAAAGCTATCGCCCCAATGTTAATCATAAAAGTTATAGTAGAGGAAGAAGCTGGCGACTATCTAATGTATGCTCTATGACGTATGCTAAGCGCATCATTCACCGCGGCAACTAAGGCTTGCCGTTTTATTGTAGCTTTCCTGATGCAGAATGTCACATAATGTGATACAAGTTTTTCACTCACCAATCCCAAATGTGTCCACATTTCATCTCCCTGATACTGTTGCTTTCTCTGCCAAGTCTTTTATAAGAAATTCCATGAAAAATTAAAACTCCATTCCTAGGAGGGCTTTTGGAACCAGAGTGGTTTACAAGGGAAGACATGAATGAATTGAGTTCTGTAATTTATTAAAAGTTATGCCAGGGAAAAAAATAAAAATGTGGAAACCGTTTCTGTTTATAAAGGTATTTAGCTTCTGTACGAAGTGAGAACACAAATCCATTGAAAACAGATTGAGCTAGGATGTGCATGGGGGGGTGCAGTCACATGATGCTTTGGGGACAAATCTTAACACAAGGTCTTTCTTCAGAACACAGCTTTTGCCCAGTACCCACTCAGCTTCTTGCTATGACTACTTTTGACAGTGGTCTAGGCAGTCTTTCCTTTGAGTCCATAGATATCCTAAGAAAGGTTCCAGCAAATTATTTTGATCAAAGATTTCTTCAGTAAAAATCCATTTTATTAAAAGTACGAAAATTAAAAAATACAAAAATTATTCTCCAAGCATGTATATAACCTATATATTAAATATGAATGAACTTCTTGTTTAGTTTTGGTTTCACTTCCCAAACAGTTCATTAGTTAAATATGAATATTTCAAAATGAACCAACATCTGAAATTATAACCACTTCTGATTCTAAGAGTTTTAAATACGAGGGGCTATTTCCTTTAGAAAATTAGTATGTTGTTTGATACTTTCATGGATATATATATATATATATATATACATATATGTGTGTGTTACATTTATATGTATATTATATTATATACGTATTACATTTTGGTCACTTTCATTCATCTACACTGTTATCATCCTACTCACTAAACTTCCTGACATCAAGTCTCCACCCTGCTTTCATTTCTCTTTCATTTTGTTTTTCCTTTGTGACTAAAGTTTAACCAAGGTCACTCACATGGGCATGGGTGTGGAGCTATCAATGGGCTCATGGGTAACTCACCAGTGGTGAAATCACTGAAGACAATTGCTTCCCAGCAGCCCTGTTCCGAGCTTCCTTAGGTTGGCTTATCCTAAAACTCCCTTTAGTAAAATCTCTAGAAGCCTTTGTGTCATTATTTATGGCTTAAGATTAAAGTACAGAAAATATTTTTATACTATTTTAATTTTGGATCTTGACTGTAAAAAGCAATAAGGATAAAACTGAATACATGCTTTTATCAGGAGTATAATTCTCAATGATAGCATGCAGTAAGTGTGTAGTTCCAGACTGTCTTCCTTGGCTCAGGGTGCTATCACAGTATATCTCAAATGGGGCAGCTTACGTTTAAACAGAAGGCGTTTATCACCAGTTTGGAGTGCTGCAGATCGGCTTCTGACTCCTGCATAGTCAGAGCTCCCTTCCTAGGTAGTGGAGAGGTGCCTCAGCTGGAGTTACAAATTTACGGGAGATGTGAGTTTTATTCTGCAACATCCTAGCCAAGGGTAGTTAGCTCACATCATTTTATTCAAATAGAGCAACAGATACAAGTTATAGGACATATGCAATTTTACCGTAATGACATGAATGCATATGGTGAGACCTATGATAAGGAAGTAGTCACATTAGAAAAATTAGTGTTTAGATAGACATCTTTATATAACTTTTCCAAAAATATCTATTCTAATCCTGATGCAATTATTTATTTTACTGGCCATTGTTACAAAACAAAACAATCAAGCAAACAAAACACAAGAAGATAGTGACATGGATTGCTGTGGCAGTAAGAGATTGTAAATAAATGATAGTGGTTATAATGAAGTCAGGCATTCCAGTGGTGTAAACCAAATTGTATAATGATTTTTGAAGGAGATTTATGCATAAGCTTACTCAAGGCTAGTCTGCTATCTACCAGAAACCCAAAACACTATGAACTATGTTTTAAGGAGGGAATGAAAAACACTGATTAATACAGTGAGGGGTTTATTTTTTAAAGGAAGAACTTCTTTCATATTATGTTATCATTATCTTTTTCTTTTTATATTTATTTATTTAGAGACAGGATCCCATATAGCCAAGGCTTACCTCATACTGGCTGTGTAGACAAAGCTGCCCTTGAACTCCTAATCCTCCTGCTTCTACTTCCCAAGTGTTAGGATTGTAGGAATGCACCACCATACCATGGCAGATGTAATAAACTTCTAGTATATAATAAGAAAATGGTAAATATGTACTTACTTACTTGTCACTAAATCACCTTAACTATTTGTGACGTGATACAAGGATTTATTAAAAGACCAAGACCAAG
>JAQHUG010000002.1:16330544-16490508 GCA_028555095.1 Dicrostonyx torquatus
TTCTTAGACCGAGATAGAGGGGGGAGGGCCTTGGGCTTCCCATAGGGCAGGGTATCCTGCCCCATCTTAAGGAAGCAGGGGGAGGGCGATGGGGTGGGGAGGGAGCGAGAGGGCCGGGAACAAGGGGAGTAAATGTAAAATTTTCCTGTAATAAAAAAAAATCAAAAAAAAAGAAAAAAATAAAGGGTTAACCAAAGCCAAATGTCATTTTTCTTCTTGGTTTTAACAGCATGAATAAATATATATCACTCATTTTTATACAACATGGTGCAACAAATAAGGTTTCATTTCTCATCAGAAACTTTATAGCTATTCATGATAATTAGGAGAAACTGCCAAAGACTTGTTTTCACATCTGTATTCAGAAAAATTTTCAGCCCGCTGCCCCTGTTGTCCTCACTTTCTTCCTCTTCCATGTGGTTAAGAAAGGAAAATTAGAACCCACCCAGCCTTCCGTAATGCATGACTTTATCCTCCTTAGGGTTTTAGGTATGGTTGAGTGGGTCCCTATTGTATCAGGAACAGACATGTATTTTGCTCCAGTGAATGCTGCCAGAGCCTGTAAACATTCAGCAAATATTGAATGACTTATAATCCCTTTAAGAAAGTAGCCATTTCTAAAGAATAGTCTCTTGAACTTAAAAAAAGATATAATTTATAGCACAATACCCAAGAAATCCTAATCCTTGAGAAGATTTGAATCTCAGACATTGTCTTTAGTGACCCCAACCTGTCTAGGAGCAAAGAAGTGCCTGTGTCTAGGTGGGCTTTCCGGTACTCCCACAGAACAGACACTTGTCGTGAACCTGAGTACAGTCAGACAGAACTCACTGTCATTCAAGCTTGGCAGTGACACGGTGTGGAGGCCGGACTGTCTCCTGCTGCAGCACTGGCTGGGAGACAGAGCCAACTGGGCTCTCTGTCCCAAGGCTCAGGGTTGAAGTGGGGAAAAGCCTTTTACCAACTCCTCCCTAGAAAATGAGATTCTTCACAATCAATACCCGTGCCTCAGGTTATTCCCGGGAGGCAGTGACTCCCTGCCTGGAAGCCATGCAATCGCGGAGTCCCGAGCTGTAAAGACCAAGACAAATGAAAGGAAAAGAAATTTATCTGAGAATTATATAAACAAATTGGAGACCGTAATTCCCTCAATGCCTGTAAATGCTGAGCAGAAATTTATGGAGAGCTTAGGAACTAAATTTTTCTTTATTAAGTTGCATTCTTTAAAGGAATGGGTTATATTTTCAAAGAGATGACAGGGGCCAGTGACATGTTACTTTCTGCAAAGACAAGAATGCTCTTGTATGCTCTTAGGGGAAAGGAAATATCGATGCTAAATAGTAAACTTATGTAGAATTCAGTTCTTCCTGTGTTTTCATTCCACTCGATCCTATTGCATCCCTTCTCTCTTTTATAAATATAGATGGGTTTTATCTTAGAAAACCCTTAAATAAATGGATGACTTGTTATAGATCATCCTAATTGCGTGAATCTCTTCTTTTACGCAAAGAGAACGTGAATCAAAAGTGAATTAAATAGGAGTGTAAATATTCTTCCATTTTGTAGTTTGTGTCCTAAAGGGGAAAATTTTTTGTGAGAATTGCTGAGAATAATGAAAGTGAAATCTCACAGCCTTTGTCTTCCTTCTGAAAACAAGCCCAAATATAAATGTCATCTGGGGAACTCTAGTGAGTGTTGTTAACTGAGGTTGCCCTGCCGTGAACCATACACTGCTTTAAACAGACCTTAGAGTGGCATCTGCTTTTGTGTGCACTGAACACAAGTTTTAATTTCGAGAGACATGGCAACAATGAACTGTGACTGTGTCATATGACAGCAGGTGGACAGAGCCCAGGAGTCCAAGACGCGTATGTGGCTTTGTGCAAGGACCTCTGGATAACTGTCGCATGTCAGAGCTTATAGGGATCTGGGCTCTGGGATGGGGCTGACCTCTGCCAGCAAGTCATCTTATTCTAAACAGAAGGGCGTGGAAAGCCAGTGGCCTGAGCCAAGAGCGTGGAGTCTCCAGGCCCCCGTCTCCTTTACCTACATCGATGGGCTGTTCAGGGAGCCAGAGCGTTCACACCCCGGTAAAGTATTTTTAAGGCTACCTGAATGTCAACTAGGGACCATAAACCTCTCAGTGTTCTGTAATCCTCGGACCAGGCATCGTTTTCCTGACACTGCAGAATGGAATTTATTGGCTGTTGAACTTCACACACCGACATGCACAACACTCACTTCGAAATACAGCCGGAATTTGTTTCAGGTGTTTGGAATTCGAGGTAAGTTGTAGTTAGCGTTCGGCAGAAGCAGTATCTGTATTCCTGGGATGTAGCACAGCTGGCTATTCCTGCGTTTATTTAGCTTGTGGCATTTCTATTCCAGGGGCAGATTACTATTTTCTAATGAAACTGGATATGTTTTGAATTGAGATGATGGAATAACTATGTCTAGATATTGGGCAAGGAAGTCAATTAGGTAAAATTTTTAATCTGTTCATGCTTACAGTGGAAAATGTAATTTGTCTTTGTTTACAAAACCTCACGTTTTCTAATTACATTAATGGTGGGGAAATGCAGGGAAAGGTGATAAATGTTAATATTACACTATCACATAACATTCCCTAACAGTTACAAGTTACAAGCTTTTAAAATCTCTTCCCTGTTGTTTAAACTGAGGACATATTTTTCTTAAGTCATTTGTTTGGGACTCTCCAAAGAAGTTTTGACTTTCATGAGATATGAGACGCTTTTGTCTCAATAACTAGCTCTTTATGGGCTTGGAAAAACATGTGCTTTCCTCCACGTATGGTATTTTATTGTGTGTATTTTTCTGGAGCTGCATTGTGAGAACAAGTTTAATTTCTAATGTCTGAAAAGATTTCATTGACTTTCATGTGGGTTGCGATATGGACTTCAGCGTGCACTTTGGTTTAAAACTTCCATGCGGATGCGTTTGAAATGCTTTGCCTAAGTCGCTGAAGCACAGCCTGGAGTTTGTGTCCCACAGGATGAAAAGAGCACAGGCTGCTGTCTTGCTTTATTAGAATAAAGAGCGGGGGAATCATCACAGTGAGAGTAGTAAGGAGTTGTTTGACGACACTTCAAGGGAGGTGTGCTAGTGGTATTCCTTTAGTCCCTCTGTGCACACACACACACACACACACACACACACACACACACACACACACACACACAAAATGTGAAACATAGCTCGAGAGAAGAAAATGTCCCCGGTTCTGAGTATCAGTGAAAACTGATTTACTGCCAAACTTAGTGTGTTTAGGGACCTTAAAGGTGAAAGGGAGAGTAAATTAGCCCAGCTAGTGAGCTTTCCCACGTGGTCTGCAGTGGGGTTCACTGAGCGTTTCACACGCAACCCTGCTGTCTCCTGCTTCTCTCTGAGCTGCAGTTACTATTTTCCCAAATATTGTGCACTGTTTTCATTTTTCCCTTTTAATCAACACTTTGCTAAACTACTAAACTATGCTTCTTAAAACTAGTCCAAAAAAGCAAATACCAATAACTATATACTACTTTGTGTTCTAACTTCTCTGATTTTAAGTTCTCTCGAAGAGTGTGAGTGAAAAGGAGACCAGCTGATCTTTTATCTCTGCTTTGATTTTCCTCTCCCCTCCTCCACATTCGTTATAAGTGTTCTCGGAATGTTTTAGAATTGAACGGCTTAACTGTCAGAGCGAAGCGCCGTCCCACAGAAAGGAAAAGTCCCTCTGTGGGTACAAAAGTAGCCACATCATTTACCTTGGAGAAATGGTCCAAGACAATTTTAAAGGCAATGCAGCTGTGGAAGAACTACAAAAGCCAGATGTGTGCACGAGGAAAGCTGATAAATGCACTTAGACCCAGATCTCGGAAAGCCATTTTGATTGAGGCCAAAATGCAAACAAGTGGAAGTCTATCTGTTATTTATTAGACTTACCTTAAGTGAGACCTTCCCAATAGATAAACCTAATCTATAGGTCCTATACTCGGTAACCCTTCAATCATTCTACAGTGTGCATCTATTGTAGAGTGAGGAGGCACTGTGTACCCCAGTATTTAGGATCAACAAATATTTAGGGTGAGGAAAATTGTGACATTAACTGACTGAATACTATGCCGTTGAATCAAGCAGGCTCCACTTTTAAAGGTTTATGCAGTGAGCTACATAGTTGCTACTTGCAGTTAGATGGTTAATGATATTCTTTCTTCTTATTCACTAGTTTTATGTGTGAAATAACGTGTTTCATGGGACTGTTTGTCTTTATGCTTTTTGCTGGCAGGTAATTCAAGTTGTTACTTTAGTTTGATAGAAAAGCTATTAAGCAGAAAACACATCATCCGCGGTTTTTAGAGTGTAAATTATACTATCGTCTGTGTTGTATTAGCTCTGTCAATGAAGAATTTCATTTTTAGATTAGGACCTAGGGAGAAAAATGATTTATAGCCTTTTTATAACAATTGCTGTGCAAGAAACATTTGATGAAAAATTGCCTTTGAATAGATTCCATAAATTTAAAAGGTTGCATAATATTGCAGAAAATAGGTTAAAATGTATCACACTGTAAGGACATGCTTTTTGTGTAGTGTAAATTAAATGTAAGGAATATAAGAACAGTTTAAAATTATTTCTATTTAAAAATAGCCATTTTAATAGATCAAAACCACAAAATTTAAAAATATAGGAATCTTTATGTGTTTCTGTACTTTTAAATCAATATTATACAATCAATATATATTGTATATAAGTAACTTTATAGATATACAATTTAATATTGCCTTTAAGCTTTTGTTTGCATTGTGTCAACTTGTTTTAAATGTTAAAGGATTTCCCAGTTGCTTTTGGAGTAGTGATGCTTCTATTTCGTGCATTAAGAGAGCTTTTAAAGAAATGATTTCAAAATGTAGTTTTTCAATTCCATACAAGTGGGGAGTGGAGAGAGAGAGATTTCAGAAACATTAGCATATGAACTCAGTGATGTTGTAATTCCTTCTAGGAACCAGCTGTGCAGTAGTTAGGCATATAGGTAAAGGATGTTATGTGCACTAGGACATTTTACACAGTGATTGATATTTAAACTTGAAATGTGATTGACATCTAATCTGTACCCATAACTAAATTCTTTTGATGTTTCATGAATAAGATGAGCTGACTTTGTTAAGCGGGAGAGGGCTTGGTAGTCTGAGTCCTTGGCAGGTCAAAATAAATGGGAGAGTTTTTCTTAACCTTGTGGCCATAACATTCCAATATCTTGAAAAGGGCAGGGCGTTGTGGGGTAGAAGACGTTGCCAAAACATTACCAAGTTTTCTCTATTTAGGGGTAGGGATAAATTCTTGACATGTTTTAAAACATTAGTCCCGAGAAGTCATGTTTTCACTTGAGCAGAGGGAAGCCTACCAACGAAGATACTGATATATAAAAGTGGTGGAATTATTTTCCCCTGATTTCTTGTGACATGCTTGGTCCAATGAACAATCAGCAGATTCAATCAAGTTTATAATATGTTTATTACACAGCACTTCACAATTTAGACAGGATATCGCACTTGGTTTTTTGTTATAGTGCATTGTAACTTTCTTATGACTTTAAATATAATGGTTAAATGTTGGCATACGTTTAAGAAGAAGACAAGAAATATGAAGGGACAAAGCTTTGATTTTTATTTATTGTACATATTTTTTCTTTTTTTCCTTTTTTTATTAATTTTATTGAGCTATACATTTTTCTCTGGTCCCCTCCCTTCCTTTCCCCTCCTCTTCAACTCTCTCCCATGGTCCCCATGCTCCTAATTTACTCAGGAGAGATCTTGTCTTTTACTATTTACCATGTAAATTAGATCCATGTATGTCTCCCTTAGGGTCCTCATTATTGTCTAGGTTCTCTGGGATTGTGATTTGTAGGCTGGTTTTCTTTGCTTTATGTTGAAAAACCACTTATGAGTGAGTACACATGATAATTGTCTTTCTGGTTCTGGGTTACCTCAGTCAATACAATATTTTCTAGCTCCATCCATTTGCCTGCAAATGGTTTCATAGCCAGAACCTGGAAACAACCTAAATGCCCCTCGACCCAAGAATGGATAAGGAAAATATGGAACATTTACACAATGGAGTACTACACAGCAGAAAAAAAAACAATGACATGTTGTACATATTTTTAAGGAGAAAACGAATCTATCTAAAATCACTTACCTGGAGTATTCATGTATACTGCTAAAAATGGATGATCGAGTCTTATTTCCAAACTTGGGGGGGCTTTCCCCTGAGCTGTAATATAATATGTTAATATATCTCTTGGTTCCTCTTGTGGCATTTTAAGGACTGAGTTACTTTTGCCATAATGGGCAATAATAAAAGAACAGACCATTGTGGGGGAGGGGGTTGAAATATTTCTAAATAATAGTTAGTGCAAATGGTATTTCTGGCAGATGACAAGAAACTGTGGTAAGCCAAGGGGAAAATAGGATAGAGGAGAGTCATAAGGAAGCAGGGGGAGGGCAGTGGGGTAGTGGGGGAGCGGGAGGGCCGGGAACAAGGGGAGTAAATGTAAATTTTTCTTTTAACAATAAAAATAAAAAAAAAAAAAAAAAGAAGTTGACAGGGTTTGACATCTGTTCCATGCTCACATTCGGTACATCAATAATTGTGCTTTATTTTCCTGTGCTGCTTTACTAAGTTGCTTTGCAAGCATATACAGCCTTGTAATGACCTCTAAAGCATTGTTGTGCTGGTTGTAGTTGATCGAGAGTTATAGACTACCGGGATTTTTTCCACTTAAACATAATTTCTCCCCAACTGTGATTTTGTCAAACCCCTCCCCAAAGTCAAGGCCACTGAATTGAGTACCAGAAACAAATACTGAAGAGGAGAAACAATTTCCATTCTTTAATTTCTTAGTTTTCTTCTACCAACCTTTTTGGGTTTGGTGTTGTCTTTTTTTGTTTTCTTCTTTGTGTGTGTGTGTGTGTGTGTGTATGTGTGTGGTATGTGTGCGTGGTGTACCTCTATGTGTGTATATTGTCTTTTCTTCTTTTCATGTGTGTGTGAATGTATGTGGTATGCACATGTGCATGTGTGTTCATGTGAATGTGGGTACACATGTATGTGGCCACACATGAGTGTGCAATATGTAGTATGCACACACATGTACATCTAAGACTACTGTTTTTAAATCATAATGCTTATTTTGTTGAATGTTGCACTTAAAATATTCATTTGTGTCTTTGACATAGCACTTAGTGGGAATTGTGTCAGTTTTTTTTTTTTTTGACTGAATAGATGAAGATACCCAATTATACATGAGAGGTCACTTCCTATGCAGTAAGTGAGTGGCAGTTGCGAACTGGCCTTCAGTTAGGAACCTGGGTAGGAACTGGTGCCTAATGTTGAAATGGGGTAGAATAGGGAGGAAAGACTTCTGAACTCTATGAAACAGATTTCAGAGATGTATGCCTTTTAGGATGCTGAGAGTTATATATATACAGGAAAAGATCTTGTTTTAAAATCACTTTATATTATGTCATAATTAGATTTTCAGAATCAATTTCTAATTGTGATTACCGATTGATGAAGTGGCATTCTATTTTCCATAGAAAGCCTTTGAAATGTCTACAAATGTTTTAAAACAAATTTTTCAGTGCTCTTTCTGGCAGACTTTGTGTTATGTTTTGAGTCACTCAAGACTAAAAAAAAATGAATGTTGACTTTTAAAATAAGTAGATTTTGTGAAGAAATGCTGAGATGTTTCAATTTGGTCAATTGAGACTACACTTGTCCAACACTGCAGACACAGATCTGGTAGTTCACCAGTTATAAGATGCGCTTCCCATGCTAAATTATATTGTCTGCTTTGCTACACAAATGTTCATATTACAATGTGTACATATATTTAAGTTCTAGGTTCATATTAATTGTAAGTATTATATTTAAGAATGTACATAGAATTAAATAAATTTTGAAATGTTGTTTGGCACACACCTATATCGAAAAATTATACATTTGGACTTAAAATGTTATATCTACATTTATATTTTCTTATGTTATATGTACAAATTGAGGCAGAATAAATATTTACTGAATTCTGTGAACTAGAAATCAAGGAAGCCCTTCAAACTCTAACAGTTGGTTATCAGTTTTCTAAAGAAAATCATTGAAAAGTAAGGTCTTTGATTTAGACTCTTACATGAGAACACAATTAAATCCTTAGGGTAAGATGGAGTAATTACTAGAAAGTGCTTTTAAGTATCATTATCTCTCTTAAAATTTAAATATGATCAACTTTGTATTAGGAAATATGAAAGAGTCACATAAACATTGTTATTTCAAGATGTTAATTTTCACTACTTCAGAAGAGAATGAACTAGAATCAAGTGCAATTCTGCTGCATTAGACTATTCCTCAGTCATTTTATTCAAAATCCACCTTATGAAGTATGAATATATACATGAAATTTCTGCTTCACAGTGTTTTTTGTGTATCATCTGTTCAGTCAGATCCACACTTAGAATATTCATGTTTGAAACAGAAGCAAAGCTAACAAATTTAAATTATTGTTGTCAATAGTTTCAGTTTGATTTCATTTGATTAAAAAGAGTTTTGCATACAACAATGTACATTTCACAGATTTGGAACAAAGTCTCCTCCCCACCCCTCCACATGTGTGAGTGTGTGTTCTTAAATGACAGTGTGCACAAATATTCTCTACACGTCTCAGCAAATAAATACTATCACAGGAACTTGTCCATTGTATTGAGAAATTTTCAGTTTTGATGTCTTTTGTCTCAGATTTACAACATACAAATTGATCTTTAATTTTCTCTGTAGAGGAAGTTATGAGATGTAATAGCTTTACTTGAAAATGCTGAAATTTGAAAAATGGTCTTTCTAAAATACAACTTTCTTTTTTTCTTAGATTATGCATTATCGTTAAATTTTCAGGAGCTGAAAATGACAAATAGAGTAGGAAATAGTTGTGATAATTGATTCCAGCTTTTGAAAAGACTACTAGTGGGATTAAAAATAAAGCTTGTTCTTATTTAGGCACTTTCTTATGGGTTACTTCTCTTTTTTCTCAAGAGACTGAGTTTTTCAAAGCATCTACACAGATTGATTTTTAGTGTTCAAAATGTTTGTCATAATATAAAATATTCTATAAATTATATTTTCTAGATATTAAAAATACTCACTTTGTAATACCCAATCCAATCTCATATTCTGTACAAGTACTTTATATATATATTTTTTTGGTTTTTTGAGACAGGGGGTTTCTCTGCATAGCTTTGGTGCCTGCTGTCCTGGAACTGTCTCTTATTGAACAGGCTGGCTTCGAATTCACAGAGATCTGCCTGCCTCTGTCTCCCTAGTGCTGGGATTATAAGGTTTATGCCAGCACTGCCCAGCTATTTTATATTATTCTTATGTTATTTATGTAAATGCAGCCTAACAGTTTTGACCAATATATTGTATTTGAAATAGGAAAATGATTTTATACATAGTAAATGTCCAACTAAAGTAAGACTGGCTGGCTTTCTCCACCAAATTATTTTTCTTTGTTTTCTTCTGAGCTCTTGTTCTTACTGACATTTTTCTTTGTTTATCATTAATAAGTTCCTCACATGTCTCTTCTCGTAGATTGCATGAATTATACAGACAGGTTTTTGCTGGTCTAGGTTAAGGCTGCTCAGTTGAACATGGATGCAAAGGTATTTTATATTTTCTAGTGACTACATGATAAAAGTAGAAGGATCAAGGGAAAATGTTTTATCTAATCTAGTGTATTCAATAAATTATCTCATTTTCCAACATAAAGGATATTGTGGTATTCATATTTCATTTTTCTAAACTTAGATTTTGAAGTCCAGTGTGTTTTAAGTGATTTGCAACTCATCTCTTTATTTACTTCTTCATTTTATCCTTCTTTTTCTAACCTATCCTCCATCATCTATCCATCTCTCTATCTATCTCCTATTCTACCTATCATCTAACTAGCTAGTCATTTGTTGATCTACCTATCTACCTCTCATTCCTTTCCTTTTAATGATTATCTAGTTTATTGGTTTGTAGAACAAGACTGCCATGATATCTGTAACCCATGCTAGCTTTGAACTCTTGGATATCCTATGAAAACCAAGATGTGCACTTAAATTATGACCATGAACTTCAATCTTATTTCCAGCCCTGCTTGTTTCCACATTGTTTAAAACAAATTTAAAGTAACTTGAAATTATACTGGAGATAGGGGTGGTGCATTCTGTAAGAATATGCTTACTTCCATAACACAAATGATTTCGTTGGTGCTATTCAAGTAGAAGAGCTAGTCCAAAGCAGGTGAATTGTACAATTGTTATATCTACTTCCCCCATCAAGGGACACAGTAAGCTTAGTGACTATCTAAGTTTTTTGAAGTTCCATTTAACTATTCTCTGTTAATTAAGAAGTAAGATAGAGACTGGATATAGCTTAGGGGTAGAGCAATTGCCTACATGCCTCAAGTTACAGGTTCTGATGCTGAAACTGATAATAAATGAATAAATAAAAAAATAAAAATTAGAAGTCATCATAAAACAAAAAGGGTTTTGGACTTTTGTATAGCTATAGTTTCTCAGGAACACATATAGTTTTCAGATTATATTAGTACTTCAGTCAATTACAATATTCTTCAGTGTTGCTCAGAAATGTCTGTACAAAACATTTCATTTCTCCATTAGCTCCTATTTCAGTGTGGGTCTTCACTATCCTCACTGATAAACTGCTGACTCACATATGAACAAGTACCTCCCCAATGATAGGGAATATATTGTTGACAAGGCCAATGGCATCTGTGTCCTCATGGAGCTTAGACTGTCTATCATTTTAGAAGACTCCTTTCTGCTCATCAACATTCCCTTTAGCTCCTTTCCACATATCTTCTAGGTCATCTCCAGTCCGCATGTATCTTAGAACTTTCAGTACTCTGCCCTGCCCAAAGATAAATTTCTAAGTTCTTTCCATGGTGTGGGGAAGTATCATGTGCTTTGTCTAGCAAACCCCATGTTAGTAAAATATCCACCCATAGGTAGACAAAGTCATTACAGTTTACAGGCTCTAATGCTCAGTTCAGAGACCAGTTCATTAGCTTCTTTTTCATCTCCTTTTGGTCTAGTTAGTTTGTTCCCTACATACCTACAATGCTTTTATTCAGTGCTTACACATCCTAATGATGATTCTTTCCTTATCTGGCCATGAGCAAACTGGATACAGTATTAAGTGTAGTAGGAGGCTGCTTGTTTGTTCCTGGCTGTTCAGACTCAAAATAACTACACAGAAACTGTATTAATTAATTACTAATTGCTTGGCCTAATAGCTTCTTGCATCTTAATTTAAGCCATTTCTATTAAATTGTGTATCACTATGTGGCTGTGGCTTACCAGCAAGGTTTTGTCTGGTGTCTGTCTCTGACAGGGCTACATGGCTTCTCACTGACTCTGCCTTCTTTCTCCCAGCATTCACTTTAGTTTTCCCTGACTAGCTTTATTCTGCCATTCACAGGCCCAAGACAGATCCTTTATTCATTAACCAATAAAAGCAACACATATACAGAAGGACTTCCCACACCAAATAACCATGAGTTGGAAATATAACTCTAATAATAGCTAAAAAATAGCAATTTTTTCCTTAGGGGTGTAAGTGATAAGCCTGAAAAAAAAAAACAGTCTGTGCACAAGTTACAGGAAACTTGTTAGCAGTCTCTTGATTGGGGGCAGGTTGTTTCTACTGTTATGTTCTGATTTGAGTGCGAGAGTCTCTTCTGTTGTATTCTGATTTTGGTGTGTTTCTACTATTGTGTTTGGTTTGATTGTGAGGGTGTGTCTCTTCTGTTGTATTTTGGTTTGATTGTGAGGGTGTGTCTCCACTGTTCTGGTTGATTGGGAGGGTGTGTCTCTACTGTTGTGATCTGGTTTGATTGGGAGGGTGTGTCTCTACTGTTGTGATCTGGTTTGATTGGGAGAGTGTCTCCACTGTTCTGTTCTGGTTGATTGGGAGGGTGTGTCTCTTCTGTTGTATTTTGGTTTGATTGTGAGGGTGTGTCTCTTCTGTTCTGTTCTGGTTGATTGGGAGGGTGTGTCTCCACTGTTCTGGTTGATTGGGAGGGTGTGTCTCTACTGTTGTGATCTGGTTTGATTGGGAGAGTGTCTCCACTGTTGTGTTCTGGTTGATTGGGAGGGTGTGTCTCCACTGTTCTGGTCTGGCGCTGCTTTGACCAGTCCCCATGTCACCATCTTGAGGAAGATGGCATTTACTTTGGGGTGGTTTCTGTGCATTCATTGGGTAGCTCTCTACAAGCTCTGGTGATGAGTCAGAATGAAAAATATCGGTGGAATAGGAAATCTGTATCATGATATCCTTTTGTTTAATTTTTAATTTTCTTAGACAATGAGGCTATCAAAGACTTCATAATAGGCTGTGTGAGTTTACATTCTCATTTAGTTTAGGGAAACTAAAATAAATAATTGTATTTTAGAAAAATAATTACATTCTGTTTCAGAAAAATAATTATATTAATCCAGTGTGTTCTTTGATAATCTCATAGACATATAATGCTGTGATTACTTTTATTCCCACTCTTTCTTATCTTTCCACTTTCACCCACCTTCTTCAGAAAGGGAGGAAGGCAGAAAAATGTCAGCTTCTAGTCATTACACAGCTGGAGCTATGTTTCCTGGGCCTGCATAAGACTAGCTTTGTCAACAGTTACGGATGAGAACAGAGCTCATAGACCCCTAACTCTCCTGCTGATCCATTGGTTACTGATATGTTCTTGTAAAGGGAGAGTCATTGTCTTTACTTACATACCCACTGTAAACCCAAGCTTCAATGGACAGTTCCAAACCCGTCACACAGACAGTCCTGGAAAAGTATTCTTTTTCCTTTCTATGTGTATTTTCTCTTCCTTCTTTTTCTGTTTTTTTTTTAATTGATTCTTTGTGGATTTCACATTCCATATTTCACACATTCCAATCCCACTTATCTCCCTGTCCCCTCACATCTGCTCTCTGCTCTTGCAACTTTTCCCCCAAAACAAATCCAAATTTGAACGAAAATCCAAAAATCAAACAAAACAAAGCAAAAAAAAAATTAAAAAAACAAACCAAAAAGATTCTTGTGGAAGCTGTAGTGTGGCCTGTTGTGTCACACAGTTTACCCTTTAGTCCATTCAGCTTTACTTGCAAGTGTTCAATACCACGAGTCTGGCTTGAGACCTCTGCTTTCTGCTACCCCACCAATAATGGGCTTTCACTGGGGCTCCTCCTGGATATCCTGCTATCCTATGTTATGGAGATCCTACTGTTTTGGAACTGTAGGTTTGTCCCCTTCACATGGTCCAACAGTTTATGGATTTGGTGGCTGTTGGGGTGGATCAACTCATAGCTCTTGTTCTAGGCCTGGGTGGTAGCTGGGTTGGTCAGCTCTAGCTTTCCCTCATTGTCACTACCCAGATGAGCTCTGGAGCACTGTCTCAGCTAGATCACTAGTTTCTCTTCTTAATTACTTTTGAAAATATTTTATCATTCCTCGACCTTTCAGTCCTAGAGTCACCTAAGAGGACAGGATGACAATGTCTCTGCTAGTCAGTGTTATTTTCGTATAGAGAAAGTAAAACAGAGGGTAGTGCTGATCAATTAAACCAGTGGTTTCCCAGGTAACAAACACACCTAGGCTGAGAAGTGAAGCAGAAGTCAGAAATGTTTGTGAGGAGTTGAGAGTGTTTTGTTTTTAAAGCATTCTTCTGAGTCAGTACAGGAGGAAGAAATTTTATTGTGAGCTGGAAATCTGTAGTGGAGCCTAAACATTCAAAACGGTTTGTCTTGTGTTCTTGTGTTGAATAGACTTTTTTTTTTTTTTTTGCTTTTTCGATACAAGGTTTCTTTGTAGCTTTGAAGCCTGTCCTGGAACTAACTCTTGTAGACCAGGCTGGCCTCGAACTCACAGAGATCTGCCTGCCTCTGCCTCCTGAGTGCTGGGATTAAAGGTGTGTGCCACCACCGCCCAGCGAGTAGACATTCTTTTTTCCCTTCCAGGTTACATATTTGAAGTTAAAGTCCCATTGACCCTATAAACTGCACAGACCTCCCTCCACAATATGTATATCCATAATATATGACATGAAAATGTATATTCTACATGCCTAATATGGACTGAAGGATTTTAGAAGAATCTGCTGCAATACAACATTCTTAAATGACCACAGTAATCAAACTGGGTATGGTAGCACACAGCTGTAATCCCAATATTTAGCTGATAGAGGCAGGGGGATAAAAAGTTCAAGGTTATCCTCAGGTACAGAGAAAACTCTAAGTCATCATAGGTTCCATGGGACCGAGTCACAAACGCCATTCCCACATAAAGTGATGCACTTTAGACAGGTGTCTGAATTTGAAGTTAAATGTAAAAGACCGTGGATTTGTGTTTTGCCTTACTTGAGAAGGTGACCTGCAAACCCCCAAAACAAATGCTATTTTCATTCCTTCCCTATATTGTAGATTAAAACCGTCAAGTTGATCTGGACTTTGTGCCTGGTACTAACTGCACACATGTGTGGAAGTCGATGATCAATGTGCAAAGTTAATTGACTTGCTGAGAATATGTAAAATACTCAGTAAGGATCAAGACGACAGAAAATTAACATAGGAATGACTTCACAAACACCATTTATTATTGTGTGCTTTAATGGGAGACAGAAGCCAAGTCCACTGGAGACACATCCTCAGTGGACTCCTAGTTCCTAACTGGGAAACTTGGTTCTTTGGTCCTTTGTTCTCAGTTCGGCTGATCCCAAGCTATTTTAACCAAACATTTTGCATAGTAATGGAGCCCAGGGAAGTACCTTTGGCAGCTGGTCCCTTGACAGTAATGAAATGTGGTATCTAGTAATGCACACCATTGCTATAAAGTGGAGAGAATTTTACAGAGATGTTGGTGAGCAGAACTGTAGCCAGTTGGTATCTAAAGAGTGTGTGACCCTGAGTGAGAAAGTTGCATTTTTGTATGAGAATGACCAGTGTTCTTTTTCTACAGGTAAAGAAAACGTGCCCAGAATCCGATGTTTCAGAACCCCAGAATTCCAGGTATGGTAATAAAGTCAATACTTCATTAAGAAGTTTTGAAAAACCATAAAGTCACTGCACTCTAAGCTCGATATGAAGGAGATTTAAAACATTGAGAACTTTTAAGGTTGTGTGTGTGTCTACATGTAGGCATACCTAGCAAGGGCATTATTAATCACAAGATTAATTTTAGAAGAGCTTGATTGAAGTCAGCTTCAAAGAATAATACAAGCTTCTCTGAAAATACTTAGAAGATTTTCCATAGGTATTATTTTGAAAACTTTAATTTTTCACTCTAATTCTCTCTTCCAGGGTACCTATTTATATCTGGAATTGTACTTGGTACTGAATCATGGAATCTGCTGTTTTTTAAACACTATATTTTTCTTTCTAATGAAATGTTACTAGATTTTTCAAAGTACTAACAAATTAAAAACTTCAAAATTAACAACATTCTATTTATTGTTTGGGGTACCTGGTAGAAAAGATAAATTGAGATAACCTTTCTAATAAAAATGAAAATAAAACAAAATAATAAAAATAAAAATAAAGATGAAAGCCCTTCAGCAGGACTTTAACAGTATTCAGTTGTTTGTGGTTGGCCATTTGCCCAACAGATTTGTTCTGGGCCCGGGCATTGCCAGTGCTTTTCTTTTCAGAGTCCAGGGCTCAATTTTAAATGGACAAGTAAGAGGATTATGAATACCATGACAATAAAAAACACATGTCCTTAACGTGTTAATTGCATGACCTACTCTATGTCATTAAGACACTGCTTATTATGACATGGATACTGGTGTAGTGCTTTTTTCCTGCATAGGATGAATGTAGTGATTGTTCCCAGGACAGCAAAACAATACAGATCTCATCAACCAGCTAAGGCTACCATGCTATCCTTTGGAAAAGTCAGTGTACATCTTGTGTTATCCATTTGCCATTCAAGGAATTCTTGTATGGTATAATTCCTGTAATTGATTCTTCTATAGATTAGACGATTATGTACTCTTTTTCTTTTCCTTTAGATAATTAATGGGCTTATAACATGATACAGAATTATTGACATTTGGTCATTTCTCTTTATAATTAGTTGTCAAAATAGGACTGAGTAATTTTCATCTATTAAGGCCTTACAAGATTGACAGATCATTCCGGGTTTAATTTTTTTTCCTAAAAAACATAATAATCTAGAAGGTATAGGGAGGAGAAAAGTCTACAGACCCTGTTTGTGTGGTGGTACTTAATAATTTTTCTGCTTCTAAGACTAACATATCTGTGATTTAGTTTGCAAGAATTGTATAAATGATTAGATAATTCTTATTAACAACCCGTGGAAGGGAGCTAGTTGAAAAATAGCAATATAATTTTCCTTAACATGAACATTTCACGTCAAATATTTCACATCTAATTCTATTCAGCATGTTTTGACATACAACTATCCTTAAGAACATTTTAAGTGGTCAGAAAACTATAGCAATAATTCACTCAATAGAAATGGTGTCACTGGACTAAAAAGGAAACAGACAAATTCAAAGTTTAAAGATTTCAGTCCTGGACCTGGATCCTTTTTTGTATAGAAAATCCTTCCCTTTCTTCCCATAAAAATTTTATTTTAAGGTAAGTGTGTAGCTAAGTGATAGACTTCTATAACAGGCTTAGAGCTTTAGGTTTGATCCCCCCTATAAAGAAAAAATTAAATGTATAAAGTGTAATTTTGCTTTTAAAATAAATAATGGCTACTTTTAAAGATTAAAGTAGTTGTTATGTCCTATTATTTAATGATATATGTTGGAAGGAGGCCGCTTAACCTTAAAATAATCACACAGAAACTGTATTAATTAAATCACTGCTTGGCCCATTAGCTCTAACTTCTACAGATATATATTTCTATAAATTGAAAAGCACATGGGTTCTTTAGAAAGTAGGTAAATGGGGAAATCAATTTCTAAGAGAACTCTAAAGCTTTAAGTGAGTGAAAACAAATGAAAACTACAAGTCTTACTGAAATCCATGATATAATGGCTTTCAGGACAACCCACAGACAGTTTCAGCTCAGGAGAGCCAGGCATTTTGTTCATGGCTGTTCATATCTCTTGACTGATCTCTGCCCCCTGGTCGGCATCTGCTTTGCTTGTCTTAGCTCTAGGGATGCCCAAACTGGCACTCAGTTAATACAACAATGGGGGGTGGGGAGAGGGATGTTTTTTTTTTTTTTTTCAGCTTAAATTTTAGAGCCTAGGATTTTGTAAGAGCTTTCTGAAGAAATCTAAAAAAAAAAAAAAAAAAAATTGAACTTCATACGGAACAATGTATCAGCAGTAAATGTACACTGGGGAACACACTGGGGAACACACTGCCTGACAGAATGCTGCCCCCACTTAGAGCCTAAAGCAAATGTCATTCATGTGTTTAGCTAGCTTTACAGAGGGTTTATTTTGGGTGTGGAATGATTAGAATAGATGCAGATGGGAAGTGTTTTTACAGTGGGGGAAGTAATTAAATTGGGTGTGGAGACTTGTCAGGGGCCAGGGGCGTTCTTGGAGTGTTATGTGTGTATCAGCAAATTCTTTGTCTTGCTTGGCCTTAACTCCTCTTTGGGGGGAGAAACGCTTTGGCTGCAGATGTAACTGGTAGATTGGGAAAAGGGGAATTTATAAATAAATGTATGTTGTGCAAAGTTAGGCAAACTGGGCAGCAAGGTTATGCATGTGTACTAAGAACCAGATATCAGGGGCTGTGCTTGCTGACACCCAAAACCATAAACTCGATATCATGTAGAAAGGGGACAATGTGCTTTATAGAAAAGTGGGCATTCCTTGAATATCTGCTTCTGCCTGCATTGCTCACCATATTCACAATATACTGGGTTTTGACTTTATTTTTAAATCCTAATGTTAACTTTGAAAAGGGTGCATGGAAAAGAAAACCTAATTGTTTTTCTCATGTTTTACCTTACTCTATGATCAAAATTTCTGATGGATAGGCCATCTTAAAACAAACTGACATGTTATTTCTAAAGTTGTTTTCTCCTCCAGTCACCATGGTTTCAGTTGTGTTGTTCTGTGCCTCAACTGAGCCTCTGAATCTATGTCATTCTCTTGTTCAATGTCATAGATAGCTCCTGGACAAATGACTACTACTTTTTCCCCCTAGATGTTCCTATGAATCACTGTTTAAAAAGGAACACCAGGAACAATAACAAACAAACAAAAAAAAAAAAACCAAAAAAAAAGAACCTAAAACAAAAATAGCAAAAATAAAAAAAATAAAAAATCAAAGTCTTCTACTTCCATCCCCCTTTATCCCTGGTGGAGGGAAGAAAATAATTTTATCTCATTATTTAATTGTGTTTGTTACAAATGTCTTAGGGGGACACAATGTTGAAGCAACCCCTTTCATATCTGATAGATTTCTTTTTTGATCTTCTGCTTTGGCCCTCTTTGCCGTTTCTATTTTGAGACTCTGACTAACTGATTTTTTTTTTTTTTTTTTGGCCAAGAAGAAGTCATAGACATAAGAGGAAATATAATTAAAACCGAGCAATTTTGTGCAATGATTGTTCTGTGATTTGGAGAATGGTGGAGCTATAAATTTTGGTGAAACTGGCTGTCAGACGATCTGCAGGAAGAATGCCAGCTGCCTTTCTGTGGCAGCTTGGTTTGGCCCAGACCACAGCACCGTGTCAAAACTCAACTAAAGGGGATCAAAGAAGCGTTATTAATATTATGTTATGGAGGAGTTAAGATGAGAGAAGATTTATAATCAATAAAAGAAGGGGGTGGAGTCCTCTGGGTAATAATGAGAATTGAGAATTGATTCTTTCCCACTTTATATGTTAAAGAAATATTTTGCTTTCTAGAAACTCTACGCTTGCCTGAATTCAGCAAGGGCCTTGGGCTCTCTTCTTGGCCCAGCCTCTGCTAACTTTGTGACTGCCAGGAGAAAGGGAAAATGAACAGCCAACTTTAAAGATGTGCTAGAATTCATTTTGGTTTCATCGCTAGTGTTTAAGAAGCCTCACCATGTTTATTTATTCAAGGACCATACACTTTTAAAAGTATTCATCTTGTATAAACAGTTATTGTCAAGCCATGTTAAGGCATTAAGTTCTATACATCTTTTTCTTCCCCCTTTCTGCTAGTAAAACAACTTTTCAGTGCTTCCAGAAGCCTTAAATCTTTATCTGGATATAATCGTCTGTCTAAAAATTAAATGCTATTCTGTTTTCAAAGCAGGATAACCTCAGAGACTTTTCATTTTCATGAAATACTGCATGGGAGTTTACCATATCAAATCAGAGGTTCGTCTTGAAGAGGCTGTGATGGGCCTTGCCCTTCCCTTATTCTCCCTGTCTTGCTAAACAAGTAAATTACATTCCTAAAACTAGCCACCAAGGTTTTTTCTTCTATTTGTCTACTTCCTCCCCAAGGCCAACTACCAATGTTCAACTATCAGAATATTGAAGTCCAGCAATCAAAAGCCCCCTTTTGACCACCTAATTAACATGCCCAATCAAAATTAAAACCTCATCCTAACATGGGGTTTCCCCCTTTTCCCGTTTATAAACTGCCATTTGTCTTTTTGTTGCCTCTCTATCCAGAGAGAGGCAGTCCTTTGTCCTCTGGGCAAATATCCCTTCCCATCCTCTCCCTTCTTCCTTTTTCCTTATCCCTCTTCTTCTATCTTCTGTCATTGTCTCTTATTTCCCACTCCTTGTCCTTCTGTGACAAATTCATCTCCCTTGTGCTGAGAGCTTGGTCTTGGGGTGTCTTATGCCCTTTCACATCTAACACAATAGTCTGTCTCCCATCGGTATCTAAATTCATCATTAATAGGCTGCATCTCCACACATCCTGAAAACTTCCGACTGTGTAACCTCTTTCTGTCAGCAACACAATGTAGCTTTGGAACCTAAGAAAACCATAAAACCATTTCCAGCACATTGCTACGTTATGAGAATATGCTGTTGTTGAGGATTCAGAAAAATCGCTAATTGGAACACAAAGCAGTGCGCTCCTCCTACTTATTTAAGCCTCTTCTCTCAAATTATAAACCAAGCTTCCTCTGGAAGTGATAGATGACTGACGGATGGATAGAGAGCCTAAGACTGTGCTTTAATTCTCTTGCAGTTTAGTTAACTCAAGTCATAACACAGCTTAATCCCTTTCTCCCTATCTGGGGAATGTTTTGTCTCATTTCAAAGTCTGACCTCATGTGGATTCCTCTCCATTCTCTTCATTATTTTGGCTGGCAATCGCTGGAGGGTTTCTAATCCATTTTGCCTTTTCTGGGCCGTGTTGACAGATTCCTACAGGTGTGGATGCAGCTGGAGCCGAGACGAAGACGAATGCTGTGTTCTGCCTTGTGGGTCACTGTACCCGCAACAGTTAGGATACCTTGACCTTTGGTCATGGGAGCAAACTGAATAGATTTCTTAAAAAGTGTCTATTAAATCTCTGGTACCATTCTTAATGGAAGATTTAAATAGGCGTCAAAACTCAGATTTTATGTGTTTTATCAAGTATATCATCATCAGTCATTTCTTACACGTCACTGGAAGCGTTTTATGATTTATTTTCGCTAGTCAGCAGACCATAGTGCCAGCCATGTATTTGTCGCCTTCTGTTTAGATTGAGCCCTCTACAGGGGGTCTGCCAGGATTAAATGCATAGGTGAGGATTACACCTTGCTTCTCATGGAGTCCTGGATGGTTCATTTGTTTGCAATGAAGCTGATACCGTATTCCAACCCATGGAAGGAGAGGGATGGTCTACAGCTCAGGCCTTGCTCTCAGTATCTCCCTTACAGATACGGACCATCGTGTCCTAGCTCTCAGATGCCTGAGTTTTATGCTTAAGTTGTGGTCTTCTTTTCATTTCCCTTTGTATCTTCTCATGTGCATTCCCTAGTCAGAGACCTACGCATAGCTCGTCAGACCCAGCATACTCTGCTTAGCAGAGATGGAGGTGGAAAGATGCATTGGGTACGGGTGAGCAGCCGCTCCTGTCCTGGTGATGAAACCGCAGAGGAGGTGGGAACTAGGTAAATTGGACAGAGTGTGAAGCGGCTCGGGCTCCTGTTTGTACTCATTGGTTAACACACGCTGGTTAGTGCTGCAAATAGGAAACAGCTTCAGGAGAAAGGGGCATTAGAGTTATGTTTATTCTGTGTTTCTTTTTTCTAAACAAAAATATAAATGCTTAGAGTCCTTGGAAAGAACTGGCTGGCTCTGTCTGAAAGTGGGAGACCAGGCATGAGCTCTTTTGCTCATTACTTGTCCATCTCCATGCTCTCGTTATTGTCTCTGTCTATCTGTATGTGAGTCACACAACAGGAAGAGTGTAAGCAAGAGGCTGGCATGGCACTGCTTGTAGTTTCATGAAGTTTTTCCATTTAGTCTCCCAGACATTAGAACTTCTTTTTCTTTATCTTATTTTCTAAGGAAATAGGATGCTATCAGGAAGGCAGCATCACAAATCATAAACGTGGCTTTTAGAAACCATAACCTGAAACCTATAGCAATCAAGTGTTTCATAGACTCTACGTCTTCTCCTCCCAGAATGCACAGCCTATTTATCGAGCACCCACCCCCACATCCTTCTCTTTATGTCCTCCAGTTTATATGAAGGAGGCTGAAATGGCAGATTCTTTCTCATGAAATACAACTCTGTGGTTGGTCATTCATTTTGCTAGGATGGAGACTTATTTCACACAACAGACATCTGTGGACTGAGCTATCCAGACTAGAGATTGCTCAAGACACATCTTGAAGTGACATAGCAATCAAAGACAAATGTAGAAACTACTGGCGCCATACGTCCCTTTTTGTAAACTTTTCCATCAAATGTCCTGAATCTATCCAAACTGGCTGGCTATCGTGCAGTAGACCAGTCTCCAGATTTCAAAAAACTGTGAATGTAAATGATTCTCTTTGTTTGCTGTAATTAATCTAGTTGCTAGATTGTCTGATTAACACACTTTAGATTCTGGTTTAAATCACTTCCCTTTCTGAAGGGAATATTATCAAAATTACTTCCAGGTTTGGATCATCGTTGTTGTTGTTATTACTATTTGTAATGAACCGTCAGAGACTCCGGGTGTTTGACACAAATACAAAGAGCTAAAATTTAAAGTTGTGACAAGCCTTCTTAAAGCCATGGTAAGTCACCAATAAGTTTCTGACCAGATAATAACATGATTAAATTTGTGCTTCTGATGACAGATCAGCTGTGGGCCAGATGCTCAGAGGCAGGGGTGGCAGCTCCAAGATTTGCTTTAAAAGACTTAGAGAAATGAAGACAATTGTGCTTATTTGGGAAAGGCCCTGGGCACTTTTTTCTCGTGGTTGAAGCATATTTTCTAAGTTTTATACACTGAATATTCATTTCTTTTGTCTTAAGGAAAAATAATATATATATATATATATATATATATATATAGCATGAAATGGCCACTTTGGCCTGAAGCAGGCGTGATGGAAGAGGGAGAACTCTTGCCTCTTCGTCTTGACAGCTTGCATTTTTCTCCAGCAACGAGAAAATGCCTGACTGTCCCACATGTTATTAGTGATTAATTGCAGAAACAACTTTGTTTCTGGTCGCCCTCTCCTGAAGTAAACGGAGCACCTCAGCAATCTTATGCAACAGTATTTCTGGAGATTGTCAGTTGCTTTGCACTCATTTGGTTGGAATCATATACAACAGAAAGTAGCATTTGTCTAACGCCTTATTTATCTGTTTTAATGCTGGGAATCAACTCTGACCTCCTGCATGCTAAATTCATACACATACACTGAGCTGCTCCCCCAGCCCTGTCTCTAGTGACTTTTATATGCAGATTCTAAGGAGCTAGTAAAGGACTCCACTTTTTCTCACAGGAATAACTGAATTGGATGGAATGGCAATACCAAGCATATACCGAGCCTGCTGTTGCTCTATTCAGAAATTATCAAGACTCATACTTTTTTTTTAAAAAAAAGATTTATTTTTATTTATACGTAAGTGTGCCTGCCCTATATGTTTGAACTCACATGTGTGTGCTCATGCATATTCTCTGTGTGTTGTCACCTGTAGAGGCCAAAAGAGGGCATCAGATCACAGGGAACTTAAGTTACAGGAAGTTGTGAGTGGCTGTACCTGGGTGTTGGGAGTTGAACTCAGATCCTCTGGAAGAGTAATAAATGTTCTTAATCTCTGAACCATCCCTCCAGCCCAAGATTCCTCCATTCTTGTGGTAATTCTGAACCCGGGGCATCTTTAGCACAGAAGTTCTAGATTCAAAAATAGAACATGAGGATGTTGGCTTTATACTTCATGTTAGGTTAGCAGGTGGAGAGGAACAGGGGATGTGATGGGTTTCTTGCAGCAGCTCAGCTCTAGGAATGTTTATTCATGTCCTAATGTTTCTCCATGTTGTGTGTTGAAAGGTGTTTAAAATACTTTTTTGTACAAAATGAGTGCCTGTGATGGCGGGGCATGATTGAAGGCAATAGATAGGGGAATAAAACATTAAAGGGAGAAGGCTAGGTGTTTAGACTGGATGACAGTTGAAGGTCATGAAAGAGTGAGGTAACAGAGAGTCAGAGGAAGCCCATCTCCCAGGAAGTAGGCCAGAACACAGGCTGGTCAGTAGAAGTCTGCCTTAGTACATTGCTGGAGCTAGGAAAGAGTTCTACTTCTCTTCAGGGGGATGCTTGACCTAGACAGGGTGGTGAGCATCACGGAGCATATGTTATGCTGGCTGCTGGTCTATTCAGAAAGCTCTAGCAACACAGCAGGCAGGGAGGGCAGCGTGGCTGACACATCATAAACTCAGTGTTTAAAATAGCAAATAACGAACCCTCTACAATGAGCCATTTCTTGTCTTTCCAGGATTTTGGAAATATATGCGAAGAATTTAATAAATGAGTTGCAGATAATTATCTTCTTGGTTCACATCTATCAAGTGCTGTAAGATGAGGTTGTACCCCGGCAGGACAGCTCCCTAGCACACCATCCATACCCTCCAAAGCCAAAGCTCCGTGTTGCGTGGAAGTCTTAGATCTCCTCCCACAATGCTTTAGCTTTTTAAACCCTAGCACTCTTAAAGACTCTGCATAACATCGAGGGTTTAATAAAAATTTCAAACATTTGATTTCTCAAGACTCGGAGATGTTGCTCATTATTTCATCATATAATCATCATATCTCGGTTGTCTTAGTGACCTGCCATGCTTTCATTTGTTTCTCAATTAAGTCAATGGATGAATGGAGGCTCTGTTCCTGTGTTTAGGAATTTCTATCACCTGATACCTGATGTCTTTGAATATGCTTACTGTGCCAAATAACTGTCTTTATGGCCTTAAAATTCTTGTAGCTAGAATTAAACTAGGCTTTTCCTTAAGATGTAGATTCTTAATGAGAGGATATTCAACCTGACACTAGTTGGAAGATTCATGTATATACACTTTTAGTTTTATGCTTTCATTTTAACGGCAATTCATTTCCAAGACTCCACACACTTGGCAAACTTACCTAACAAACCTCACCCACACACCTCTGGGGCCTGGAAAGAAAGACAAAAGTCTGATGACACAGTTAGTGTCCTTGTTCCCTTCCAGTGTCCTGGAGGGTTTGTGTGTAAGTCTACACTCTAAATGGAAGGATGCAACTGGATTGTAGAAAGGAAAAAGAGAACTTCAATGTTCTTCCTCCCAGACTGTAGAGATAGTGCTGACAAGAGACAGCCCCAGAACAAAGAGGAGACTGAAAACCAGCGAAGCATAAACGAAAGAATGCAGAGCGCTGAATCGTGGGACATTTTGGCATTCACACTATAAACTCAGTGTGCCTTGGAAATCCCCAGAGGACACTGAGGTACCTTAGTTCCGTGTGATGATTCCAAAGGGTGTTAGTCATTCTGATTCTCTCAGTAAAATGCATTGAGTTAGAATTATTACATTTGACAATTATCTCTACGCAGGATGGGCCGCTATTAACTAGATGCTTCTTAAAATGAACAACATATAAAGCTTGATTGCATGCTAATGATCATTCCTCCAAGGACATGGATAGTGCAGGGTTGTGGAATCATTTGCTTTGTCTACTAACAGGAAAACTCCAGGGTCTGTCTAGCTCATTTGGTTGTTCTTAATTCTTTTTCGGCTTGGTGTTAGATATTTGGTTAATTCTGTAACGTAGCACAGTAACATCTCTTGTAATTATCATAAGGGCAGAATAAGCAGCTGCTGTGTACGTTTAGGAAGTGGAGAGAGCTGTTCTGGATTTTTCTATACAATTTCACCTAGGGTATATCACTATGCACATAGTAACTAAGGAACATTCAATGTTATATACAAACAAGGTCAAACTGGAAAATGACTTCTAAGTTTTTTATAGGATCGTATTATATTCTAGCTAGCTCTAATTTACGGCCCTAATCCCCATGTTCCTTTAGTGAGGCACACTTTATTTAAAAACAATGTTACTGTCACCGTCATTAAAGCCATCATGGCCTCAGCAAGCATTCTTAGAGAAAAGTGGAACAATGGATCAGTTTCTTTTCCCCATCCTCTCCCACCTTCTCCTCTCAGTCTTCTTTGGCTGACGTTTGGAATAGAGTGCTGCACTCTTGGCTTCCAAACGGCACTAAGTGGGAAAGAGTCCTTCAAACAAAGGAACTGGGGTCAACTCTGTTGTGCTTGTCTGCCCATTACTGCCGAAGCCCTGCAGGCAGAGGTCAGAGGAGATAAAAGGGATGCTGAAAGCTCAGGTGCCTCTGGATTAGGAAGAGTTTTGGCGAACATGAGAGAATTCGGCTAGCAAAGGCAGACTTGGGAGGGCCCGGGATGAGTCAGCTCATCCTGCTTCTCTTCAAGGCATTCTCCTCTGTGGTTGCCGATAGTTAACTGAGTCATGGCCCCTCCAGACACCTGACACTGCAGCAACGACACATCCTGGGCGCTGGCTAGAAAGCAAAGCTACCGTTACCTCAGAAACAGACCTCAAGGTCAGTGTCCCAGTAACAGCCCTGACTGTGGGTGGGGCTTAGACAGTCCATTAGTTCCAGTCCCTAATGTAATATCTTTCCTGACCTTTGGAAAAGAATAATACAAGTTTCAACACCTTTTTTTGTAAGAAAGAAACTATCTAGCATATTTTTATTCTTTACATTCTGATTTAGTTGATTTTTACTTCATGGAAAAAGTTTTTACTTTATTTATGCAATGGAAATTGTGATCTTTGAGAAATATTTGAAATAGATGACTGTTCAAACAATTGACAACCCCTTGATTTATTGTTTGCTGGTAGTACTCTTCTGAACATGTTGGCAGACTCTTTGGAACTGGTGTGCAGGTATGTGTGTTTTCATGTGAGTGTACATGTATGTGTGCATGTGGGCATGTATGATAGACACTCGGTGCATTCATGTAGACCAGATATTGGAGGTCAGAGTTTGGTGTCTGAATGATTCCCCTTAACCACTTCTCCACCTTAATTTTTGAAGCTGGATGTCTCACTTAACCCAAGGATTATGGTAACTAGAGTGGACTGCCAAGTAAGCCTATGATTCCATCTATCTTTGCCTCCCTGAACTGGGCTTACATACATGAGTGACCATGCTCAGACTTTTCTTATTGATTGCTGGGGAACCAAACAGGTATGAGTCAGCTCCTCAAACTTGTAACTGACTTCTTTTACCTGTTTATACGATAAATCCCCACACATTTTACATTATATTCATGGATTAGCTTTTCCCTGTGTTCATACACTGAAGAGTCATTTAATTAAGCAATCAAGTAGAACTTGTATTTATTAACTTTTCTGGTATCTCTGGCCATATAGCCAATAAAAAGCAACTCATGTCAGAAGATTATTTCAGTTTATTGTTTGAAAATCTGGTCCATCATGGTAGGGAAGGCATAGTGGCCTGAGCACACTATGGCTGGTCATATTGTGTCCTGAGTAAGGATAAAGAGAGAGATGGAAGCTGGTGCTCAGTTCATATTCTCCCTTTGGTTTCAGTCCAGGACCCCAGAATATGGAATGGTGTTACACACATTCAGTTTGACCTTTCTCTCCTCTGTTAAACTTATCTTGGAAACGACCTCATTTTCCCAGAATTCACATCCAGAGGTGTGTCTCCCAGATGACTCTAAAGTCAGATCAACTTGGCAGCGAAGATCAACCTTCATAGAAACATAATGGTTTCTGCCAAACTGAGAAGTTAAATTGGAGTAAAGAGGATGGAATAAGAAATCAAGTCAGGAATCGTTCCTCAAGTTAGGAATCAGATAAAGCAATGCTTGCTTTGTGTGTATGCAGTTCCTAAGAGCAACCAAACTGGCATTAGTGCTAGAAACTATGAATTAACTGAATGCATATGATAGGAGGGATTGAGTCAATTTATTGGAGGTATTTGATTTTTTCTTACTGCTTTTTACTTTCTTTAGGCAATCTTACCCCCTTTCTAAAGGGAGATGAGATTTAATACAGGAGATTTTTATTAGATTGAATTTTCACAGCTAAATTGAAGCTGTTATCAGTTGGTTGAACCTTGCCTACTGAGTAAACTCTGAAGATAGGTCTCAGTTTCTTCTTATTCAGGGTGCCTGATGCTTTTCAGCTGTTCTTTTCTTCCCCTTCATATTTTCGCGTTGCTTTGACCCAGTTGGCTTTTCTGTTTATTTTGTCAGTAATAACGTTTAGACTCTTTAAGTCTGACATGTGTTTTTTATTTCAAAGTCCTTTTCTAAAATCTCTTGCTTTGCGTGCTTGCCATGTACAGAAGGCTGGTTGAAAACCTTGGGAAGATTCAGAATTAATACAGTCAGGATTGCCCTGAAAAGGTTGGCTTTTTCGTTGATAAACTGGTCATTCGGTAGAATGGGAAAGGCTGTTTTCTAAAACAAAGTTCATTATGGCTGTTTGAAAAAAAAATGCAGCTCAAAGAGTTAGTAAAATTTGGCCCTAAGTGAAGCTGGTGAATTATGCATGTGGAAGAGAAACTTGCTAACTGATGCGAACTCCAGGAGGACTTGGATTTTTGATGACTCCTAAAGCCTGTGGATGAGAGTGAATGACATAAAAGTATAAGGTCTAACACCACTGAGGTTTTGCCTTGTCCTTTCCCTATTTAGACCAAGGACAGCTTCCCTCCTCAGTTGGTGCCGAAAACAAATAATGCTCTCACCAGATCAGCATCAGAGAAGAATGGGTCTGCTTTTCAAACGGGCATTTTGTATATAGTATAGACATGCTCAGCTTCTTTATTCCCTTTGTCTCAACATTTTCATGTCAAAGCTTTCTTTTATCCTTGTAAACTACTTAATTTGAAACAAGCACAAATTACTCCTAATGAAGCCCTGGCAAACTGAAGGAAGTTACTTTTGTTAAGCTAGTAATTTAATATATTTTATCCCCTCTCAAAACGGGAGAGCCATACCCACTATTATTCATTATCTGGTTAGCTCAAGATGTTGGTGGGTGGTGGTGAAGAGGGAGGAAAGTCAGCTAGTTAAAGACAGGTTGATACAAGCTGCAGAGGGAAAAACAACTGGGAGGCCACTTATGTTTTAAATCAAGAGTATGTTTTCAGTGAAAATATTTCTAATGGTTCACAGAAGACTTCTGTCAGTGGCAACCGCATCTGCTGGGAATCAGACTGACAGTGGTCCTATAGCCTTGAATTCTGGCAGGAATTCGTACTCTGACATGAAACAAAGGCACCGCCAAATGACAATACTTTTGTGCTTTCTGGTTCTGAAAGTAGTGCCCTGACTTATAAAAATATTAGTGACATTTTGTCTTCATATTACAAAAATACAACTGACGGTGGGCATGTATGATTTTAGAGCAGCTTGCTTGAAATAATTTTGATGAGGGTCTAATCATTCGATGTTAACTTTTAAAGTTATTTCATGGTTTCAACACAATTAGTGTGTGTGTGTATGTGTGTGTGTGTGAGAGAGAGAGAGAGAGAGAGAGAGAGAGAGAAAGAGAGAGAGAGAGAGAGAGAGAGAGAGAGAGAGAGAGAGAGAGAATTTGCACACCAGAAGGCAGTAATTTACCTGTACTTCTAATTTTGGTTTGCTTATACATCTCTCTTTGGAAGACGTTAATGTGTTCTCTCCTATGTGGAATGCAGACTTAGAAATGTGCATATGTGTGACACACAAGTGGAAGCTGGAGCTGTGTGCACGGAAAAGAGATCCAAAGGAAGAAGGAGAGGACAATAAGAGAGAGGAATGAGAGAAATGAACTATATTCTTTTGTGTACAAAATACAGATTAAGCAATATATAAAATTTTATAACAGAGGAGTACATATAAGAAAATATACAAAAGTAATAAAATATAAAATGTAGAAATGTATATACTTATGTTTATAAATATATATCTTATATGTATATATGTTTATAAAAACTAAAATATATAAAACGAATAAAACGAAGCCAATTATAGGGAGGAAAGGGATCAGAAACAGGGAGGAGAGGATACAGTAATAGCCCCTAGAATATGAACAGAGTACAATATGCACATGTATGAAAATATCACAGTGAAATCCATTAGTTTATGTGCTAATTTTAAAAACTGTATGTTTCCAGTTCAAATGAAAGGCACCTAACACATGTTATACATGAAATGTTATGCTATTGATTGATGGTTTATAGTGGTGATACTCTAATAGTGCATTAGTAGTCATTATTATGAAAGAATTGGCTGATCCAGAAACAAATTAGAAAACCATGCCAGCCCTCTAGTGAAACATCAGATGCTGATTTCAGAAACCTCTTGAAAACAGAGTGGATATTCTGCCTTGGGAAGTTTAAGTCCTATCGCACCCAGGGCTAGGAATATTGTTGTTCAAAGTATTATTGATTATTTTTAACAATGCCATCTTTTAGATACACGGGTGCTGTGTATTCTGGTTTACATGCAAACCTATTTCAGTTAAGACCTGCTCTTTATGCTACATAATGGAGTATTCTTACTGGATAGGCATATGTTCTAATTCAATGCATGAAAAATCAAAACAACCTGAAATTATTCATATGTGCAACTTGACTTTGATATTACACTGAAGGACACAACTTATGCTTTTCCTGTTTTGTCCTGTGACTCTTTTAAAAAACTATGGAATAAGAAAATATTAGACATCAAAATATCTGAGTTTAGATGACATCCTTACTGACATGGAGTTTTACATCTTGTTTTAGCATCATTTTTTGTTCCAGAAATCTGAGAGCTTCCTCTTCTCTTTCCATGAACTCTAAATTATCTTATGCTTGGAAACAGAGTACCTATTTAAGTGAGAGTTGCTCAGTTGGTAGAAGACTGTCTTCACAATTATGGGAATCTGAGTTTGGTCCCCGAGAAACTGGGTGTGGTTGACTCATAACTGCAGTCCTGGGAAAGCAGGCACAGGTAGATCTCTGGAGCTTGCAGGCTCCATGGTCAAGCTGAATCAGTTCAGTGAGATAGCATGTGTCAAGAGTGGCCAGGAAGGTACACTCACATGTCTGCATTCTTATATATGAACATGTCACACACACACTCACTGTTCCAAGGTGAGACCCTAGCTGAGCATCTGGAAGCTTAAATGCAAATAATTTTTAGTTATTATAATAAATATTGAGGCAAGTACTGAAACAGGTTTGTTAACTTCTCTCTGGGAAGATTTATTTTGATGACACTCTATGAGATGTTTTGCTTGTCCGGAATCAGAAGTCGTTGACTTGCATTAGTCTAGTGATCAGGGTGGTGTGCTGTACAAAGTGGATGCAAGTGCTCAGCTAGTTGGAAACATTGCTCTATAATCATGCCTGTCATGTGAAGCCTGAGTCATCACTGAGTATGGTCTTTGCATGTCCGCTCAGGCAATAGTAATTAGGTTCTATTAGAAAAAACCAGAAGGAATAGATTCTAAACCCAGGAGAATAACAATGAATACACTTGAAAATGTAGTCAAATCTCATGTTTAACAGAGGAACAAGCAAAAAGATAACAAGGGACAAGATCAGTAACAATTAAAGATAAGCAAGGATTATAGAATTACTAACCGTGTGACATTTGTGCTCATTGATAAGTGGCATGGTACAGTGGTGGGGACACAGACCGACAAGTGATGTAGTGGGTGAGCCTAGCTTTCCCAGCATTAATGTGGACCTTGGACTTTCCTCTCAACTTCTCACTGGCCAATTCTGGAGAAGAGGTGGAAAGAGACAGATCTGAGGAAGTTACTGGCCAGCAAGTCTTGCTGAAACAGTGAGTTCTCAGTTCCCTGAGAGGTCATGTCCCAGGAAATAGAGTGGAGAACAAGAAGGTCATTGGATTTCTGACCTCCAAGGCACTTGCACATACACACGGCCATACACACATACAAAATATTTTTTATAAAAAGAGCTTAGGAAAAGTTCAATTTAACTCCAAGAATCATTCTTGATAACAAAATATGCATTATTTTTGTGATTGTACTTCTCTAAAATTCTTCATCCAAATTTGAATATAGTAGTCATTTTTATTGGTTTAGTGAGAATATTTTTTATAAAATAAAGGAGGCCACTCCCCATGTATTAATTCAGAACTGAAAGAAATCCATCTAGTCAATATTCTTGACAAAACTATCCCAGGTATTTAAACTCAAGTCTTGGTGCTGATTTTTCTGATTTTCTTGTTTGTTTGGAGTGCAGTGATTGTTCTCTCTTTTGTTTGGTTTTCTATTTCGTTGTATTTTATGACAAGGTATCAAGTATCCCTGTCTGGCCAAAGATAACCTTGAACTTGCGATTCTCCTGCCTCTGCTTCCTAGGGACTGGGATTGCAAGTGTGATGCCTAGTCTAATTTCTGAGATGGGAATGTCCTTTTAGCTATGCTGTCTGGTGCAGTAGGCACTCTCTACATTTGGCCACTGAGTGACTAAGCAATGAATGTTTCATTGAGAAGCCGATTCCTTCATTTTCCTAGTCTTACACTGATGAGGGCACAGGAGGCTACGGTTTACTGCACAGCACAGGGCAAAAATAGAGGAAAGACTGGGAGTAGTCAGAGGCACACACCAGCATCTCTACTAGGTTTTGCTTCTACCCTGGGCAGTCACTCGCACAGAACCAGTATTTCTGTTTGTTAATTTAACAAGGGTATGTTCAACACACAGCACAGGCCAAGTTCTGTCTTAGATATTGAAGGTACTTAAAAATCTATTACGTAGCTTTTGCCTCAAAGAGGTTTCAGAGTCATAGGAAATGTAAAATACATACATAAGAAGTAACAGATAATGGACCAGCAAAAGGAAATAAGTACTAGCAGATAGAGAATGACATTGGGACATCCCGGAAGAGGCAACATCTGTTTGTGCCCTAGAGCTATTCAATGGAAACAAAAATATCTGTGATGATAAAAGTATGGAAAAAAGGTATAATCCGTTATCTGTGAAAACAAGATCAGCCAGGAAGACTGGGTTGGAAGGTTTTAGTCCATGTCAGAAAAACTTGGAATGAGCACAACGCAAATTCTGGAATTCTCTTCACTAACAATGTTCCATCGATGTTGCATCGATGTCACAGTCCTCAAAGCCCCTATTGGCTTCAGCTAAATGGTAACATACATCAGTGAGATTGCAGAGCATGTATAGGTATTCAAATGTACAGCTGCTAACTGGCTATATAACTAAACATGTGATTCACGGGCCTGTGAAGAGCTGTTGACTGTTCATGGTGGCTGGGTGAAGGAGACTCACTTTCTTCAATGATGTAACCACTAGTAGAATGCACACGCCACCAAAAATAACCACATACTCATGTCCATAAAAACAACCCTAACTAAACTCACTGAACTGCAAAACCAGAAAGACATGAAACTAGGTGGAAAATGAGTTGGGATGAGGAATGGTTTGCCAGGGTTAGGAGTGTCCTGTGAGAAGGCAAAGGGCTGGCCATGATCACAGATGTGTTATTTACACACATAAAGTTATCAAAATATTAACTTTTATTAAAAATTAAAATTGATAAAACTATTTCTTAATTCTTGATTTTTTTCATTAAAATGAAATATAGGAAATTTATTATTTCAGTACTAGTTTTTTTCTGAATACAATAAAGAACAAAGAAGAGAAATGTAAAATTAAAATGTAGAGAAAAATGCTAGAGAAATACTGCAATCATTTAACTTCTGTTTCCCTTGAGGAATTTATATGCAGGTTTTGTTATATTATGTATATGTATGTCAGTGGAAATTTGGAAAGAAAAGGGATGTTATAATGCTTTTGATAGTCAGGAGATGGATCAATTCAACCTCATCTTGAACTTCTTACGTTCATCATTGCTAATTCAGTTTTCTCAGCCACATGTTGTGTGTCTTAATGAAGGTGCACTACTAAGTAATCAGGGCACACGGTTTGAACTGAAAGGGTGGTTTGCATCACAGGAAGTTGAGTATTTAGTCCTGTTGAGGATTTAGTAGTGTTTGGTAGGCTGAGAAAAGACTGAACTAGATAGATGTTGAAGGAGGAGAAGGAGACTCTCAAGTAGCTCCAAACTCCAAATAGCAGACTTTCTGTTGCTCATTCTAGACTAGAGCCATTTTGGACAAGTGACCTCCAAGTACAACTGGCTGAACAGAAGTAGCCTTGACTCCTAGATAATCCAAACCCCTTTGTGCCCCAGATGAAATGCAATTGGAATGAGTCTCAGCACTGATGATTTTAGTTTCCTAGATTCAGTTAAGTAGAGCTTATTAGGAATTTGTAAATCAAATTGTGAACTTTTAATAGATGCAGCCAATTTGGGTTTTGGGTTTTGGTGTTTGTTACACTCCCGCCTCCCGCCTCTCCCTAGAAAAAAAGGGTAGGAATACAGCTGCTATCTTCCTATTTTCTTTTCTTTTCTTGTGCTTCCTTCTTTCCTTTTTGTTTGTTTTGTTTTGCGTTTTGTTTTGTTTTTTGTTTTGTTTCCAGCTTCCCTGTGAAGGTATTTCTACTGAAATCAGGCCTATATTTCTTACATTTCTAGACCACTGTCTGTCATGCAGTTTAAGTCTCCTTTCCAGAAGACAAAGTGCCTGGAGATCAAATGCTGCTTGCTGGGGTTGCCTGCTTTTCTCTTGAATTCTTTGGAGGATTTTAATGGTGGTGGACATAGGAAGTACATTGACCTTTGTGAAGAACTAAACATGCAAAAGATATTAAGACAAGCTTTTAGTTATTAATTGCACAAACCTCTCCAGAATTACCATTCATAGCTTTCTTGTGTCTTTTTTTTCATTGTTTTTGGTACTTTGGATCATTCTAATGAGCATTTATGACTCAAATTAGGAATTTATTACAAAATAACACAATACTCCTGCAATTGGTCTTTATATGGGGGATAGATTACTCTTCTGAATTTTGTGGGAAAATGTCCTCCTGGACACTTCAGTTGTCAAGAAGGGGAGACATTTCTTTTCCCAGGGTGACTTCTGTCTTCTTGGCAGATTCCATCAACACTGTGGATAATGGGTTGGATTTGTTGAGAATTCCTTCATGTGGTTCCCTGGCAAATGGACTGTCTGTGCCGTCTTGGCCTCCCACATGATTTGTGTGAGGGTTAAAAAATACTTCTTTGTGGTTTCTAGTAACTATTCATAAGACGGAGTGAATCTCAGCAGGATTTTGGTTACAGACAAATTAGAAAAAGTTGCAATAACAAAGGCATTCTCAAGTCACGGTGAAACTGGGAATCAAAGTGACTAAGTTGGCGCGTGAATTTTCCACATGTTGGGGGGAAGTTTGGGAAAGATCCCTTGCTGTTTGAACATTAGGTAGCCCATTCTGAAATGATGTGAGGTCAACATTACCGATCTCATTTGTTTGTAGGTTTCTATCAATTTACACAACCAAACCCTTTGTGAAAGGGTCTAGCATCTACTAATCACTTGTGTTAGTAGTGACCTGAGAATTAGTCTCAGCCTTCATCAGACCAGAGATCTTTCTTTCCCTTCTCTGTGTTATTTATGGTTGATTTGAGTTCAGTTGGCAAGTGGTTTAATGCTGGTTTTGATCATGTGCTTGGAGGGTTCAGTGAAGAGCAACTTCAGCTCTTTGCTAAGTAGCGATAAAACAAAGTTTACCTTTACTAACATGGCTTTGATTTTGTGAAATCCCTTTCCAGTCTGGGTTTAATTGTAAATAAAATAGAATTGGTAGCTCCATGTTCTTAGATCTCTCTGTGTAGCTGTCAGATTATGTATAAGAAACTTAGCTCCCGCTGGCATAGAAGACACTGGAGGCTGGGTCACTATGCAAGGGATGAAATCAGCACTGTATGGAGGAATCTGCAGTCCCACATTCACTGGGGGAATTATCCACAACTGCAAAGATGGTGAAATAACTAAATTAGCCATTAATGGAAAAGTAATATATAAAATTATCGTAATCTAATATCATAGTATGCTGTTACTGTTAGCTTTCGTTGTCAACTTTAGACACCTGGGAAGAGAGAACCTCAATGAGTAATTGTCTCCATTAGATTAGCCTGTGCACAGGTTGGGCACGTCTTGATTGTTAATTGATCTAGGAGAGCCCAGCGCATTGAGGGCAGCTCCATACCCAGGGAGGTGGGCCTGGGATGTATGCAAAAGTCTGCAAGCAAGCCAAAAGGAGCCAGCCAATAAAGCAGTGTTCTTTTGTTGTCTCAGCTTCAGTTCCTGCCTCCAGGAACTGAAGCTCCTGCCTTAGCTTCCTTCTGTGGGTGACAGACTGGAACCTGAAAGCTGAGATAAACCTCCCAAGTTGCTCCTTGGTCACAGTAGCAGAAAACACACCTGGGGCTGGAGAGAAGGCTCAGCAGGTAAATGCACTGACTGCACAGCTGTAATCCTCATCCTCAGGGGGCAGTGGCAGAAGCAGAGAATAACCTATAGTTCCAGGCCTGCCTGGTCTGCATAGTAAGCTCAATCCTAGCCTACATAGTGAAACTCTGTCTCAACAAAACAAATTATAACAAGGCACAGTGTACTTCATGTTGGTACGTATTGTTTCATATGGAAGAATCTACTTACATGTTAATGTGAATAACATTCTGGAATATTAGAATTGTATTTAGGAAAAGAAATAAACACTAAGAGCACACAATAGCACACTGTACTTTAGAAATGTGTTGTTTATTTTTCTTGAATTGTAGTCAGTGGAAAACTCTTAGAGGTGCAGATTTATCTGCACACTTAGGCAAGCATTACTATCTACTCCTATGATCTCCTTGAATTGATTACAAAAATTAAATCAACAGAGGTGTGCAGTGCTGAAGACACTTGGGTCATGTCTAACACCATTCCTACATATTACCATTCTTTCTCAGAGCTTGCTTTTTCAGTATTGTTCTGGAATCGAGTTCAAAGCTTGTAAATTCTCCATAAGCACTCCACCACTGAGACATCCATAGCCTCCTGGTTTTCAAATATTAGCAACATGCTTAATCATATCCCAACACAGGGAGAGTTTCAAAACCCAAAAACCTTGTGCCTTTTACTAGCTATTGAAATGACCTAGAAGAAAACATAATTTTTAATATAGTTTTAATAAAGTGATTTTAGATATATAGAGAAAATGGTGTATTGTACTCAAGGCAATTAGCATGTTCTACATTTGCTTAAGTGTCCTTTTGTTATTGTTTGGCTTATTTCGTGGATTGACCACTTAGAATTTATGATCTTAGCAAATTCCTAGCATGATACAGTATTGTTAAGTATAAATTTCATGATGTACATTAGCTCTCTGGGTTTATTCATCCTGTATAGCTACAGCTTTATCCTTTGACACCCATCTCCTTATCTGCTTGCTGCTCATCTCTGGTTGCTGTCTTTCTACTCCATTTCTAGTCAATATCTTAAAACACGTAGGAGATTTTTATAGTAATTTGTCGTTCTGCACCCATTTCATTTACCATCCTGTCTTCTGGTTCATAAACATCGATGCAAATGGCACAATCTCCTTCTATTTTAAGGCTAAATAACATTTTAATATTTTTTAGATTTATATAAATAGTATCAGGGTAAAAATGAAAGTGTTCTTTGACTTTAAAAATACCATATTCTAATATTTGAATTTTCTTTTATAACTTGTAGTAGTCTTCTGCCTTTGCTTCTTGAGGACTGGGATTGTAGGTGTGACCACCGTACTCAGATAGATGTTTCTTTTGCACATTGTGTTTATTCAATTTGATTTAAACTTTAGAGAGAGTTCCATTGTATGAAGAGAAGAAGGAGAAAACATACTGTTTGAAGAAAGTGTTACTGAAAGCTATATATATTTAGCCTTAGGACCTTATATATATTTAATCTAAGGACCTTAGATAACTCTTACTGAGCAAGTTTTAAAAAGAATTGCAGTTTATATGAATATTAACAGTATTTTCCAAAGGAAAAAGCTCAGTTGGACTCTGAAGGCATTCCTTGCTTTTCTCCCTGAAGTATGAAGATGTTAGTTCATTCTATCCATCAGGTGAGACCTCCAATCCCATGAAGGCTCACCACTTTGCCATTGTAGGCACAGCCTTCTGCAGGCCAGGCTCTCCTTTCCTCTATGTGCTCCCCTGCAGTCCACTTCAAAGTGGACCTCAGCTCCCCAATAAGGTGCTTAAATTATTACCCCCAGGTGCCGATTCACCTCTCTCCCTGTTGGAGTGTACCTCCTTCAGCTTTAAATCCTGAGGGAAGAGAAGGCTTTTGGAAGAAGATCAAAGTATCAGGGCTGGTGTTGGAGCCTTAGACATAGAGCTGAGCCCTAAACCCTGTCTTCTGCTCCTCTCCCTTCACCCGCCCCCCAGTCCCCACTCTCTTGACCTTCTGCCCTCCTCAGCCAACTAGAAGACAGAGTGGGTCCTGTGGTTAGACCATATGCTGTGCAGTTAGGCAGGCTTTATTTTCACTTTTACATACAAGCAGCCAAATACTGTTTGATGTCGGCTTCATTTTTATAGTGTAACTATAGAAGACAGATGATTTTTGATGCAGTATTTTTTTGAACACCTACTTTTGTTCTTTGGAAGGCACAGTGGGTGAAGATTCTGAGAAGTGAGAGGCGCCTTGTCTTGAGGCAGCGGATCCCCCTGGAGCAGGACATGGCTGTTATTTGTGTTAGAAATAATATGAAACTTCATAAAAATGCAACAGCAGGATGCATTTTTAAATCAGTTGTCAATAAAGTATTTCATGTTCTTTCTAGAAAACATGTACTTGATTAAACTAAAAGCAGAACCACTCTGCTCAGAAATAATAGCTTGGCCCCATGTCTTCCTATATTTTGAAATAATACTGCATATGTTGGAATTCTGATATCTATACAAATTTAGGTTACTGAATACTAACTTTCTATCTGGAGTTTTTATACTTTATACTATGATACAAATAACTTACTATAAAGTTGAAAATTACTCGAATAATGTGTCACATGGCACTTAATAGTTTATGGAATCATTTCCTCACTTAGGGGTATATTTCTGTTCTTTTCAGGGTCTGCCATGAAAAAAATAGTCCACTGAATATATATGTGGATAAGCCTGCACATATATTATACAGTATTATAATACAATATTATATAGTACATATATAATACAATATATATATTTCTTGTATTTGTAAATGAACTTCCAGAAATATATTCCAGGTCCAAACTCGTGCCCCTTTAAAGCAGGAAGATGCTTGCCTATCTTGTGTCCTTTTACAATCAAGACAAAGCACAGAAGTTCTTGTCTCGTGTGCCTCGGTGTTGAATTTTACCTCTTCATATGCTTTTTGTTTTGTGAAATAGTGCTTTTAGTCTTTTATAATTTCATACAGAGTCAATAGTAAGGATGTTTGGGAAAGCCATGTTATTACTTTAAAAAATAAAATAAAGCAGACATTTTTGGTAACGTAAACTGGTTACAGTATGTAGTTTGTTTGATTTTATGTCTTTGAAGTGTGATAGCACTCAGAAAGGGTGCATATCATAAATGTGAAGTGAAGTTGCATGGCTTACCAAACAATCTGCACACACCCATTTAATTTCTTCAAACAAGACCATTTCCAAGATTTGCCCTTCATGCTCCTTCCCCGGTCACAAAGTATCCTCGGTCCTTCTTTTAAATACCATGTTATGCAGCTTTCTCAGCTTAGATAAAGGACATTTTGTGTAGCATTAATGGTTTCTGTGACTGGAGTCTTTGCCGTGCATTTGGACACATTACTATGCAAATTGTGCGTTTGTCCCCATCTCGGCCGACTTCTGCTGCTGAAGGAGGGCTCATCAAGGGCACCGTGTTTGGGCTGTATGTCATCTTCAAAGATTTTCCCCATTTCATCTCCAACTTAAATCTTATGACTCCCTTTACAACGTCTGGCCTAACGATAATCTTTAGTCCTGCCTGTTTTTCTGTTCATCACGCTACTTAGGTGCAACCGTGCTTCTTGGTGACATCTATTTTAGGGCCCAAAGTGTGGTCCTGTGTCTCTCCCTACCAGAAGCTGGAGTGAGATAGTGGTGGGAGGGACAACCTATGTGCAGAGCAGCCGGCAGCTTTACTGCTCCAGACTTTGTCTTCAGTTCCATGTCTCTAGCGTGGTTCTGCTTTTCTGCACAGTCATCTGACAATTTCTAGAATTAGGAGCCTCCCTGGATTTTCTCTTTAGCATTCAGGCATCATTTTCTTACATTGCCTGATAGTCAATGTTTTGAGAACATTCTATTCGATTAGATCTCATTAGTTGCTTGTGGTGAAAAGATCTTGTGTGTAGCTATTAGAGACAGTTGGCATTAGTTTGAAATGGGTGTTTCTTCGTTTATAAGATGCCTTAGAAATGAAGGGAAACTTGCATTTCTTGGTCTTTTTCATCTTTAATTCTCTCTATAAAAGAACTCATTTCATTCTATTTGCAACGTCTTATTATCTAGCTTCCAGATGTGCAACAAGCTCAGAAGGTAAAGTATGTGATGGAAAAGCCACAAAGCTTGTGACATCCTGTTCCAAAAGCTATGAAAACCACTCCTTTACTAGCCATACTAGTGAGGGTTAGGAAACATCTGTCATGGAAGTCATGGAAGAAACTCTGTAATTACGTTGATAAGGAGAATTCCAGAGTAATCCGCGTCTTAGTCCTGATATGAAGGCCATCCATGTCTTACCTATCTGTTTCCTGTTTGAAAGCTGGGTAGTAGGTCCTTATATCCCCAAGAATAAATGGCCAACAGCTTACAGCAGCTTGGACACAAGGCCAGTCTATGTCCCCACCATGTGTCTGGACTTTTCTCACTCTTCTCACTACTGACTTTTTCAAATTCTCAGGCCTCCTGACTTTTTCTTGAACTTTCCAGATGTCTACACTTCTTTTCAAGGCCTTTTTTCAGGCTGTTCTTTCTTAGTTGAATTCCTTTTCCCTCTGATCTCATGGTCAATTTCTATACCAGATTCAAGGCCAAAGTCCACGAGGGATACGAAGCATGTGTTGGATCAGCAGGGTTAATATTGGATACCATTTTCTTTTTCATAAAAACTTGCCATCCTGGCAAAATAACTACTTTCCTGACCTGTTGCCTGCATATTCCTCTGAAGGGAGGCATAGTCTCCTTTTGTGCCTGGCTATCTCCCTTCCACTCAGAATGGTGACTGGCACTTTGTAGGTGATCAATTAATAATTTTCATTGGTTAACTAGTGTTCCAGGCCCTAAACAATGTAAGGCATCTCTAGAAACATATCATAAAAGAAGAAGGTGCAGACATGCACATAAAATAGTGCGGCAAGGCAACATGAGAGTCTATAGAGGAAATCAGCACCTTTCCCGAGTTCTCATGTTGACTCAGGGAATGCTCCAAGAAAAAGGCAAGGCCTTTACTAATTTTTTAACTGGAGACAGCTGGTTAAGGAGGAAAAAATAGAACTTATTCCTGGAAGTATAAGTCTTTGTACAAGATATGGGAGTTAAGAAACAGCCAGGTTGTGTTGTTCCCATGACATGGAAAAGACAAAGCACTGTGCAGACCTCAGAGTGATGTCAGACAGAAGACAAACTAGACGTGTATAAAAATGTGTGCCTAGGTTTGTTTCATTGGTAATAATAATGCCCATCATGGCTATTATAATTTTCTTGGCAATAAACACAGTAAAGCAAAAGTCAAAACTGCATGTTTTTAAAATATCCTTCTAGTCTCCTCCAAAAATCTTGGCATGCACATAAATGACAGAATAGGATTAGGTCCCATCTCATTTTGGGGCTCAAGCTGAGCTTCATGGAGTTTATGAATGGAGATGTCTGGGGCCAGCTGTGCATTGTAGTTATGTCACTGTGGGTGTAAGGATGGCTTTGGACAAATGCTTGGCACCTGTTCTTCATGTGGAAAACTGTAGAACAATGTGCTAATAATGCAGTTTGTCGTCAGTGTTCCTGCTCTGACCCTTGTATCAGTTGTGATTGTTGTCTTCAGTTGATTTCTGCCATGAAACATCATGCCATTTGAAAATTAGATACAAAATTAAGTGCATTTCAGATAGAGGGCATCCGGAAATCATTTACAACATATTGACTCAGCTTATATGTGGAATTCTTGAAGGACAGACAGCTTAAATGGATTGCACAGTATTTGAGGGGGTTGCAGAGATCCAAGATCAGACTTCAACTCCTTGTCTCACACTTGGGTTCTCTTTTCACTTGAGCCCTCACTCTCCCCATGAACTATGTGATACCTAAAGAGAGGACAGGAAGCCGGGTTTCACAGTGGGTTGATTTGCAACTCAATAGTCAGATGATCAAAGCTAGGCTCAGAGACATTAACTAGTTGCCTAATATCACAAATCAGTACCAAGAGCTAACCTAGGACATGGAAACAAGCTGTGTAAGTTAAATTGGGAACTTTTCACAGAGTGACTTTTAAATCTTACTGCACATACATATGGGGCTTTTCTGAGCTGTGTGCTCTGTAATAGTTAATACATTGATATGTATTATAGGCAGTGTGTGATACTCTTGTGTAAAAAGAAAAAAATACCCCTTATAGTCCTCTGTTTGTTTCCAGAAAGTTGAATGGTATCTACTGCTCCCCTGTATTCTGTGTTTGCCAGTTAACACGGTGATGCTTAAAGACATAGCACACCCTGGCATTAGTGCTGCTTGTGAGCTTTCTTTAGCTTTTCATCCTTAACAGCTGGCATTGGTTAGTGTACATTCTGAACCTACACACTACCTACCAGAACTCTGCAAAGTCAAGCCTCCCTTCCACGGCAGGCCAGAATGCATGGTGGGGGTGTGTTCGGAAGAGCCTGTCCCTACAGTGTGGGTCTGAGCAACAGCTCACATTTTTTTGACCAGAGAAATGCGACAGCTGTGGCTGATCCTTCAGCTTTGTTATGCACATGCTCAGACTGCTAGACGTCACACAAATCTCCTGTCCCCACAATGCCCACCACGGTACCACACATACACTAATTGCTCAGAACTATGCATGCTTAATGGAAGTTATTTTTGGCATTGCACTGTGGTATTTTTCCTGTAACATTGAACATATGTTCACTGTGGTGGCAAAAATAGTCAGGAGAAAAAAACATTTTCTACAAGGTTGCCCTTTTGCAGTTTGTAATCTTGATTTCATCTTTACTTGGATGTTTATCAACATGCTATGAACTATATACACATAGAAAATTTTAATGTACATATATTTTAATATATTTAAAATACACTGGAAATCCAGTACACCTATACATTTTATGAAATCTAAAACATAAACGTGAAGTTTTTTTTTCAAGATGAGCACTTTCTCTTTGGACAGATCAGCCAGGAAAATAGTGTTACAGACACTGAGCAGAGTTGTATAAACCAGGAGACCAAATAGTTATACTGAGGAATTAAAGGAGAAACTATGGGAGGACCAAGCAGATGGCACAGTCAATAAAGTGCTTGTGGCACAAGCATGAGGACCTGAGCTCAAATCCCCAGCACACAATTAAAATTTTGTCACTGTGGCAACACTTGACTGTAGCCTCATCTTCGGGAGAGTCGGGAGAGCAAGAGCAGTGGACCAGCTGGGCAGCTAGTTCTTGAACTCTTATCTCATATCTGATGAGCGAGCCTATCTCATAAAGCAAGATAACAGAAGAGAAGAAGATGCCCAAAGACAGTGTCAACATCACCTTCACGTGCGTACCCACACATGCACTCCTGCAGGAAACCCACAGAATGTGTACACATTCACACATCACACAGAGACCAGGAAGGAAAGAGAAATGATGATCTCTGCATGTATCCCAGGGGTAGAAAGTTATAAGGTTTATGATTTTGCTATTCACTGATTAGAATAATATAAATTTTATTTGAAATATACTTCAAAAATAGATAAAACGATTCATTTGAGAGCAATGATTTCTGAAGAAATGAGATTTTGCTGGCACGACTACCTCGTCATTTTCCACAGTGTAAACAGGGTGTGATATTGGCTTGACATTCTTGTCTCTGGGCCATTTGCTGTGTCTGCTTAGATACAGAAAGAGGATATTCTTTTCCTCTTTAAAAAGGGTAGAATTATACACAAGCATTTGAATGTTTCTTTCATCAGTTCCTTAAATTCTGAGATTATTGAGTGGTTCCGGAAAGCCCAGCTTCTACAGACTCGCAGTAACTGAGTAGAGGGGTTAAATTCCACTGGTGCTATGTTGACTGCATGTAATCCAGCTTTTCTCTCTGTGACAGTGAGGGATGGAGCCCCCAAAATGTTCTGTTTTGAAAAGGAGACCTGCTTTCCTTGTTGATAATCTCCCACTGTGATGTATTTGTAATTTTACTTCCGACTCCCCTTTGTCATCCAGCCTTCTCCTTTGGGTGACATAGATAGTTTGATCCCTTAGGGTCCCCAGGACACATCTTGTCTGCTCCTCCTTACTCATCCTCTGGGATATCAGGCCTGGTGTCTTCTTTCATTTGTGAGTCTCTGATTGATCCTCCTAGCCAAACTGTGAGCTCTTTTGTCAGAAATGAATGGATTCTTGGTTATGAAACTTGGCTCTCCTCATTGCACCTCCGATGAAGGCATTTTCAGATGAACATATGGAAGTGAATGAGGTACTTTTGTCTTTCATGAAAATAATATTAAAATACAAGACAATGAAAAGATAAACTATAAAGACTGTCACCGCTTCATGTGTTCCTCTTCAGAGTAAAAGACTAATCGAACTAAAACATTAAAGACTGTCAAAACCAGAAGGATTTCTGTCTTTTAGAAAGGAAAGAAGTATAGACCAGGAATAGGCAACCATGGCAACATAGTTAGATTCAACGTCATATAGGATATGCACACAGATTTCTCCATCTTATACCTCCGGTACTTAGCCTTAAGTACCTTAAGAGAGGGCGCTAATGAATCAAGGATGTCCTGCAATTAAAAATTCAGAAGATATTTTTTTTAATCACACTCTGGCTTAGGGATGCATTCTGTTGCCTTTTGTAAGTGCAAAGGATGAGAATAGTCTCAGTGTAAACTATGAGGATTGTGTTTTTTAGATGATTTATTGTACTGGAGAAGCTACAGGATGTGTTGGGCAAATAATTCTACATTTAAAATCACTAAATAGGGCTATAGTTCTTATGTTTAGAACATTGTCAAAAGGAAAAAGAAATCAGAACTTCCACTTACCAGGCATGATGGCAGATGAATCTCTGGGAGTCCAAAGCCAGCCTGTTCTACATTGCAAGTTCATGTCAACCAGGGCTTCATAGGGAGAACCTGTCAAGAAAAATAAATCACCGTAATTTATAAGGCAAAAATACCCACGATTTCGGACATGTTCTCATCCATTCATCTCTGTGGTAACGAGAGTAAACATTGATCACCATCATTTCAGAGTTGATCAAGATGATCAACAGCACATGAAAAGCGGAGATGGGAAGCCGTAGAAGGTGGACAGCCTCCTGGAAAATGTTTTCTGATCAGATTAGTGCTTTTGCCCTTATTACAAATATTATAAATAACATGTAACAATATTCTGCATAAAATTTACACTTTAAGAGTGTCTTCCAGTACACATCTGTCTTCTTTCCATCTTCCTTGCTAGGCAGCACAAGAACTATTTTATTGGGTAAATACAGAAGAAAGTTGATTTGCAGAGAAGGCCAAGTTGGTATTCATTTAGGAAAGAGTATAGCTGAGGAACACCTGATCCTGCAGGTGTGTTGTTCTTTCTGCCTGCCTAGGTGAACTTTTAAAGAGTTATTTAATTTTTATTTTGTGTAGTGTGTGTGTGTGTGTGTGTGTGTATGTGTGTGTGTGTGTGTATGTGTGTGTGTGTGCATGTGCAGGTACCTGTGAAGGCCAGAAAAGGGTATCAGATGCCTCATAGATGAAATTACAAGTAGTTGTGAGTCACCTGACATGGGTGCCTGGAACCAGACTCCAGGCCTCCCAAAGCCAAAGGGCAGCAAGCATGTTTAACTGCTGCCTTAACAGCCGTCTCTCCAGGTTCAAGACTAGACTCCCAGAGCAGATTCTGGAATTTTCTTTTTACTTTAACCGTTTTAAAGGAAGAGATGATGTTGACGACCTTAACCAAGTTGAGCAGCTATGTAAACGCCTTGCCACCCCTCCAATCAATTATTGCAAACTAGAGGTAAAAAGGTTTCTCTAGAGTTGGCTGCATTGGAACGACACACCACCTGGTAGAGTTCATGTGAGTCCTGGAAGAGGAGCCATGGCAACTCTGTTTCTTACGACACTCACTTTAGTCCAAGAAGAGTAGGTCCTGCCACATTTGGGAGCTGAGTTTAGTCCACAGAATGAGATGCAATGTCAGCTTTATCTGGCTCACACTTCTTACTATTATCATCACAGCTTGCCTTCCACATCAGGTTTCTTGATGAAGAAATAAGATGCCTCATCCTTCTGTTTGATTTGTCCTTAGACTGTACATCTTTCCAGAGAAGACAATCCAAACATGACATCGTACAAGAACAGACCAACAGGTCAGAGTGGCACCTCTGCCTTTGCCGCCTGCTTGCCTATGGATATGCTCAGCAGTGGTGTCATATAAAAGGGTTATTGATGCTCCCTCCACACACTGATTATAATTGCACCTGGAATCATTTATTCAGTAGAAATATCATTCAAACTGGCTTCGGTCTTCTATCCAAAGATTACACAGATGTCAGGAAGAGGTGATGAGATGGCCAGCATGCTAATCCAAACATGCCAGGGAGTCTAAATAAATCAAGTAATATCACATTTAGGATAAGGTTTAATACGTGGAGCTTGTGGCAAGCCGCAGCGTTTTGAATTTGTTCCATTTGCCTTAAATTGGGTTACAGTATGTTTTATTTAATATGGACTCTCAAAAGTAGACGTGCTATTCATCATTTTAGTATTCTCGTATTTGGATGACCCTGCCTGGCTTCTAAGTGACATTGAGAGTAAAGGAATTGCAGAGTCTGGGCTTCTCTGAAATCGGGGAATCATATTATGGGATGGGATGGAGCCATGTTTATTGATTCTTTTACTAAGAGCTAACTGTGAATTAGAAAATATCAGCTTTAAAAGATGTGTGTCCTGGAGGGACAGCTAAGAGCTGAACTGTGTCCATGATAGCTTAGACAGGATAAAGCTACGAGCAGCCACATGATCTCCCAGTGTTCATAACCTCACAGCTGAGGAATTAAATTAGGGCGGGAAATAGAGCCTCTACGTCAAATGGGCAGCTCCCTATTCCTCACTACAGTGGAGATTAAAGCAGCTCTGTGTATGCAGGACTAACACTTTCTTACCTTTGTTTTTACATGAAACTATCAAGTCATTTTAGTAATAATTGGTTTTGCTTTGAGAGGGGTATTATCTATGTTTTTAAACTATATCAATTTCTTTTTCTTTATGACATCTCAGATAGTGCATCTGTATATCCATTTTCTACCTACATGTTATGTTTTCTATGTTCTTCTTAGACTTCAACTGTAACTAAGAGAGAGTCTGTGAGAAATCTGTGTATACTGAGATATCCATACCCCTTTTCTTTGGAAAAAAACTTAGAAGTTAACCTTTATTAACTTATTTTATCATTAACTTAGTTTATTATTGTTAACTTATTTTAGTATATACTCATTAACTCAGAGACATTATACCTTATGTTGTTTTCTTATCAAATATCCTTCTGGTGATTTTCAAATGCACAGATCTATAAAATGGCATGTATAATTCTGCTTTCTGTTTGATCTAACATTACATTCTTTACTTTTATTTGTATGAAGTTGTGTAAACCTACTCAGTTTTTATAGCCACCATATAACATTCCATTGTGTTTATGAATTCTTTTCTAGGTGAATATTTATTTTTTTCTAAATCTCTATTTTTATAAATAAATAATGTTAATGAACTAATTTTTCTGTTTAAAGAGACAGGAGGAATCTAAAGATTTAGTGCCTGGAATCACCATTTATTGCATAACACAAGTCTTACTAAACATTTTAAGTATCAGAACATGTGTGTTTAAAAAAAGCATTTTGTGAAATAAATATTTCAAACATTTTCATGAAGCAATGATAAATAGAAATTATGCACTTATAAAATATTCCTCTAACTAAGATGAGTGAGTGTTCTGTTCTCCTGGACTTTTGGTCCCTCTCTCCAGAAGGCCTTGGAATTCCCCGTTCCCTATCTGGTTTGCTTGGCCCTTGGCCTTCGACTCTTCCACAGGGACTATGCTGCCAGAGTGGACTTCTGATAGTGGTCTCTCACAGCAAGTTTGCCATCTCTCCATGCCCAGTATGAGACTGCTCCTGATCCCAGAGACAAGCTGGCTCAGCAGAAGGACAAATCTTAGCCTTGTAATGGGAGTAGGTAGATGGAGAAGGAATGAAAAAGACAAAGGGAGATGCTAAGATGCAAGAGGCTTCATGAGTGACTGTATAACATGAATAGACAACTTGCAAAGGGACAGAGAAGAAATAAGAATAAACCTAGGATGGGGAAGCAAGCTAGTGAAGTCTGAAACATCAGCATTTATGCCAAAGATATAAATATGTGCCAGTATTTTGAAACATACTAACAAAAAATTGAAAACTGGTATTGTAATCATTAGTAATATAAACACATTTTCAGCTTTACTGGGTACCGCATCATTGCCTTCCAAATGGACTGCACGGCTTTACATTCTCAACAGATGTGTGAGAATTACCTCCTTCACCACACTCCAGCTCACACTGACCCCCACTTAGTTTTGAAAGCTTGATAGATTTGATTCAATGCTCATCCTTTTTCAAAGTTGCAATGTACTGATCTTTGAATAGAGTCAGTCAGTTAAATGTTTATATTTTAATTGATATTTTACATCTATAATGTTCAGTTTTTAAAATAAAATTTGGCATACATGTTATAGTTTTATAGTATCCCTGAGCACAAATACATTAAAGGAGATAATTAAACTTAATACATAACTCATTTCAAGAAGATTAGTTTAATGTTAAACACAACTTTATTGAGATTTAGTAAACGTATGTATTTAAAGTACCTAACAGAACACATTCTATATCAGGGCATTCATGAAAACAATGAACTTACTCATCAGCTTCAAAGGTTTGCCTCTGCCTTTTAGTAATTTATTCTTGTTTCTCTAATTATACATCTCTTTTCACAACTACTCAGGCTCTTCCACGGTGTAGGTGTGTGCCAATGGCTCATTCTTTTGCAGTTGCTGTTATAGCAGGCAACAGTAACACAATTTGTCTATACATACACAAGCTGATGGACATTTATATTATTTCCAGCTGTTTAATTGATTGAGCTCTTAATGTCTCTTAGAGAAAAATGCAATTACCATTACAATTTTTCTAAGCAAAACATTATGAATAGATTAATTCCCATGGTTCCTCAGTGCCCAGAACAGTGTCTGACATGTAAAGAGCTCTAGTAACTGTGTACTCAAGAATGCAAGTGTGTATTGTCAAAGATCTGAAAATCTAATTAGAAGCAGAGATTAAGCACACGCAAGGGGTCAAAGAGCACGAAATAGTGAACAGAACTGAAATCATTCATGTCTTTCCCTAAGGCCCCCAACTGCTCATTGAAGCTCCCTCCTAAGAACACCCCCAGACAAAATCATTCTTCATTCACTGAGAAAGCTCTCTTCTCTTCTTTTGTTTAATTCTTCCTCTCTGGCAATCAAGTCTGCAATGTGAATTATTTCTGAAGTGTCTTTGTGTCTAATGAGTTTCCAAGTTCTGGCCGAACAGCTTCTGACCTAGCTCCCAGTCCTATGTCTCTGCCTTTCCTTTCTTGTAGACTTTGACCTTGTCTTGTGCAATACCCCAACAAGCTCTTTTCTTGCCTCTGGGTTTCAGTTTGCCCATGTTCATCCTACATGTGGTCAGCATGTATTTTCCTGATATACCATTTTGATCATTGTGTTTGGTTGCATTCAGCTCTCCACATTCATTTGCTCTGTTTTAAGTTGTTTAGAATAATTCTCACTATGGTGTATTTGACACAGGCAGCGGAGAGCCCAAGTTGCCGCATGCATATGTCTATCACCTCACACTGAGCTGCACTCATTGATTTGTTGCTAACCAAAATGAGTGCCCAATTTCCATGATGCAAAAATAGACTGATAGGAACCTTAATGAATTATACTTTTACACAACTTTTGCCTTTGAAGATACCTATATTTCCACCTTCTAAAATATCTTTGGTCAAAACAAGCAAGCAAACAAACAAACAAACAAAACCCCAGAACTGTTTAGCTCGCCATTACTAGTACACCTATGTTTACTCACCCTACAAACCCCAAATCAATTGCTTTTCTCTGCTACAGTGACCACTCACTGCCCTGGTTCTGTGCTATCCTAAACATCTTCTATGATGCCCATGGCCAGAGTAAGCTTGAAAGTTGGGCTCTTTACCCATGACTCTAGTGACAAATAGTGTATCAGTTACTTCATAGGCACATAATAAACTGCCAAATAAGTTGATCTAACTCATAGCAATGTGCTCAGTGAATATGAAATAAGTTATAGGTGATAGGAAGACTGAGTTGTAGTCATCTAGTCAAAATATGGCTAATACCTTCCATGCATTTTTAACTCTGTCATCACATTAGTCAAAATCCACTTCCTGCTTGAGTTGTTGCACCAGCTTCCTACATCTTATGTCAATATTGTCTGCATTTTCAAAAGAGCACTACCACAGGTTATCTAGATTAGTCTCTTACAAAGACTTACATTCATTGCATGTCTCCCCTATCATATTCCATGGCCTGGCTTTCAAAGCCTGTAGCTATGTAATGTGTTATTGTTAATTATATTTACCCCGCTGGGTTCTGGAACTCCACAGCTTACTTTTCTTATCAAACAGTGCTATTGCACCTGTTGATGGGTCTCCCCACTCCTCACTTCTCTCCTACATCTCCGCTCTCCAATCTTCCAATTTGGACTTCCATGGCATCAGTCTTTAGGCTCTACTCTAAGTAATGCCAACTGCACACAGTTGATCATTACTCAATGTACATGTACATTGCTTAATCACATTGTACATTATAAATATGTATCAATCAAGGTGCTTCGTAATCTTTTGTTAAAACTGTAACTACTCTCACAATATTTTTTTGTATTCTCAAATATGCATTTGAAATTCAAGTTAGCCTATTATTCCCACTTCTCTTCAAAGCACTGCCTTCGCTCTGGCTTGTGCTGTAAGGCTCACTTATCCTCTCATCTGGATACCTTTTTCTTTCTCCTCAGTCTCTCTGAATTCTACTATTTATGCCTTGATGATCCTGTAGTCACACTAGAAAGCCACATTTCCCATGGAGTGGTTGTGTATGACTTCATCCATAGCACTCATATTTGAATGGTATCACCAACATGAGATAACTCATCGTGAAATAGTCAAAGCCAAGCAAGTAGATTATAAGTAAGTGCAGTTTTCTCCCCAAATTCCCACACTAAAACACAAGCCCCATAAAGCACAGAAAATTTGTTAATCTTGTTGGCAAAAAAAAATGTTCAAGGTCTATATGCTCAGGTATTTATCAAATAAATGAATAAAGGAAAGGTTTTGTCTACAGCACAGTGGAAATACAAGCAATCCTTATTTTTGCAGCATAGAAATATTTGAGGAAATCTCTGAAATTTAGCATGTGCTATGTTTTAAGGTAGTGTCTTAAATAGAATCACAAGATCTGCACACTACTATATTCATTTGTTTTGAATAAAGCATTTAAATTCTGAACTTAAGTCAAGCATGCTTTCACTTCCAAAGCTGAGTCAGAAGGGTTATGATGAGTTCAAGACAAGCCTGTCATACAGAATGAGACCTTGTCTCAACAAATAGGAATTAATTAATTAACTCTGCATTTAAAAAAGCTTTCTGTGCCCAACAGTAACAATGTAAAAAATAGACATTTTACAGAGCTTTTATTGATTAATTTTGGTTAATTAACTTGATAGGTCTAATACAAGTCTAAAGAGAACATGAATATAAAATGAGAATATTTTAACTCAAAAATACATGTCAGTGATAGTTATATTTGCCATGGCTTAGATTATGTCTTTCCTAAATTATATGCCAAAATAAATTTACAACTCAGGGTCTCTAATACTAATGGAGAGATGACTGGAGGTTAAGCAAAATGGCTTTTCTTTCATAAGACCCAGGTTCAATACCCAGCAGTTTGCAACCATTTGTAACTCTAGTTATAGGGGATCTGACATCTGCTCTGGTCTCCAAGAACACAAGGCATTCTTGTGGGTGTCCCAAAATATCTGCAAGTGAAATATCCATGCACATAAATTTAAAAACTTTAGAAATCATGCCAGTCTTTCCTATCACTTTGCCTTGATGTAGAAATGCAGAAGCTTTTTTATTAGATATTTGATTTGGGACCACAGAATAGCCTTTAAGACTGGGGAGGAGAGAGATCTAGGTAAGAAGGTGACATAGGTTGTGGATGAATTTGAGGAAAGAAGTTCCTAAGATTTTCTGGGAGAAAAGGTACAGAGAAGACAAAAGAACAAATAGGAAGTGGTTTGTCCTTCATGGGGAAGTGATGACAGAGCAGTCATCACAGGGTGTGCGCTTAGGGGAAAGTGACGAGTGAAAATTATTTGTGATAGTGTGGGCACCCAAATGTAGCCTCATGAAATGGCTTATGTGAATAATTAGTAAGAGTTTATGTATACTGTGATTAGGACAAAAGGAGTGGATACTTTGGAATTTATTTAGGCAGAATTCATCATGGCGTAGATTGACTGAGTAAAAAGTAGGGCTGGAAGGAACACACAGGATTTTGATTTACATGTTCAATCCAACCATACGATTAAATATGAGTGGGAGGAAGAAGCTAATGGGCTTATCTGTAAAGGTATGAAATTAGAAGAATCTGAAAAATCCCTGAGGATGACAAGTGTAAAATTGAAGCTATGGAAGGTATTGATTGATATTCAGAAAAGATATGAAGAACGATTAAAGATGGATTTGAAATTGGTTAGAAAACAAACATATAACAAAAACAACAAAAACCAATTTATGAAAACATAAATGCATGTATAATTACCATCAAAGGTAATCATTTCATCTAATGCAAAGAATGCAAAATAAGTCTGCAAGATAAGGACATTAAAACATTTAAGAGAACTAGAATGTCCCTAAAAAATTGATGGCCAAACCTGACATCAAGAAACCAAGAACAGTTAGTTGTATCACTTAAAATGTTTTCAAATACAAGTAATGGAAGAAACTGGCTCACCTAGCTTTGAACAATGGGGTATTGTTACCTATTGCTCACATATCCAGAATTCCAAAGATGAAGTGGCTTCCAATAGCTGACCCAGGAACTTAGTGATCTCATCAAGGAAACAGTCTCCTTTGTTTGTGTCTACCTTGCCCTCCACAGTTTCCATTTGCCATGTGCCTCTTACTCCTCTTCTGAGAATGACTTGATGGAAAGTAAAAATTGGTACTATATGTTCCTCATTCCCACATAGCCAAGAGATGGTTTGGTATGGAAAGCTCTTGCAGAAGAATGAAGATGAATCTACCCTGGTAACCAGTGTATCCCTTAGGTTCCACAGGCATACACTGAGTTACCTGAAGACGTTTTCGGAAACAGCCATTGATTTGGAAGCAGAATTAGGTTTTCTTTTTTCTAGAACTGATGTTGGATTAATTTTACAGAAGCATTGATCTTTACTAGTGAGAGATGAGTACCTGTGCAAACTCAAGATCTTTCAGGTAAAAGGAAATGGGAAAAGACCAAGGACATATTGTCACATGTACTCACTCATAGGTGGTTTTAAAACATAAAGCAAAGAAAACCAGCTTACAAAACACAATCCCAGAGAACTTAGACAACAATAAGGACACTAAGAGAGACTTACATAGATCTAATCTACATGGGAAGTAGAAAAAGACAAGATCTCCTAAGTAAATTGGGAGCATGGGGACCTTGGGGGAGGGCTGAAGAGGGAGGAGGAAGGCAGGGAGGGGAGCAGAGAAAAATGTGGAGCTCAATAAAAAAATCAATTATAAAAAAAGAACAAGGGCTTAACCAGTCAATAAAGCTCACTACCTATGGATTAGGTGGAACTTGGGAGGATGTAGTCTGGGAAGTAACTGGAAACTAACGAAGTGCAGGCAGAGAAAGAATGGAGGGAACATGACAAAATCAAATGAAATCCCAAATCAGATCAGTAATTAGGAAGTAGTTATCCTGAAGTCCCTTTATGAATTCTAATTGCCGTGTTTTTAAACGGGTTGTGATGAAGACTATATCAGTGACCATTTGCATGAAATCTGTCACCTTTTCAATTCCAGAGTCCCTAACAATTGGAGAGGAATAGGGCAAATCAGTAGATTGTATGTGTGTGAACATGTGTGCGTAAGCATGTGTGTGTGAGCATGTGTGTGAGTGTGTGTTTATATGTGTACATTCATATGAGTGCAGATACCTGTAGAGGCCAGATGAAAGGTTCAGATCCTCTGGAGCTGGAGTTACAGGGACTTGTGACCAGCCTGATGTGGGTGCTGGGAATAGAAGTCAAGTCCTCTAAAGAGCACCAAGCACTCTTAGTCGCTGAGCCATCTTTCTAGCACCTACAGAAAAGTTTTTAATATTGGGACAGAAGGAATGACTCAGCAGTTAAAAACACTTGATGCTGCTCTTTCAGAGAACCTAGACAAAGTCCCCAGTATATACAGGCAGCTCACAACTTTGTGTAACTCCAGTTCCAAGAGACCCAGCTCTCTCTTCTCTCCTCCTTGGGTATTGCATAGAGGTGGTGAAAATACATACATACAAGAAACAAAAAATAAATCTTTTTTAAAACCTTGTAATGTGGAGCATTGTGATAAGATGAAACAACTATGTCTAGCTAAGTAGGTCCAATGTTGGTTTGGGGAATTTTGTTTGTTTATCCAGCAAATTTTAATTCAGTTCTAGTCCAATTCAAACTTTAGGAGATAGAGCAATGAATAAGATTCTCTATTCTCATGGAGTATGCATTCCAGAGAGAAGGAGGGAGAAAGTGAGAGGGGAGACAGAAACAACATATAAGGTATATCAGGGTGATAGTTGCCATAGAGAAGAATAAAATGGCGTGAGGAGATGATTCGCATCCATTATGTGATAGAACTGTTGTTTTAAATAAAGATGGCAGGGAAGGAAATCTTTGGATAGGGGACATCCGAGTATAGTAGAGGGTATTTGGGAAGCCCATGCTTCAGGGAAAAGAGAAGCATATCAGGCTTAATCTGGGGGTGCATTGGGCAGGTTTGGAGAAGGACAAGTATTCTGGGGAGAGGTGGAAAAGACTTGGAATTCTGGGAGGAGGAGCATTAAGACGATGAAGTCAAAGAATTAGAGTATCAGGTCTTATGAGTAAGAAAAAGGAATTTGGAAATGGCTTTAGCTAAGAGAAATGGAAACACTTGATGGTGAAAAATGGGAGACCAGGTTTAGTGGAATTGGCCAGTGCTGTAATTAACATAGTAAAATTGGTTCTTCCAAGGCAAATGTGGCTCTGAGAGATAAAGTTAAAACATTGCCATTTGTTCCTGCTTTGAGTAAACTAGAACTAGCCAAGCATGGAAACAAGGAATGGAAGTAGAAAACTTGGAAGAAATGTTATACAATTTGGAAATAGATGGTCACTGATTTGTAATGGTTTTACTGGAGATGATTTCTTGACTTTCTAATGGTGTAAAGGCATGCCACCTGTACAGCCTTGGTTCCAATTTCAGCATAATAATCAATGAATTACAGGAGATATTCGACCGTTAAGATAAGCTTCCTCTCACCAGATTTTGCCTGCCTATAAACTCTAGAAGCATTCTCAGCACATGTAAGGTAGGCTAATTCAAGTTAGCATATTCATTAATTATGTGTATTTAATGCGTTTTTACTTAAGGCATTTAAAAATATAAAGTGAATACTAAAATATAAACCCATTGTAAATCTAAGAGAGTTGGCAATAACACCTCCAAGTCAATGTTAATAGGTAGATAATTTGGTTTGTAATTAGCACCACCATTTGTGTAGAAATATTCTATCTCACATTTTCTAACCATCCCTCACTCTTCTAGTTAACTAGTTGATGAACTACATACAAGTGCATTCTCTCCTTCACCATTGACAGGTTGCCACAGATTGTTGAGGTCCGTGTCCATAAAATGAAAGGCAAGGTGGCATATAATGTCAATAAACACTGACGTGATACTTGTCTTGTTGTCAAGTTTCCAGACTATTAGATGATTTAAACATAAACTCTTGTGTTCCCCTTAGATGCTCATGTTTAGGACACATCTGAATGTCTGCGCTATTAAAATGCTTTTGGTGTAGATGCTTGAGACCATGATCCAAGGTTTCTCTCATCCTACATTTTACATGCTTATTTCAGATTTTAGAAACTGCTATTTGTATCTTATATGGAGAAGATACAAAGTCATCTTGTTTTGGAAAATAATTGAAAATTAAAACTTGGGAGGTAGGAGATCATAAGGTCAAGGAGTCCTCAGGAATACTGTGAGTTCAAGGCTCAACTCCTACAGCCTGGGCTACAAGAATGCACATACATGTAACAAATTATTCATTCCATTTGCTTATGCTTATTATTTTGCCAAGGCCTTCATCTTCAGAGCAGAACACAGCATTTTATTCTACACCCAGTGTTTGCAAACTGTCAATCATCTTCTAAGGGATTTTAACAAATGGACACATTGAGTACTTGGCAGGCAAGGGTGCTTCCCACCTGGAAAGAGACCACTCTGTAATGGAATCCTCACACATGCATTATCTTCCCTTCTGCCTACACTTGTGATCACACCACAAATTAAAAGGTCTCCCAGGCCCAGCCTGCTTCCCAGCTGGCAGCCCCTGGTAGACATGAGGGAGCCAGTAGGGACCAGGTGGAGCAGTGTTGAGTTGCACTAAACACACAGTACGAGGAGATTGGCCATAACTTCCCAATTGAATATTTATATCAGCCCCGTTTCTCATCTTGCTCTTTGGCACTGACCACAGTGCTGAGCTACTGCGATTTCAAGGGCACTGCATTGTGTAGAAGCTGCTCCACGAACTATTACGCCAGATGAGAAATGGGCCACAGGGTCCTATTGCTGAGATGGCTTGTTGACCTTTTTTTCCCCCATGGAGACTATCCTGTTACAGTGTCCTAAGGAAGGGGCAAAGGGGGTGGGGACATTTCCTGACATCATCTGGCACTGCTCTTCTGTGAATTGCATACAAACGCCATCACTGTCTTTAGAAGAATGGAAATTATCCACAGTTACATTAAAGACGGCACAGCACTCTGTGTTGGTTATCGCTGCATTTCCATCATTTACTCAAAGGTTTTATTTTTGTTTGCTCAGGTCAGACACTTATCACAGGGCTCTCTCATCACATTTCACATTCTGAGTCCCCGTGCCAGGTGCTAACTTCCTAGCTCAAAGTGAATGGGTTGAGTAACCTCATAAAGATACAAAATGTCTTGGCCGAGAGAGGAAGGGAGTAGAGAATGCCTGTCGAAGGGAGAAGCTCGGTGTTATTTAGTAAGCCTTGTAAACCTGAGAAGTTATTTGGAAAACCATCTACATGCACCCATTAACTTTTTCAAGGTAGTGACCATGAACTTAACCTCACGTTCCACTTTCCCAGTTAGTATTGACAGAGCACCTTCCTAGTGTGTCTTTTGTTATCAGTTTTACTTAAGAATAACTCACTGGTTTTTGATTTTTTTTTACTTTTAAGATTTTGAGAGCTTTATATGCAAATATATAAAAATACTATATTTACATCATTCCACCCATTCATTTTCCCCTCCAACTACTGCTGTGCCCCCTCTCTGAAATTCAAGACCTCTCCTTTATTGTTATTGCTGTGTGTGTGTGTAGGTGTGTGTGTGTGTGTGTGTGTGTGTGTGTGTGTGTAGAGCAGACCACTGGAGATTGGAAACCCTATCAGGAAGTTTGTTCCTGGAGAAAACTGATTCTCTCAGCTGCCATTGGTTGCCTGTAGCTCTTCATATAGGAATGGAGTTTGCGAAATTTCCCCCATCCTACATTGTCATGATTGTTTATTTATATGACAGAAAAAAAATTGTCCACCACTGTGTTTCTTGTGCATTGTTGACTCCAAAATTAAATTCTTAGATGGTGAAGAGCAAATCATCAGAGGGCAATGATCATGAGACTGCCAACTAGTTTCCCTAAGCAGAAAGCATCGTGGGAGAGCTCCCTCGCTCGTCTTTTTGTGAAGAGTGCCAGTGAGCATTCTAATACAGATTTTAACAGTGTGTTGTAGATTTCTGGCTTATTTAGGAGGAAAAAATTAGAATACATAGACCTGATGTCAGAACTTGTGTTACTTTGGTGCCTTCTCTCCAGAGAAAAGAAATCTGGTGATGAACTTCTCAGGCTGCCTTCAAGAAGTGTCATGATGTTGGATTGCTAGTCCCCCTTATTAACATCACACTGAGTAAGACCATGGGGGCATAGCACTAAAGACAAGAACACTGAAGTGCAGAATTAGTATTTAGCAGGAGAGGATGAAAATGCATGTTTAGCCCCATATCATGGTTTTCTTTCGAGAAAGATTTAAAGCTTCCCATTTCGGAGCCAAATGCCAAATGTTTGGGCAGTGATAGGTAAAGCCACCGAGCTCTGCAGCATCTGCTTGGACAGGCAGGAAGACTTCCTGGACCCTGTTGCAGCCGAACTTAAGGCTATCAGGTGAAAGAAGCACTCGTGTAGACTCCAGATGATAGTCCAAAGGGAGAGCCACCCAAACTTTTCCATTTGGGGGATGGTAATTGCACATCTACATAAACTGTATATCTATGGATGGCTAATAGCATCTTCCTTTCTGGAAGATGAAGCTTGCCATGGCCTAAGGAAGCTGAAAGAAGGGATGCTCAATTGGACAAGGAAAAGTCATTTTATCATGACTTCTTGATAGTAAAAGGGCTGTTTGGGAAGGAAGATTTAGTCTGACTAATGTCAAAGGGAATGTTTTCTTCCAGACCTGAAGTCCCAAGTAAAATATGGAAACAACACTTTCTAATATTGTACATTATCTGAAAATGAAATGGGTTTCCTAGTAAGTGAATGATTTTAAGTAAAAGCCTTGAGAGAGAACAGGTGTGTGTTGTCAACATTGAAGACATGACTAAGAGAAAACACTTTCTAAGTATGTACTCCACTAAATTAAATGTACCTTGTGACAGCAAGCCTATTTATCACCTATGGATATTTAATGTTCACATTAAATTATATTGTATCTACTTATCAACTTCAGTTTGAGCCTGAGATCCCATAACCAGTAAACGACAGAGGTGAGGTTTAATGCTCAGGTTAGAGTTAACAGTGCCAGATCTTAACTCTACAGTCAGCTTCAAGCAAAATATGGAATTTTCCATCGAAGGACATGTGTTGTTCCTTCAGAAGGAGAAATGCAATTATTTAATAGGTAACTATCTTCATTTTGTGCATTACACCAATGCTTAGTTTTTGTTCCTTCAACACTTCAGGGCTGAAAACGTTTATCCTATGTGACGGTTGCTCCACCTGGCAAAGCGTCTCCCTACTCAAAGAGTTGATATAGTTCTTGGTGGTAATTGATGGCATTGAATGTTTTGATTGTGGCCCATGGCTTTACCCCACGACTTGCTAGAGGAAAACAATTTCCTGCTTCATTAACCATGGTTTGTAACCGATCTTATGGAAATTTGACTCCTGCACCATTCAAATAACACTTGAAGGATCTGGGGGAGTTTCATTCTTTTCTTTGTTTTCCAGTGAAGGGAATCTTCGGAAAACCAAGATTTAGACATGCTCCCATTAGTTTGAAGTGTTTGCTCACACTTGTTGAAGTAGAGGTGGAGAACTCAGGTTTTATCTGAATAATTTGTTCAGGTTCAAGGTAAGAAAGAGCGAGAGCGAGAGAGCGAGAGAGCGAGAGAGCGAGAGAGAGAGAGAGAGAGAGAGAGAGAGAGAGAGAGTTTGTTCCAGCCCTCAAGTGGAGAGTTGTGAGCCCTGAAAAACGGGGGCTGTAAAAGTATCCAGAGAAGCGTATGTCCTTGCTTTTATTTGCTTTGGCTACAGGGAGTGAGATCATTCTGACAAATGAGTCCCACGTGGTGAATGTTCAAGTTGGCCTTGAGACAGTTGTAAAGGTGCTGGAGAGTAGGAAAGCTCCCCACAGTTTGCACAGTCCATTCTCCGATCCTTCTCACTAAAGATCAGGAGGTCCTCCTCCCAGGGTTCCGTGGCAGCACAGCTCACTCAGTTCTGACCATGTTTGGAGAAATGAGTTGGTGAAGGCCTTCCCCTGGGGCTGCCTGTCCACCAGTTCAGTAGCACAGGTACCAGGTAGACAGAGATGTCACTTTGGCGAGCAGAGAACCTGTCTCAGGGCCTCAGCACTGACAAGAACTTCTAGATGACATTCAGAAATATGTTGGCTGAAGGTGACCTGGTGGTGTTGCTGATGTTTTCTTAGGCCTGTGCCTTTTCAGAAAACAAGGACCAATACTCAATGCGATGTGCTCTACTGTTTCCCTGGACATCAGCTGACCAAGTAGCTTTGTTAGTTTGTTTTCATTTGCAATTTACTTTGTATCCATGTAGAAGCATTCTCTTTCCTTTCTTTTCCTCCTTCCTTGTCTCTCTCCCTAGCCCTGCTCCATCTCTTTCTCTCTAACACACACATACATACACGTTTGGGGAAATCTTAAGTTTTAGATGTACACGTGTGTGTATGTGTGTAACACCCCCCAACGCACACATACACATGAAAATTCAATGCACATTCACATCATAGAACTAATCCCATCCTTGTATTAGTAGCCTGAAAGCTACTAGAATTGTGCCTAGAACAGAGATACCCAAGCAGAGTTCTCTAAACTACACCGAATCTGACTTTAAGTAGCTCCAGTCACTTGATCTGCTTGTTCTTTTCTATTGCTATGCTATTCTCCATCCTTATCATAGCTAGAGACTCTGTGTCATCATCACAGGAGTGGGGTGGGATAGAGCACAGAACAGAAAACAGCGGCTGGAGTCTTGCACTAAAGTCAGATGAGAAGCATCTTCTTCCTGTTTTTCAGCTAGGGAGAATAGACCTTTATGTTGTACAGTAAGTGATATTATAAGCAGAGCAGATGCTAAGCCCATATCTTCATACATATCCATCCAGTAGTCAGAGCGCAAGTTTGCCTAGGGAGGTGCTGAGAATTTGGGTTCTCAAATCTTGTCCCTGTAACATCCATTTTTTACAAAGAGTAGCAGCTGTTGTGACAGCGTTGTGGAGTTTAGGACACTTTTGCATTTCTTGGGTCCTGAACAGCTGATGGAGGGACTCTATAAATAAACCGGGCCCTGACTCATCACCAGGCTCAGCAAAGAGTGAATCACGGTGTCTGAGTTGGAATTGATTCTACAGTACACAGACTTAAGCTTTGCCCTTCCCTGGGTTCGAAGAGGATGGACTCTTCTGACAGTTCACATCAAATTCCGTCTGTGCTACAAGGAAAGACTAGAGGAAAGAATCAAGAAGCTAATCCCTAAATCTTGGAATTCTCTCATTTCTTCTTTCTATGACCTCTTCAGGTTAAGACTGAGTTCAGTTATATAAATTGCCCAGACAGATTCTGATGTTTAAAAGACCGATGACATAATGGTCTTTAAAAGAGGATTAAAATAGACATCCTAAAAGATATAATCACCTTTAAACATAATGTACAATGTTAGATGGTGAAAAATAGGTATTCATATTGACTTTGGTAACTTTTGAAAAAATATTTTATTACTACTGAACTTTCAAAGTATCTAATTTGACAATTAAATGCCAAGGAGATTCTACAGGAAGATACTTCTAGACTCATGGTAATAATGTTATATTTCTGTTTGCTAAGGGCTCCTTTAATTGTAGGGCATTTCAACCCACTGAAACAAATATGACCAAGAAGCTACACTGTACACTTCCAGATAGCTGCATTTTCATTTGCTGTGGATTGGACTGCAACCCACCAGGGTTGTATTTATTTCACAGGCTGATTTTTGTTGTTCTGCAGAAGCACCATGTTTTTGATGCAGGATTTCCCTAAAGTTAAAACCTTCCTTTTCATTTAAACAGAAAGGGGGAGGTGATGTGGGATTCCCCTCTGTATGCTGTGAATATCATTGGTTAATAAAAGAACTGTTTTGTGCCTATAGCAGAGCTATAGGGGAACAGAGCTAGGTGGGAAAAACTAAATGGAATGCTGGGAGAAAGAGGGGAGAGTCAAAGAGAAGCCATGTAACCTGCCGGAGCCAGGCAGAACATTACCCTGTAAGTCACTGCCATGTGACAATACACAGATTAATAGAAATGGATTAAATTAATATGTAAGAGTTATCCAATAAGAAGCTAGGGCTAATGGGCCAAGCAGTGATTTAATTAATACAGTTTCTGTTTGATTATCTTGGTTCTGGGCTGCTGGGACAAATAAGCAGCCTCCCTCCAATATGTTTTGTTTCCTCCCACTTCTTTCTTATGTGTTTGAGCCATCCTTTCATTTCTGACTGATTTTCCTGGCTTACCCATCATTTACATAGTCCAAACTGGCTAGGAGTCCCCATACTACTTTTGTGTCTTTAGTAATACGACTGACTAGAAGCCTCCCTTAGGGTTCCTTATTTGAGCCAATCAAAATTCAGCTAGCAATTTCAGAAAAAAATTAAGTTTTAAATGTAAACTTTTAAGTTTACATTGCTGTCTGTCCCATCAATGGACTGTTAATATTCTAAACCTTAAATTCCAGGGCAGAGCCTCTGCCTTCTCATGTAGAGAAACCTTTGTTTGTAATGAGTACCATCTAGTAGAAATCAGAGTCCGTGGTGGTTGCTCTATAAGAGGGAGGATCCACATCTCCAGCCTCAGGCTCAGTGATGGGCTGAAGGACTCACGTAATTCAGATATGCTGACTGATTGACGGCTGTGGTTTAAATTACTGTGAAAGGATATAAGTGAGAATCAGCAGATGATAAAAGGTCCCATGAACACAGCATCTGTTTGCCTGATAGAGAGTCACCTCTGTTACTTCTAAGATGTCTGTTTAAAGCCTCTTTCAATGTTCCTCATGCCATTGGCCACATATACACCACAAGCATCTGTCTGATGTTTTATCTCTAATTAGGACAGAGTCCAAGAATTAATTTTTACTTGTTTTCAGTCAATAGAGTAGTACAGAAGATGACAACATATACAAGCAATATTGCCCTAGATGGAGGCTATCCAAGTCTTCTATGCCGGTTCTACTGCCTAGGTCATACACGGGTCTGCTTCAAGATAATGTGCTTTTCCTCCACTAGGGGTCAGATTTCCTAGATTCCTGTGATTCTGATTTCTGAAACTTAAGGAAGCTCCATGAACTCTAAGCATTGTATTCATTTTCTTTGTTAATGGTTCCCCAAGCACCAACCCTTTCTGTTACATGGTGGTTAAGGCAAGGATATGATCATTCAGAACCTTCTAGGGACACGCTGAGCTGTAGTCGGACTATGAGCAGCTCAACTTCTGGCTCCCTTGATGACCCACCATGTTGATAGCTCAGTGTCTGAACTATGAACCAATTGAAGATGAAGACACCTTTGGCTTTTATTTACTTCTAGCAAAGTCCTTTTACCTTCGACTTTGGGAGATTTGCCCAGTAGATTTCAAATTTCTCTACAAAACCAAAAGGAATAACTAATGCAGATATGAATTAAAGAGGATCCCCCTTGAAGTTCTGAACATCTTTTAGCTTTCTATCTTTATTTCCTATTATTATTTTATTTTCTGTTGCATGAATACTGTGTGAGTGGAAAGCATACATCTATTTCCCTGTGCTGAAAGAATTCAGCATTTCTTCATGAAATGTGGTGCACACTGCTCAGGTTTTCAGGAATGATTTTTCTTCAGGTGAAGGAAAACTCCTTGGTCTAGGTTACCAAAAATGTATGATGTGAGTGAACGACGAATAGTATCCAGTACATCTTTGCAACCACGGACTTAGTGTCCATTAATATACTGCATTGCCTATGTCTCCAGATGTTAAAGCTATCTTGCCCTTCCAAGATAAACCACAGTGGTCCTAATACAGCTTCCTCCCACATGCTGGCTTCTATTTGATAGTAGCCTAACTTCTTGGCTGTGTTTGGGATACATATGAATCCATGATGTTCTTCTTGAAACTGCCTTTGTCTGGTTTTGGATGGGGCTAATACTACACTCCTATAGCAGAAAAACAAGAATTCTCGCCTACTCCCAGCTGACAGAATTTGCATAATATTATTTTTCTCAAATGTTCGTTAGCATTCATTATGGAATATCTCCAGAGTTATCTTTTTGTTTCAGTTTTTAAAACATACTCTTTTGTGTGTGACTTGTCTGTGTGGTGTACATATATGTTCAGTGGAGAGGGTGTGTTCATGTGCACGGAAGTGGGTCTGCTTGGATGATTTTTGGGACGACTCGACTTCATTCTCGGGACAGGCTTTCTTCTTGAATCTTGAGCTCACTAATTTAGTTAAATTAACTGGCCAGTGCCTTTGGGTAGTGCATATCTCCACTCCCAGGCTTTGGCATTGCAGGCATGGCCTTCCTTGCTCAACCTTTGCATTGGTGTTGGGGATCTGAACACAGTTCCTTATGCCTAACAAGCAGGCATTTTCCTGTCTAACATTTTTTTTTTCAGTTTCATCCTTGAAACTTCTTAAATTGATAATTGGTTTGTGGATTTACTACATTTTTACTGGACCAGATTTGACCTCTTTCAAGAAATTCATCAGTTTTATTCATCCTTAAGTTCTTTGGCATGGCGTTTTTATTTCCCCATTCTCTGACACCACCATTGTCTCTAGTGATCTTCTGGAGTTGGAAATCATTGGTATTGATCACGTAACTTTCTATATCAAAAATTTCTTCCTTTTATTGTTTTTCTCCTACTGGTATCTTCTTATTTTCCAGGTTTTAATGTCTTGGGTGGAAATGTAGATCAGCAATTTTTAGGCCCCTCCCTTATTTCTTACTAAATCACTATATTTTCGAATTGGTGTATTTTTCACTATTATTGTGTCATATACATTGTTTTTGCATTTATTTTTAATTATTCTTTGACTGGCACTAGGAAGTATATACTTAGAAGTATAACATTTAATTTGAAAAGGTTGGTGTTTTAATGTCATACTGTTATTCTTTACTGAATGACTTTATTTTGGTTGAATTATCATATTCTGTAAGATTTACATTTAAAGTCCTGCTAGTGTTTATCTTGTAGACCAGCATAGTCCTTCTAGCAGTCTTCCATATATAACTGAAAAAACTTATTTCTATGGTTATTGTTAAGTTCTATAAGTTAAGTCACAGTGGTAATAAAATATTTTTAAGGTATTTATTTGTGGGTCTTATTTAAAATGTTGACCATTGTGAAATCGCATCTAGGAGTTCCAATCACATTCATGGAGTTGCCTCTTACTTCCTTTAATTTTGTCAGAAAATGTTTATCCTTTCAGGATCTCAGATTTATTGAGTGTATTTATTGCCACATTGTCAGAAGCAAAAATATGTCTAAGTCTCCTCTTCCTGAGTGGGTGTTAAAAGTTACAAATCTGGTTGACAGCCTCAGGTTTGTTTTTAAGTCACTTGGACCAAGAAGGTCACTAGAGTTTTCTCTGCTTTTGAATTCAGTTTATTTATGGCTACTGATTACAAGATATGGGAGTTAAATATTTTCTCCATCCTCTGTGTTGGTACCAGAGATGCTTATTTCAGGAAGCCGCCAGTACCAACATGGACGGTCATGATTGGAGTCTGCTCATTTCTTTGCATCATTACATGGACCATGCGTGTAGGATTTTGCACAGAAAAATAAATCATGCAGTCTTACTGTGGAATCTAGTCCTATTTTCAGTGTACTGTCACTGACACATGTGAGCAATCAAAGATTTCAAGGGAAAAAATATTTGCTGAAATTTTACTTTGATCTCTGTTTCCTCCTATTCTAACAGGTCTATGGAAATGCAAGACCTAGCGAGTCCCCATGCCTTGGTAGGAGGCAGTGACACACACGGGGGCTCTAAGCTGGATAAATCCAGTCTCAGCAGCACATCAGTCACAACAAATGGGACAGGAGGTAAGTGCCATCCCAAAGATGCCCAGACTTATGTCTAAGTGTTTTCTTTAAGTTTATATGTCAGGGTTTGTTAATAAATAACTGTCCTACTATTGATGCCATAATCAGAATTGTATTCAAGGATTATCCAGCTAGTAGATTACTAAGTGTTCTACTCATCTTAAACATTGAATCCTTTATCTATAGCTGTGAGACTAGATTTTCCTGAGAAACAATTTGAAAAAAAATTTCACAAAGTTACCTTTTTTGTATTTGTAAATATTCCACAGAATTTAAAAATTGTGAATAAAGTATATCACATATGTATTTTTGCATAAATTTGCAATTGAATATTTTTTAGTTTAAATTTAAATAAAAATGTTACCCTCACATTTTTCATTAAAATGGTGCTTCTTCCAATTGACTTAAAATGCAATAAAATATTTATATCTGCTGCATTTTCAAAAATAATAATACTATGATACCTAGCACTTACATGAAAGATAATTGTGTATTTTCCAGATAATATTCTCATTTTATTAAATCATAATCATGATACAACCTATGGCAACAATAAGTAGTTATTTGAAATATCGTTTTTTATTAATTTTAAGGAATGCATTCAACTTGTCAGAAAATGTGATCCAACTATGTAAAAATATGTATAGTTGGAGCTATTACAGCATATATACACAAAGCAATGTGAAAGACTTTCATATATTATTCACTATCATGCTGAATTTTGTGGATTCAGCCTAGGAACCAAAGTCAGATTCATGCAAACCCTATTTTACTTAAAAAACTACTCATACTGCCAAATATCAGCATTTGCCACATCATATTTTCTTTTACATTTTAAATAAAATCTGTGAGATTGATACACCCTTCCCATTAATCTGAAGTCAATGATTTTCTTTGTTCAGTTGTGTGCATTGCAACCCACCCTGCATTTAATGATGTGTTACACCAAACCCTTTGTAGATTAACACTTTGTTTATTTGTCTCTAAACATGCATCTATAATTTCAGCTAATTTATGGATATGGGATTGCAAGTATATATGGATATTTAGTTATAACTGCTGGGGCCAGAACATTTACCTTTAAAGTCAAAGCTGATCACAGATAATAAGATTGAAAAATTCAGCACCCTGAAAGAAGACCTAGGAGTTTCATGAGTCACACACATATTCCAGAGGACGGTGCAGATCTGATACACTAGAACATAGCAGACACACAGTTAGGGTCTCGCTAAAAGATCAGAGTGGTGCCAGCATTGAAGACTACTCAAGTTCACTCAGCAGACCTTCAGACAATGAACTCTTATACTGTTCCTCTTCTCAGGGGACAACATGACTGTTTTAAACACAGCAGACTGGCTGCTGAGTTGCAACACCCCCTCTTCCGCAACAAGTATGAGAGCCGATGGTACACTGCATGTGTTTGGGTGTGTGGATTTGACCTCTGCTTTGCTGTCTGCTACTGCCTCTATGTTTGCCCCTCTTTTCTACATTCCATATTTAGAAGCAAAAGTGAAAAGTAAACAAGCCTTGCAGCTGTTCATGGTTAAGAGTTGTCTGTAGTTTTCTTGTCATTATTAATCTTACATGCTTAGATCAGTAGGGTTTTTTTTTTCCTATTTTCATAATTCTGCACCAATGGTGATTATATTGACTCATAGCGAATGGCCAGGTTCTTATATGGTTCATTCAGTGCAATAAAATCATGTTAATCAGAGCAGTCAAAGATAATGAGCATTCATAGAAACCTAATTACCTAATGGCCCATTTATTTCCACATTTAAAATTCTTAATACTGCAACAGCATTTCTGCTATTTTATATTCTTTGATAAATATTCCAAAGAATCTAAAATAAAATTAGTACTTACTATCCTACCATTCTAAAAGTTACCAGTAATAAAAGAATTATTAGCCTGACACAGTGGAATATGCCTGTAATTTCAGCTCTTTGGAAAAATGATGTAGAAAACTCACGAGTTTAAGTCCAGGCAAAGTAAAACCCCACATCAACTAATAAATTGAATAAGCAAATAAATAATAAGATTATAAATTAAGTATGTTCATATGTTCCAATCCATTGATATTGATGGCACTTATGCATGTAAGTAAAAATTCTCCAAGAACAGTGGTTCTCAACCTGTGAGTCATGAGGGTTGGATATAAGATATTTCCCATATCAGATATTTACATTATAATTCATAGCACTAGCAAAATTACAGTTACGAAGTAGCGACAAAATAATTTTATGTTTGGGAGTCACCACATGAGGAACTGTCTTAAAGAGTTACAGCACTAGGAAAGTTGAAGACCACTGTCCTAGAATAAATACTAATATGTAATCAAAATTAAAAGTTAAATCATCACACTTCTGCATTGCCTGACAGCTTATGATTTAAATGAAAGTGTAGATCCCATCCAGGAACTAGAATAGACACAGTTTGGCTGGACATTGCTCTACTTTAGATTAAATTAAAATATATGACAAATAAATAAAGACCCTTTTATTATGTTCATCATTTATATTTTCATAGTTTGAATCATAAATGTTTTCCATTTTCATGCTTGAAATATACTTTTCATGCTTAAAAACTGTTGCCAGAGTGTAGTTATTCTTGATTATTTTTGGTAGGGAGCCAGCTAGAGATGTTCTTCCACGATGGAAGGTCAGTTCCTTCTGCTTCAGCAATCCATCGCCTCTGTTTAGAAGTAATGGGCGTATGTAAATGAACATGGTCCAGTTCCAGCAAAACTGTATTTATACACCATGAAATTTAAATTCCACATGCTTCTCTTGCATTACAAATATGTTGTGTTACAAAAATATTCTGAATTTGCTGTTTTTTGAAGTAGTACAATGTAAAATTCATTTCATGGCTCACTGATATTTGTTCTAGAGTGATAGTAATGTAATCACATGTGATGCAGTGTTACCATGGCGACCTCCTGCAAAGAATGTTTCATCGTGCCCATGTCATCTCACCCAGAAACATCTTTCTAAATGTAAAGCATCACATTTCCTGGTTCCTAATGTTATACTCAGGAAGATGTGTGCAGCAGAAGCACGGGGAATCTGAAGTCTGTGTGAGGAACCTTGAACAAGTTCCTCATTTTCCTAAGTTTTAGTTCCTTTATGTTAAAGGAAAATTGTATCCTTGCTGACCAGTATTTTTGTTTTAGATAGCATACTTTGGTTGGCGATAAATACCAATATAGTTTTCTTTCAATAGATAATTCTATAATAATTAGATAATAGTTTTTAAGGAAACTGAAAATATGCATTGTATAATATGATAATATAATTTATCATATTATAATTTCTCTAAATGTACAATTGCTTAAACTCGGCCCAAGAAAGCAACTCTATATTGTCAATATGCTAAGACTATATTGATACCATTATTGAGTGGTGTTAGTAATAATTAATGATGTAAACTTGGTGGCATACTGATAGGAAAATTTTAAGAAATTTTAATGACTTACTAGCAATTCTTTATAATGCAAGCTAAATACTTCCTGTTGTGATCTCTCTTGTTGGGGATAAATTTTTTTAAGATTTGTTTTTATTATTATTTTTAGTTCTGTGCACTCGTGTGTGTGTGTGTGTGTGTGTGTGTGTGTGTGTGTGCATGTATGTGTGCCCCTGGGACAGGATTTATGAGAATTTGTGAGCATCTTAATAAGGGTGATTGGAACTGATCTCGGGTCTCTTCCCTTATCATTGGTGAACCATCTCTCTTGTCCCACATACTTTATTTTAATAATGATTTTACAATTAGATTTAGCTCATTTAATAAATTTATTATAACAAAATAAAAAGAAAAGCTAAAATCTAATGTCTTCCTCCTGCTTTCCCTAACCATCAAAACAAACTTTAATTACATAGTTTTTTTTATAAAAGTTGAAGCATCACTTAAAGACTTTGCCTCCTTTTTAGTGTCTCTTAAGTGTGTCACAATAATTCTTAAAGTGAATTAAGATGTTATATCATTTTAGTTACTATTATGTCAATCTATGTGGAGATTTAAGCTTAAATCCATATTTTCACCTAATAATTTTATCATTTGTAAAAGCCAATGAAATGTAAATTGTAGGAACCAGGTTTTGTACTGTGATACCTACAGTCCTAACACACAGGATACTAAGGTGGGCAGAGAAGGACAATTGATGGGAGGGCTTCACAAATAAATCAATGGTGAGGCTTTGTGGGCTGTGTAAACACGTGATTATTTCAACTCCGCTGTTATTACATAGATGCAAGAACAGTAGCTAAATAATTGAGTCCGCCTGTGTTTAAACAAAGTTGACTTAAAAATGGTGAAGTACAGATTTCAAATCATAAAATATTCTTCCATAGCTTTATAATCATTGTCACCCCACAAAAAAGGAGAACATGTCATAAGGCAGATTTGGCATGTCTATTGATATGTTGTTGACAAAACAATTATTTATAGGCATTTGAGACCCTTCTTCCTGATACAGATAATTCCTGATTTGAATTTTAGAAATAGTGTCAGGAACCTTGACTCAGTACACGTCATGTACAAAAATACTTAGATCTGTTGGGAGTGCTAACTGCAATGTCAAGCACAGTGAATTTTTATTTTCTCACTTAAATGAATCATATCAAGGTCCAATTATATCCTTGCTCGGTACTAGAAAATGAGAAACCAGTGCCCTAAACGATGTGCTACTGACCATTCAGGCACCAAAGCACAGAACAAAGAGAAACAGACATGAAAATAACCAAGAATGTCATGGTGTAGCCAAGCTGAGTGTGCAACCAGAATGGGTGAAGATTTTATTTACCATGGATCTTAAGAATTCTTGAAAGAAGAGATCTAGGGAATCAAAAACAGGACATTGTTATCAATTGCATTTTTAAAATTTGCAGTTGATATATCAAGGAATCTTCCAGAACTTTCAACATGTAGACAACTAACTCACACACAGCAAATTTGTTTCTAGATGTCATTTATTTGGAAAAAGAGTCTCCCCTACTACTAAATTCTACTCCTTTGTATTCTACAACTGTACCTTTTTTACATATTCTTGGAAAATAATAGCCTTAAATTGGCTTCATTAATTCATACACAAAATTAAATATTAATTGTACAATTAGGAAGAGAGGACACTAACGGCCCTTATACATTTTTGAGTGAATACATTGCTCCAGACAAACATAAATGATGTGCTCTAGTGGTTATTAAAACTAGAAGGTGATGCCAGCTTCCAAATAGTGTTATAAATTGGAACATTCTTAACAGATTTCTTCTTACGTTTTTCTCTACTGTGAGTCTGACTGATCTTTCATTGCTGAGCCATCTCTCCAGCCCATTGATCTCTTCTTGAAATTCTTTGCAGAATCTGTCAAAAGTCAGAGAAAGAGATATGAACATGAAGTTAGGTGGGGAAGAAAGGTGGCAAGGATGTGGAGTTGTGTGGGGAGAAGAAAAACATAACCAAAATGTACTGTTTGGAAAAGGCCACCATGTGTAATTGCTATGGCCATGAAAGAGATGTGTGGAGTTACATACGTAACAGTTTGAGCACAGATTTCTGAAAATGAAATGCAAACTGCAAATTGTTGGCCTACCTTCCAAGGATATAAGCATGATGAGCATCAGCTTTGTGTTCTGATATTTAAATAATTTTCTTCCTAAAATGATGCCGTGTACTGCCTTTAAGCCTAAATTCTAAAGATAATCCAAGGGGACAAGATCAATTGTGCTTTGAAAAATGAGATGGGAATGGAGATGAAAATAGAGGAGTGATGTGAAAATTTAGGAGCTATAAATGACTGCTGACACTCATCACACATGATCTGGACATAGTCTGTAGATAGCAGTTATTTGAAAAGCTAAAATATTAAAAATCTAGTCGTATATATGTATATATATAATTTTAAAAAGTTTAATCATATGTATTTTTGTAAAAACTATATATAGTTTTGTGAAAAGCTAATCATATATACATGTTTTGTATGATTACATGCATATATAAATATGTATATGTGTATGTATATGTATACACACACTCACAGTTTTACTATTGTCTCTTTGCAAGGTACCCAGCTGTATGTAGTGTAGAGGAGAGTTAGTGACTGGACTGATGTTGCAGGTGTTCCTTAGCAAAATGATTCTGAATGCAGTGACACTTACTCTATCCCATTCTTAGAGAGATGGAATGTTGTTTTTTTTTTTTTAATTTGAGCATGTAGAAGAAGAAAGTCTCAGAACTTTTTACAACATCACATTTGCATGTGACTGCTGATTTTAATTCAAAGTAATTAATGCAAGAATTTGATCTTTTCTGAAAAATACAGGGAGTTTTATACCATACAAGGTTTTTATTTCCATTATGTATATGCAAATGATTTTGGATGCTATCCTGAAAATAAGTGATGATCCTTCTTTATACATAATATATATATTAGTTTACAAAATTAACACATGGATTGCAGTATGTTCAAATATTTCCATGTTATGTATTGAATTTGGATTTTATAATTTTTCAAAAAATTGTAAAAAGGCAAGATTTGTCATGAATATTTTCCTAATAGCAACCATGTAAATAATATTAAAAAACAATTTTTACCTGGACTGTTTATTTTACATCTCATTAAAAATGCAGAAACAAAATAAAACAGACAAAAAGTAAATATAACTCAAACATATTTGAAAGCCCAGGACATGACATTAATTTTCAAGGATTTTTTATAATATTGATATAATGTATATTTTATGCTACTTGTTTTATAGTATCAAAATATTCTAATACCCTTTTCTAATGTTTTATAAGAATTTTAATGATAGGGAAAATATTGATTTACCTGTTTGAATTTTCTGCCATTGAGGAAAATCAGATTAGTTCTTAGTAATGAATAGCTTTTTTTCAAGAATAATAGCAAAATAAAGGCACCTTCTTAGGAGCTCTGGTGATTTGCCAAGTCCCATGTAATTTATTTAAGAGCTGATTTATCTGTTGAGAAAAAAAAAATCAACTTTGTTCCTTTTTCTTCTATCCAAGAATTAATCAGGCTCAGCTTAGATTAGCTCCCATGACCAGAAAGATTTCACAGCACTATGGTCAAGAGAAGCCCTTTCTATTTGATACTACCCTTACCTGAAAAGGAAAATCATTTTGACATTATTATATGTATTTTTTTCTCCAAATATTAGTACTAATTTTGTTGACTTGCTACTTTAAGATCCATTCATTTCAGAACACTGAACACCTATTGATATTTCTGCATTCCTTCACATTCTCTCCAGGGATGGCCTTTCTCAGTAAAATAAACCACTTTTGTCCTGAACAGAGACTTTTAAAATTAATGAAAGATGTTAGCAGTATTATGAAAGGGTCAATCACCCCCCCTTCTCATCTTCTTTCTCCTTTTGACTGCCTGAAGCTTTCAAATTCAGGAAATTATAATCAAAACCAATGCTGAGTAATGTTTAAATCAACTCTCAAAGTTAGCATCCAAGGAAACAAAACTAATGACCGTCAACATGTCTGGCTTCTAGACCAGTTTTGTCAAACTCGATTCACCTTCTGCCCCTCTCATTTCACAAGGGAGACATCTCATAGCGGTATAATAAGTCTCTTTTCAATATTGTTTATAGATACAGACATATTAAACATGGACATAGCCATATTAGAATCTGGAAACTCTAAGAGGCTGTCTCTCATCTTAATGTTGCAGAAGGCCTTGGACTATGCTTTGTGTCATTAGTGTCAGAAGTAAAGTGGGGAACTTGAACCATGCAGAGTAGCCTCCCTACCCATCTAGATCACTCCCTGGATTATCCCTATGCAGATGGAAGAGAGTTTCAATTGTCTGATGGTGCTTGAAGACAGTACTATGTAAAGAGTGGATCCTGCGAGTTTACCAGCTGATTTAAAACTCAAGCTCTTCTCATCAGTGTGATCAGGGTGACTTATTTATTGCTTTACGTCTCAGTCTGTTCTTTGAAAAATGAAGATGTGATAATATTCCCTAACTGCTGTGGGAGTAAATGAACTCATCACTTATGTGATTTATTCCTAGACTGCCTAGAATGTACGAGGCACCTTTTGAGTGGGTTCTATTATATCTACTTTCAACCATACCACTTCTCAGTGTGTTTGAAAATAATCCTTCAAGAAAACACGTATAACATAGCTTCATAGTCGATCCGAGTATGTAATTACTCCACTATTTTCACTATAGTGGAGTAATTATAATTACTCTAAAAGAAAATCATATTTTTTATCATACTCTGAGCCACTGTCTGGATATGATAATTTCACATAGTCTATTATGGTACACAGATCATAAATGTTAAGTGCAAAGAGTCGTTGGGGTTCCAATCAAGCTTTACTGAACATATGAGTTCTAAAACATTAGTCAACTCTAAAAGCATAATAAATAGTTTTGTAGTAGTAAGTAGTTTTTACAGTGGTAAGTGTAGATCAGGTATATCGAGTACACTGTGAATGAAAATTACTAAATGTGGTAGCTACAGATTCATTATTTATTATTATACAAATAACTCGACTAGACAGACTATTGTTAGTATTGAAAAAGAGGCTAACCCTAAATTTTTCTTCCCCTAAAATTAAGTAATTTCTGTTTGTGCGCACATGTGTGTGTATGTGTGTTTCACTTTGCATTCAGCCGTTACAACTCTCCGAATCCTCTATCAATTTACATTCTTACTCATTTGTGGATACTAAGCCTAGGCTTCAGGGAAGGTTTGGCTAACTCTGTGACAGAAGGCTGTAATGTCACTGCATGCTTCCTATCAGTCAGTTGCTCTCTCCCATGGTCGCCTTGCTGTCTTGCTTGGTTGGTTGGTGTTACATGAGAGCACTAGTCTTTTCTAGCATCCTGACTCATGGTTGGCTAGAGTTCAACATTCTTCTCTAGTGCTCTGCTTGCTTCTAAATTACTTAACTGTACCAGACCACTTACAACCAGGATACATGTAAGGTGCTAAGTAGAAAATAACTTAATTTTTCCCCCGACTGCTGTGCTCTACACATGTGATAGGGCTTTGCCAACGAAGGGAAAATATGGTGTGACCAAATGAGTAGAGACTTTGTCACTGCCACTCCCCATTGCATGTGATAATGATGACAGTATGTGCCAGCTGCTTCAGTGCCAAGGGAGGATTTTGCCAGCGTTACATATGACAAGCATTTTATGAAGATACTTGTGATGTTGTAGACGCCATCTCTCATTCAGTGTTTATCTCAAAACCTCAAAATTGTTATATTGTTAAATAGAAAATTCCAACACTTAAGGAAACCTTCTTTTGATGTTTTGCTTTATTGTTTGTTTGTTTGTTTTATCAGAATATTTTAATAGTGAATACCTTGTTTTCACCATGAGAATAGGCTTGGGCTTTCAAGTATTTGTGTATGCCTCCACTGGATTCTAATGCAATTTTCTCTTTAAATATTTTCTTAGAAAGATTAAAAGCAAAGGTTGTAAATATCATTGTTACAACTTGAATTAAATGTGGTTAGGACACTGACAGTTTCTCTTCTGTCCACTGACTGTATGAAAGTGTGCTTAAGAGGGGTTTTTTTTTCAAAAAGAGCAATTATAAGTGTTGCTGTTTTACTTTTGAAGGCTTGCTGCCTTTAAAAGCCAGAATCTCAGCACCAGGCCAGCCAGAGGATTTTAGAATAAATCCTCTCTAAATGCATGCCCATTTAGAAGCTAAATTAACAAAACTTTCCTCATCCACTTCTCAAGTTTTTTCTTGCATGCCCGTGATAGCTAGAATATATCATATATATATATATATATATATATCACTGGCAGTAAGGGTCTTTGCTACGAATTTAGAAGGAAAACTCACGTGTACTTATTCTTCCACGTAGTGTCTCTTCTTGCAGTCAAAACAGAGCCCTTGAACAGCAATGAAACCACAACCACGACTGGAGATGGAGCGCTTGACACTTTTACTGGGTCAGGTAAAGCCTTTAGCTTGTGTCGCTGTGTCCACGCTGGGGTCCTTAAACATCCTCCTCCTTGAGAACAGCGCAGGATCAAAGCTTTGAGAGTGTTCACCTCTGCAGAGTCAGCCAGAAACCCACTTTCCTGAGGAGCTAATTGTCTTCAAATTATGTGTTTCTACAAATGGTGTTTGGAATCCTTCTGCCAAATCTTCAGCCTGCACTGGAGCAATCCCATGGCTTTCTCATTAGCAGAGCCAGCTTTCTTCATTATTTTATAGACTGCATGATCAATTTAATCATTAGGTCCATAATAGCTAACTTTGTTCCTTCAACTTGCCTATTTAAATTACATTAAAAACTGCCTTCTGCCCAGCCTTCTAGATGGAAAACTATCCATTTGATCCCTTCTAAACAGCCTTGTTTCCTCTCTGGGTTTAAGAAAGTCCTCCTGTGTAGGCAGCTGAGTGACAGGTATTAAAGGTTAATGGGTTTCTGGAGAACACATGCTGGTTACATTAGAACCCAGCCTGGGAGAGAAGTCCTGTGCTTCAAAGAGAACAATAGCATGTCTTTAAACACCAATCCTTTTTAAATAGAAATACCTGATAACTCCCAGCTGGTCACAAAGGGTACAAATTGAAATGACTTAAAGACTTCTTTACATTACTGTTTTGTATGGCTTATTACCTAATGAATAAATTTTTTGGAAACTCGAGAAGGAATGCATATATCACAAAGATAAAACATGAAACCCAGAGAAGTGTGATGGTAGTTAATTCTCAGTTCCGTAATTCTGCTTCAATATATTTTGTGTTTATCCATGGTCTCATGTGCATGGATTTTATGTGGATGTGCTTTGTGTACAAAGAGTTGAGGTATGTCTTTGAGTCTAATATAGCATTCTGGAATATATTTCACTTTTTATGGAGAGAGATGATCCACCTTCATTATATCACACTAATCAGAGCAGTTGTCATAGTGCACATAAGCATTAGTACTGCAGATGGAAATAAACACTACCGTACCAACTTGGCATAAAGACTTATCTGTGCTGGTCTGTGCTTTTCAGGAATTCAGCTGCCTCATAGGAGATCAATAGGCACCAACACACTGCATTGCTCTGTTGTGCTTGCTAACCAAAACTGCTATCAATTTTCTACAAAATAAGTGTATATGAATGAACTGGGGGAAAGGCTATGAGATTATTAAGCAATTGCTATTGTGCTTCAAGAATATACAAGTTCATTGAAAAGATGAGTGGGAAATCTGCAGCTGATGAGTTTCAGAACTCCACAATTCATTTTACTAATTAAAATACTAAAGTCCAGAGAGATCCCAGAGTGGTTTGACCACATATTCAAGCATAAATTTTTCAAGAACGATGTGCTCATAATCAGGCCCGAATTATGGTATTCCGGTGGGAAATATGAGGACAGAGAGAGAATAAGTCTAAGCAATGGTTCTATTTTCTATTCACTTATACCATCTCTAAAGACACTTTTCTAGTTTTCTGATAAGAATCTTGAGGGCTCCATGACCTAAGTAGAGTAGTCACTTCCAATATATGATCATTTAATTTCAGTAAATTCAAATTTAGTGAAGCAAAGAAAAGTTATTTTCGGTTAAACTAGCCACATACCAATTATGTAATTCCATGGTTGGTGGCCACCTGAGACAAAACACAGATGCAGAACACACATAACACCATGAAAGCTTTACTGGACAGCAGTGGTCCATAGTGGGCCATGGGTTGCGCTGTGAGATGCTCAACAAGATTCTGCATCTAGTCCAAATATCAGTAGCACCCAAACTGTGGTACTACAAAACATCCCCTACCAGACTAAATAACCCCACTGCTTCTCTTCTTCCTTAAAGGTTTTCAGTTTATATGTGTAAGTAAATATATAATGTACATTTATATAGTAGAGTAAAAGCCTTAACATTTTTGATCCTGTTTTCTGAGAAACCGGTGATAGGCATTACAAGTTCTCAAATCAACTCTCAAGACTTTCCAAAGGTTTTGCTTCTTTCTGCTTGTAGGCATGACAAAGTGTAATGAGTCCAGGGCTTTGAAGATTATGTATGAGTTGCTGCATAGCAACGAGGCCTGACACAAAGGTTTCCAGATTATCTTTCTGGAGAGACAGCTTCTACAATGATCAGTATAATCACAGCTCATCCTAATTGGTTATGTGGTTCTGTACAGTTTTCTAGAAACTTATCAATTGGAATAAAAATTAGAAGTTCTAGTAAAGAAGTTTTATTCCTTTCATGATAATCTTAGTTGTCTGAGCCAGATATTTTGCCTTCCACCACTTCATAGACATTAATATCAAATTTCAAAGGTCAATCAAGCCTTTGAGGTGTTTGGGGTACATTATTCTCACAAGGTCTAGATTCATTCATTGAAGGAAAAATGCATTCTATATGTTCAGAATGGTGTTCATGTATAGATGGGTCTTTTCTAAAATATAGAATTCTTTCTCTAATTTAATAAAAGATGTTATAAGTTAATATTTCTTGTTATTTTGTCTTATTTGAAATTCCTTCAATTTTTCAACCTTGAGGATAACCTCTTGAGGATAACCTATCAGTATGGATAGTTCATGGAATCAGTCCATCAAAAAGCAGAAAAGAAACCTGGATTTAAGCCTCTCTTAACCCAGTTTTTGTTATAATATTCATGTTGTGGAATTTTGAATAATGTAAATTTAGTGTCTATGGAATATAGTACAGGGTCTCTTTTTATTAATCTGATTTCAAGTTTTAAATTTTTCTTTTAAGTTTCAGAGACATTAAATGGAAAGTAATATTTTATTTCCAGCTGTATGTAGGAAATTCCCTTATACTCAGTTCCTTAAATGTTTAGAACTTAACACCTTTAAAGTCACATTTGATGACTTTCAAGACTGATTCATAGCGTGGGGGGAACACATGCTTACTACACCATTACTGTGACAATTAAAGTTTGACTTCCATACTCGACACACACCAACTAAACAGCATCTGAAGCACATTGCATTCACGTCTGTGGAGCTCACAGGGGCACTTGATAGCACTTGGACATAGGACTGTATCAAATTGCATGAAGCAGTCAGCAACATAAGCCTATTTGTCACTCTTTTAGCTCCAGCATTCATAGGAACAACTCGGAAAGGGGGTAGCACTTTGAAGTTTAACTATGATTGATTAGACTAAACTCATGCCAGCACTGGGCTGCGTACTACTTTAATCTTTTTGAGATGTGAATGAACAGCAGATGGCCTAATAAAGACACTCTGTGTGCTCGCCCAGTACGGACCGGCTCTGAGAGAACTGGTCCAACATATTAGCATCCATATATGTGCAGTACATCTGTCATAGTCAAGGCAGATGGCTAAAGGGGAGAAAGACTTCTAAACTTTTGGAAAGATTCTGCTGTGGGGCGCAAATTTAAAAGAAATATTAAAATCACCTGGCTTTCCCTCCAAAGCTCTTCTCCAACAAATATTATCATTGACGGTTGAAAATAGGCTTGAGAATATAATTGATACACATTTACACTGCTCAAAACATATTGGGTTATCACCCATGCTCTCAATACACATTCTTACTACAAGAACATTTTGACTGTGCATTTTTAAACACCCACCTGATGGATAGGACGGAAGGAAATTGGAAATAGTGGAATTTTACAATTGAGGAATGACAGTTTGAACCTCAGGCTTCTTAATGTCTATTTTAATTAGAGTAAATATGGAATCAGTATATAAAGATCGTATTTGGAGTAAAAATGTAAAGTTTTCCCATTTAATACATTGACTTTTGTACCATGTAAGTTTACTGTGTAACCAAGGGCATTTGCCAATAAGCTATCTGAATAGAAAAAAAGAGCACACACTGACCTGAGAAAATGGAAGACTAAGGGAGTATTTATGGGAGGAATGAGCACTCCATACTCTTGTAACAAAACTTGAAACACATTAAAATGAAGATGGTGCCTAACCAACTGCTTCTTTATGCAATGAATTTGAGGAAGAGAATGAACTTTAAGAATTGCATATTTAATCCACAATTTCCTGAAGTAGGTCATGTACTCACTAGTGAAGATGTGTTCACAAAACGATGCTTTGTGTACTGTCGTTTTGTGTCTTACAGTAATAACGAGTAGCGGCTATAGCCCCAGATCAGCGCACCAGTATTCCCCACAGCTGTATCCCTCCAAGTAAGTGCCCAGCACATTCCGTTTTGCTAGGGATGTGTCTGAAATTACATGTGTTCCTTTATATCTATATAAAATGGCAACTGTACATTGAAAACATTTCTGCTTTCATATATGAAAACATATGTGCTTTACATTGAAAACATATATGTTTTATAACTACTGAAGCATGAGAGATGCAACGTTAGATTAGACATGAAAGAGTCTACCTTGCATGAATTCAAAATAGAAATATTCCATATATATGGATAATTCCTGCCATCTCTGTTTTCATGCTCTGTGTAAAACAAGTAGACAAAGCTTCAAAATCCTTCAAACCAGAACACTTTAATATTACTAGTTTTAAAATTTGAAGCATTTCATGCACAAGTTTAAATTTGTTGAAAAATATGGGCTTTTTGGCTACACAAGGTATTTGCTTCAAATGTTTAGTATGTAATGATTTTGTATGCTGTCTTGAAAACAAGTAACTATCCTTGTCTGATACTAATTAAAATAATGATAGAACTTGAAAAATATTTGAACATTTAAATGAATATGCACTGAATTTGGGTTTTAAAATAAGTTTATACTCATTTTAAGGAAAATTAAAAAACAGTGATTGGCAATATAAGAAAACATATAGAAATCATATTTTACCCAAACATTAATATTTCACAATCTAGTTGATCACTGAGATATTTTCTCAGAGTCCAAGTTATGGTAAACACACTTCTGAGAGTATTATATTGTTCCTTGGGTCATCAGGCAGGCTGGCATCAAAGCCAAGGCTCCTTTTTAAGCATTTACTCGCTGTCTCTCAGCTTTTATTCATTTCTAATAAGTTGGGGATAAGGAGGGGGATTTCCTTCCTTGGTGTTACAGGGTCTCACTGAATCGAAGCTGTCTGATTTAATATGCAGTCATTGTGCCACAGTAATGCTATTTTTCTGATATTTAGGCCCTATCCACACATTCTTTCTACACCAGCAGCTCAAACGATGTCGGCCTATGCGGGCCAGACTCAGTATTCGGGGATGCAGCAGCCAGCCGTCTACACAGCCTACTCACAGACAGGACAGACCTACAGCCTGCCTGCTTATGGTAGGTAACATCTGCCATCTTCTTTGGTAGGAATCAGATAATCCCTGTTGGCTGGTAGGTTGCTAACCATACTAGTGAAAGTCCAGGCGCAGAAGGAGATTCTCTTACTAAACAAGTGGTTTGCCTGTGTGTTTTCTAAACAGATCTTGGTGTGATGTTGCCAGCCATCAAGACAGAAAGTGGGCTTTCCCAAACTCAGTCTCCATTACAGAGTGGCTGCCTCAGTTACAGCCCTGGATTTTCTACCCCACAACCAGGCCAGACACCTTACTCTTACCAAATGCCAGGTAAGTAGCCCGGCATAAAACATGTTCCTGAAAAATCATGGGTTCCTTAAATGTGACCTTCAGTCATAAGAACAGTAAGTCACAAAGATGATTTCTATCTCACCATGGTTCACACAGTATCCTAAGAACAGACAATTAGCTGAGCAGACTTCTGAAGAAAATGGCTAGAGACATGACTCAACACAAACACTGCAGGTTAAGCTTGGGCAGGAAATGAAGGCCATCTGAGAGCCAACAGGCAGGCACTCAGAGGCCTGATGTCATTTCTCTGTGAATGTTCTGAAGTGATTCAGGGTACAGGGCTGGGGAGGCAGCTCTTCAGGTTCCTTTAAATGAAGGGAGAGGTTTTCTTTTTTCCCTGACCATCTGGTCTCAAATAAATATACAGATGCTTATATTAATTACAAAATGTTCAGCATATAGCTCAGGCTTATTCCTAACTAGCTCTTACATTTTAATTAACCCATTTCTATTGGTACGTGGTTCATGGCTTTACCAATTCTCTAGAATCTTGCTTCTTGGGCAACTTGCTGGTATCTCTCTTGATTCTACCCATATCTTTCTCTCTGTATTTTCAGTTTGGCTTTTCCACCTAGCCTTATTCTGCCTTGCTATAGGCCAAATCTACTTTATTATCAACCAATGAGAATAATACATATTCATAGTGTATTTTCCCACAGCAGGTTCCTTCAGAAACCTTTGCCAGCTGTTAGGAGAGGCCTAGAATTGCATGCATCTTCTTTCAGATCTCTCAATTTCAAATTTCAGTAACAACACAACAAAACTTGAGAAATGGTTCTCCCACTAAATTCTACATATTTTTAAACATTTCACAAGAAGTTATTGATTAAATAGAATATTTTCTAATTTACACTTGGAAATTTTACCTATTTCTTGAGTATGGAAGTGTTATTCTGACAAATATTTTTATATAGTATATAATGTAGAAGTCAGGGTAACTCTGTATGTGCATGTGTACTCAAGCTTTCAGAACTGATTTGTGGGGAAGACATTAAGAATCCATTCTTGCAGCCCATGTTACTCTCAGCCACGGTGCAGTTCAACATCAGCACTTACTTCTTGAGTTAGCTGCAGTCACGGACTAACATCTCTATCTGCATCCTCTTTACCCAGACTGTGCTACCCATTATTATCCTCTCAGCTTCTCTGAGATCAGCTTATTGGACTTCTTCCTGATGAAAATGTATGTGTTATTCATTTTCTGTGCTTGGCTTCCTTCACTGAACACAGTGTCCTCTGCTCCCATCCACACTGCCATGAGTGACTGAGTTTCATTCCCTTTTACAGCTGCACAAATAAGGGAACTGCTAAAGTGCATTTTCTCTTTCCCTCTAGGCTCCAGTTTCACACCATCATCTACCATTTATGCAAATAATTCCGTTTCCAATTCAACAAATTTTAGTGGTTCCCAGCAGGTACTGTAGTTTTTCTATTTACACTTTTTGAAATTTCTGTTGGAGATTTTAGAAGGCTTTGTTTATTTATAATTTCTAATTGCTTATAATTTATAACTGTCTATAATTATTTATTTTTATGCAGAGATTGAAGAATCCTGTCTCTATATACCTTTCTAGATTTCTTTGGGAGGGTCTTTTTAAATTTATTTTTAAAAATTTTTAAGTTTATTTTAATTTTTGAAATCAAAATATTACTTTCTTTTTTAATCTGTAGCCCCTCCCATAAGATCAACTTCTGCTTTCTCTCAAATTTATGGTCTCTTTTTCCTTGATTTTTGATATGTAGTCCTACATATGTAAATACAACCTGCTCACTCTGTGTAACATTACTTGTATATATATTATTTCAGAGTTGACTTCTTGGCATTGAGTGCCAGTTAGGGACCTCTTCCCTGGGAAAGTCTAAGGAGAAGGATTCTATAAGTGCAATTTTAATGATTTTTTTAAGAATATCATATATGTATATTTTGAACTTAAATAGTTATTGTAATTTACCTTGTAAGTGTATGTGATTTTTTATTTAAAACTCAGATTTTAATTCAGCAGAGTAAAAAATTTAACTATTCAAAACCATTGGATATTTTTTATTCTCATTGACTTAGATTTGTTGAATATTAAAGGACTGCTCATTAAACAGCAGAATTATAGTCATTTTCATCATCTGTCATGTTATCATAGGATATAATGCATGTTTTTATCTCAAGCTATAGTAGACAGTTTTATGTCCCTTGGTAGAAATGCTTACTTAATGTAACATAACTTAATGCATTAAACGAGAATCAATTGTAAGATTATAGCATATGTTCTAAGACAGGATTCTAAAACATAACAACAGCAACTAAATAAAAAGCCTGCAGAAATACTGTTGGCTTTCAATTTTTTATTAATTAGATCTATGTGTCTTTTAAAAATGTTTGATTTCCCCACCTTCCGGACAGGCTTTCTTTTCTCTTTGCTTACTGAGCCTGCCTCTAGTAGCTCTTAACTCTTTTCCTCATCGTGTTTTGTTCACGTTCTCATGAGTTTCAAAATCAAGGATGATAGGATAACTTATAGGATGAGAGTCAAGGTTCCCACATGAGCATCCTTGAGCACAGAGGAGTGCTGATACTGTTGACACTCCGGAGCTGTGTCCTTGTCTCCTGATTCTCAACTGTGCTCAGAATAACTGAGACTGAAAGGAAGCTGATTTCTAGACAAACAATATGCTCTTTCACTGCAATCCAATTACTTTGGCTTTATACATTTTAAAATGTAAGTCATTTCACAAATGCTTCCTCTTTAGATTTAATAACAAGAATTCTACTGTTGCCCTTCTTGTAGTTTGTAGCATAGCAAAAGGCTCAAAGGAAACTTAGCTAAAACACTATGTATTAGTCATTAGTTTAAAAGTACCTTATAGCACTATACTCTCTAAAAAAAATAAGAAAAGAAGAAACCTCTAGTTAAAATTTACTTTTTAATTTACAGCAGACATTTACTGAGCTCTTGATATGCATCATTTTTTTTTGACTAGGCACTTAAAGTTCAAAAATAATTAAATCTTTATTTCCTGTTCTCTCAACGTGGATAGTCCCACTGAAGAAACAGACAAGATTCAACACAGACAGAAGGTAGACTAGCTGCTCTAACCACTGAGATTCACACTTGACAAAAAGCATCATAAAGGAAACACTACTCTCCTGTTCCTGGGAAGATACAAAAACGATGCATAGAACAGAGGAACACTTCACAAACTTTCAATTACAAACAGATCTAATTCTGTTTGAGGATTTAAGGTGGACCTGTGTAGACTATAACTGTATTTTGGCTCAAGGATTGAATACCATTTTATTACTTAAAAAAAAATGATGCGTATCTGAGAAATATAGGGAGGTCTGTACACTTAGGGACCGGGGACAGTGGTGTGACTAGATAGGCGTCCTGCCTGCCTCATGGAATGTGCAGTCTACAGAGCGAATTAGACAGCAAACTAGCAAGGAGACCAAAGACCCTGCTAAAACGTTCATAGAAATCTACCATTGCACAGGAGAGTATTGTTCAAGACTTTCCTATGGGAGCTGTAATTAGGTCAGGACTCATCAGAATGAGGTAAAAAACAAGAACAAGAAGTCACAGGGAGGCAATGACAGCGAGGGTCCATGTGCTATTGAACTGGAGGAAGACTGGAGCCCAGATCCCCCGTGATGAGAGTGTAGAGAAACACCACGGAAAATGATAAACTAGATGAGATCACATAAGGTCATGTCAGCTTCTTCATGGGTGGAGTAGACTACCGGCTGCAATAGGAGGGCTTTGTAAGCACCAGTAAGACAGGGGAGTCTGGGACCACTGGGAAGCTCCTGGTGCTTTTGAATAGGAGAATATCTTAACATTTGTGCTTAGAAATGGAAATGAGACAAATTAGAAAATGAGTGCAGTAGCATCCGCAGGAAATGAAGGATGCTTAGATAAAGGTGATAACAGTAGAAATAAGAAAAGGAGGGATACTGGAGATACTTCTGAACAAAAAAAGGTATCACCTTCTCCAAAGGCAAATGCCAGATTTCCCATTGTGCGCCACCCTTTCCTGGCGAGGAAGCAGCAGGCTGGCAGAGCTATGACACACAGATGCTAGAGCTGACTTCCCAGGCTGTAGTTCCCACCTAGAAACTCACGAGCTGGATTATCAGGCTGAAAGACACTTCAAGTTCTGTGCCTTAGTAGTTTTTGATGTAAAAATGGCAGTCATGACCCCATAGACAAGGCTCTGAGTGGCAAGTGAGCAAGTCCATTTAAGGAAGGCCTTAGAACAGTGCCATGGCCCATTTCTTGTTTGTTTGTCCTACCTGTTTTGCTCTGAGAAAGAAGTGTTGATAAAAAACTTCTTTGTTCAAGTATTGAAGTTCTCTACTTGGCTTACAGAATGGGAGGGGGAACATCAGATCCTGAGGTGAACCGGCTAATAGAATTTCATTTTCTGTCATATTACTTAAGGCTTCCTGGTAATACATGTGTTTGCTTATACAGAGAATTTTTCTGTTTTGGAAATGACATCAAATATGGATCTTTGTTCCCTTCAGAACTTATCACAACAGGGGATCTTCATCCTGACCAAGAATTTGTCATCACTGATAACATTTTTGGCTAAACCATGCTAGATATATTAAACACTATTTATCACGAGTCTTTACTCATCATCTTAATATGTAAAAGGCTATTGGAGGATCATTTTCCATCATTTTAAAGTTCTTTTCTAATAGAAAACAGGTCAGGGGAGTTGGTTCAATGCTTTCCTTTTTATCTGCAACAAAGGAGCAAAGCTAAATGTTTTGAAAAACTTCCCTGAAGACTAGTAAAGCCTCAGGTAGCAGGTTGCTTATGTGGTGAGGAAATCAGTTTATTTACTTTAAAATGCTGGACAAGAGCAAATAAAAAAATCAAGGCCTAGAAGAGGGATAAAACTAAAAAAAAAAAATACGTATTTAGGTCTATGTAAGAAGCCAGGAGTAGACATAACTCCCGCTTGCCGGTGTTGTTAGGCAGTGTGTAAAAATGGATGGAATGAATATGAACTGATTTACATTCTTCTCCCTTTTCAGTGCATAATACGAGTGGCATAAAGCAGCATATTAGTCATTATAGGGGGTGAAATGAAGCATGAACAAACTCCAGTCAGATTCATATTCATTTATTAGAACTGGTTTGCAAGCCTAGCAGACTAATTATTGCTGCATTTGTGAGATGCCCAGATAGGTTCCACTCCTTAGCATCAACTTCAAGCCATGGGCTGGAAAGCAATTGGAGCTCCACACGAATCGTTTCGTTGCCATAGTGATGGTGTTTGCTTGCTTGCTTGGACTGCGCTAGATGGTGATTGCTCTTCTATCTCCTCATACCTCATTTATCTGTTCCAGGATTACCCATCCTACACAGCCTTTGGCCAAAACCAATATGCTCAGTATTACTCGGCATCCACCTATGGGGCGTACATGGCATCAAACAACACAGCCGATGGCACATCATCGTCAGCCTCAACTTACCAGCTGCAGGAATCTCTGCCAGGTCTGACGAGCCAGCCAGGTAAAGATCATCACCCAGATGAAATACTTCGAAATATCCTGTGCTATCTAATAACACGGAAGAGAATGAGCCTTGCAGAGACATGCCTGAAAACTGCCAGACAGTCACGCGGATGATGAATGAGTTTTAGCTCACCGCATAAGATGAGGCTCCTAAGCATTTCAGAAATTCCCTTTGGAGATGTGAGGCAGACGGGAGATTTTAACCTCAAAATAATTATGTGTGTAAGAATATCAATATGGGTGAATGGGTCTTTTGCCAGAGCCATTCTTTATTCCATGCAAACCTGACAGCAAAGAACAGCTGCAATATTATCTCTTGAGTGCTTTGGAGGGGGGGGTACTTCCTTTTTGCAGGACGGACTGTAGAACTCCTTCACCTTGTGAGGCACCACAGCTCTAGCCATTAACATTCCTACATTCTTAGGATTTGAAGGATCAGTGGTAGGAAGTTTAGTGTCTTTGCCTGATCAGTGAGTAGTTAAAGTTCATCGCAGATTTATTTTTCTTTATCTGAAGCCTGCTGTCCTCTTGTTAGAATTGCATTTGCTACCAGACTTTAAACCTAGCTAGGCCAGCATTCAGCATCTTTCCCATCAAAACTCCATTTGATTGTCCTGGGGGAATTACCAACATGATTCTAAAATTATAAGGATGGCCAAAGTATACATACGTGCTCAGAGTAGAGAGAGAATGAGAATCCAGAATCAGGCCACACTGTGGTGAAAGTTGTGCCGGGAATTTCTAGTTGTTTTCCACAAAAGGTAATTGAAACACTGAAGCTCTCTATACAAAATAAGAATCATAATTCATGTTTTTGTAGAAAAATCAAAGTAAATCATAACCCTATGGGTAAAGAACTTTTAGAAGAAAAATATGTAGAAAATCTTTGTGATCCTGGGAAAACAAACATTTTCTTAGGTATTATAAACAATCCTTAAAATTATAACTAAATTTTATAAAATCGTAACTAAACAATCCTAAAAGTTATGAAATTATAAGGGTTATAGACAACCATTAAAAGCAAAGGAATAATAAATTGGATTTAATAAAATTAAGAGTTTCTCTTTGAAAGACACTGTTAAGAGAACCAAAAGACAGGCTACAGTTGTAGACAAATTTTTTGTAAAACACATATCTGATACAGGACATCTAATTTAGCATATATAAAAGATTTTCAAAAGACAAATAAAGCATAAGACTGATTTTTCTTAACTTTTTAAATGTATTTGTTTTTTAAGCAATTTTGTCTGGGCACAGCATACATGCAGTACCTGTAGCGGTCAGAAGAGGGCGTTGGGTATCCTGAGACATGAATTAACAGACCTTTGTAAGGTGCTGGAAATCAAACTCAGGTACTCTGGGAGAGCAGTCAGTGCTCTCAACTACAGAGCCATCTCTCCAGCCCCAGAATCTATGGTATTTTATAAATCCTAATGAATTTGAAGTTTATATTTCTAACGTGAGGTGTTTTTTTTTTTTCAACTTCTTTTCTGTTTTGTTTTGTTTTCCAGTTGAGAAGGGAAAACACAGAGAAATGTGATCAAAATACTGTAAAATATTTCTAGCTGGAGCAGTGAGATCAAGACAACCTAATTTTATCAGTCAAGCAGTTATTTACTTAGTCTCTGTTTGGCCCCAACCCTGTGCTAGAAAAGGGTATTTCATCAGTGACAAGAACTCTGCATATAAATAACTGAGTTTGAATAAGAAAGCATGCAAGCAATTAACAGTGAGTAGGAGGAGGGAAAATCAAATACTTAGCAAAAGATTAAGAAGTAAACCATTTTGGATACAATGAAACAACAAGGAATGAAGCCCCTCCCCCCATCAGTAACAGCCAAAACAGGCTAATAGCCTGAATTTGTGAAATGGCCACATTAATTAATTTTGCTTCTGTGTTTGGGATACTGTAGCAATCCACCATCCAACCTTGCTTTTGTCATCTGGGTTAAACATGCACAATTGAAGTCAAAAATATTAAATAGGAAAATAACAAAAATTGAAACAATTTTAACAACACACTATTGTCAAATAGTTTCTATTTTATTTTTAATTGCTGTCTCTCACTGTGCTTAATTTATAAATTAAACTTTATCATAGACATATATGCATAGAAAAAAACATGATATGTGGTTTGGCATTTTTAATGCCTTCCAGGGTCTGTGTAACATCATGGAAACATATTCTCTGTGGCTAAAGAGAGATACTATATCATCTCTTATCTTTTTATCATTACAATTATTTGTCTGCTGTGTGTTTATGTGTACATGTATGTATGAATGCATGCACATCCAAATAGCCATGCCCATGCACACAAGCACAACATGGCATGTTGATCTGGGAAGACAACTTAGAGGAGTCAGTTCTCTCCATCACACCGATGCAGAAAATCAAACTGAGGTCATCAGATTTGGCGGCAAGCCTCCTTCCCAACTGAGCTGTCTTGCTGATCCCAATATATCACTTCTAGCTTTGGACCCAGGAAAAGGATTGTAGACAGCGCAGTTTGTCTTTGGTGACCCTGCGTTACAGTTTATGTCCTTTTTTCTCTTGTATTTTCCCTGTTTCTCTTAAATCTTCTGTTCAGGCTTTTCTCCATTCTCTGCCTCGCTGAGCATGGTGTCCAAGGCAAAGTCAATCCCAAGCTGGGACCATTGAAGCAGCTGGGACCCCAAATCTAAGTAAATACTCCATCTCAAGATCTTTCAACTTCCTGCCCTAGGAACCTCACTCGTTAATTCCAGCCTTAGTCATGTGTTCCAAATCTGCCTTTGTCTTCTTTCATTGTATCAACAATCTGGCCTTAGTTATAACACTTCTCAGAATCCATGTTTTGTAAGTAGTAGGGATACAATAGACAAATGATGCTTGCCTCATCGTTCAACAGCATCAGAGAGATTTCCCCACTGAGAATGCATGGAGACAGAATCCCAGAGTGCTTCTCATCGAGATTGAGAGACAGACAGGATGAGGTAGGTGCACCTGAACTGACCAGACTGCAGCTACCGTGAATGAAAACCTCTTTGCACACTCAGTATGCTATGTGAGGTATACAGTTCTAGTTCAAATTTGGTTTTATTCAAATTTCTATCTAATCACAACAGTTTCTCCACCATTCCCAATACAAAGAATATCTCTTTTGTTAGCATTGTCATGAGCAAAAGGACCATGATGGTGATACCCACAGAAACAGCTGACTTGAACTAGTTGGAGCTCACTGACTCTGGACTGACATCTGGGGAACCTGCATAGGATCAAACTAGGCTCTCTGAATGTAGGTGACAGTTGTGTGGCTTGGGCAGTTTGTGGGGCCACTAGCAGTGGAACCAGGATTTATCCCTAGTGCATGAACTGGCTCTTTGGAGCCCATTTCCTATGGATAGATACCTTGCTCAACCTAGATACAGGTGGAGGAGGGCTTTGGTCCTGCCTTAAGTGATATGACAGACTTTGTTGACTCCCCATGGGAGTCTGAGGAGTGGCTGGGGCATGGGGGTGGGGAGAAGGTGGGGAGAGCAGGAAGATGGAGGGAGAGAGATTGGCATGTAAAATAAGATTGTTTTAAAAAGGAAAAAGGAAGAAAAGAAAATACGGAATGCAAGCAAGTGCTCACACTAGGTGGCAGCCTGGGAAGGGGACATGTTCCAGTGTGCTATTGCTGCCCGCACTGTTAGAATGCGGCATTTCTGACTCCTCTGTTGGTTGCTGTTGTCAACAAAAACAATTTGGCAACGTTTTTGGATCCTGTCAGACTTCGTTCATCTGGATTTACAGAGAGCTTAGTTCATCTAGTAACTACTATTGTCACACGGGTGATTCCTGAGGAATCCTATGATCTCTTCAATCTTCTCTCAAAGTCTTTACTTTGATTTTAGCCTTTTCAGATCTGGCATGCATCCAAAAAGCAAATAAATTCATAACCATGGGCTTTTTTCTTTATTAATGGTGAAATCTGATGGATTTAGTTCCAGGGCAGGAAAAGAATTTCCCATTAACTGATTGTGCATTTCTGGGCTTACAGAGCAGACCTGACAATTAGGTCCACAATTTTTTAGAGCACATTCACGGTGGACTTCCATGTTTAAAATAGAAACATACCTTATCCTTAAGTTCAATAAGGGACAGCTGCTTGTTCTGATTTATAGATAACCCTAATGAAATAAAGTTGGAGCTAAATACCCAGACCTTACAAAGGGCAGTTCTTCATTACTGTACTGATTGTGGGATAATTATTCAATCACCTAGAAAAGCCCAAGGCAACTGGTAATGACTGATGTTATTTAGAAATTGCAAATAGCATTCAATTATTTATTTTACCTTATTAGGTAGTTTGACAATGGACTTAGAGATACACTACCACGCTGATTAAAAGCAGACATTTCTAGTTCAGTGTCCTTACACAGATCTTTCTCTGTCCTCTAAATGAAGTTTATCTGAGGTAAATTCATGGTTTTGATTTGCATTCTGAAAGTTAGCATTGAAGATGAAAGATATTTTTACAGTTCTCCCTTGCAAGTATTTTAAACATTTAAAAATTAAGTGTGGTTAATAATGGGTAACAGTGTTATCCTTGACTATAAGATCTCAATAAACACTGTGGGGCATTAGTTAACTGAACTTATAAGTGCTCAAGGTGAATGAGGGACCTGATAAAGCCCTTCCCTCTCTGTAAGGAAGTTAGCTTCTAGGGCATGACTTAAGAGTCTTTAACTAACTTTACGAAGCAGAGTGCGTACCATCTTCTCTATGATACTGGCAAGAGGGGTTAGTGAAGAGACCCCCTTGAATTTCTACATTTGCCATGTATTGCGCCCTTGGGAAACTGGCAGAGACATCAGGATCAGCAACTCTAAAGCAGTATTCACAAGTGTTCAGTGACCCTTATGCTCTAAGTCCTGGCTTTACCCTTTAGTAAAGAGTAGGGAGAGAGGACAGCACTTTCAAGTGTTACAGAGGTCAGTCTCCTTGTGAGTGGACGTTCATTGTCAGGGCCTGTGCTATCTACAGGAAGGGTTCACTTTTTGGAAACCTTTGTCCTGACTGTTCAGGCCTCTTCTCTCACATACAACAGTTAAAACTTAGATGATGTCTTTGGAAGTTTTTAAATTGCAATTAAAAACCTTGACCGTATTTTTCAAAAAATAATGTTTTGAATTTACATACACAGTGAAATGAAATGACTACATACAGATGACTGATACATGCAATACTTTGTTTGCTCTACTTCTATGGTTACGATAACCATAGAATCACCCAAGCGAAAACCCGTTAGCCTAGCAATTTCCACAGCTGTAATACATTGTAATTAGCTTTCCACACCGTACAATAAATGCCTTCAACTTATCCTACAAATATGGTATCCCTTTCCTGACATTTCCCCTTTACCCATCCTACTCCCAAACTCACTCTGGTAACCACCATTCTGCACTCTATTTAGGGGAGCAAGTTTTTTCATACTCCATTTATGAATGAGATCTTGTAACTTTCTTCTTTATGTTCCTGAGTTACATCACTTAGTATAATGACTTTTGGTACCATCTGTGTTGTCATAAAAGGGAAGGATTTCTCTCATCTTTGAAGTTTAATAGCGTATGTGTGTGTCTGTCTGTCTCTCTGTGTGTATGTGTCTGTCTGTCTGTCTCTATGTGTCTATGTATGTGCCTGTCTGTTTCTCTCTGTATGTCTGTCTGTGTGTGTGTGTGTTATTTTCTTTATCCACACATCTATGTTTTGATACTTAGGTTGACTCCATTTCTTGGGTTGGAGAATTCACTTCCCTATGAGATGAGCTGCCTTATTGATCCCAACCTGGAGTTCTGAAACCGTACACACATAGAGACAACAGAAATGGATCCAGCAAGTTGTATTTATATAATTTTATATACATATATGTAGCGATAATAAGAATAAAGAGACTATCAGTTTGAGAGGGGGATTGGAAAAGATGGAGGGTGCTGGAGGGAGGATAGGGAAAGAGGAAAGCGATGTAATTCCCTTTTAATTAAAATGTGTATACAATTATTTTTCTATAAACCTGGGGCATATTTGTCTTAGCAGAATTGCTAGGTCATTCACACAGCCTGTTTTTAATTTTTGAGGCAGTACTATGCTGTCTCTTTAATGCCACAGTGACAGTGGTCTTTTTGTCCACATTAAGTCCAACTCTTACAACCTTTTTTCCTCTTTGATAAAAGACACCTTATCAAATGTGAGCTTGAATACATAGTTTGAATTTGCATTTCTTTCATTGTATATCTTTCTCATATACTGATTGACCTTCTATATATCCTTTTGAGAAATGTCTTCTCGGGCCCCTTGCTTCCTGTTTCAGTCAGGTTATTTTGTTGTCTTACCACTGGGTGGTTTGAGTTCCTTATATATTTCAGGAATGTCAGATGGGTGACTTCCCGATATTGTCTTTCATTCTGGTGGGTTGTTAGAGGACTCTCTCGACCAGTAGACACTGGTGCTGTTTGGAAGAGTAAATATGAGCCTAGCCGTTAAAGCAAAATTTCTGTAGTCACAACACCACCACCAAATATCACCGGATTGTTGTGGGTGTACATCATAGACCGTATGTTCATCATGTCACCAGTTCTTCCATAATTACAAGATAGTAATAAGGACATAAGTTCTGTGTTAGGGTGAGCTTTATTTGTCTCTCTGTGTATGTCTGTCTTTGACTCTGTCTCTGTGTGTCTCTTTCTCACACACACACATATACACACATGTACACACACCGTTACCAGTGGTGTAGTGAGTCGATACTTCCACTCTGAAGACCTGTGTCTACGCAAGATGTGTCTCCCCTGACCCAGCAATGCCAGTGCTGCGTGTAGCTAGATACCCATGTCGGGAGAAAGCTCACTTGCACACAGTCAGCACGTTATTGAGTTTGGTTTATAATCCCTTAACAGTGTTCCTGGCCTAAATGGCACTCGGCAGGAAGGATGAAGTACGCATATTTGCTTGAGGGATTTTTAGACAAATTAAAGAAAAAAACAAACAATCGCTCTGAGTTCTCAACAACATAATGAGCTGGGAATGAGGCCAAAAACGTGTTTGTCTACTTCTTTTAAAAAGGCACCATGTGCTCAAACTAAGACTTTAATTAAAATGGGGCCATGCTTCACAGTTTTTGTCCAAGGTCTGTTTAACTCTCAAGAAAACACTTGTTTATGTATTTCCTCTGTATCCTTCAAGTACTTTTAAGATCCTTAACTAAACTGGCAAAGAATCAAGGGGAAGAGATTCTCCTGGGCCTAGAAACCCACACACTTCCTGTGACCCCATTTTCCCTTCAACACTGTGATAGTTGCTGAATATCAGGTTTAAATAGCGGGCTTCTTCTATTAAGTTCCTTCAGTATGGACCCAGCCTGCCACCAGCTACCCTGCCTGCAACTTAAGACCATGACTGGAAGTTTGCAATTTTCTCTTCTTTCAATTCTTACACTGCTACCAAAAGTAAAAAGCTACTTTCCTGTAGATAACACCTTAAAAATTGACCTACAAAAAATCATAAAGCCAAGGGTCACGTATACATCTGTTATTCTAGTGCTTGGGAAGAAAAAGTAAGAGGATCGGGGGTTCAGTGTCATCTTTAACTACACAGGGAATTTGACACTAGCATGAGACCTTGCCTCAAAAACACAAAGCATGTATAAACAAGAACATTGTGTGTGTGTGTGTGTGCGCGTGTGTGTGTGTGTGTGTGTGTGTATTACGTGCATGCAAAAAGAGAGAGATTTTATAAATGGCACCCCCAAAGAATTCTGTTTAATGTTGCTTTTAAACTAAGAGTCAATTTGGGGCTAGAAAGGTGACTCTGTGATTAAGAACACTCCTTGCTCCAGCAGACAAACCTGAGTTCGGTTCCCAGTACCCATCCACGTCTGGTGGCTCACAAACAACTGTTACTTCAGCTTGGGGCATCTGATGTCATCTTCTGACTTTCCTGGACCCAAGTGTATGTGAACACATACCCATACTCACATCCAAACATACACATAAATAGAAATAAAATTTTAAAGTAAGAATTAATTTGACTCATGTTTTTTAAAGGAAGGCATTTGATTTGCACGATTTAGTAACCTAAGGAAATTTTGGTTTCACTGTAAGAGTGGAAGAAAGAAAGTGGTTTGTGTGGGTTCACTTAAAGGTTGCTATGCATTAAAATATCTAAAGTCTATCCAAATAAGTTGAAACTTAGGTTTCTGCAAGATGAAGCAATATTCAAACTTGTGCTTAAAATATTTTTGTTGTGATGTCCCTCCTGTCAGTCATGATAGTGGCAGAGGTTCAGTGATCTTTGCTAGCAATATTTTAAGATAGAATGACATTTATATTAAGACTATTTTATGTTTTAGTTTATTTATCTTAAAAAGAGATTTTTTTCATTAAATGTATCCTGATTGTGGTTTCCCCTCCCCCAACTCCTCCCAGATCCTCCCCACCTCTGCACTCACCCAAATCCACACCTTTTCTTACTCTCTCTCATTAGAAAACAAATAGGTACTTCCCCAAAATATTAAGGAACAAACCTGAATAGAATTTAAGAAACAGAAAAAAAGGAAGGAAGGCAAACCTAGACAAAACATCATGAGAAGAAGGAGAAAAAAATAAACCGCTAAAAGTACCATTGAGTTGGTCTTGTGCTGGTCATGTACTGCTGAGCATGGGACCTGCCCTTAAGTGTATTTGTATACCCAATGATTCCGTGAGATTCCATTAGAGAAAACTAATTTTTCATTTACAAGCAGTTTGTAATTGGAGATAGCTTATGTGCTAGGGATGGGGACTTGTGTCCACTTTCCCTCTCAGCTCTAGGACTCCATCCAGCAGAGACCTGTGCAGGCCCTGTAATGCTATCACAATCTGTGTGGAGTCACACATCAGCCCTGGTGTGTCTCGAAAGCCTTGCTTTCTTGGTACCCTCCATCCCTTCTTGCTTTTACACCCTTTCCACCTCCTTTTTGACAAGGCTCATGGGCCCTATGTGGAGGTATTTGATGGAGACACCCTGCTTCAGATTGAGTGTCTAAAGGTCTTTCACACTCTGCCCATTGTCCAGCAGGTCTCTGTATTTATTTCATCTCTTACAGGAGGAAGCTTTTTGATGACGACTGAGAAAGATGTTGATCTCTAAGTACCACAGAATATCATTAGGAGTCATTTTTGTGCTAAGTCCCTTTAGTATAACAATAGTATTTGGTTTTCCCCTGGGTCCTTGACTATCTAGTCTCAGGGTTTTTGCCACAGGATCAGTGTCAAGAATGGGTTCTCTCTCATGGGGGTAGGTTGGTTACTCCCACAGGCTTTGTGCCACTGTGGCATTAGTGCACCTTCATGCAGATCACCTTTGTAGATCAAAGGGTTTGGAGCTGGGTTGATATTAACCTTTCTCCCTTGATAACATACAGAATACCTTCCAGTACAATAAACATTAGTGAGTAGGTAGGCACCAGCTCAACTTTTCCAAGTTCAGTTAGTTGTATGCAGTCTACAACTTGATTACATTTCCCCATTCCCAGCGCTGGAAACTTCATTTGGTGATGAAAGATACCCAATTGGGGCTCTGTCTCCCCTCTTATTTGACAACTTTATTTAGATAATCTTCATATATGTATACATTTTAGGAAGTTTCTACTGCATTAGGTTTCCATATGACCCTTCAAATGACCCTTAGTTTTAGCTGTCCCTCTTTGTGGTCCCTCTGTCTCATCTCTTTCCCCATTATGGGGAAAGATAGCTAAGATATATTTCTGATCATGTACCATGCAATTCTTCCCAAATAAAATGTTGTTTTCAAAAGAAGTGATAAGAGGTTAGTTCTGTAATGATTACTGTGTCTCAGAAAAACCATGCTCAATGTGCCATTTGTTCAGAATTACTTAATGCCCTGTGATTTATCTTATTAAATTTTATTTTAAATTTAGTGATAAATTAAGATCATCATGTTACTCTTTGCTTAAGTTTAATGTAGAGATTTTCTTGTCTAGAGATTTTCATTTTAAACATTTGCTTTAAGTTAAATACAAATCTGATTCATCCTCAGTAATTTTAAAAAACTACTTATCCAGAACTCAATATACACTGGAACTGAGGTCCAGTGAAACTGTGAAATCCTTGAGGTGCTATTGCAAGTCTAGATGACCTGTTACACTGTACTTTGTGTAGCTTCAGTTTATCTTAACGCTGGCCTTGGCAGTGCTGCCTGCTTCCCAAGATCCATGGTCACTAGCTTTACATGAGTCTGGATTTTAGGAACCTGCAGAAATACAGAAATCATTCAAATAAGGTGCCTGAGACTTCACATGCTGGCTGCATGGAGGGAGTGACTTGCTCTGGGTTCTCACTTAGAGAAGCATTAGCATATGGGATGCTCACACCATGAAGAATGTGTAGAGTAGGAATGCCAAGCTCCTAAATACCATGTCCTGAGCATGAAAGGACAGAGTCTGTGACTCCTAGGTAGAGAGACATTTGAGAAGAAGGTTAGAACTAGCAATCCACAGCTACCAAATACTAACTCTGAGGGGGTGTGTTGAATAGAATCAAAGATATCACCTGTCTGGAAAGATAAGGACTGAGCCTTATATTGAATTTGACAAGCTAATGGTTATTCGGGACTCTTGGTAAAGTATGTGTATTCATGTTTTGGTGATCTGAATTTAATAAGTTTGAAATCAGTCAGTGGAGGCAATTGTACCATACAGTTATGTGACCTCTGTCCATTTATGGCTACCAAGCACTTCCAACACATATACCATACATTGAAATGACTGTAATGGTCACAATATTTCAAAAATTGTTATAAAAGTAATATTGGTAAAAATTTTCTTGCTGATTTTATACATCAATTATGTGCCAAAATGATATGTTGAATATGTTGAGCTAACACATCGTATATGTTTTCATTTTACAGCTCTCTTTTTGCCTGCTACAAATTTAAAACTTTGTGATCAACTTTGGGGCTTTCATTTATTTCTACTGAGTAGCACTAGTACGAATTACTCTCTTAAGGAGTTTCATTTGAATAAGAAGATAGTAAGCAAAGAGTGGCTTGATAGAAATTTGTGGTCAAGAAAAAGATTTAAATTTGCAAGTGGCCCAGGGAAAGGGAAGATCAGAGAGGAAAGAAGTGATGGGGCAGATCCAGTAAGAGGTGGGGTTGGGAAGTCAAGTTTGTGAGTGAAGCATGGGTTGATACAGAAGACATCGTGTTCTCTGAAATGTGACACAAATGGAGGTGAGACTAGACCAAAACACAGGTAAAAATGGAGATGAAAGTGCAGAAGGGAGGCTGAATGTATTTGGTATTTAAAAGGCATTCAGGTTTATGTGAGGAATTCATACGACTATACAATTTGTTGACTAAATTACAACTTTACATAGATGAACTATAATTTTTGTCATAAAGAGGTCACTCATGTGTAGGAACTTGTGAAGTAAGAATGAATACTTGTAATTGCTCTAAAAGTAAGCAGCTCTTCCTGACGCAATTATTTTGTTTATAGGAGAGTTTGATACGGTGCAGAGCCCCTCCACACCAATCAAAGATCTCGATGACAGAACATGCAGAAGTTCTGGGTCAAAGTCTCGAGGAAGAGGCCGGAAAAACAACCCCTCACCACCTCCGGACAGTGATCTGGAGGTATGCCTGCTTATGTTTGAGGAACATAAGATACTCAAATTTATGGAGTGGAATTGTCCGTACTTTATAGCTTGGTACATTTCCAAATTAAAATATGTATCATAAATTGAATGGACCTGCTTTGTCTTAGCTAATTTATTGGTTTGAATTTTGGGATATTTGTCTACCGTAATAGCAAATTTTAGAACAGTAGCATAAAGACAAGAGGACTGAAAGTTGAATACCAACATAAGTTTATCTGTTGATCCAAACTGATAAAAAAAGGCTAAAAATAAAACTATTATTTGTGCAATAATATCCAAAGAAAACAGATTTTTAAGAAGATAAAAGCAATCTGTGTGGAAAGGAAAATAGAAAAAAATCTTGTTAATGAATATCTATTGATTTTGTGGACTTTCACTGTATTTTTCCATTTGTGAGCTCTTTTGAGATATAACAACATTAAGCAAGTTGAGTTTCTATTATAAAACACTGAGAATCTATCATTTACTATAATGCTACACAATTACACAGCCACATATTTTAACTGAATTTTTAAAAAAAATCCAGTTGTGCCTCAAATCAAGCAGCAGATATTGTGCCTCTTTCCAAAAGATTTTATGACTATAGTCGAGAGATAAAATGCACTCTGAATCCTGGTGGGTGAAAGGATAAATGACAGCTAGAGGCCCCACTTGGCAGGGAGCAGGGCAGAAATAGTGGCCCATCCCAGGGCTTCACCATTCTGCACTTTGGAGTGTCATTCAGTGTGGTCCAAATTCCAGGTTCCCTTCCAGAGTCAAACCCTGGTGTTTGGGTGAAATCTTCTGAATTTGTTGCATCCCTTGAGATCTCTTTTAAGTCCTGTCAGGCCAAACAACACATTCACCATCCTATATAACACAATGATCAGCATTTTACAGTTGCTATTTAGATACTACTCATAGACTGTTTTGGAAATATTTATGTCTTCTATTTCAAACTGTAATGAATCCACGGAGGTCTAAAACTATAAAATATATCAGCATTAGACCCCTTTCTAATCATGACATTGTAATGTATCTTTTCCATGGTAACTGTAATCAAATGTCGTCTGTATTCATTCAAGTCAGGACACCTGATCATTAGGCTTTCAATCACTTATATCACCCACATTGCCAGGTGTTCCAAGAGTCAGACTTGGCAAAAGAAAAAATGAATAAATAATGGAAGGGGGTAATTTTGCTATAGACTACTCAAGGCTGCTTATAACAAGAACATTTTCCAACTACAAAGACCTATGTCCTTCAACAATAACTGTGCTGACCCTGGCCATTTCTCCTCAGCGTGTGTTCGTCTGGGACTTGGATGAAACCATCATTGTCTTCCACTCTCTCCTCACCGGCTCTTACGCACAGAAGTATGGCAAGGTAAGGAATCAAGAGTTTTTCCAGGAAGAGTTCAGGACTTAGCTAGTTAAGAGAATCAAGGTCTGCTTTAAACTACACTGTTTTCACTAGTCTGTCAAATCTTATGATAGTCATCCCTTTGCGGTAGCTTCTTGTTCTCACATGTATACCAGGCACTCAGCAGAGCTAACTGGGAGTTGCCTTTACATCTTTACGGGAATCTTGAGTTTTCTATCTCAAGGCCAAAGATCTTACCCTCACATATTTGGGGACAACACCCCTTCACTTACAGAAAGGTTCATCACTCCTCTGCCTTTCTTTCTTGCTATCGCTTCTGTAATGAATTTCTTAAAACACCACATGCCTATGTGAGTTCTTTTCTCTGGACTGACATATCCACAGGAGGCTGCTCTGATGGAATCATGGGTATACCTTTAAAGCACGACAATTAGTTGTCATGTCCTAGCAACATGATAATTTTAGCAACTGTTATATTTTTATCTTCTAGAAAATATATGATGGATTGGATTCAAGTGTGTCTTTTTATCTCATTTTTTTTACAAGTATGTATTTGTATGTGCATGTGTGCATGTATTCATGTAACCATGAAAACTGGAAAAAGGTGTCAGGTCCTGAAGGTAGAGTTACAGGAGTGATATGAGTGCTGGGAACTGAACTCAGGTCTTCTGGAAGTGCCGGAAGTGCCCTTAACCACTGAGCCATCTTTCCAGTCCTAAGTCTGTCTTTGTTAATTTGCACTTGGGTAATCTATATTGTCATTTGTTTTTCTTTTCTAAGTAGATACAAAAGGTAGTCAGTTTTTTGAACAACTATTTACCAGAAAACATCTTAGTCCTTTCATATCACTATAATCGTCTGGCATAGTTGTCTTCAGTTATACTTTCAGGGATTATTTCTGTAATTCATAGAAGAGTTGGCTCCAAAGCAGGATATGTACATAGATATGTCTGCTTGGAAAAGGAAAGAACATGTGGAATAGTAAAACAAATACACACACACACATTTACCTCTCATATTTATTGACTTTTATGTCCTTTTTCATGCTCCTCGATATGTTTTATAAGAGTATGGGTGAGCTCAGGCTGCTCTAACACAGCATCTCAGACTGGCTGATTTCAATTTCTTTCTCCAAGTTCAATAGAGTTTTTCTCAAATTTCTGAGTATTAGGTTAGATTCTGGTCAGGGTGACCTTCTTGTTGTCCCAAACTTTGGGGAATACAGAGGAAGACAGCAAGTTCTTGTTAGAGTGTGCCCATCCTTGTGACCAAATTTTTCTCTTCCATGCTCCCATATTGGAGGTTAGGAATTCAACATATAAATTTTGAGGGGGCACAAACATTCAGTTCATAACATATCTAAATGAGATTGTAAAAAAAATATGATCACAATTTATAACTAAATTATTGTCATAAATCTGGAATGCAAAATCAAAATTTGGTGACTGGTGGGTTATGAAATCTAATGTTTTTCAAGTCATAATCTAAGGAATTTTTAAATAATTGACTTTTCAAAAAGATTCTTGGAGCCCTGTTTAAATGGCAATGATAGCTTATGCAGCTACACTTCATGCTACATAAAAGTTTAAAATAAACAATCAGTCTTGACCATATATGACCCCACATAAAGGCCTTTCCAAACCTGTTGTAAGGAGGCTGCTTGTTGGTTCCTAGCTTCTCAGTAGTTCAGCCCCAAAATAATTACACAGAAACTGTATTATTTAAATCACTGCTTGACCCATTAGTTCTAGCTTCTTATTGGCTAACTCTTACATCTTAATTTAACACATTTCTAGTAATCTGTGTATTGCCACGTGGCTGTGGCTTACCGGGTAAACTTCCACCCAGCTCCAGCAGGGCTACATGGCTTCTCTCTGATTCTGCCTTCTTCCTCCCAGCATTCAGTTTAGTTTTCGCCACCTAGCTCTGTTCTACCCTATCAGGTCAAGCCAGTTTTCTTTATTCACTAATGGTAATCACCGTATACAGAGGGGAACCCCACATCCCAAACCCTCACCACTAGGGGCTATCCTGAGATATACATTGCTTCCTTGTGTCAGACCAGTGGTGGAACTCACCTTCTAGAGTTGCTTTCACACCTTTTATACATTCCTTGATTTCAGGTCTTCATCCCTTTCTCGGAATTTTGGTCTTTTACATTATGAGATGATCTTTACCCCCAAAAGAGAATCTAAAGAACATGGTAAATATGCCATTATGTGCATATGCTCTCTTTTTCTTAAAACAAGGAAAATGACAACTCTTTCTTCAGTGTTCTTGCCCTGGCTGTGTGGCCTCAGTCTGAAAAAATCCCTTACATACAGACTGAGGTCCTCCTACAGAACCTCATGACTGAAGCACTTGGAACTGATCTGTAAAAAGAAAGAAATACAGAAAGTGAGGCAAAAAGAGTCAAGGAGGCAAAAGGAGAGCAGGAAGTTCAGAGAATTCCAGAAGCCTGAGCAGCTGGGAATCAGCTACACCCACACAAGGGGAAAGAGTTGCCCACTGGACACTCATTCTTTTCACCTTGTGCTTTTCTATAAAAGCCATATTTGTATCAAACTTCTTTCTTATCCAAAAAAGTTTAATCCCAGGATTTAAAAATGAAGGGAATAGTTCACATTTCATTTCTCCCACCAAATGAAATGTCTGAACAAAGTGATCATAGCCTCATGAGTCCCGCCCCCACCTAGTGAGTTCTTGTGGTCATGGATCCTTGTCTACCCTTTTTATTTGTACTTCTATTTTCTGTCATGAGCTGAAACCACATGAGCACCTCACTGGAACCTATTAATACTATCACCATCACCAGGCCTTGGACAGCCAGACTCCCACAACCTTCAGCTAAAATCGGCTTTTCTTTCTCAGTTACCCCATCTCAGATACTCTGCTACAGCAACAGAAACCACCAATACTGTTATGATAAGGCTCATGACAGCAATCCCCATGAGCTCACGTTCTGAATTCTTGTTCCCCGAGACACTAGTTCCATTCTGAGAGGCTATAGGACCTTTAGGCAGAAGGGCATAGCAAGCAGAACTATATCAGTAGGAGAAAGCCTTTGGAGCTTATAGTGAGCCTCTGGTGTCTCCTTCGATCTTCAGTGATAAGAACTGTCCCATCACAACACATGGTCCCACCACTCTCTAATCCAGTGCATGAGGCCAAATGACTATGGACTGAAACCTTTGAAATTGTGAGCAAAAAAACCAAAACAACAACAACAAAAACAAACAAAAAAAATACAACTCTCCTCATTCAAACAGCAAGGAAGTAACTGACTCACAAATTGACTGACTCTAACAGCAAATCCAAAGCCAAGATCTCAGGGCATTTTCCACAGGGGTACATCACTGACAAATCTCCCAAGAGGCACTGGTGAGTTTCTAATGCCCAACTTGATGTAATTGGTGATTTGCCAGGTTTGAAGTGGAACATATTCTTTCTGCATATGGTACATCTATCCTACAGAGTGTCATTATACAAAATACATAAGAATAGGACTGCTCCAGCTGGAGAGAAGCAGTGAGGGATAAGAGATTTCCCATGATCCCCACAAAGCAAAGGCCCTCTCCTGTTACTCTTGGTCACCCAAGATGAGCTTACAGAGGCCTAGACTTGCTCTGAATACATATTGAAATGAGTCATTAGCTGATCTAGAGCAGATGCCCTGGACCTGGATAGGTTGCATGACAAATCATTTAACCTCCAAGGCAACTTCTTAATCAGAAGGTGTTTATAGTTGCATGGTGGTATGCACCGGTAATCTTAATACCCAAAAGACCAAGATAGGAAGAGTGTCACTTCAAGGCCAGCCTGAACTAAATAGTGGATTCCTCAAGGCCAGTCTGGGCTATATAGTGGGTCCCAGGCCAGCCTGAGATACATAGCAAGATCCTGTCTCGAAATAAATAAGTGGTTTTGAACTTAAAACTTAAAAAGGAAATAAGGTGATTGTCTTCCTTGCTGGAGTTATTAGATGATTAAATGAGGTCATGTAAATATATCAATGGCACTTAGCTATGAAAAGAAGGCTCTATTTCTCACCAAATACATTTAAGTAACAATGCACACTCTTTCATCCAAATGAGAAGTAACTGGAAACGGATGCTTTCAGAGATGCAGAAGGTCAAGATTTACTCTCATGGTGCTTATGGCATCATGGTGCTGCACGGCATAAAATACATTGAACCTGAAAGATATGTGTGTCTCAACTGTGCCTAAGCTGTAAAACCAAACCCTAACGTTAGCACACCTACCAGTCTCCCAGACCTGAAACTGTTAGCAGGTGTTGTCTTTGACCTCTGACACTGTTTCCATTCCATAAGTACATTCTCTTCCGTGCATTGCCCAATTAGCTCTCACCTCTGCTCTGTACAATTGATGCTGTACAACATATTTTACAGGTGGCAAAACCAGCCAGAACTTGTCTCTCTGATCTGGTCTTAAGTCTCTTTCCTCCTCCAGTTTGATGCTGTCCCATAGGACCTTAGCAAATACAATTCATAGTCTCCCCATTCTAGGAATGCCATTATCTCATAAGTGCTCTCATAGAACTAATTTTATTTATCCACTTAAGAACTGTTGTAGAAAATTCTATATCCACTTGTAAATAATACAAAATTTGCAGAGTTTTCCTCATATGTTATCACTTTTTGACTCTGCTCAACTGTCAACACTCCCTCTTCCCGAGCAGAACTATTTTTGGACCTTTCTGATAGTGGCAAGTGCAGGCTCTGCTGCCGGGAGGCTGGTGATGGGTTCTGTGGCCGAGCACCATTTGGCACACACAGTTTCATCACTGCAAAAATCTAAAATAGAAGTTCATGAACTTGACAGGATGGCACCCAGGCATCATCCACCACCTGGGAGTGATGGAGACTGTTCTGATGCTCTGAGTTATTAAATACATTATTTTACCTAAATAACAATAACACCCTAGTATGTGATGGAATAAATATTAATAATTTTGCTACAGGGATTCAATTTATGTTGGAGCATTAATGACTTTTGTGCTTGGAAGCCATGGTTATCTAAAGCCATTATGCAGTAGGAGACCAGTGAAATAAATAGCCCAAGCCAGAGGGAAAAAAACAAGGAAAGGTGGATAATTACATTGAGATGTATAATCATAATTCAAGCTCCCAAGGAGACTTGCCTATATGAAGCAATGTCTTTGGAAGAGCAGAGCTCGTCAGAATAAACTGTCCCATTGCTTTTGGATTTAACAATCTACATACCCACATAGAACCAGGACTTTGAAAGAAGCACTGGCTTATTTTTTATATTGTTATGAAGAAAGTAGACTTGTGTGATTTAATAGGAAGTAACTGTCATTGCTAAACAATTAGAATTGTGTATCTGAAGTAGAAATCAGGACACTTAACACCATGGCCATTACTTCCTTTCTGTGCATAAGAGTTAAAGTTTGGCTTTGAGGAGGAATATAGACCTGAGTTCAAATTCTGTTTCTGCCTCTCAAGATCATGTGACCTTGGGGAGTTTGTTTTGTATATAGTTCAATGGGAATTTTAAATTTAGGCAAATGAATGCTTTCCAGGAAACATGTTCCTTCCATTTGTATCTGTTAACTTTACCCTTCAATATGAGACACTCAATTAAGTGGCAAGAACTCAGCACTATGTATAGCCAGGATGACTAGAGTCAGGTTTGGAAACACATTAAGTAAATGAGAATAGAACTGAATTTCCAAGTGTCAAGAAATAGACAATATGGGTCACGTGTAGTAGTGTATACCTTATTCCAAATACATATTAGAATTCCTATGGAATCAAGGTCAAATAAAATGGGTAGTATTTTTCATGGTTGCTCATAGAATATTCAATAGAATATTCATGTATCCCTGTGTGTAGTAAAACATAAATATAATGTACACACATGGAGTAAAGTTGAACCCAGGTCAGTGACATGTGTCAATGTCTGTGATGGGAAATTGGGAGGCAATGCACCTACAATCTCCTTTTCAAAGCATTATGTCTGACACTCCTTTAAATTTTCATATGTGTATACAGTAGTTACATGGTTTTCCCTCCATCCAACACCTCCCGTGATCCACATTCTCTCACAAATTTATGATTTCTTTTTTAATTACTGTTGCAACATTTATATATATGCATATATAAATGTATAAATATATAAACACAACCTGCTGAGTCTGTTTGGTCTTACTTGTACGTATATGTACTAGGGACTGACCACTTGGTACTAGATGATCACTTAGGGGGCCCATACCTAGGGAAGAATAAGTCCCCTCTATAAGGAGTCATTAATTTCCTGTACTCCTTCATAAAGAGGTGGGGCCGGGTGAGCCTTCCCCTAACCACAGTTATAAATCAACTGATGCTTTTATTGTTCAGGTCTTGTTTAGTCAACTGTATAGCTGAAATTGCATTAGTTTCCCAGTCGTATACAGAAGACAAATGTCACAGTAGTCATTCTGGTCCTATGACTCTTAGACCATTGCTCTCCCCCTCTTCTGTGATGTTCCCTGGACCTCTGATGCAGGCGTTGTGTTTTGGATGTATCAATTACAACTAAGCACCCTTACAGTCTCTACAATTGACCAGATAGGGCTTTCTCTAATGGTCTGGCACAAAAGGAAGCTTCCTTGTTGAGGGGTGTATAGTAGTAGGTACTCCTCTAAGATCTATGTCCTTAGCCAGACAGTGGTAGCACAAACCTTTAATCTCAGCACTCAGGAGGCAGAGGCAGGCGAATGGATCTCTGAGTTCGAGGACAGCCTTGTCTACAGAGTGAGTTCCAGGACTGATTCCAAAGAGAAACACTGTCTTGAAAACCCGCCCCCCCCAAAAAAAAGAGATCTATGACTTTACTATCTGCTGGAAGTTGGCTAGGATTTCAGTACCAGGCTTGATTTTTGTCCTGTTGCATGGCCTTGGACAGCCAAGACTTAAGTGACACTGTTGTACCTTTAGCAATATCTTGCTATGATTGTTATGTTGTGGTTCATAGGATAGGGATCATAGCCAGGTAGGATTACCAATGACTTTCCTCCATTGGTGCTTGCATGGTTACCTCCAGTATTGTTATGATTAGTCCTCACTGAGGAGACTTTCAGGTCTGACTCAGTTCCATTCCTAAAAGTCCTGCATCTGATGTATGTGGTGCCATCTGTAAGAAGAACTTACCTTCAACCTCTGGAGACAACTAAGGGCAACAGCAATACTCTGCATTGTTTTAGAAGCCTTTTGAACTCCATTGACCAACAACTTAAAAGGGGTCTTCTCATGCCTAGTAACAAAATTTTTATTTGGCAGTCTTTGACTCTTGGAGAAAACACTATCACCTCAAATGGTACAACTTAATTTAAACTAAACTTTTATGAATATCTTATACATCATATGTAATTTTAGTTAAATATAATATAGTTCCCTAAAGCTTTTCCAAACATCCTTCATCCTTAGTGTTATTTATCTCTCCTTCCTCCCTTTCCTTCTATATTGATGTCCCTGCCTTCTCTCAAATTAAAGCACACACACCCTTTTCCCCATTTCATAGTCTCCTCTGGAACCTGGATCTCACAGATTCAACTCCTGGGCTCCAGGAATCTTTTGGTCTCACCTCCCTAGCAATAAAGTTATAACTGCAAGCCCAGCTTTTTCTGTGGATGCTGGGGATCTGAACTCAGGTCCCCACGCTTCCATAGTAAGCACTTTACCAACTGAGTCATCTTTCCAGCTTTTTATTTTCTTGTTGTTTTTTTTAACTTGTCCCTTGCCAGAATTTGAGCATGTAGTAGGCACACAAAACCATATGAATATGTTACCAATATGAACATATAATCAATAAGGAAATGTTCCTAAAGACATTCTCTAATATTTCTAATGTTCTTAAAGATCACCTTCCTCTTCCTCCTCCTCCTCCTCCCCCTCCTCCTGTTCTTCCTCTTCCTTCTCTCCTTTCCTTTTTGGCAATACTGAAAATTGAACCGAAGACCTCATGGATTATAGGCAAGTGCTCAACCAGACCCACAGACCCAGGCTTTCCTTTAGGAACTCTGAAGTTTACTACCTATTCCTCAGACAAATAAGTCAAACACAGACTTTCCTCTCTGGTTCATGACTGGATTTTATTTCATATCTTATGTCTAATTACAAGAACCCTTGAATCTAGGTGCCCCAGAAACAAGTCCCACCTTGACTCATGGAGCTAGCTTATCTTCCTTTTCATTGTCCTCACGTATCTTCTGTCCCCTGTGTAAAACTATAAATGTGCTTTAGGTCCCAAAGGAATAACTGGTCTAAGATCCCAGGATCTTAAAAGAAAAATAGTCCTCCATTTCTTTAAAAATACATAATTGCTGCCTCTCCTGAGATATTTTTACAGTGTTTCCCTAGAGGAGGAATTGCAGCTGATGGCCCAGTGCAGGGCAGAGACCCACAGACAGACAGTCTGGCTCCAATTTATGTTCTGTGCTAACATGGCTAATAGGCATTAGTATTTTGATTTAGAGAAGTGCTCTACTTGATCCTAACTTGGGTGTATACACTAGTAACATCTGGCTTAGAGGCGCACATTTCAAAGCCAAGTACTGTTTATTTTCATCTTCTTTTCCTTCCTCTTCCTCTCTCTCTCTCTCTCTCTCTCTCTCTCTCTCTCTCTCTCTCTCTCTCTCTCTCTCCTTCCCTTTTGCTCTTTCCAACAAAGTGTCTTGGGAATTGTTTCAGTGTTTTGATAGAGCAGTATACGGCATAAATTGGCAGAAGTTCCATTTGCCCCGTGTTGAACTCTGTTAGAGACACGCTTAATCGTTCAGAACTCTTTTATATGTGTAATATGTATCAGAACAACCGTACAACCCCATCTCTGCCTTTATTTTCCCACCTTTTCACTCTGTCCAAGTTTTTGCTCTCACTTCAGTTTCAGTTCTAAACTCAACACTTGCCACAGCTAAGTGGAAAAAATTGCAGCAAACCCAGATTCATCTGTAAACATCTATGAAAATGAGTGGGCATTTTAGTACAAAGCTTGGGTTCTCTCCAGAATCATGTCTCACTTTCAAATGCTTGACAAAGCGGTGGAATTGCAGCCTCTGGTAGCTTCTTCCCAGCCACGGGTGCCCACGATGACCAAACTCTGGGAAGGTTTTACCCACCAGAGACAGAGTCATCATTTTCCCATCTGAGATCTGTAAATCCTTCAACTGGAAGAATGTGATGCTGTAATCTGCTTCCTTAAAATTAGCTGTTTCAGGGACTTTACTTACCTGGAATAGGTGTATAAAATTCTATATTTGAATAAAATCTTTCCCCCAACAGTCTCTGAGCAGCAAGATCACCACCTTTTAACTTGGTTTTCTTTGTCTTGTGGCATAGATGACCAAACACCTCTCTTTCAATGGGCTTGCTCTCTGGAAACCTTAGTCAAATTTAACCAGTTCGCACTCTGACAAAAGTCAAATCTAAACTTACCTAGTTGAGAAATGGAATTTTTGCCAGAATTCTTATTGCATGCTGGCTGTAGTAAGGTATGTGATATACAAACACCACAGCTTGCAAAACAAGTGCTTAGCCCTTGCAGTGCCGTGGGCTAGCACTCCAGTGCGGCTTTCATCATACCACATGCTGTGCCTCATCACCAGAACAGCCATTTATTTTAAAAATGTATTTTCTTGTATCCTTATCGGGCACACAGAGAATGCATTCTTTGTGGATTTTTCTATCCCTGTTGGATAGCACAGAGTAAGATGCAGTTTGGAAGCATGTTATCAATCAAAGTAACAATCACGGGGCCACTAGGTTTTCTCCCATCTTCCCTTAAATCAGATCTGTAAATGCAAAGAATGTAAGGAATGAACATGAGATAGCCAATAATTTTATTGAAAACTTAAAAAGGGAAACAGATACCAGTTGGGATAAAAGTTTCTCTAAGCTAGCCTCCAACAGCAAAACTTTAAGAAGCAAGATGTCTTTGTACCCCCATCTGAAATGGATATCTTTAGGGCAGAAATCATCAGAGCTCCGTGAGGCTCCCTTCTACTGTCTTGCATCATGGACATTCCTCAAAAGCAGGGAGCGTCACTAATGGAATTATATGTTTTCATGCTGTAATTACATTTGATTTTCCTGATATTTCTGTAGACTTTTTGTTCACGGGTCCATGACTTAGCAGAATATATAGATGTCTTCTATAACCTTGTCCTAATTAAGACCCACTCTGTTCCTTCCAAAAGAGAGGATTAGCAGGAGCAATTTTTAACAGAAAAAGACAAAATATGTAGTTAAAAAATTATTCAAGCTTCAGAGAGTTCTTTCAATAACAGTAAGGGATATGAACAACAACAAAAGAGAGTCTAATAACGGAGGGAAACACAGTCAGTCAGGGGTTCTGCTGAGTTCTGAAATATCCTGAGCTAAAAAAAAAATAAAAGTAAAAAGTTTTGCATACACAACATATATTTTCTCCATATTTGAATGGGTATTTGTTAGACAAAACAATTTGATCTTTAGATTGTATTGAGTTCTATCATAGACACGTTGAACCTTCCAGGACGCATCGGTATATTCTGTATCAGTGTACTCGTACAACACTGCCATAACTTCATCATCCTACATTTTTGATTTAGGTGTATTTGTGTATTGATCCAGGTAAGATGTCACTGATCAATTTGGGAGTAGAGTTCAAGTCTAAGTCACCAAAGGGCATGCTCCAGGATATAAGCAATCTACATAGGATTTTGTCAATAATCTTTAAGAGATCCATAAAATTGCCTGCTGAGAAAATGAAAGTAACAACTTACGGTTGAATCTTACACATTATTCCTGCCTTAACCTCGTCTTCTCCTACATCCATCAAGCCTTAAGTTTGTTCTTTATGCTTCCATATTCCATTAACATTCAATTCCTGTTTATTACACTGACCTTCCCATTCCCCACATGTTTCCAAGGCAGTGGAATACGGGAGAGATATTTGAAATATGCCTATGCTCTATTGTTTCCTTCACAAAACACTATGAACATGGATGTAGGAAAAAAGCTGGTTGGTGGTGTGGAGGGTATCTACTGGCAAATGCTGGAGACTAGAGGTATAATTGAATGTCACTGGGCCTGATGCGGATGGAGTGTTCTTATCTGAATTGAAGTAAAGCTAGCTACACATGTCTCCAAGTTTAATACAGTTCTTAAAATGCCGCTACACTCATTAAAATGTTAAAATCCAAATTTCAGTTCTCTGTTCTCAAATTCCTGCAGTCTGTTTCATGGCCCAGCCACACAAGCCAAATAATACTCTGAGGACGTCCCAAATAACTTCTCAGCCAAAACCAATAGTGTCCTTCTAGACTTCTCAGCTTTATGTAAAACCATTGTTTTCCCTCCGAGACATCCAGCTAGCCTTCCACTGAGAGGAATCATCCCTTCCAACTTTTTTGCTTTCTGCATCTCTGTAGTCACACCTGTAGTAGTTCTTTATCTTTTCTTCCACCTTCAATCATTTCAACACACCATGTGAAGGATTATTCACCTCTCCCTAAGCTCCCTTTCTGCCTTCCCCTCCTTTTTCCAAATCCTCCCAATACCTCTCTGATGTGGGAGTGTTCTCCTGTATTTTGTATTACTCTTATTGGTTGAATAAAGAGCTGCCTGGCTTATAAGACAGGTCAGCCCTTAGGTGGGCGGAGTAGACAGAACAGAAGTTCTGAGGAGAAGAAAGGAAGTGAGAGAGTCAGTCGCTATGAGGCCCCCGCCGCAGATGGAAGTACCATAAAACCATCCAGTAAGTCACCCACCTCGTGGTGACATACAGACTTTTATAATGGGTTAGTTTAGATGTGAGAGCTAGCCAAGAAAAGGCCAGTGATAATGGGCAAGGCAGTATTTAAATGAATACAGTCTCATGTGGTTATTTCAGGCAAGCAACCAGTGGCTGAGCAGGCCAGCGGCTGGGGGCTGGAAGCTGGGTGCTGGGAACACAACCTACACCTCTCCCTTATTTACAACACCTCTCCCCACTCTTCAATTTGGTTCCTCTTTTTTCACTGGTTGATATTGCATGCATATGCATATATATTCTAAATATAACCTATTTAATCTGTATAGTATTGAGTATCCTTTCAAATGTTTATTATGTTTTCTCTGCTCTTCAACACTCATCCAAATACCTTTTCCAAAAGATAAACATAACATGCATGCAAAAAATTATCCAAAGTAGTTGCTTTCATGTTTCAATTATGAATATACTGGTTTGGTAGATAAATTTCTATTGTAATATGTTCTTAGTCTATTTACACATATAAATTTATGTAAATTACCAGAACTATCTTTTGAGATTCATGTTTGTGGCTAATTCATAGGTCATTTTAAACACTCATGTCTAATTATTTAAATATTACAAATGGCATAATTGTATTTGGGTGTATACCATAAATTTCAATACATGTATGTACTGTGTAATGATCAAGTTGATGACTGGTATTTCCATTTCAAACATTTATCATTCTTAGGGGGAAGAACATTTGAAATCCTTTATTTTGGCCATGTGGAAGACTGCAATAAATATTGTGAACTACAGTCACCGTACTCTATATTATCAGTCACTAGGACATTGTCATAGTTTTAGATATTTCCCAATTCCTTAACTCCTCATTCACCTCTGGATAATGTTTGAATTCTCACTAAAAAGTCATCTAATATTTTGCCCTCTCTATGATATGTACCTAAAGTATTTTATTAATCATTGTGATTGTTGAAATTTACCTCATTATATATGCATTTTTCAGGATCCCCCAATGGCTGTGACCCTCGGGCTCCGAATGGAGGAAATGATCTTTAATCTTGCTGATACACATTTGTTTTTTAATGACTTAGAGGTAAGAATTTTAAAAGCTAAAAATAATTATTGCCAACACAAAAGCTTTCAAATGGTGTCATTTATGTTGAAAACCTTAAGAGATTACAAACATGATACTCATCCAATGATAACTGTGAAGTTTTTATCAAGTGGAAAAACTGCATAGAGTAACATGAACAGAATGAAAATTTGTGCTCTTGAATTATACATATTTACAGACAGACACTGAGAACACAATGTCTTAGAAGAGTAGATGGTCCCCTTCGTGGCTTTGGTCAGGCAATTCCTCATTCTGTCCTTGGTTCTTTGGTATCTCATCTTTGCATTGACATCAGCCTATCGAGGTTACTACTCAGAATACAATTTATGTTACTCACTGAACAATATTCACCGATCCTCTTCCCAGTAAGAAGCATGGCACATTGAGTATTGCAAAATCTTTAGATAAACTCTCATTCTCATTAAATGCCTTTTTAGGTTAAAGAATGTTGGAGCTATTTACATAGCATAGCTGATGAGTTTTGATGCATTGAGTACTTTCTTCAATTGGAGCTTCCATTCCTAATGCCAATGCCAACACAGTTGTCTGTAGTCGGAGACTGCCCGTGGATTTACCAGCTGCCCAAAATAATCACTCAGAAACTATATTAATTACAACACTGCTTGGCCTATTAGCTTATGCCAACTTCTAGCTCACTCTTATATCTTAAATGAACCCGTTTCTATTATTTTATATTTTATTACGAGGCTCGTGGCCTACCCACAAGGTTTTGGCTAGTGGCCTGAATCTTTCTCCTCTGGTGGTTCCACAGCTTCTCACTGTCTCTGCCTTCTTTCTCCCAGCATTCAGTTTAGTCCCCCTGCCACCCCCACCTAGCTCTGTTCTGCATTGTGCAGGCCCAAAGCAGCTTCTTTATATATTAACCAATAAAAGCAACATATATACATAAGGACTTACCACACCAGTTGTATGACCAACAAGAGACAAAAAAAAGTAAAAATCAACAAAATAAAACACAAGAAAATTTAGCCTCAGAGTAGCTATATATATGCTATGATAAAGAGCATAATCTCTGTGTTAGCAATCTGGTGTACCAAGCATGCAGAAATTAGAATCTGAAATAATGAAGTAATTTGAACAAAGGTTTTTTATGGATGAATACAATTGGACTAAAATAGAGATTTCTTTTATTTTAATTGGCATGCTTAATTTTTTATTTTAATTTTGTGATTTCACAATGAGGTAAAAGTATTTATCTATAGTCAAATTATGAACAGAGATGATGATGAATATTATGACATTTCATCTGATTTCTAGACATTTTATGTTGAACTTTCAATTTACTGTCAATGCTTTTAAATAAAAAGGATATCACTTTACTTTTCAGAGGGCAAACTATAGGTTCAATTGTGCAATATATATAGTATGTCATATATATGTCATATATGTGTTATATATGTCATTGTATATATGACATGCATGTCGTGTGTGTGTGTGTGTGTGTGTGTGTGAAGGTTATCAGTTAGCTCAATAATGGACCTCTGATTATAAATCATGTTTGAAGCAAGAGCCTTGGTGAAACTAGGATAAAGGAGAGAAAACCATATTTTAGTGTGTGACTTAGATAAGATTTTAGGTAAAGACTTAGCTGTATCAGAGACAGGAGATGAAAAATTAGTCCATGTGAGCCATAAAATCATATGCTGAAAGTTACAAGGTTAGAAGTGATCACTTTTTGTTTTCTCAGTTCTGTTTGTTTTCATTGATAATATCTGTTCAAAGAAGCTTTATTTGTTAATGAACAATATGAAAGTACAGTACCCTTCATCTATTTATCCATTTTTGTATAATAAGAACTACTATGACCCTTGTAAAACCCAATTTCATTTAATTCCACTGCTTTTTATTCCCAGGGATACAGGATGCTTTTATGATGATGCCTGTTAATAGGAAACAATTACACTTAGGTGGAACTTGCTATTTTAAATACAGTAATAGCTATTTGTTACTTTTCTTGTTCTTCCTATAGATGATCTTAACTAAAAATGTTAAGATGATTAATATTTTCAAATGTTCTAAAAGAAATGAGATATTGTATATGGTTTTGTTCCAGTTTTATAATGTTTATCTCATTTGACTTATTTTTACTAGAAACATGTGGAATAAATGAACTTTAAGCTTTTTCATGGTGTATTAGAAAAAAGATGAAATAGGGAAAACTAGGGTCATCATGCCTATCAGATCTCACTGTGACAGAACAGAATGAACTCTAGAAAGTTATCCTCCGAGCCCCACTCAGGCACTGTGGCATACACGCCCCTGTCAGAAGTGCTTGTACACACACACTAATTTTATTATATTATTATAATAATAATCAGAATCTAAATAAAATCCTCACCTTTTAGCAGAAGATTAAAATGAGGGTATCCTAACACAAATATATAAATCATTTACATGCTTTGAGTAAATATTGAAATGTCTATAAAAAGCTGTGGCTATATATTGAGCTTTTAGACCTTTCACCTTACGTGAGATCTTATGTTAAAGGTACTTTATAAATATTGACTGTGATCATTAACAGCAATATTGAACTTATTGAGAAAATATTGGTGTTGACATTTCTCCTTGGGGTGTGTTTTAGAATTCCACAGAAACACTATTTGGCTTAAACTCTTCAACCGCATTCCACTTGCTCAGTAAATGATAAGTCCAACCAAAATAACAACGTGTGCATGTGTGTTTGCACAGGTAGATGGGCCCAGAAAGCACAAACATGTATTGTCAAGTGACACAGATAAGTGCTGGACTAATAATATATATGCAGTATCTGTCAAGTACATTTTGTAGAGTTACCTATATACCTACCATCCTGTGTGGCTAATTTTGAACATGACATTTATGTCAATAACCCTATCTTCAGCAAACTTCTCGTAAAGGCTCCATCGCAGAATTAAGCCAAACCTGTTTATGTTGACACACACAATTGCTTAAGATAGTACATATTCTCATTAGCTTACTGTGAGGAACTTTTTTCCTTATGTATTTATATCTTTGAAACAGTAAATGCTTCAATAGGTGGCGCACCATGGCAGTGGTAGCTGTTCCTCTCAGACTTCCTTAAGAGATCCAAATCTGGATTCTGACTAGTCAACACTTCATTCCATTCTGCCCACCCCCAAGCCCAGCGAGAGAATTCTCTCTCTTCAAAAACATGTTATTTCAGTTAGAATAACTTCCAGAGGAGAAAGCACCAGGGAGTTGGGGTTCACAAAAGTGAGAGAAGAACCCTGTGGCTTCTAACTGGAATAGATCGGGACCAACCTTGTGGTTACTCATATAAGACAAATTTAAAGCATTTATGATTAACACCAGAATTATTTCAAACATTGGAGGTCTTTGCTAAGCTATGTTCAAACCAAGGTTCTTGGACATTTGCAGGGGGCGTTTTAGGTGTGGATTAAAATGATCCCTGCATGGCTCCTCACAGTGAAAACTAGTTGATGAACAATTATTTATCTTTTCCCTTAAAAATCTAAGTAATTAAAGTTCAAGTTTCTTTAACTGGACTGTAATCCTCGGGCAACTGTCCAGAGTCAACATAGAGAGTTACGAAGCATAAATTTAAAGAGAGTTAGATTTGGAAGACCCTCAAACCTAACTTCAAATACAGAGTACATGGTCCAATAAGTTTGATATACTGTTGTCCCAAGAGTAAAAAATGAATTTGGGGGCAAGCTATGTACAAATTAATCATGTGAGTTTAATACTGGAAACGTCAGGGGAGCTTTTCAAAAAATTAAATTCAAAAAGTATTCAAGAAATAACTTCTGGTGGTTGGAGGAACTTACAAAAATCTCCCTGCCCATTTTGGGGAATTTAAATAAGTTTATTACATAAGAAACACATGGAGATTATTTATATGAGGAAAGATTTTGGCAGTTCAGTGGAGTGAGGAGCGTCAGATATTTATTTCAACCTAAATGCCTCCCAAGATTTTCACCATGTCTGAGCTAGAGAGATGACTCAGTGGCTAAGAGCACTAACTGCTCTTCCATAGATCTGACTCCCAGAAGCTATATGGCTGCTCACAACTTTCTGTAACTCCAATTCCATGGGATCTAACATCTTTTGTGGACTCAAAAGAATACCAGATACACATGTGTTCAACAGGTACTCATGCAGGCAAAACATTCATATACATTAACAATTATTTATTTAAAGAATACTTAGGTCTGAAGAAGAAATACTTAGGTCACTTTGGACTGCTCTGGTGCCTCCATATTCTGGGGGAAAATAAGTTTTCCAGCTTCCATGCTAACTATTTAGATCACTTTAAAGCCCAGTGCAGCAACTTCCTATACTTGCATCTGATTGTTTTTGGAGGTGCAATGCCTCCTTTCATAACAGGGTAGCCTGCATCCTTCTCAACTAATTGTCAAAAAAGGGAAACAGCCATAGCTCAGGGAGCCTCAATTCCTATCCTAGTCTGTTCTTTGTTTTCTCCCTCAACCCATGACATCCACATCTTCCCACAACCCTCACTATCTGGGCTTTTAATTCATGTCACTATGACTTTTTTCCAGGAACTTAAAATGATTGTGGCAATTCTACCGGTTACATTTGTCTAGACTTTGACTGTGTATTTAAGAAGCAATTCTTTTGCTTTTTAATTGGGAGTTATATTTATTGCTGAATATTCATTGCACATGGTGCTGGATTGCATTATGACATTTTCAAACAAGTCTATTATGTACTTTGAGCATTTTTCCCATTCCATATTCCCCTTCCTTCCTGTTTTTAAGTTGCGTGTTCAGCTCTTTCATTCCCCAATTTCTGGATTGATTATTTTCTCTCTCTAGAATATGCCTCTGAAAAATCAGTGTATCCAGATCATCTCTCCCAGAAGTACCAGTAAAGGATAATTCTTCCCAGCCCTTACCTATGAACATAGATTTAGAGATTTATTCAAAACTTGCTGATCTCATAATTTGTGTAAAACTTATGAACTATTAAAATAAGTATACCTAGTTTTTTTTAGAAGATTATTTGTTTTCATTTATGTATGTTTAAAGGCATTTTGCCTGCATGCATGTATGGGTACCATGTGTATGTAGCAGAAGAGGATATTGTCAGTTGTCATGGGAGTGCTGGGACCTAAAACTGGGTCTTCCAGGAAAGCAGCAAATGCTTTTAAATGCTGAGGCATCTCTCTATCCCAAACACATTTTGAAGTTATATCCCAAAATTTTACTGACGGAGCTTGTGGCCTAGTTTTGTGTTTATTGTTTGCTTAGTTCACATTTATTTTATTTTCTTGGGAAAGGAAACTATCCACATCACACGCGTGTGGAAGTCAGAGGACAACTCACGGGAGTTGGTTCTCTCCTTCCACCTTGCGGGCTCCTGGGGTCAAACTCAGGTCACCAGGCTCAACAGCATGTTCTTTACCTGTGGCTGAACCATTCCCTCACCCTTCAGTTCTGAAAGTGCAAAGAAATTTGAGTCAACTTAAATGGGATAAATATGTTCTTTGTGGAAGGCTGAAGGCTAGGCATTCAATGTTTGGCTATAGACACTTCCAGGTCTATAACAAATTCAAAGTGGAGAATTATTAATATGGCATACCTTCTAATTTGCTAATTTTAAATGATTTTTGATTGATAAGCACTATGTGTAGCATCAAAATCAGTGGGTATATAATAATCTAAAGGAAATATAAGAGGCTCAAAAGCTGGGATTGTAACTCAGTAGTAAAACACTTGCAAAACATATGCAAGGCTCTAGCAAGAGTCTAGCTTCAATCTCTTGCAAGACTCACGCATGCACACACACATGCACACCTCATTGACTTCTTGTGAATTGTAATCATTTGCAACTATTAACCATGGATTTATTCATCTGAGGGCTAGGTATTTTAAATCAAACCAGCAAATTTCACCTTAAATCATATACGCTTTTACTGGAACTTTGAAATTATTTAAACACAGAACAGAATTTTTAGAGCTTCGAAGAGGCCAGTTCTTACATGGAAGGCACTATTTGCTTTTAGCAAACTCTGACTTGAAATCAGATCCAAAATGAGCATCCTTACCAAGTTTATTTTTCTTAGGGTTTGGAGCGCATTTGGTATGTAAATCTTCACTGTTTTAGTTGTATTCATGAAAATTTAAAAATGCCTTTAAAGCTTGATGAAAAGAGAATGTCAGTTCCTACGGCTACTACCTTTGTTCTGTATCAGAAAACCATGACTTTAAGTTAAAAAAAAATAGTCTAGCAAAAAGCAGGAAGTCTTGGAAAGCTCACTGGACACCATGTTTGGAGGTCAAGACCCCTTTTTTGCCACCAAGAAAATAATAAATAATAGTGACTAGTTGATATGCTCAGACATTGTGTATTTTCAGATTAGCGGGGACATTGATCTCAAAGATTCAAAAGTTCTTCTTCTCAATGACATTAAGATTAAACTTATTTTTCAAAGCACTCCAAGTTTTCAGAGCGCTTGATGTGACCCTTCTGGATTTAGATCTGAGAAAGGAAGTGGGGCTATTAACCCACATAAGAAAACAAGTCTTAGAGGAAGGGATGGATGGGCCCATGCTGCCATCTCGTGGCCACAGTGTGATGCCATGAAGTGGTGGAAAAGCTTTCTGGTGGTATATGTGTTTGGTGATGTCTGCTCTTTCCTTTTTCCCAGGAGTGTGATCAAGTTCACATAGATGATGTTTCCTCAGATGACAATGGTCAGGACCTAAGGTAAGCCATGCCTTTCAATCTTCCATTTGCTACAGAAATTCAGCTGCGGAGTTTTGCACACGTAATTATTTCTTCTGTTTCTTTTCGATGCATTTCGGGTGCTGCAGTACCTACAGTTTTGCAACTGATGGCTTCCATGCAGCTGCAAGTAGTGCGAACCTTTGTTTGCCAACAGGTGTGAGAGGAGGAGTGGACTGGATGAGGAAGTTGGCTTTTCGCTACAGAAGAGTAAAGGAATTATATAACACATACAAGAATAATGTTGGAGGTACGTGCAGCCGATTCCATCCAGTGTCGGCACTAGGTAGAATTCGAGTTGTAGTTTCCTGATGGAGATTGACCTACTGGAAAACAAATCAGCTAAAGGCTCACATTGAAAAGTACTGAGCCTGAATTTTTGCTTTCTTTGAATTACTAGAGGAAAATTGAATGCACCCTTGTGAAAGGACTTGGCTATTCTGGGAGAAACCCCGTTTTCTATCAAGATTTCTAGCAGGATATTTATTCTGCTTCATAGGCACCACTCTGATATTATCAATGAAAAACAGACAAAGGAGGGGTGGCAGAAAGCTGAGAGCCATAATTACTGAAAGAGTTAGTGACAACGTGCGGATGGGGCTGTGCCTTTGTTTCCCAATATTTTCTATCATTAAATCACATTAAATGCTTAGCGAATACTACTCAATAAATGAAAAGAGCAAGACAGAACCACAGGCTATGTGAATATTTGAGCCAACAGAAATTGTATACAGGGAAGACTTTTGTTTCCAAATAGATAACTGAGCCCTGCTCCAGCGCCTGCTTCTATTTCCTAAATCATTCTAATGCGTTGTACAAGACACTTTTGTAAAATAAAATCAATTTTCTTCTAGGTAAAATTAATTGTAAATAATTTGTTTAACTTTTTTAAAAATGCTAAACAGCCCTTTGAGAGGTCTGAAACATTTATTTTCTGTGTATATTTTCCCCCATCTTACAGAATAGTATTGTTAAAATTATTTTTAAATTAAGAAGGCTGTTAATATATAGTCTTGTGTCTTGGGTACTTAAATCAATGATGTGAGAGTTTATTTTCTGGCAGATATTAGCATCTTTTTTCTGAAGCATGCAAAAATGAGACTTTCTGGAAAGTAAATGTTTTAATTTTAAAGAGTGCCTATTGTATGTGGTGTGTATTTGCTCCCAGTATCTGAAATACAATCTGAGTGAGAAACCTTCCTTTTGAATGGATGTCCATGTGATCTTATTTTATCATGAAAGCAGGGCTGCTTTGCTTTTCTCTTTTTTCTTCCCCTCCCTCCCCCTTCTCTTCCCTCTGTCCTTCCTCCTTCCTTTGTCTTTTCCTTTTGTTCAGTGCTGGGAGCCTCTTGCATACTAGTCACCATTGGCGAATATCCCAACATTTAACATGCCAACTTCTTCCCACTACTGCTTATGCTAGGATAGTACTCCTTGGGATTTTAAAGAGAGCTATCAAGTTCTTTGAAAACACAAAATATCAGCAAGCTCAGGCACAGGTTTAAGAAGCACCATAGCAGCTGCCTATGGATCCTGACAGTGCTTTTCCTATGTGGAACTGTAATGATGAAGACACAACATGTTTAAGTGGCACATTTGTGTTCCTGGGCTGGAGAGACCCCACTGCTCCTCCAGATCTCACACATCCCAGCCTCATCAGCAGACTCAGGCCTAGAAGTGGCTGAGCCTTCCAGCTATTGTGTTGAATTCCAGGCTCTGCGAGAGGGGAAAAAACTGGGGTCTGCTTTTCGTGTGTCGTATCTCCGCATGACTAGCCAAGTGTGTGGTCTAATAAGAATTCATTGACTGAACTGAGAATAGTCTGCTCTGAAAGGATGAACCTTCGTTGATCCTTTGTTGATAGAAGCCTGCACCTCTTTACTTATAACACAACCAAAATAAGAACTGTATGCCAAATTCTGTACCACAGAGACAGTGTTCACTCCTGACTGCACTTTGTATTTTGGTGTTTCAGGACTACTCGGCCCTGCCAAGAGAGATGCGTGGCTGCAATTAAGGGCAGAGATCGAAGGCCTAACAGATTCCTGGCTAACGAACGCACTTAAGTCTTTATCAATTATTAGTACTAGGTAAGTGGGATGCCCCTCTCCTTCAATTATATGGAAGACCTGGGTCCAACAACACAACAAAGAAAAACTGTTTTAATTCTTAGCATCCAAAGATTTTTGTAGTGTGTGTATGTGTGTGTGTGTGTGTGTGTGATCATAACCACTGATAATCCCACAGGAAAGTCATATAACATGTCATGAGAAGGAAGCAAGTGCTGTGATCATCAAAGGATCCAAATCATCCAAAGGATGATGACAGAATTAAAAGAGGACTTGTAAAAAGATGCCTGGTTCAGGTCTAATAGGCAGTATGCACCATCTAAGAGCACCAGGGAAGCTGCTGACCACTGCTAGTCTTTGCAGTATTTCTACCAACTTGTTAATATAGATAACAAAATTACACCAACTTCAAGTTGTTTTTCAGCTTTGTACTACGAACAGTAATTCAACAGGATAAATTTTGAAAAAGTGCTGGTAGGTGAGATTAGTCTTTCTTCTTTCTTATTGTATAGTGTTATTTCTGAATTAGGTGAACTGATAAAGATACAGTTAACCCATGTGTGTGTACCAGGCATAAAAAGAGGTGTTGTCCAGACAGATATCAGATACTTAAAAAGTATTCAAGAGTGAAAGAAGAGCCTGACACTTAGGACACAAAAGTAAATTTATGTGTCAAGTCTGGCATGTGGTTCCTTCCTGGTAGCAAGATCAGAAGCGTCACCAACAACAGAAAGTCCTTGTGGCGGGTGCTTGCTTTAGCTTTCTGTGTTGATCTGGGCAGACACGAACATTCTCTTCAGTTCTTGGTGTCACAATTCTAATGGAAATTCTGACAGTCTCCAATGTCCAGTTTGGTAGTGCCTGGAATTTGATCCGTAGAAATTACACAAAGGAGAAAACTGCCAAGAATTCGGCCCTAAGAGTCAAATGGGGAACAAATTTGTCCATTGCAACTGTTTGAAATGTTGGGCCTAAAATGAGTTAGATTTTATTCTGTATCTAGAAATGTGTAAGAATCTCAGGTAGGGAAATGAATTCTGTATGCAAGAATTGTCTGACAGCAAAAGCTGCTTGGGCATGGGACTTCCGGCATCATGTCTGAAACTGCAACTAATCAACCAGAGGTCAGGGACTCCAGGACTTTGAAATTGTGTACAGCCATGGGCATTTCTCCAAGAACTGCACCAACAGCTTATGTATATATTTTTATAAAAGAACTTAAAGCCACCTCAAAATTGTGTGACCTTAGGAAATGATGTAAATGAATAGAAAGAAAAGACTTGAAAAAAACAAACCAAGCCAACAACCACTGACTGTTTAGTGACTACAAAGCTTGCTAAGTTGTCCATATAGTTTAGAACTAACACATATTTTAAATTTACACAAGATACAAAAATGTAGAGAAAGCAAATTATTTGATGGATTATGTTCTCAGCAAAGTTGAGTTACCTACCATCTATCTTCCTTGTTCTGAGGGTGTTCACTAAAGAACTAACTCTAGATATAGGAAAAGAAAAAAACAACAACAACAAAAAAAACCCAACAACCTTGAGACAGCATTATATACAGTCATGAGAAATCAAAACTCATCTAAACATTTTTTTGAAAAATTATGTTGTAACAACTGGCAAATATGTAGACAATATGAGGACAACAGACAAAAGAAATTGTATGGATAATATATAATTCCTACTGGGAAAGCAAATTTTCAAATGAAGATGAAGCTATCTCTGAATATGTAATTAGTATTGATATCTCTCATTTCCTTTTTTATATTTGTCCTTTACAAATGTTCTGTCATAGAGTGTTGATAATTTTGAAAGATGATGCAGCTACTAATATCACACATTATTTAATAAATGGTAAAACTTCATGTCAAACAGCCTCTCCAAACTTCCAAAGCCTGTGTCTTACTTCTTTTTCTCCTCATCATTGTAGATTTAAAGGACTTTGAATAGAATCTTGCTCTGACAAACGTAATAGAGACTTTTAAATGTCAGAAAATGGTCTTGGGTTATGCATGGTTCTTAATAATCTGCTACTTCAGGGAGAGTCTGTTGGCTGATAGCACTGGTGGTTAAAGACTAAAAGAGGTGGTCTCCTACAGCATTTACAAACAACAGTGGTAATTTTCAATCTTACTGCTATAAGTTATTTACCACTAGAAAGCAAATCCGTGCATTTCCTCCCTGTTAGGAGTAACTGTGTAAACGTCTTGGTAACGACGACGCAGCTGATCCCAGCCCTGGCCAAGATCCTGCTCTACAGCCTAGGAGGTGCTTTTCCCATTGAGAACATTTACAGTGCAACGAAAATAGGTAAGGGAACTATTTGAAATTTAGTACTAACTGTAGTCACATCTGTGTTTGGAGTGTTCCACAACTTTATTTATATTTCTGCATGATTCTCTCTTAATCAGTTTTCCATTAACACTTCCAGAAAATTTGGGAACACTTCGAATAACAAAATCACATGTAATTCATGATGCATGTGTATATTTTATGAGAGCACTTAGCTGTAAAATGCTGGACCTGGATTTAGGTAATCCTAACTCATTCTGTCCATTTTACACAGTATTCTAACAATATTATCTGAGTAATACATGCTCCAACCATAGTACTTAATTGTTCAATTACTATTAAATGGAATTATGTCTTTGCATAGTCAATAATACTGGTCTAAGGTTAAAATAAAAATACTATTTTGGCATCATTGGGAAGCCTCAGAACAATTCTACCAGCAATCAAAAATAATTTCAGGAACAAGTGAAAAGTTTTCATAAATAAAATATGTATTCCTTACTTGTGTACCTAGAATATACATTTATTGCTGGTACACAGAAGGACTCAAATAACTACAATTTGTTTCCTAGGTAAAATATATCTATGGATCCATCTTCATCTTTAAATATGGAGTCTGACTTCCAATTATCATTCAAAATAAAACTTCGTCAAGTTCTGCCATTTTGATAGAGTTAAAAGAAGACAGGATATATGTCCAATTGTCTGTGGTGGAAACGCCTGGGAAAATAACTAGATTATGCCATGCACCCTAAAGGGCAACAAAATTATCTGCTGGCACTTTGACAAGTTGAAAATCATAAACCTGCCCCCATCATAGCTAGCCCTAGGTCTTGTGAAGATTGCAGCCACATGGGGGAACAGTTAGGGAGAGTCAGACTTTCTTAAATATATGTCACATTGTCATGCACATTCCAAATCAGACCCTAGACTATGCTCTGTGAAGATACATACATTATACTTGTAGGATTGACAGATAGAATGTGATTTTTCTTTTTGACAATACAATGATTTTTTTATCTAAATAAACATTTCTTTTACTTAAAGATTAATATTCTTCCCATTCACCAAATGTGTTCCATTGAACCTAAGACAGAAATTATTGTTTTTTCCCTTGCCACAAGTAATTTTTGTTTTAGCTTCCTGAACTAGCAGATTAAGGAAGAAAAAAGCCAAAAGTAGTGATGACTGCAAGAACATTCTGATGGAATGGGACTCGGGAAAAGATGCCAATATTGTAAAGACAAGGCATGAGCAAGGTCCCCGCAGTTCTACCTCAGGGCGCAGTCAGCGAATCTGCTGCAGTCACAGCTGTGCTCAGCTGGGCAGCATACCTGATGTAACTAATCTGACTATATGTGCATTCACATACTTGTTTAAAGGAGTCATTTATCGAGGTAAATCTGTTAGTATTTCCTCTTTCCTTAAAGATAAGGCTTCATTTTTCTCCAACTGACTTACCTATCCAAAAGATAAATGAGATAAAACTGGTTCTTAGAATTAAACAAATGTTGTAGAAACTTTTATTTGCCTATAAAAGGTGCTTCACTACTCTTTCGGTGGAGTTAAAACACACTAACATTTTACCAGGGTCAAATTCTTAAGCCTACTGTTTTTCTTAGTCTATCAAAAGCATTTGTTTAATGATCTTTTCTAAATAAAAAGCAGTATTATTGCAATGTGTTTGTTGTTTTCTAAGTGCAGGGATCATAAGGTCATAAGCTCCCTCAAATGTTGTTCAAGAGACATTAATTTAACACTTTGTGAATCTCTAGGTTAATGAGTGCCATGGCCGGAAGAATAAGCAATGCATTGTTTTTCAGGCAAGGAAAGCTGTTTTGAGCGTATAGTGTCCAGGTTTGGCACTAACCTAACTTATGTTGTGATTGGAGATGGCCGAGATGAAGAGCACGCAGCTAAGCAGGTAATTTCGCTCTGAACTTTATCTCATTTATCTTCCAGGAAAAGAAAGTTGCTTTGAACGAATAATGCAAAGGTTTGGCAGAAAAGTAGTATATGTTGTAATTGGGGATGGTGTAGAAGAAGAGCAGGCAGCGAAAAAGGTAACCTGTCTCAAACAATGTTGGTGTGATTCTTCTAGTGTAAGCCTTTTTGTTTGCATTCCTGTAGTTTGGCTCAATGGCAGCTTGACAAGTGATTGACATTTACAGATGCAAATCAGTAAGAGCATGAGAGCCAATGTTGACCTGCAAATAAACCATTTGGACTCTAGCATTTTATGCCTGGAATTTTCTAGGAAATACAGGATAATTTATTGCTATCTATTCAACTGTATGTAACTATATAAGAAATATATTCATAAACCTAGAGCATACATTTAACACACACACACAAGTGCACATAGAGTCAGATATTTTTTAAAAAACTCATTAACTGTACCAGATGAAGAAATTTAACAAACTCAAAGCGCAGCTAGCGAGGGTGGCCCATGACTCTCAAATGCCACATGTTCCTTGTAAGTGCCTGGAGACAGATCGGTTCCTTAATAATGAATACTGAAGACAGACGTGATAGCTGAAAGGGAACTGAAGAGGCCCTAGTCAGCAGGGTTAGAATTGGTGCATTGTTCATACTTTTTGTGCCAACTTGTTTTAGAGTCAAACTGGCAATGTCCCTTCCATCTAGAAGTTTCTCAAGTATTTCAGTGACTCACTGGTAGTGCCAAACAGCTGGGTTTGAGCATATTCAGAAGATCTCATAGGCCCTACTGATTTGAATAAGCCTTTTTTATCTGATGCATATTTCTGATGAGGAATCAAGATAGTAGTTAAATCACTAAGTGGCTGGTTCAGCATCAGAAGAGGAATTATATGAAGTTTGTTCTCCACACTAAACAACACAAACCCGTGCCCTCTACTTCCTTCCCTGGAGGGCCACAAAATTTAAAACAAAACAAAAACCTATGAATAGCCTTTTAGCTTGTAAAGAGAATGTTCTACTTCTCATATATGGACTATCTGAATCACTTTCTAATAAAACCTCCAAATACACCTATCACAGTGTAAACTCAATTTCTATTTTAGAACAAGCAGTTTCATAGAAGAATTTATGAGCATAACAGAAAGATAAATGATTGGTGTATCCAGTCAACTCAAACCCAACAAACTGAAGAAAGGGAAGGGGTTCTACTTAATAGGTTTGCAGGCATCCTCGGCAGCTGTCCCCTAGACTCTCCCATTCTGTTACAAGAGCTGGTGACATGGAACTCCCTGAGTGTTAATTAGCAGTGGCTGTGACTCAAGACAGCACACTGGTCCCAAGGACATTCTGTATAAGGTCAGCCCTGCAGCCTCAAAGAACCCAACCTGCCCCGCTGCCTGCTGCTTGAGGTGTTTAAGTCATACACAGTTGTCATCTTTTCTAGACTCTATGAATGTCTATTTTATGGGAGTTCATTGTTTTAATTTTTCACTACAATTACACATAACAAACAATAGACCCTTACACAAATACGAGGAGTCTTTAACCTATGTGATTATTGATCTCTTGCTCACGAAGCCAGTAAGCAGTGTGTGCCTTTCAGAATCCAGATTTATCAAGTCCATGCTAGTTATCCACTCTGGGGAGGGTAGATTATGAAGATGCCTTCTGCTTTGCAGCAGCAGGGGCAAATAGCTTGACTCCAAATGGATCCAAACTTTGGATAGAATGCTGTTTACAAATGGTTGTTTAAGTGGGTGTAGTTTGGGTGATGGTGAAGGCTGTGAATCTATTTGGAAACACAGGTGGCTGGTTGCCCTAGTACCCAGAATGCATGCTTTTTTTTTTCAACGTAGAAGTAATCGCATGTGCAGACATACTGAGTACTGTTTTATTATTACAAATAGATCTGAGCTGAAATGCAAAGTGCTACCCTTCTCAAAATTCTTTGCTCTAATTGAACTAAAACATGTGTTGGTGAAATCTAAGAGGGAAAAAGATCAAATCTTAACAATATCAATAACCGCACTCCCCTCTCAAGATGTACATGAGATGTATATGTAAATTTTAATTTTTCTAAAAGCCAAAGAAATAACTAGAGCCAGTTTTAATAATATCTATTAATTGACCTAATCTGTTCCAAATATTATATATCTACACCTAGTCTATATAAGAATTATTGATATGATGTCTATATTTCTGTGTTGGCCTTAGTCTGGTTTTTAAATTCATAATATATTTTAGATTGGATTAAACATATTTCAGGCATTCATAACCACATGTTGTTGGTGGTTACCAAACTGAGCAGCAAAGAATTATGTAGTAATAGTGATTATAATAAACTTTCATGTTAAAATATGATACGTTTTCATATGTATATATCTTTCCACTGCATATTGACTACATTCCCGCCAAGTATGCCCTAGATGTTTTAAGTTCAAAATAACAAATAATGCTATTCTTTTGTGATTTATCATAGTACATTTTTCATTATTATTATTTCCAGTGAGGTCTCCTCAGATATTACTTTCAATCAATCTCCTCTGTAAACCCTGAATGTCACATCTGTAGTGCATTCTAATACTAATACATACTAATACATCTCTGGTATAGATGTATGCCATCTAAGAGTTGTCTATCCACGTGGGGATGGTATGTTCCCATTAAAACTGGAAGTGTAAATCCTCTTCCTCTCAATCTTATACCAGTGAAATAAACCAAGCCATATAATACTGGCTTAAGTTATTAATTACCCTAGACAAGTTGAATATTATCAATTTCAACGTTTATTTAGTTATGCTCCAAATTGTTGCATAGGTAGGAATTCACTCTTTTTTCCCCACTCACATTACCAAAGGCCTATGAGTTTAGGAAGATCATAGTCTAATTTTCTCTTATTTTTAACCTAGAAGTCAGCTTTTAAAAGTAAGCAAGATTTTTATGTCATCTTGCTTTCCTCAGTGTTGACCTTGGTAATTCTGATTTACAGAGTAGAGATTAAACCACGTAGGCAACACAGTGTTGACTGTTATACATTAAAATCCAGTTCAGATCTATTTCTCGATTCCTTAGAAAATTCTGCATTGGTGCTAGCTAGCAGACCTTCACCTTCACTCCCTCCCTTGAATTCGGGTGAACACCACACCCTGGTGTGTGCTGCTGTCTCCATGGGATGATGGTTGTGATCTGTCTCCGTTCTTCATTCCTGCCCCTCCCTCTCTCCTCTCCCCTGTCTTGACCACACAGCACAACATGCCCTTTTGGAGGATATCAAGCCACTCGGACCTCTTGGCTCTACATCAAGCACTGGAATTAGAGTATTTGTAACTGTATTCTCTAGCTGGGGATCCATTGTTTTTTTTATATTTCAAGTACACTGAATTTTTATGTGTGATCCAATGCCGCTGGCTTCTTCTCCACATATAAATGGTCTTAAAGGATGAAATCATACTTGGAATGAAAACTCCAAAGTGAAGAATTCAGGTTGCTGAATGGAATTAAACTTTAGTGCTGCAGAAAGGAAACTCTATGGTCTTATTATCTTTACAATACTTTCATGGTTATTTTTTTTTAAAAAAAAAAATCTATGGAGGTTGATGACAGCCACCAAATGAGTCCTAACTGGAATTAACAGCTTTAGTAAAGAACTCGAGCCCTCCAGACCACAGCACCTGTTCTGCCTCTGACAAGGTGGTCGAAAACATTCCTCAACATGGGAGCTCTTCTCACCCCTGAGGTTTGAATCTGACTTTTAGCCTACCTAGCCCAGAAAATCTGAATCTGAATGCACTCAGACTGTATACTGACAGTCCTATCTAGACCTGTAATTTGTGTAAATTATTGATGGAAATAATTTACTGTGACTTTATTAGCAGCTGACTCTGAAAGTGGATGCAATTGTTCTTTTATTTGTCGGGGCGGGAAGAGGGCCAGGGAAATGGGATTATAATATTGTCTCTTTTTTAGGTTTGGCAAAGAGAATGTTCTTACTGATGTGTTGTGCCTTAAAGACAAGACAGCACTTGTGTGTTACAATGTAACTTTGGTTAAAGTCTCTGTAGATAATGAAAGACAAAACAAACAAATATAAACCAAAAACAAACAAATAAACAAAAACTTTGTAATAATCATTGACATGACCAAATTTAAAATTCAAACTATCAGTTTAATACTGACTCATCAACAAGCTGAGGATTTGTTAGAATGAGAAACCAACAGTAATATTACAAAAAGGCTTATATCTTATTTGGGTTCTGAATGGTTCCAGTAATAGGTACGAGTCAACTATCTCAACATCCAATCATAAGCCTAAGGTTTGGGAAGCAGTGGGTTCTTTATTTCGAAAGTGAAATATATGTCGATGTCTCAAGTATCCTTTCTTACAGTTTTCTGGAAGAAAACTAAGAGCCATATTCATGTCAATTTACCCAGTTTTAATTTAAGATTCTGTATGTGTGTAAATTGCTTAGAGGAAGATATTATGGTGCGAATCATTAGCAAATATCCTTCAAGTCATTTTTATAATATGCTATGGCTACAGCTTATCATGCACATTGAGTGGACACGACAGAATTCATTTGTCTTCCGTGCCATTTACAAAAGCGAGTACCATCAGTGATAGAAGGCGGGTATATCAGATAGCTCCCAAGGGGAAAAAACACTGAGGCTATGAAATTTTTTATAAAATATCATCATAAATTCATTATCAGACAAGCTAGATCTTGACAACATCACCTGATCTTAAGAGTAAAAGGAATTAGCGCTCTTTGGGACACATCAGTTCAGGGTCTTCCCATTTACAGACAGAAATACATTGCTTTCCTCTTAGTATGGTTACTGAACAAGGCCTGCATTCATCGCCGGGAGAGCCTGCCATCACTGTGTCTGCATGTCTTTTTGTTTTGCTGGTGTGTAGCCCACGTTGGTGACATGATACAGATTCTCTCATTGGCTATGACATGGTTGGCCTTGTGGAAATTTTTGGCTTCAAGAAGTAAAATATGCTAATTGTGTAAACACCTGAAGCTCTGAGCTCTGGATGGCGTCTGATGGACCCTGGAGTCCAGCTGTTAGTGCCTCTCGTCTGAGGCTAGTTCATGACAGCTCCTCACCTGAGACTTCTGCAACTTAAATAAGACAAATGCTTTGCTCAGACATCACAACAAGCACTCTGGAGGGAGAGCTGTGTTTCTTTAGAGAATGATAAGGCCCCATTTGGGGTAGAAAGATAATGAGATAATTCTGCAGAAGATAGGGACTCCTTACATGATCCTCATAGTTTAAGTGTGGCTTTTGGCTACCCTTTCCCATAATGCTATAGTGGCTAATTATGATTGGAATATTTTAACCCTAATAATATTAACAGTAAATTTTACACTTCTGCTGGTCTTCAGCTTGAAAATGGTTAAAAGGGTAAAGACTATTTCTTATTACGAGTACTCATCTGTGAACTCAAACATTAAATATTTATTACTATGACTAAAATGAAGTTAGTTTGGCACTCAGCCAGTTTCTCTCATGGATAGACTGTGGCCCTGCATCAAAAGTTTTAATTCTTTTTAAAATCTGATGGACAAGGCTTCTAACCCTGCTCCACTTGAGGGCAGAGAGACTCCCCTTTGCCAAGTACTCCAAGTATGGCTGCTGGCATACTTCTTCCTCCCCCGTCCCCCAGAGTATCTGTCCAGAGGAGACAGCCAGTGCAACACCTGCACGTGAGGTTGCCGGGAAACAGCACAGAAAGCCATGGGCCCAGCCGGTCATGTGACTTTGATCAGGCTCAGACTACAACTCTTCCCTTCCCACCTTAGGACAGAAAAATCCTCTTTCTTTCTTGAAAAACAAAAAACAAGAAAAACATAACATCAGACACCCAGCAATAAAGAAACCAGCCCCACGGGCAGTTCCTACATTCTGTTTCTGTGTAGAACACTGTGCCTTGTTGTAAGTGAGTTTGAAAACTGTTCTCCAACTCAGGCAGGGTTTGGGCTATTACATATTCAAACTTGGTATGATATTAGAAAAACAACAACTGCCTTATATTGCACCTTAAAAATATCAAGACCCTATCACTTGAGTAATAAAATAGGTGGCCTGACTATAATATTATAGCACACATCTAAAATGATAAAACCTGAAGAAATGTGTTAACCCAATTCAGAGGTTAAAAAAAGATAAGGTTTTAAGACTGTATGGTCTGTGCACAAAAATAGGTACTAACTGTCTGGTGAGCTAAGATCAAACTAGCTTCAACAGCATGCCCTACTGTGAAGTTTGAAGGAAGCCTACTTGTTTGTGAATATTGCATTTTCTTTTCAACACAAACGTAAGCATCATGAGCCAAAGTTGCATTTTGACTCCCAATCATGGTGGTGTTGTAGGGAATCTCACAGTCGAAGTCGAGGGCTTCTGTTATGTATTAGTAAAGTTATAGATTATTGGGGCCTACATAATTTAAAGAAATGTAAATTAATATTAAAAGCTTGTAAAAATATGTACATCTTTACTATTTCTCAATAAATACCTTCGCAACTGTTTTCATTTTCTTCGTGCTTCATTTTGTAGAGTCTTAATGTGCATGTATTGCATGCTTCTAAGTCAGATGGAATTCATATTTAAGTCTCAGAATGTAGTGTTTCTTTTTTATGCCTGTGCTGAAGAGTTTTTATCGAAGGCACAATGACTTATAATACAGTAAATGTTGCTACTGAACATGTGAAAGTAGCTGGTTTGTGAAGATGTGACTTGCATGTAGGAATTGTCAGTCGTTCAAGTAAATCACAGCACAGCCACAAGTCTTTTTAACAGTATGGTATTGTCTATTTGAATTTCTATACATTTATTGTATGTTTACTTTTGTATGTCTGAATGTGCATGGGTGCACATGTCACGTGCCTCATACACATGTAGAGGTCACACAACAATGTGTGGGAGCCTGCTTCACGATGTGAGTTTGAACTCAGATTGTCAGGTCGTCCCTTAGCTTGCTTTTCCATAATAGAATAGTTAAAGATTTACAAGAACATGGCTGTAACGGTTCTAACCTATGGCTCTTTGTTATCATATCTTCCAAAAGAACAGAGAAGTATTTTCATGAAATGAATTAACAGTTTGTTATCACACATAGGATATTAATATCTTCATAAGGGCATTGTTTACATGAAAATCAAAGACAAATTACAGAACCACTTTACCCATTTACAACTTGTTTTTTTTAGCCTCCAAATTAACAAAGTTTAGAGGAAATTATGTGAGCATACTCTAACAAACTTTATGCTGTACCAATGACCATAAAGGCCTACAGAATACATTAGGTATGCTTAAAATTAATTGACTAGATGGGTCTCTTTCTGATCCCTCCCATCTAATTACCACTGAAAGGTGACTTTTTTTTTTTTTTGAGAAATGTTAAATTTTCCTTCCCCCAGGCTCCAAACAAGTATGTCTCCCTTGCCTTTTCAGTCTATCTGCTTGGACGTAAGCGCTCGAATGAGTGTACCCAAATCAGAGCCCGTGTTTCTACCCCAACCACATCACACCTCTCCACCATCACCGCCCAGGTCATAACCACCAGCATTTCCCACTTACATCACGATTGCCTTCCGGTTGAGTACCCTGCTTGGGCCTCAGAGCCCTTCAGTATCTGTCATTCCAGCAAGACAATCCTTTAAATCAGAACATGCTCCTCCGCTCCAGGAAGTGTCCAGCGACTGCCTTCCCACAGCCTTCAACACATGCACTATTGTACTCAAGGGCTTATGAAGCCTACATGAATGGTGTGGTGATGTAAGTAGTTCATCTTCGTGTTCTACCCTCCTCTGGCTAATTTCTTTCTGCTGAATATCTTTAATCTTGCCACACACTGGCTACCAGCTTCGGCGGAGACTAGTCTCCAGCATTTTTCCTCCTTCATTTCTTCACCCAGACATCCTCACTGCTTATGTTATTCCAGCTCTTTCCCCAGTCCTGCCTTGGGACTAACAAGGTTCTAATCTCTAAACTTAAATAGGTCTCCACTTTTTTGTACTAGATAATATTAATCCTTGGCTTTATTTAGTGTGATATGTAACTTATTCACCTTTAATATGGTGTCGCTTGACCTTTACAAGTTGTGCTCTGCAAAGTGATGGATTTTTCTTTCTTTTACTCATTGCTGCAAAACCAACATCTATGAAAATTACTGGAACACAGTGGAAACTATGGCACATAGTAGGCCTATGATCTATGGCACATAGTAGGAATTTAAGAAGTGTTTGTGGAGTGGGAGGCTAAATCACAGGACAACATGTACAATCAGCATGACTTCCAAGGACACAAGATCTGAAGGGGGAAAAGAATACATGCAGGTAAGTTGGATGAGACCAGTGTAAGGGTTTACAGCATTTTGGGCTGCTTGGAAACATAATGATATATGAAAATAACAAACAACAATAGATATAAGCAATAATATGTTTCATTAATATATCTGAAAAGCTCTTGTATATGAACTGAGAATGACCTGCTGGATTAAGAACAATCTTCTAATGGTTCATAAGTTGCTTCCTTAGTTTTATTCTTCTGTTTTTGGTTGAGGGTGTGTGTTCATTTGCTTGTGACAGGGGAAGACCCTGTCACCAGATTAGCCTACAACTCACTTTGTGTTTCGGGTTGCCCTAAAACTTGTGGTAATCCTCCAGTCTCAGCCTCCTAAGTACTGGGATTATTGGTGGAAGCCACTGCATTAACTTAAAAATGTATTAGCTTTAAAATGGTAACTTTCAAATCACTGTGCTTGGATTAGCATACTTCGAGAAGCAAAATCCTGCATAAAACGCACCTCTCTACAAGTTCCATGGCTCATGATTCTGTATCCCGGCAATAACACAAGTTTTTTTAAAAGCTTTGTATGTGTATAAAATCTATTTTGATTTTTATCCACTGCTCCCTCCCATACTGCAACTGCCCCAGAATGGTTGCAACATGCCCCCTACCAACATCTTCTCTTCTCGTGTGCGTGTGTGCATGCGTGCGTGCGTCTGTGTGTGTGTGTAAAATACACTAAGTACCATTAGTCCTACCCATATGTGCATGGTTATGGGAGCATCTACTGGAGCCCATGACCCTGAAGAAAACTGACTCTCCCTCTCCCAGCAGCTATCAACTGCTAGAAGCATGCCAGTCAAGGGTGGGGCCTCATGAGTACCTCCCCCACCCGGAGTGAAAACTTGACGAGCTTGATCTTATGTGAGTCTTGTACTCCTGTGAATTTGTGATCACATTGGTCACATCACATCCAGAAGTCTTTTCCAGAGCTACCCCACATCTCCTGGGTAGGGTTCTTTCTAACCCCTCTTCCATAACATTCTTTGGGCAGTGGTGTGTGGGATATGATTTATGACTGGACATTCATTATGGCTCAACACTTGGACCAGTTATGAAGCTTTATGCTAGCTGTTGCCCAAGGCAAAAGAAACATCTCTGACCACAGTTGGTTGAGAGCAGCACAGATCAACAGGTATAACCATAAATATGTTTACAGCAATTTGATAACAGGACAATTGGGCAAAAGACAGTATTAAGTCTCCCCACCCTGAGGCCTATGTCCTCCCTAGCCATGGACTACAAAAGACTTTGATCAGTTATGTTTCTCATTGGCTATCAGAACCCTAGTGTCTTTTTCATATGGCTTTGATTTTTATGTCTGGCAGTTGCTCACTAATATTAATTGATTTCTCCAGTAAAACGTCAGTAAGTATGTGAAATGGCAAAAGCGTAAATACTGTGGAAGTGGAGAAATCACCAACTAACTCTGTCTCTAGAGACTCATGGCAGAAACTCCTCAGGGCCTGGGACTTTGAAGCCCTACACAGTTTCCTGGGAGACTTAAGCCAGTGAGTGGGCCAGGGGTATGATGGGAAGTATAAGGTACATGGTGAATTGCTTTGTAGATATGACTAACCAAACTTTAAAGGTAAACTTCCTAGAGAAAATGATTCCCACAGTGGGTCTTCAAGGACAAAATGAAGGGCAGGGTATGTGATTGGAAGCATCTAAACAAAGTAAAAATATTCATGAGGGAGAGGTAGATGAAGAAAGAAAGAGAGTGTTTGTATAAAAGAATTAGAAAGAATCCCTCTTACAGGAGGGATGACACTGAATGCGGGGGAATAGTAAGAAATGGGACTTGGATACAAAGAAAGGTAGAGTGAGAGGATTTTCAGTACAGAGCTTATTTTATCCTGGATGAGAAGGCATTGAATGAGAGATCGAGGGATGTATGTGTCCGGATTCAAATTTCGCAAGTTTTCCTGGACACAATAAAGGTTGTGGGACCTAAGAGTATAGCACAGAACCCCAAAGATTATTGATTCCTGGATAAGATGATGGCCACAAATGATAAAAGAAGGAAATGGATTCAAGGAAATTAATATGTCAAGATTAATTGAGCCCTGTCAGGCCATAGTTGCTGCTTCTCCTGTCCTCGGGCGTAGACACCCTGACCTCTGTTTTTTTTCTGCCTGGGCAATTTGGTAGATGGCAACATAGCTTCCAAGTGATCAGAAACACAAAAGAAAACAAGATTCTAGTTGCGGTTTTTATTAGGGCTGACTGCTCGCCTCTGGCTGAAGATGTCTGGTGCCGAGAAGTGTTGGTGTGGAGGAAGCCAATGCGTTGCAAAGCAGTATTGTTCCATGAGTTGAATCTGCAACAATTTCCTGATTGTTTGTTAAATGCTTTGGCAGATCATGGCTAAATCACTCGGAACACAGTGAGTAAAATCTGAAATAATTTTATGAAATCGCATCAATTATTTGAAAGATCATGGCTCGGAGAGTAAAGGCTGTGGCCAAACCTGACATCCTGAGTTCAATCCTCAGGACACACGTGGTTGGAAAAAAAAAATGACTGTCACAAGTTGCCCCCTGACCTCCACAGTCTTGCCATGGCATAAACGTAAAACCACAAACACACAAAAATAAATAAATAAATAAAAACCATCTGTTATTCGTATAAACTTGGGTCTTCATGGTAGAAAGTCTAGGAACTAGGAATAATGCCAGAAATGGTTGTGTGTGTGTGTGTGTGTGTGTGTGTGTGTGTGTATGTGTGTGTGTGTGTGTGTGTAGGAAGGGCGTCATGGGAAATTGTTTGGGGTCTCCAGTTGATTTAACATTATGTTTTTGTATCCTCTGCTAGACTCCAGCTTCCAAAAAGATAGAGTAGTGGGAAATATGGCTGGATTTATAGCCCGAAGGAATGCAGATGCTCTGTGAACTTTTCCTTTAGGGACCTACACATATAAGACTTCACCATCTTACGTCTGCCTGGAAACAAATAAGACACTAATTTATTTGGCAAAGAAATAAAGCATTAGTAAAAATCTCCACAACAGAATGACAGATGACGCAGCCACTTAGACAGACTAATGTATTCAAAAATATGGTGAGCATTAAAATAAAAGTTATGACGGAATAAATCATTTCATGAGAGTGCGCAGTAATCTCCAGTACGTGAACAGAAAGTAAAATGAAGGTCAAATACACACCTGTAAAATCTCCAGATTTAGGTCATTAAATTACTTCTCCATCAGTCATGGGAACAATTAAGGAGTCAGATGGGAGACACTAGAGACAGTACTATGGAAAATGATAGAATAATTTTTTTTTAATGTGACTGAGAACTTTGCCAACAGCAAATGAGAATCTACCTTTTTCCAAAAGAAACTGGCCCCAAGTTGACTGTGTATATCATTGCTACCCTTGACTCAAGAATTTAGTTTATTCTTCATAGGTGAGTATGCAAATAATTTGTTTCACCATAGCATCGACGTCCTGTGTGTCCTTACATTTCATTTTTGTCATTGTTTGTTCCCCTCTCTACTGCTTTCCTAAGGGCACCTTACCAAACTCCAGCTGGTTCCCTTTCTTGCCTCAACCAGTCCCGACTTCTTTCTTATTACATGTAAAAATGGGTGATTTTAAGAGAGGAGAAAAAGAGTTTTTTCTTGCCTCTGCTGAGATGAGGCACAGGTGTTGACCCCTGTGTCTTGTCTATCCTTGGAACCTTTGTTGCTATTCTTGCTTACTTGACTGATGCGAATGGCATCCACTAATTAGAGACTTGATAGCAATGCCCTGAATAGGAGAATGTAGAAGGTGGTTGAGCTTTAAGTAAGCCATAAGCTTGGAACTACATGTAAAATGAATTATTGAAAGAGAGGAAGATGGAAGAAGATAGCAGAGAAAGAGGCTAACAGTGTTTTAGGATCTTACCAAATATTATCTGATTTCATTTCCCATCCCTGAGAACTGATGTTTTTGATGTGGGAGTCCCCTCTGTGTGTTGTGATTACCATTAATGGATAAAGAAACTGCTTTGGACCTATAGCAAGGCAGGGAAAGCTAGGCTGAATGCTGGGAAGAAGAAGGGCAGAAGAGTTTGCTTATTTTTCTACTGAAATTAAGAAAATTGAGAAGTAGCTGGGCACTGTAGCACTCAGGAGACAGAAGCAGGCAGATCTCTTTGAGTTTGAAACCAGCTAGGTCTACATAGTGAATTCCAGGACAGCAAGAGCTATATAGAGAAAACCTGTCTCAAAATAACAACAACCAAAAAGCAAAAAAGGAGGAGAAAAGTAAATTGAAAAGCTGAAAACAGAACAATATCTCCTCTCTTATCATTTTCATAGCAGGGAGTGATGAAATAAGCTGATGAGCCACTACTGCGCTGATCTCACGGTTATTGAAAATAGAGAAGACAAATTGTCCCTGCGCTCCCAGGGAAAGCATAGGAGTTTATAGCTTTGCCAACAAGTAATGACCAGAAGCTTGTTTTAATCCTGTTTGACCAATACATTTCCATTCAGGAGCCATGGAAACAAACAAGTGCTAAGCTGATTTTAAAATTCCCCAGTCAATGTGTTGACAGTTTGCAGCAGTGAGTACAACTCTGAAAGCCAACCAATCAGAAAAACCTTAGCATTTGCAAAGTCAGTGTTGGGTGGAGCTTCCCATCCTCCCCCTTCCTCTGCCAACAATGTTTTTACTAATTATTTGGGAATGTCACACAATGCTCTCTGATCACATCCTTTCCGATCTCACACCCTTCTTATTTTCTTTTTTGTGCTCTGTGGTCTCCTCGAACATTGTTCTCCCTCCTGAAACAGGCAATTCGGGTCTGTGTTTAGTCAGAGTATGGACCAATTGCTTCTGCACTAGAGATGCCCATGAAGTTGTGAGATGGAACTTTAATCCCACTCCCTTGTGCAAATCCATTATGTTAACTCTTTTACTCAGGACACATTCTTCCTGAAAGACACATGTAAACCCTACATAGTATCTATCTGCATTTTGTGAGTTTATCTTCATTGATATATTATGCACTTAATAGCTCTGAAGTTCAGCTTTTTTATGGGAAGCCCCCAACTGGCCCTTCTCTTTCCTTCCATATTGTTCATGTTGTAAACATCCTACCAGCTTGATTTTAGCTTTCCTCCTTCTTTCTTCCTTCTCTTTCTGGTCTTAAAAATACTCTCTGTGGAATATTCTGCCTTCTCTTCACACTTACGGTACTATTCTTAGATTCTAACCCCTTTGGTCAGGATGAGGACGCCTTCTATGATAACCAGACAGGTTCCTTCTCTAGAACATTCCCCCATGAGCCCACGGGAGAGAGAAAATGTGGAACTGAAGTCTTGTGTGTTATGTTTGCTTGACACTAGACATGCCTACACGACTACCACACTGGTTTTTCTCTGTGCTTCCCAACCCGTTCATCAGTGAAGGATAGAATCTAGTACTTTGTGTCCACTATTCTAAGTTTTCCATCTCTGTTGGGAATAACTGAAGGCCAAACATGGCGTGTTTTTCCTCTGAGTTCTACTGGCCAAAACCAAGAATAATATAAACAATAAAGTTTGGTTAAAGTTTAGTCTTAAAAGATTCCAGTTGAGGGAGAGATGGAGTGGGAGAGCAATGAAAGAAATATCTTGATAGAGGGGGCCATTATGGGACTTAGGCAGAAACCTGGTGCCAGAGAAATTCTCAGGAATTCATAAAGATGACCCGAGCTAAGACTCCTAGCAATAGTGGAATAGGTGCCTGAACTGGACATCTCCTATAATCAGATTGGTGACTACCCTAATTATCATCATAGAACCTTCAACCAGTAACTGACAGAAGCAAAAGCAGAGATCCACAGCCAAGTACTGGGCTAAGCTCTTGAAGTCCAGTTGAAGAGAAAGACAGGAGAGAGTGTATGAGCAGGTATGGGGGTGGGTGGGAGGGCAGTTGGGTGTCAAGATCATGGCAGGGAAACCCACAGAGACAATTGACCTGAGTTCCTGGAAGCTCATGGACTATAGATTGACAGCTAGAGAACCTACATGGGACTGACCTAACCCTTCTTCATGTGGGCAACAGTTGTGTAGCTTACTCTGTTTGTGGGGCACCTAGCAGTGGGAACATAATCTGTCCCTGGAACATGAGCTTTTTTTTTTTTTGAAACCTATTCCCTATGGTAGGGATGCCTTGCTCAGCTTTGATGCTATTCTTACAAGAGAATGCCTGGGCATTCCGCAGTGGAGGTTCGCGCATGTGTCTGGGGGAATGTGCCTTGGACTCGACTATTTTCACTGACAGTTTGAAAGAATGACTCCTCCAAGGGCAGCAGAGCTGCATGACTGCTTTGTTTGCCTTGGCAGTGGTCAGCAATGCTTTGGCAGCGAGTCTCTGACCTCTAGTTGGGGAAGTAGCAATTTAAAGAAGCATTCATTGGTCACTGGTTTTATGTCAGTTACCACACTAAAACAGATAAAACTGTAATGACAAAGTATACAGCCTCCTTCAGAAAGTGGTACCCCTGGAAATGTGTTCTATGGCTGAGCCTGATGTGAGGACACTAAAGGCATGCAGGAGACCTGGTGTGCACACAAGCTTGCAGAACGCACTCCTTCACCTCTGGAAACTGAGGAGAGCTCTCTGCCTCGGAACTATGTGTGTCCCTATATATGTGTGTGTCATGCAGTCACTTATACATGGCCCAAAAAAACACACTCAAAGCAGAATCCTGGAGACTTAAAGACTTCTCTATATGAGCTATTTTTCTTCTCACTGTGGAAAAGCACAGGACTAAAGTGACTTTAGGGAGATGTTGACTTTGGCACCTGGCTTAAGAGTGTTGAGTCCATGAGGGTGAGGAAGGAATGCTGAAACTGATGTATATGCTCAGAGATTGGCCAGGACTCTTTGCTTCTCTAAGGACCAAGACACCTGAGCATCCTGTAATCTTTAAGATCTGGCTCAACGGTAGCATCACATCTGCCAGCTAGGCTCAATGTCCAGAAGGCTCCATAGCCTCCCAAAACTGCACTACCAGCTGGAGATCAAATGTTCAAACATATGTGGGTCAATGGAGAACATTCCAGACTCAAACTAAAATGCTCTGCAATTAGGAAAACTCGGGAGTAATAATCAAAGAAAAGGAGGTCATCAATTTGAGAGGGCAAGGACGGACATGGTAGGGGTTGCAGGAAGAAAAGGGAAGGCAGATGTGAGGCAATTGTATTTTATTTTTTAAAATTTAATTGTAAAATGTTAAAGTGAGTTTCATTTATTTTAAAAATTTTCATCGTGGGCTTTTCAAATGCAGATTTGTTGTTTGACTTGTTCTGCCAATCCCATAACTACAATGTATAATACTACCATATTTTTTAAAAGTTAATTTATTCTTCACCAATTTTGTGCATACATGTATATATAATGCACTCTGGTCAAATACACCACCCCATTCCTTATCACCCCACAAACTCCGACTCCCCACCCTCTGCCAAGTCCAAATCCCACTTTCACATCTTTTGTTTATTTTTTTATTTTGTTTAGTGAGCCATTGGGTTTAGCCAGGACCTTCTTCCAGAGCATAGGTGTGGAACTATCCACTGGACCATTAGAAACTGGCCAGTGGCTGCATCACTGAATTCAGTGGTTCTCCTTTCCTAATGAGAGCTTAATAGCCATTAGCTTCCCTGGGTGTCATGGAGCTTCAGAAGCCTCCCCTCCATCCATGATTGAGTGCTTCCTTACAGCCTTGGGCTTCTGAAGACCTGCTGTGAGCTCATGAATGGCACAGCTATGTCATGTCTATGTGATAGTGCTTCGTGACTCTCCTCTCCAAGGCTTGGGGAGGTTGATATAGGTATCTCATTTAAGCTTAAACACCCATAATCACTGTTATGGACACCTTAACCAAAGTCTCTATGTTAACCACTCCTGACTGAAAGCCTGAAGTTTTCCTGGTCAAAACTAAGACCAGCACTAGTCCATGGGTATAAATAAATAACTAGGGGGCAATTTGACATGTCCATTTGATAAAACAAAAGTAGTAAGTTTACCCCCTAGCACCCATGATCTCAGTGCTGGGTCTTTGATGAGATTTGTAGCACCAGTCATTATCTCCCTCCCATGGAAAAAGCCTCAGAGCCTGTTAAAATTCAATTGGTCATCCCAATAACAGTTGTGCCACTATTGCATTGGTAGGACCATCTTGCCTGAAAGCTTTCTACTGTAGCATGCCAGATCTAAACTGGGAAAAACTGATAACTTTTCTCCTCCAGCTGCCTGCCCAGCAACTTCTGGCACTATGAATGCTAGCCATCAGGAAGGAAGCTTTCGGCTCTGTGCTAGACCATTTTTCTTGTGTCCACCATACTTCTTTCTTCCAGGTGAGGAAAAGGTTGTGTAATAGAATATGTGTGTTTACATAAAGAAGTGTCATGATCAGTTAATATTTTGAGGCCACAAAAGCAGCTCCAGGTGATCGCATGGACTGAGAAGGGGCCCGTAGCAACAAGGAGACTGGGGAAGTCACAGAGCAACGTGGACATGCTTGTCACTTTTTGTGACGGTAGCGGTTGTTTGGAAGGCTTCTTGATAATGCCATTGTGTCCACTTGGCTTTCACGTGGTCAGCTTTCTGAGTCAGTGAGCATACTCAGATTTTTCCTGCTGAACTCTGACTATTAAATACTTGCTCTAGATTTTACAGCCTCGGTCTAATGGCAGAGGAGCTGATCCCAGGCTCGACGCCAGGCGCCCAGCAAAACGGGGATTAGTGAAACCTGTCTTGGTGTAGCCAAGGGCTCTCCAGCTGCTGCTTGCAATTAGACTTGTCATCATTCTCTCAAGAAGCCCCTGTTGATGTTTAAATCCTAATTGGCAGGAGACACCTGTCTCCCACTGGGAAGGACTCAGTCCCTTGCAACAGCACAGGAGAGAGGCTAAAGAAGTACACATGACCTCTAGCGTGCTCTCTCTCTCTCTCTCTCTCTCTCTCTCTCTCTCTCTCTCTCTCTCTCTCTCTTTCCCTTCCCTTCCCCCTCCCTCCCCATCTCTCCCTCCCCTTTCTGCTTTCGACATATGTGTTTCTGTTTTCTTTCTTTATTTCTTCTCCCCAATGCAGTCTGGCTGCTCTTTGGAAAACAAGTAAGCATGGGGCCCTGAATCCTGACTGGAGCAAGAACTTTCCACTGGCCTCTCTCTGGGGCCTCCATCTGCATCTTGGAGCAATCCTCTCTTGGCATCAGTACTCTCCCCTGGCTAGTTTGTTTGCCAGGGATCTGGATGTCACTCATTCTGGTATTTAGGTATTCATTAATTGCCCATAAGCGGCTTGAATGTGTGTAGCTTACTTCCTCCTGGGGGAGCACTAAGGGTATTTTTAGTTCCTGTCTTCACGGAGCTTGCATTCTCCACATGGGAAGACATCAGAACTGCGTTCCATAACCCATGGGAGATATCCATGTCTGAAACAATGCCTGTACAGAAGAAGAAAACTAATGAAGGGTCCTGCACAGTTACTTAAAAGTTTGAGTGTTTTGTTTACCCTTAAAAATAGTGGTTCTCAACCTTCCTAATGCTGAGACCCTTTGATATAGTATGCCACATTGTGGTGACCCTCAACCATAAAATTATAGCAGGCATTATCTCCCTCCTATGGAATAAGCCTCAGGTTTTCATTGCTGCTCCATAGCTGTAATTTTGCTGCTGTTAGGAATCATAATGTAAACAGCTGATATGCAGGATATCTGATATGTGACCATCCTCCCCGAGGTCTTGACCCACAGGTTGAGAACTGATAGAAAGCTTCAGATCTGCATGCCAGATGTTGCACTTGTAGCTTGTGTTGTCATCTACAGAGTTCACACATGGCACACACGCAGCCGAGTTACAGGAAGAAATCCCATGGTGGTTTCGGTAAGTTTATTATTGTGTGTTGCCCAACAGCCATGGAGATCCTCGGCCCATCACAGCATTCACTGGGAAGCTCAGGAAAGTCTGAAGGATTTGCCTGGACTCTCCTCTTCGCACTAGCGAGTGCTTGAAAACTCATCACCGTTATTCGTTACACACTTAGAATTAAGACAAATGCGTAGGGTAGTAAGACTGAAACAGCCACATATGCATGGGAAGGCCATGATTCAGCACATCTCATGGAGAGACAGACTCTCAGCATTCATTTCCAGCCAATTTGCATTTCGGATGTCAGATTCTACTTTAGCCCTCTGGCTGACTCGAGACTTCAGCTTACTTGGTGACAATGTCCTCTTAGCAAAATCTTGCCAGTTGCCCGTAAACTCCCAGGCAACCTTGCCACTCCCTTGTGGGCTTGAGTGAAATGAGACCATCAGGCAAGGCTTACTCTAGTGCCCACACCTGCTGAATACCAGCGCCTTGCCATTCAAACGCAATATGATAAATCCTGATAATATTCTCTGCCGTTGTACTTACTGTTTGTATATTTTATGAGATTCTGTGGTGTGTTTACTGAAAGTGGCCACAGCTATACAGAAATTACAAGACCAGTTCTGCCTTCTTGATGAGTCACTATCCCCAGGGGATTGATTCCAGTGCCTTTTTTCCCAGGATACCAGAACCCAAAGACACTAAGTCCCTCCCATAAATGGTACAGTATAGTTATATAATTTTCATACACCCATCTGCATACTTTAAAATCACCCCTAGATTACTGCTAATACCCAACACAATACACATGCCACGTCAGTAGTTATTTAGTGAATAACAACAAAAAAAAGACCTGTCTGTGTTGAGTGTAAATGGAATTTATTTTGAGTACACCATTTTCTATGTGCAGTTAATTGAACCTGTGGACTCAAAAATCTATGGATAAAGAAGGGAAAAGTACATCGATCTTCACAGTGGTGATACACACACACACACACACACACACACACACACATATATATAGCCTTTGTGTCTTGGCTATGTTTAAAATATCACTCTTAATCTAAATCACTGACGGTGCCTTGGATTCCAGACTTCTTTCAAAGGTGAGGCCCTAACCTCCATGGTTCAGAGAGCTAAGTCATTCCCATATCAGGAGAGAGATGCACTAAAGCCCACTCGGGACATTTGGGACAAAGTGTGAGGCTTTGTAGCTTCCCTGGGTTTCTGAGGTAAGCAACAGTGAGCGGCACAAAGAGCTCAGAAGAGAATTGGTGATTCATTCAGGAAGAAATAGCCTGCACCTGTGAGAGCACAAGGAAGTGCCACTTGGCATTCTTGGGGTGCTGCATCAGCTGGAAAGCAGGCCCTGTCCCCGAGTGAACTAACAGCTTGTGCCTCTTGAATGGCAGTGGGCCTCTAGCACTTTGGGTTTTACCTTTGGAGTGAAAGCAAACCTGTGGTTGTCATGGCAGCCAAAAGAAGGTGTGTGCATAGCAGCCTTCAGGCTTGGTAGGAGGAAGCCCCTGCATGCGGTGCAATCTCGTAAGCAAATGTTCGTATGACCAGGCTGCCTTATCTTCAGTAATCCCAACCTATGCCCCAGACTCACATTATTTGGCCATGGATCAAACTCCTTGTATTTGTGGCTTGGGGGATAATGAAACATGATCTCAAGACAAGAAAGAATCAGGAGCAGAGAGGCTCCTGTGGCCCCCAGCAGTGCAACACTGAAGCCAGCCTCACATCAGGAGAATATATTTAACAGATGGGGAGAGAAGATGAATGCTGCGCTCCAGCTGTGGAGTACTGCCCTGACAGTTTATGGCTGCAGACAGGAACAAATTGACATGATAGATAAAGAAGCCCAGAAAACAAAGCTTCAGTGACTGTCTGTCACTGGCAGCCATCCTGGACTATTATGCATGTCACTCAGAAGGCCATCTATCAGGAAAAGCCATTTAGGGGAACCGTAATATGAAAGGAAACAATACTCAGTGCTTAAAGAGTACACTGAGAGAGAAGAGAGGCTGAAGGGAGCTCACGGAGGCCTCTGAGTAAGTCTGCCATTGAGTCATGATCTCGCAGACCTGGCAAAGGTCACAGGGAGGGTAGCCTACAGAAGTGTTCCAGACAAACTGGGAATGAACCCTGTGGCCTCTGGTGATCAAAGAGTGACTAGGGCTTTCTGGGTGTGGTATTATCTACCTGTGGTCCCAGCCCTGGGGAGGTGAATGCAAAGAGGCTGAGGTCAGGCTGGTTGAGGCTTTAAGGAAGGAAGGAAGGAAGGAAGGAAGGAAGGAAGGAAGGAAGGAAGGAAGGAAAAAAGAAAGTGTTGGTTCTGGATACTCTACTTGGGAGGGAAATCACCTGTTGTCTAGAAAGCCTGATTCTCCTTTTGGGAATCCATACACAGACATGTCCATGCCATGCAATCATTTAAAAACTTAAAGGTCTTTCCCAAGTCCTTCATTTTGGCTGTAAGTAAGGCTTGTTACACTGCAAGGAACTTTTTTCAAAATATAAACTCTCCTATGATCAGTATTTATAATAAGAATATATATATATTTAAGAATTATATAATATTATATATATAATAAGAATTATATATATATATATAAATTAGACAGGAAACTTAGAAGTCAAAGCAGTGCGGAGTGGCTATGGTTGGGCTTGATAAAGACTCTTCTGACTCTAGCAGTAAGGAAGTTATTAACTGCCTCCTGAAGTTTATATTTGATATAAACATTATCTATATATATCTATATATATATGATTTCTAACTTAAATTTTGATTCTACCTTTTCAGGGAATTATTTTTCTCACAATTTAGAAAGAAGGCTAATAATGCAATTTATTATTCTCCAAGTAGCCAGTAGCTCAGACGTTTCTTCAGTCGAGGAGGAAGGAGAAGGCTACATAGACGCAGTTGCAGGCTGCCATCTGCTGTTGAACTTCTGCATATTTTCAGAGTCTGGGCTTTAGTGGGGCTCTGCCACAGGGACAAGTGATCAGTGGCTCTCAAATTTTAACCAGTACCAGAACCACATGGAGAAGCTTGAAAGTTCAGAACAGTGGGCATCGTCTCCAGGGGTTCTGATTCCCATGCTCCTGGGTGGCACTCCAGAATGTAAGTTTCTGGCATATTACGAGGGATACGCCTATTGCTGATCCAATCATGGATCTACTTAGAAAAGCGTACCATGCCTTGACTGCTCATCTGACAAAACAGTTCAGTTTCTGTGGCTTCAGATGGACTCAGCACTGTGCTGATTATTTTAGCCAACAATGGGACCCACACAGGAAGGAACCCAATATAAAAGTCATATACAGAGGGAGTCATCAGAGAGCCCTGCAGTCAAGCATGTGGCTGCTCTGCTCTACAGCAGGAACGCGGGATGGATGGGTGAGAGAAAACTGTTTATGGAAAGAAATAGCTTGGCTTGGAATGTGAAGGGCCTGCCTGTTTGGAGAACTGCTTTCAAGCTGAATGGACAGTACTAGTCTTTGAAGAGCTGGGCAGAATACCAATTCCCCTGCATTTCTTTCACACGCCACATGCTAATTCACCTTCGAGAGCCATTTACTCTGAGAAGCAGATGGCTAGAAGTGTGACTGCTTGGTGGTATTAGGTCCCATCATTTTTATCATCACCAGTGTTTTCAGTGAAACAGGGGTCATCATGGACTAAACTCACCATGCTGACTGCCTTCAGTGTGTAGTGACATTAAGCACATTCACAGTGTCATGCAACATGGTTCTGGAACTTTTTCACCTTACAAAACTGAAATTGTATACAAACTAAATATAACTACTCTTGTCTCCATTCCCTGGCCCTTGAAAACCACCCTTCTAAGTGATGTTTCTATGATATGAATAATTTATCTATATGAATGAAATAACACAGTATATATCTTTTTATTTACTTAAAGTCCTGGAGGCTCACCCATGTTACAACAATGAGGTGATTTCCTTCTTTATTTGACTGTGTATTATCCCATTGTGTATAAATATATTTTTGTGTGGTTTTGTATGTCCATTCTTGTTTGTGTGTGGTGGTGGGGGATTTGCATGTTTGCATGGAGGCCATGAACTGGTGGAGACCAGATGTAGACTTTGCGGGGTGCCTTCCTCAATATCTCTCTGTCTTATTTTGTTTATAAGAAGGCTCTCACTCAGCTTGGAGTTCCCTGGTTCAGGTGGCTAGACCGCGATTTCTGAACCTTCTCTGTGCCTGCCTCTCCAGCAGTGTCCCTGCCCCTGGGTGCAACTGCCTGACAGTGCTTTGCTTCTGTCCTAAGAATTGTAACTCAGGTCTTCATGTATGCAAAGAAAGTCAGAGACTGAGAATATCTGCAGTCACTAACAACACATTTTCTACTGACAGACACTGGGGATGCTTCCACTGCCTCCCTTCTGTCGAAGGCACAATTAACACGAGTGTGCAAACATCTGAATGCCCTGCCTAGGTTTGTTTGACTATGTATTCTGAAGTGTGGTTTTTGATCATCGTATGATAGTCCTAGTGGCAACACTAGGGAAATGTTTCCGGTGTCAGTCCTGTACGCTCCCATTCAGCTGACCTGTGTGCGTGGAGCTTGCCTGTGGCATTAGGACACATCTTCCTGGTGTGTCTACCCCTCTCTTTGACATTCTCTCTTCTACTGCAAGTGTCCAGTACCAGTATCATGCCTCTTGGCTGTTTGATTGGTGTACATAATAATGTTGTCCAGCTGACAGCTTCTGATATTATCCCCATATAAATGAGAACCGCAAGCTCCAAGAGGATTAAAGCTGCCAAGCAAGATTAGAAAATCTGTAAGTCGCTGAACAAATGGAAACACAAACGTTTGAAGCAAAGGTTTGACTCTGGTGCTAAAAGCTGCCCTTTGAAGAGCAGCTTACAGCACACAGGGAACCGAAGGGCACTTTTGCCACTTGAAGTGACTTTAGATGCACATGCGGACCGTGGATGTGGGATTCCCTTCCGTGTTGCTTTTATCGGTTAAAGAAGCTGCTTTGACCTGTGATACGGCACAATAGAGCTAGGTGGGGAAACTAAAATGAATGCTGGGAGAAGCAAAGTGGAGTAAGTGAGAAGCCATGGAGCCGCCACCTGAAGACAGATGCACTGGAATCCTGCAGGTAAGCCACAGCCACGCAGCAATACACAGATTAACAGAAATGAGTTAATTTAAAATATAAGAGTAAGTCGCTTAAGGTATTGGCCAAACTATATTGCAAATAATATAGTTTCTGTGTGATTATTTCATGGTCTGGGCAGCCGGGAATGAACAAGTGTCTTCCTACTAAAGACCATAGCTTCTGGAATTGGTACTATATGGGAATAGATTAGAGAATAATTATCAGACACATTCAAGACAGTTTTGAGAATGTTCAGAACCTGGGAGAATTTAGATGCTGATGGAATTATCTAAGAGCAGACAGAAATACATTCTATGTTTACCTTTAGCTTGTTGTCTGGAAAATGGAATTCAGAAACTTCTCAGCAAAACCAAAGATTCCAGGATAGGTAACAAAAGTTAAATGCCCCTCCCCCATTTAGTTTAGGACTTAATACAATACCAAGCACATCACATTAATCCAATGGATTTTTTTTTTACTAGTAGCCACTTCTCTTTGCCATCACAGATGGTCAAAACTTTGGAGTGATGAACAGAATGGCTCAGGACTGAAGAAAAGCTGGTGCAAGTAGCGTCAACCAAATCTAAGATGTGTGACAGATGAGTGATAAAGGTGCATCTTACTTGGGATCCCAGGAAGAAGTCACACTACTTCCCTAGAAGCAAGATGATCCCTGAAAACCTTGATGGAGTCAGTGGAAGAGACCTCATCATTCCTTCACCTTTCTCCTGCCCATGTGAATATTCAAGGTTTGGTCTTCCCACGGGCAATACTGCAGAAGAACACAAGAGGGCGCGGGCGCTCTGTCTTTACGGTTCTTAAAGGATCCTTAGGGAAGGCACGCCTTGTGGAACAGCTGCTCCGTACTTTATTATAGGTCTATGGGATGTCTTATTTCAGAGACTACGCAAGTCGTGTGAGTACTGAGCTATTCCAAATCTAAACCAGGAAGCAAAGAGAATCAGAGCGTCAGAAGAGGAAATGTTTAGAAGAAACGACTGTTCCATTTGTGCTGTGGCAGCTTCCCTGCTGCGAAAAGAGCTGTTTATTGCCATTACAAGATTTTGCTTCCAAGATCTAGGACAAACAATATTTTTCAAGAAAGCGTTACAGAAAAATCCCGTTTCTTCATACGAAATAAGGGTACCAACTTGTGCGTGCATATAAATGTGAAGTAAGTGTGTATGTTTGTGTGAATCAGGATTGTCTCAAAAGTCTGTGCCTTTCTCAAATGTTGACATTATGAGTGATGTCATCATTCGCTCGCTGGTGTGTAGTGGATTAAGCGAGGTGTGAGGCTGTGTGGAGCCTAGAAGCTTAGTCCCCAAGAACTGCTCCCACACACCGTGTGTCATGCTTGACCGTGGGGTGGGACAAATGCCAACCAGGGAAGGTGTTTTCTAAATAAACCAGCTTTCATTGAGGTTCATCTCACCCTTGAGCCAAGCCTCACTGCCCTGCCCTCACCCCAGCCATATAGAATTAAATAGGGTTCACATAAATGAAACTCAAAATGCAGCAGAAGTAAGCCTGACCCAGCAGCGGGGTTGTGAATCAGGAACTGTACCGGGGCCTGGGTTGAACCCCAGGAACTGAGAGGATGAAAACCTGCCGGCATCTAATTTTTTAATTAAAATCTAACTTTCTCTGATACCACGGCATTGATAAAGAAAAATGAATCTCTGTATTACTGACATTAATTTTTAAAATTCTAATCCTCCTGAAACCTTATCAGAAAAATAATGGGTCCATAAAAACCATAAAACCCACCCTGAAAGATAAGCTAAAATTATTCTTTCTCCCCCATCCTCAAAACATGTTCTATAAAGCTAATGCAATATCCAGAAATTATTCTATGCATTGCAAAACACGATTGATTTAAAACTTGCAAGTGGTTAAGGGGATTTAACCTGTAAAGACTTCTCAAGTCTCAAAGAATTTAAAGTAATAGTAGAACCTTTGAAAATTTTAGAAAATAATTTATTGAAGTCAAATGCTTATTACTGGTTCTCATTAGTATTAACAAAATTTGGAGAGCCAAATGAATCAAATCTGTAAAAAAGAACTGAGATTTGAGAATAAAATAATCTTCCTTCCTATAGAAAAAAAGCCACAAATATTATAATCAGGAAATCTCACGCCAATACATGATTCCATGCCAGCTAAGTTAACTGAAACTTCTACTCCAAAAGAGAACTGTGTTTAGGATGACATGGTAGAGACTATATTTTAATTTTTTTAGAAAACTAGAAGTTTGCTTAATTTCTATTAAAGTACACATTTCTTGTTTATCATTCAACTTCCCTAAATTTAATTTTCCTCATCTGAACCAACAATTTTTTAAAAGGACATGATTATTAGGTAATAAATATAACAACATAGTCATCCTCATTACCCAAACAACATAACATGCAAGGTAGTTAAAATATCTTACACACCAATGAACTAGCTACTTTTAATGAGGAAACTGTAAAACCAGGATGACTGTGTATTGGCCATTTTAATACATATTAGAGTCATTTTGTAAAACAGTTTACAGAGGAGTTTCATAAATTATACTTAATTTATTCAAAGATTAAAGTTTTAAAAAAGAAATTAATTACTGTCTTCAACTCAAGAATTCTGGGGCTGCAAGTACAAAAGCTGGGCGGAGGGGCAGCCCACCCGGTCCTCTCAGTGCTTGCACTCTGAGATGATTTTTAATTGAAAACAGATATGTGTGTGTATCTATCTGTCTAGATATAGATATATGTGGACAGTTCTTGAGCATAACAATTGAGAAGCAACAATAAACTTTTAGTTTGTCAATAGTCTACATGTAAGACAACTATAAAAAACGATTCTTAAACAGATTTTTGCAAAACAAAAAAAGAAGAATGAATTTGGTAATATGTCAGGTCTTTAAAGGGTTTATGTAATAATTTGAAGTCATTAATAAGTGAGAAAATATCTTTTTTTCTAACAAGCCATGTAAAGTATAGCTAATTCAAAATATGCAAATATTTGAAGAAATTACAGTCAGCAAATAAAGACCACTGGAGTCTCAACATAATTTAAAATAGTTGTTTTCCAAGCAAGGTTTCATAAACACTCTGTATGATTTTTTAAAATAAGATTTAATTATTTGGGGAAATTTTTTACCATTGCACCTCTTCAGCTACTTACTGAGCATCATCTACTCATTCTTTTGGTTTCGTATTTTGCTTAATTACATCTCTAATTCATATTATCAATGTTCTAGAGTTTCGGGAGGTTGGAAATGCCAAGAAAACAGATGAAGAACTACACTGGAACCTGTAAAAACGGTTCATAAATAAAAGACGTTTTTACTGTCCTCAATGGTTCTTTGAATCATACCGTTTTCCCTTATTTATACTGAGATTAGTTTAATAAGATTTTTCATTTGGAAAATAAAGGTCCGTCTTCCGTTTCGTCTCTCTGTGAGCCAGAAAGATTGACTTCCTTGAGGAATGTGAAGACACAGTTAGTTTATTGTGTTTAAAAGAGACTTAGGGAGGCGCTGATAAAGCAGCCTTACATCATGAGAACAGTGTTGAAATCCAGAATGATCCACCCCAGCTACACAGAGAGACGCGGCCTGCGAGGACCTGGACACACAGGAAAGGTCATTTTCGTACAGTTCTCCAGCCTGACAGAGCCTCTGCCATGAGAAGGAAGGAGAGCGCAAAGTGGAGGCCATATGGCCCCCACATTCTGAATTTGAGAAAGAAAAGGGGATTTCAGTTGAGAGGTGATCCAAGTTCTGCTTTCTGTCTTTTCTACTTTGTGTACTGTTTTGCTGTGAGAACAGCTATAGAGCGACCCCTTTCCTAACAAACAGCAATAAACCTCGGTCCAGGTTACCAAGGAAATGAGAGCTGAGAAGCTGTGCCCCACTTGGCGGAGTCTGGGGGACTAAGAAGGGAGCAGCCTGGGAGTGCCTAGAGGGAGGACTTCCTCTCTAGCACTTTAGCCCTGTGTGCTTAAGCCAGTCCCATGTGAGATGAAACACACCAACTTTGTCTCTTCTCTCAAGATCTCAGTGCATCTTTCATTATTTTTTCAGGTTCAAATACAAAGCCAGATTACATATTTATCAGGAAAAGGCACAGATCCCAAATGCAAGTATTATTCTCTTAACTGTTTAATTTCTTGAACTTGTTCTATTATCTGTAATAAAAAAAATTAAATTGATACTTACTGTCCTTGAAAGTGACATCCACTAACTCCCTCCCCCTTTTAGTAATAGAAGAGAAACTATTTGAAAGAACAGGTAGAGTTAATAAATAAGAAGGGCCATTTTCAGCTTCCGAGATTTTTATTTTTATTTCACTCTTAAAGTATGCTGGCATTGAAACTGTTTCCTTTTCTTCCTGAAGTATATTTTGTGGTACTGCAGACATGAGAATATGGGTGAACATCATCCAACTTAAATGAGGAAAACTTACTGTTAAAATTAAAGACTCCATATATCCCTGCAACTGATCAAATCTTTTTTGATCAAATCAAAGATACTCACTCTCTCCTTCTAGCATCTGTCATGATTGACCCTTTTTATGCATTTTCACTGATTGGAATATTTGCACCCTTATGATTCACACAGCAAGGAAAAAAAATCAATTAACCTACTGATACTATCTAATTGGAAGGCAGAGGCAAAAGGATCAACATCAAAGCCTTTCTGGATTACAGAATAAGTTCAAACTTCTGGACACCTTAGTAAGTCCCTTGGTATGGTAGGTTCTTCTGTTTGTGTGTTGCTTTTATTGGTTAATGAATAAAGAAACTGCCTTGGCATAGTTGATAGGGCAGAACTTAGGTAGGCAGGGAAGAACTGAATGCTGGGAGGAAGAAAGGCAGAGTCATAGAGAGACACCATGGAACCTCCAGAGACAGACATGCCAAATCTTTCCCAATAAGCCACTGCCATGTAGTGATACACAGATTAATAGAAATGGGTTAAACTAAGATGTAAGAATTAGCCAATAAGAAGTTAGATCTAATGGGCCAAGCAGTGAATTAATGAATGCAGTTTCTGTGTGGTTATTTCGGTGCTAAGTTAACCAGGTGGCCAGGATGAACAAGCGGCCCCCTCTTTGCAACAGTCCCTGGATTTTTGGGATATATATATATATATATATATATATATATATATATCAAAAGGCAAACTATTAAGTAGAAAGAGGCTGGACCTGCAGCATATGGAGTATTTGCCTAACTTGTCTGAGGCCCTGGGTTTAGGTTTTAATTCCAGGGGGTGAGGAAATAAGAAGTTCCTTCTAAAGATCAATAAAATTGGCAAACCTTTCCCAATGCTGCAAAGAAAAAGGACAACCCTGTTTCAAAAATTAAGAATCAAATTCTGCAATACTCATTGATCAGTCATCGTCATCGTCAGAAAAGCTTCCTCCTGTAGCAGATGGGAACAAATATAGAGATCCACAGCCAGACATTAAATATTGAGTGAGAGACCTTGGAGCACTCAACCCTAAATGGATGTCTTCATAAAATTCCTCCCTTCAGAGCTCAGGGAAGTTCACAGAAAAGATGGCAGAAAGAGTATAAGAAAGAGTATAAAGCCTTCTAAATCAACATAAACAGCAAAAATAACATGAACTCACAGACTGTGGGAGCACGCACAGTGGCTGCACGGGTTTGCAGCAGCTCCTCTGCATATACATGATGGCTTCCAGTTTAGTGTGTTTATGGTATTCCTGAGTGTGCAAATGGTGGATCACTGATTTTTGTGCCTTCTCTTGGGCTCTTTTTCTTCTCTTAGTTTGTCCTATCCAACTCTGATATGATAGTTTTTGGTTTATCTGTAAAATAAAGAAGGAAAAAAAGGAAGGAAGGGAGGGAGGGAGGGAGAGAGGAAGAAAATCAAAGATGCTATCCCTATAGAACTTGCAGACAAAGAACATGGGTATGGATACAGGGAAGGAAAGGGTATGGTTAAGGCTGTGAGCACAGATATGACACTTTAGACAGGACTGGATCTCTTGAGAATTTGAAAAACATATACAGATTACCTAACTCAGATAGGTCCCATAACTGCTAAATACATTCAACTCATAATTTTAACTTAAAAAAGAAATCTTCCAATCTATATAATTTTACTCATGGATTCTCCAAAACGTTGGGGGGAAATGCACCAGTTCCACGCCATTTTTAGCAAGTGTAAAAGTCCACACTCACAGAAGTTAAGGCAGTTAAGCTATACAGCACTTGGAAAGCACAAACCTTGAGCTAGTTTTCACTCAGCCCCAGCAAAAGTGCCTCCCACATGAGTCATTTCTTTGTATAATAGTTAAACATGAATCGGTTGGTGTGTTTTCATTCAGGACCTTTATTGCTTTATGCCAGACTTATTACTTTGATATGTATTTTTAGACTCAGGGTGGGAGGCACATAACTAGTAAAGCATTAGCTCACAAGTGCTTACAAATCTGGAGTTTGGTGTCGAAAAGAGGGCAGTCTGGCTGAAGGCTTCTGTCACAACTCAAAGGATGAAGGGACTTCTCCAGAAAGGTGGTGTAAGTGTGATTCGCTCTACTCCTCCTACATCAGAATAGCTAAGAACCCTGGGAAATCTATTAAAGTAAGAACAGAAGATTGTGAAAGAAGGTGGGTGAGTTAGAGAACTTGAGACCTGAGGATGGACATAGTGGTAAGTTACTTGATTTTTTTTTTCTTTTTTTGTCTTAAGCTGGAAGCTGAAAAAGCTCAAAAATTCCAAAGGGCACTGGCAGAAAAAAGCATCAAGATAGTGACCAATGAAGAAGAGGGAGCCTGACAAAAAGAGGAAATGGTTCAGCAATAACTGTTCTACTATATATATGCACCCTGATGGCCTTGGGTCCACTCCCCACGTCTGCAAAGTTAAAAATGATCACACACTTTCCAGTTTTATACAAGTGTAACAAGGTGCCCTAAGTTTCCTCTCCACTTCTGCCTTGCGCTCCTTTTTGGGAGGCATCATTAACTGAGTAGAAAGCAGGGTCTTGGATCCCTGTTACAAAGTCAGTAGTCCCTTGCTGACATGTTAGTGGAGACCAGAGGAAGATCTCAGACTTTAAAGGACAATGGCAATCACACAGCCCCCACCCTATCTATCCTTTGTGGGTTGCTGAGAGGAAAAGCAAGGTGGAGAGGCAGGGCTTTGACTCCTGCCAGTTGTAAAAGGCCTAACTCTAGGGTTCTTTGTGCATCATATCCTGAACAGCAGCTAAGTACTCCTAGGCCTTCCAGACAGAGAGGGTGTAGGAGAGGTCCAGTGAGTCATAATACTCAAAATGTCTATAAAATTGTTACACCAATAACTAGGAAGATATTGAATTAAATGTTTAAAAAAATAGAGATGTTAAAAATCACTTAGCAATGGGATTTAAATACCTACAAAGAGAATTATAAGTACACTGGAAAAATGACATTAAAGAAAAAATTATCAGCCCAGAAACAGACAATATAAGAAAAACCCTCTGGAATTTTAGTTGTTAAAAAAAACTAAATGTTAATTTCTTTTACATAAGATTCTGAAATGTTGATGCTCTAGAAATGGAAGATGGACTAACAACAGAGTTTAGGAAGTGGGTGAGGAAAGTTTTGGGCATGTTTACAAAGGGATAGCATGACAGGCTCCCATGGTGACCAAAAGATTTTTTTAATAAAAGCTCTATCTGTATCAATATCTGTTCATTGTATTACCCTATAGTGTTTCAAGATGTTGCCATTAAAGGGAATTGAGTAAAAGATACAGAAACTTTCTCTGTATGATTTCATACAATTATTTTTGAAGCAATAATTATCTGGAAATGAATGATTTACTTGTAAATAATATATTTCAGCTCATAAATTTTATTTTTTTAGGCCAACAACAATTTTTTTAGTATTATATTTGACAACTTAGCTCCCAAGAGCAAACTCCTGCCAAATCAAAATTCATTGTCCTAGACACAAACAGATACAGAGAGTATGAATATCTCACTGGTAATTTTTTTTTAAAATCTGAACTCATACCAAAAGGATTTGGCACAAAGAAAATGCTGTAACTAAGTGTTGTCTTTGGTTAATTCCATGACACATTTGAGAATGAAATGACATCATTACATGGAGCTTTTCCGAAGATAGAAGGAGGAAGAAACCCTTCTACAGGGACCTTGTTAAGCCAACATAATGTATCTAACCAAATTAAAAAGTTAAATGTACAAAATACTATAAAACTAAGGGTGAAAGTACTCAATATCTGAAAGGATAATGCATAATGACCAAGTAGAGTCTGTTCTGGGGACGTGGGTCTGTTATATTACAGTTCCTGATGTTTTAAGAACAGCGATTCCTAGATGGTGAAGCCTATGACTGAAAGGGGTATTTAAGACCAGTATTGAAGAACTCTTTGGATCTCCTGGCTGAAGAACTTTTTCAGAAGTGTAGGCTTGAGAAAAGACAGTGAATCAACTAGATAACCTGGTCTGAGCCAGGTGCACATCAGGAAAATTGTGAACTAAAATTATTTTTATTCTTTTATCCTGATGTTTGAGAGTAAGAAGATGAAATATTCAGATGCATAAACATTTGCATGTTGTCAGCTTTTGTGTTTCCTGGGTATATGCTGGTTTTCATCATTGTTAAGCCCTATAGTCATCCCAAAAGGAGTTTGCCCGTATCTCTCTGGTCACACTGAACTGTGTGCTCTATGCTCTTCTGTGAATGCCAAAGCCCACTATCATAGGCTAATTTGGAGCCATGTTCTGAAAAATGCAAGTCTATAAGTAAAATCTCTGTTCCCTAAATTAAAAGGCCATTTGTTAATTGCGGCTAATAGGAGAAAATTACTTCCCAAACAAATGTTAAGTCTTCATTATTTTATTTTCAGATTCTCCCCCTTTGCAGTTTCATTATGTTGACTATATGTAGGTAACTGGGGCTCCGAAAAATAAAATTATTTATAGGAAAAACTCATTCTAAGTAAAGAATAGAATTAAGCTGGATAATGAAGACTGGTATTCATATTTGTGCTTGGATAGTCTCCCATTTCACACTCCTAATATCAGAATTTTTTTAAAAAAATCTTTTTAGCTACTCTTTGTTTTATCTAAAGAAATATGTGAGCCACAAACATCACCAAAACATTCTTGTGTTTTTAGAATTCAAGGCCAGGAGGAAAATTTGCTGGAGTCTGGTGAAGCCTGGATGGATAAAGCCCTAAAAATACACCCAGATCACAAACATATAGAGGCAGAGGTATTGAAAGCATCAGATTGTGGCCTGGATGGCAGGTACCACTTATCACTCAGACCTGCAGAACAGGAATGTGGCAACAACAATAACAAGAAGGAAAATGTAATTAATTAGGGGAAGCATGAGAAGACAAGCATGTGGATGATTTTGGAAAGGTTCATAGGAGGAGGGCCAAGAAGATGTCTCCACTCTCAAAGGACAATGACAACAGCAGAATCTGGCCAATGTAACTGTTCTAGAACTATATCAAAGTCTTGTAGTTTCAGAAATCGTGATCAGTAAATTGTGGTCGATTTCAATCCATTTTAACTTTCAGTTCAGTTGCAGCTACCCATCTCTACACTTTAGCCTCATGGCAGGGAACCATGTACCCATGTCCAGAAGATTCTGAAGACGCGAGCCATAGAAGTGTCCATGTCTTCCTAACAGTGAGACCTGTGTTCTAATTGACAATGGCCACTTTTATTCACAGAAGCATGAACAACACGTTGATAATCACTGGTGTTGAATCTTTCTTTTCCTGCAGCTAAAAAGATCCCTGGTGGTTTTCACGGCTATTGTTCTGTTTTCCCATCTTACTCCATTCCTCTCTGCCCCCCATAGGATCTAGACATTAAAAGCTAGCAGATTTAAAACTGACTTCATCTTGGGGATAACTGAAGTAAAACAGCACATGCCTAAGGAAAGACTCCAAAGAGACACAAGCAGAGATGGCTTACAACAATAGACAAACAGACAAACACACAATTCTGTAAGCCCAAGTGAATGGGAGATTTCCATTCTGATGTTACTGTATTATTACATGCAAATGCACAGATTTCCATCTAAATCACAAATTATATAAAGAAATGGGGGAAGCTATAGTATTTCAGTGGGGAAAAGATCTGAGGCTCTTACATTACAATACAAAGACTTTAACTATCACAGAGATGCCATAGAGTGAAATACAGGAGAAAAGTCAGGAAAAGAAATCAATGAACAGGATGGAAATATCAATAAAGAAATAGAAAGTTTTACCACTGTCAGAATACTTGTCATTAAAAATAGAAGTGAAAACAAATGTTTGTGAATCTGTAGGGGCAAAAGAACCCTTATATAGTGCTAGTGTGAATGTTAACAAGGAAAGCTATTATGCAAATCACTATGGAGATTTTTTTCATATAATTAAGAATAAACCTCAAAGAAGAGAAAGTAGGAATCACACTTGAGTGCATTGGCACAGGAGACCTCTTCCTAAATATAAGCCCAGTAGCAGAGACACTGAGAGAAACAATTAATAAATGGGATCTCCTGAAACTGAAAAGCTTTTGTAAAACAAAGGACAAGGTCACCAAGACAAAACAGCAGCTTACAGAGCTAAACAGAGAATTCTCAACAGAGGAATCTAAAATGGCTGAAAGACACTTAAGGAAATGCTCAATATCCTTAGCCATCAGAGAAATGCAAACCAAAACAACTCTGAGATTCCATCTTACACCTGTAAGAATGACCAAGATCAAAAACACTGATGACAACTTATGCTGGAGAGGATGTGGGGTAAAGGGAACACTCCAGCATTGCTGGTGGAAGTGCAAACTGGTACAGTCTCTGGATATCAGTATGATGATTTCTCAGAAAATTATGAAACAACCTTCCTCGAGACCCAGCAATACCACTTTTGGGTATATATCCAAAGGATGCTCAATCAT
>JAQHUG010000002.1:16502736-16530933 GCA_028555095.1 Dicrostonyx torquatus
CCTGCCTTCCTTCCTTTTACAACCCTAGGACCACAGCTTTCTCTCCCTCACATCCTCTCACTCCTTCCCACTCCTCCCCTTTACCCGCCCTCCATCTAAACTATTCCTCCTCTGTAATCACTCAGAAAGTGGCAGACCTCCCATGGGCTTCAGAAAATCAAGGCATATGAAACTGCCATAAGACCAAACATTTTCCCCAGTATTCAGGCTGGGAAAGGCAATCCAGCTTAAAAATATGTTCCCAAGAGCCATCAAAGCACCAGGGACAGACCTTGCTCCCTTTGCCCAGAGTCCCACAAATTAACCAAGGTACTCAATGTCACATATATACAGAGGGCCTAGGTCCCTCACATGCAGGCTCCCTGGTTGTTGGTTCAGACTCTGTGAGTTCCCATGAGTCAGGCTAGTGGTTTCTGTGGATTTTCCTGAGACATTCCTGACACCCCCCACTTTGTTTCCTACAGTCCCTCCTCCTTCTCCTCAACAGGACTCCTGGAGCCTGAAACTCTAAAGCTGGAGGAGCCTGGAGAGAAGGGAAGCATTTTCTTAACAGAAGTTCCCCCTTCCTAGAAGACCCACGCTTGTGTCAAGCTGACATACAAACTAACCAGGAAACTTTCAGATACATATGGAGTGGCAGTCTGACATGTGAAATAAGAATGAACCCTGAGAACAAGCAAGATTCCACTGGATTAGTCAAAAAACTCAAAGGAAGGGAAGTGGCAGTTACAGGAGCAAGAGAGGGGAGGGGAGAGCTCCTTTCATGTTTAGAACCCCGAATTTCACAAGTGAGAGGAGTTACAGAAGTGCATGGTGGCGCTGTTTTCACACTATCCTGAAATTAGTGGATACCACAGAACTGTATGAAAACTTTAATCACAGTCAATCCCTTGTTGCAAATATGGATGGGCGGGAAGAGTTCTTCCACTCACTCTTTGGGATGAGCTTTGAATGGACCAGACATCTTGGAACTCTCCACCTGAGGAGAGTCTGGAATTTATGTTTTTAAAACTCTACATAACTAGAACTAAATCTCAGGAGTCATTGGACAGGGGTCCTGTTCACATTCACAACAGTGCCTAGCCCTCATCTTGCCATTTACTGGGTAATGACATGTTTTCTTGCTCCACAGATTGGCCATACTTCTGGCCTGTGTAAGACCCAGCAAGCATGTTCTGTAAACCCCGGAGCCTCTGTCTGGGCAAGCAAAGAGCAGCTAAATCAGGGGCTCTGTGGAAACAATATGTAAATGATTTCAGTGAAAGGTCAATGGGGTCGGTGCTAAATGGACTTCACTTCTAGTCATTGTGAAATGATCTGCGGGCTGAATTCCAGCATGAGAAGAAATTAGTTGGTTTTATAAAAAGAAAAAAAAACATGATAATCTAAACAAGTTAATAGCCAAAACACAAGCAAAGTTAGCTGTTTTTGTTACACAAGAGGTTTTGTTGAGGATTTTGTTTTGCTTTTTAATTCCTGTCCACATAATAAACACTAGTGTTTATTTTAAATGGTATGGGGAGGGGATAAGTGTTAGTGGGGCAGTCAATGTACGGAGTGGACTATAAGCTGTCTCAAATTCACATGCCCACTTTGGCATTTTCATCGTGTATTTTTAGTTGACATTTTTAAAGTGTTTTGAACATCCAGCCTGAACACTAACCTGTGAGTAGATGAATCTAATCATGTGGGCGTTGTTGTGGATCTTATACAGGTGATTTATTGTCCTTTTGAAGCCACCACAAATTTCTTAATCTCGGTTGTGAGCCCCATGTGCTTTCCTGCAAGATTTTCTCAATAGGGGGATTAAGCCTTTGGAACACAAAAAGTCTCGGGAAAGTTACAGAATGTGACGGCCAAAAATCAAGTGGAAAAAAAAATATCAGTAAGAAAAATAGGATTCGACTTTGAAGTACAACAATGACTGTATTATCTCAGCATGAAGTGAACTGCCTTTTGTCCTGGTCTTTCTGAGTAGATACTCTCACTCCAGCTTCTTGTATACTATTTTGGCGCATCATTCTGCAGTCCAACTCTGATATTGTTGCTTCTCAGTTCATAAACCATCAGTGGCTGTTCATTATCTGGAGAATGAAGTACAATATTGAACATCAACTCAACCCCCGTATTAGCTTCCCACAGTGCCTTCTCTTTAGAGTCTGCCAGTCCCATTACCTTTCTGGCCTCTGTGGTCCAACCAGCTAGAACCACTCCTTTTTTATGTACCTAACATAGCCTTCCCTGACTCCCAGATTTTGTTCTCTTGACCCCCAACACTTGAAGTTACTATGCAGTTAAGCTCTCCCTGAGTTCACAAGCCTAGTTTCCAAACCACCTGCTATAGACTGAAAATGTCCTCTTCTACCATAGCTCAGAACACTAACCTCCAATGTGATTAGTTGAGGTCACAAGAGCTGTCAGGGACAATGTTATGGTTAAATGATGTTGTAAGAGTGAGCCACTAATCCCAAAGGACTTAGAGGAGGTTCTAGATATCCCTCTGCACACATAAGATACTGCAAGACGTTGATTGGAGAAGTCACATATGACACTGGCTTTCATGGACTTTGAACATGGACTTCTATTCTCCAGCACTATAAGAAACAAAATTTTTTTAGCATTTGCAGACAATTCCCCTTGTCAACAACCCTTCCCTGATCACCTTGTGTTTCCTCTCCCCATTCTTAGGGCACTTGATTTATCTCCCTACATTAATATTTAATCTATATCTCTACAATAATACTTATAGTTTCCAAGCATAATTTTCTATGAAGCTGTATCTCATTAAGACAAAGTTTGATCATTATCTAATGTAAAGTAGTTGGGATGTTCATGACTCAACCCTGGTGTGTTGACTCCTTGGTCTGGGGATTCTGTCTTGTCCTGTCTTTCAGTTTGTCCCATCCGGGACTTCCATCTAGAAGGTCAGCTGATTGTTAAAGCTGACCAATAAAGCTCAGGTCATGTATTCTCCAGAAGCAAAAGAGAGGAAGACAGAAAAAGAGAGGCAATAGTCTTTGCCCTACCTTTTTATGAAGCCTTGTTAGAAATCCCAATTAACCGACTATCCAGATTAAGATTTCAGTAAACACAGCCCAATTGTGCACAACACCTAATTCCAAGCTAGCAACTTAAATGCCATATATATTTCATTAGTTAAAAAGCAGTTTCTAACATATTTGTGTTCATTTTATTTACTTCTAGAAGATGGAGTTCCTTAGGACCATGTTCATCCATGGTGACTTGTGCAATCTCAATAGTGTATTGCACTAAGTTTTGTACATATAGAAAGATTCACTAAGTGAATCCATGTAGATGGAAGTTTCTGTCCTGCACACTCCTGCAGCCATTCAGTCCCAAAGAAACACACAAAGGTTTATACTAATTATAAACTGGCCTCTTAGCTCAGGTTTATTATTAACTAGCTCTTACAACTTAAATTAATCCATAATTCTTATCTATGTTTAGCCATGTGACTTGGTGCCTTTTCGCAGTGCAGCATTTTCATCTTGCTTCTTCTGCTTCTGGCTGGTGACTACAAACTGAGCCTTTCCTTTCCAAGAATGATGTGGGATTTCCCTCTGTATGCTATGAATATGTTTTATTACCATTTGTTGATAAAGAATCTGCTTTGGCCTATGGCATGGCAGAACATAAATAGGCTGGAAAACTAAACTAAATACAGTGAGAAAGAAGGTGGAGTCATGCAGACACAATGTAGCTTCTGAAAGAGAAAATCACCAGAACCTTATGGGTAGATAAGCACAGCCTCATGGTGATACACAGATTAATAGAAATGGATTAACCTAATATAAAAGAGCTAGCTAGGAATATGAGTCATTGGCCAATCAATGTTTTATTAAACCAATATTAGTGACAAATCTATACAGGATACAAGAACATTATCCCACAGCAGATTCATTTGTTTTAATTTACTTTAATAATGCAGGTTCTGTAGATCCTACCTATTTCCTAATGTACTCTCAGATGTATGAACAAACCTAAGTAAGATCTGATGTTGCTGGGCGGTGATGGTACATGCCTTTAATCCCAGAACTTGGGAGGCAAATTCTTGGAAGTTCCAGGCCAGCTTGGTCTACAGAGCAAGTTCCAGGGCAGGCTCCAGAGCTACACAGAGAAATCTATCTTGGAAAAAAATTAAAAACAAATAAAAAACTCATAACAATATTGTCAGTATAATATAAACTTGTTCTTTAATGCTGAATTTCTTAAATGGAGTTTTTCTTCATTTCTTGTGAGAGTAAGGTAGACTATTTTTCTAAACTCTTCTTTAAATAGTTTGTGTGTGTGTACACGTGTGTGTGTGTGTGTGTGTGTGTGTGTGTACCAATGAAGACTACAATGGCATGTCATATCCCTGGATCTGTACTTACAGACAGTTGTGAGTCACCTGATATGGGTTCTGGAAGCAAAAATTCTTTAGTATAATAAAGTAAAAAATCTTTGCTATAATAAATTCTTTACTATAATAACACCAAGAATTCTTATCTACTGAGCCATCTCTCCAGCCCCTATTTGTCCAAACTCTTCTATAGGCAATGGCTTATTGATACGGAACATACCTTCTCCTTCTCCTTCTCCCTCTTATTTTTATCTCGATAAAAGATTATAAGCATAGATATTTTAAGTAAATACAAAGGCTTGTGTGTGTTTCCAGGATAGGAAATACCTTTCTACAATAAACCTGGCAAATTAAGCACCATCAAATGTTCTTGTTTTCATCTTCTCTTAGGGATTACGGTGTGGCAGATTGGGCAGGATGCTGTTTGTTTGTTTGTTCGTTTTTGATTTTGTTTTTTGTTCTCGGGATGCTATGAAGTGTAAAACATGCAACCTCTTCTATTTGCTTCTGGCACATCTTCTATCTTTTGTTTCCTTTTTCTTCAGTCTCATTCTTCCTTCTCCCAACCTGTGTAGTGAGGTGAGATTGGCAACGGCCGATACAGTGATGGGAAGAGTTAATTCCAACTCCCTCAATTCTTCTCATGATCTGTGGAGGTCCAGGGGAGACACACACAGTCACGTGCAACAGACATACACTTCATACCAGAAGTAGTGCTTTTCCTTCTGTCTCACAGTGCACTCGAGCTGATAGTAAAAGGGAGCTGTGACTCTCCTGGGCAAATGCTAGGACGCCTTTAAAGCCGGAATCCTGCCCACAGGGGTCTAAATCTCTCCTTGACTTTTTGTGCTAAAGGCATCCCTGAAACACACAACACAACGTCCCTGGCCTCGCTCTGAACCCCACTGTGCCTTTTTCCTATGAGTGCAATTAGCACAGAAGCATTCATACCTAGCAAGGAACCCTGCCAGGTCTAGCAGAAACACCTAGAGAAATCAGGGTATTGGTTTGTTTATCCTAACTCTTCCTTGCTCCGATGTATCCAGTCAAAGCCTATGGCAAAAAACAGATGTTGTTAATAACGTAGTAAGAGCCACTATTATGCCCATTTTCCCAGGAGTGCAACTGAAGGATTTTCTGTGATTCTGGTAACAAATGACAAATTGTTCATGTCTATTTTCATGAAATGTTTTGACTGCTGAAGTTGTTCCATAGCAGTTCATTAAAGGACCCATAAAATATGTAAGTTTACATTTTATAAAAAGATCATCAGGAATTTCTTGGCTGATACTATTGCTTCTATTAAGCATCTGTTTTCTATTTTCTAAAGGCTTGCAGCAGAGTTGTCCAACTGTATATTGAGAGCAGTTGATTTAAGCTGGATGAAAACATTGTAACTTGTTATTAAAGATTAGCAACCCACCAATGAAGCTTCTTTTGGAGGCAATGAGCGATGTGTACGTAGCACATCTGGCTTCAGAATATTAAAAAAATGATAAACACTCACCGACACAATCCATCTGTTCCCTGCATCTGCATCATTGTCCCATTGCAAAAATAGGACACACACGGAACTCCATGTTACACAAAGCTGAAAACGTTTTTGCTCCTCGGTATCCAGGCAGGGGTGACTGATGGAGGGTGATTCTGAAGGAACGTCACACTTATCACTGCCGATGGAGACATTCTGGAAACTGGGTTAGAGACGAAGTCCACAGTGAAGTAGGCTGCCCTTGACATGAAACTGTGGCGAGAATACTGAAAACAACAGCCCAGTGTTTTTGATAAAGGAGAGTTAGGCGTGCAGCAAAGGCAACCGTCTTTAGCACTCTTAGTAGCAGCTAGCATCTATTAAATGCTTAACCTGTGTCAGGCAGGTTGCCAAACCCTTTCCATGCATTATCTCAGTGAAGCCTCATAGCCAGGCTGACTAAACCCCATCCGAGGCAAGGAAATGGAGTGAAGCCACGCCTCTGGTGCAGGTCCCAGAGCTCCTCAGTGTGGCAAGGTCCTTTCCTTGTTCAGTGTGATGGTGGGGCCCAGTCTCTAGTGTCCCTGCTGCTAGAACACAGGACATACCTCTAAACTAATTTCTGTCTTCTTAGAGTTAATAGTTCCTCTGTAAAATTCATATCTCCCAATACTAAGAACACATTTTCCAACTTGTACCGCATCTACAAATTTATTATGAGATGAACAGCAAGAATTGTTATGAACTCCTGTTAGTATTTAGGTTTTTTTTTTTTTTAAAAAAAAAACTCTCTTAAAGTTAACTCTTAGAAGGGAACAATGATTCCTCTCGCCCTTTTACAATAATGAAAAACCTGGAGACATAAGCACTAAACGGTTTTCTTAAGTCCGTGGAGATCTTGGGAATTGAAATCAGAAACTGATTCCAGCTACTTCTAACCTGAAAAGTTACTATAACTATCACTTATGTTCTGAACGCCAAGCTAGGTGGCAGGCATAATTCGATGGATAATATGTGGTTGACTCGTTTCGTTTATCATGATTTCAAGGTTTATAAAACCATACCATGCATCAAATTCTCAGGCTATTTTTGTGTGTAGGGTGCTGAATAATAATATTCCACTGGTGTGGGATATATCCATCATCTGACGATGAGCACATGAATTGTTTCTACTTTGGGTGACTGTAAACATAGCTGTTACACATATTGTACAAGTATCTCTTTGAGACATTGTTTTCAGCTCTTTGGATTACATGACTAGGAGGGGAATTGCTATATCATGGAGCTAAAATTGCAACTTCTGTTTATATGTTTAACAAAATAAATAATATTAAAATGAAACAAAAACATAGTTGTCTTTGGATGAGTCATGTTTTAGGATAGAGGGGAAGGGTATAGATAGCATGGTGTGTGCCGCATTGATAGCACATACAGGATGCTAACAAAACCAAAAAAATGCTCATCATAGGGTTAAGGGGTCCAGGGAGTCTTTATACGCGGCCCTTTATACATGAACAATTCCTTAAGGATGAGGAGATGGTCTCAACGATGATGGTGGTGGCTACTTGGGATGAAGAAGAAGATGTTTCGGGCTATGAGCACCTATCAAATGGAAGAATTCTCGCCAACAGAGCTTGAAAAATCCGTGTGAGCTAACTTGGGCTGCTTAATGTCATGCGTCAACTGCACCAAGAGCACCTGAATACAAATATGATTTTGGCTCTGTCAGGATATTTTTTAAATGAAATTAGCATTTGAACGGATTTTTGCTCTGTGGGGTGTTAAAACAGATTGCCCTCTTCAGCTAGCAGTTCCCATTAAGTCCCTCGAAGACCTCAGAGGAAAAAAGACACTGCTCTAGTACAAAGAGAAACTTTTCTCACGGGTCTAGGATGATGATCTTTTCCTGTCTCTAGACTTGAACTAAACACTGACTCTTTGTGGGTATTAAGGCCTTGGTGGCTTTCCAATCAAGCACTTATGTGGTCAGTTCTGTTGCTTTTCAGGCCTCAGACTTGAACTACAACCGAACCATTGGGTCTCCGGGCTCTAAGTCTTACCCACTGTAAATATTGGAATTCCTCAGCCTCAATAGTGTATTTTTTCCTTACTTACCTATGATATGGCTCCAAATTCTGTTACTTCCTTTTCAAAACAGCATCCTTATTGTTACCTCCTTCTCAGGGCACCCAATGCTCTTTGGTATTTGATTTGATCTCCGCTTACTTTTCTTCTTCATGCTATGTATGATTTTTGGGGTGTATGCTGTATGTGATTCTTAGAGCATTTTTTTGCAACAGAATTTCTTTCCTTTGTTCTGTTTGCTCCCTCTGCTCTGATATTCTTCCCTCACCTCTGTCTGGCTAAATTAAAATTCCACTTAAAGCTCTTTGCAGCAATGATAGTTTATGGAGACAGAAAAATACAGCTTCTTTGACCACCTCAATTTCTCTCTCATTTTCTCCATGTATTTGGAAACAGACATACACACACAATACAGAAGGGAAGGGCAACAGGGTGCTTTGCCATTTGGTTGCATGATCACACATTCCTTTAGCTTTATGTTACTTACAACTTCAAAAGCATTGGCTAATTCACCATCGATAGAGATTTGTGTTGACAAAAATTACTATTATAAAGAAAGGACATTGCTCACAGGGATGATAACCCAGCTACCTGCTCATTCCATCCTTTAGAACAAGTAAATAGAAGAAACTGTTCTGTAATCACAGGACTTTCCAATTTGGAGAGCATCTTATCACTGGATGCATTTTTTTTTTATAGAAGATTCCCACTGAAAGCTAAAAGAAACATTTGACAGTTGGTTTCTGAACCAGCTACTCTTCTGAGATAGCAGGGCATACTTCCCATTTGGAACAGGGACAATGGTTTGGCTCACCACACTCTGCTGGGTCTAAACTGAGGTTTCACGTGACGTCATTCATCATGAGTTTGAAACAAGTGATGTGATGGCTACGCTTCTTCGTTCTGTTCTGATTGATTGCTCTATAGGGTTAAGAAGGAGGAGGAATAAGCCTCTTCATGGAGATCCACACTGTTTGCTTTGCAAAAGTACTTGAGTATTTGCCTAGAAATGTGGCTAAGATATTTTCCTTTGGCTTACACAACCTCCTTTCAATACTTAATTCTTGGGAATCAAAGTCAGGATTATCACAGATCTGGAATCTTAGTTTTGGGAATCCATTATTTTACAAGTTTCAAAATAGTAGTATTTTCTTCTGATGAATAAAAATCTATAATTAAGAGTAAATTTTAAAGCATACTTAACAAACAGAAATTCTGTTTGTCAATAATTTCACTTGACTACGTACATAACATACAAAAATATGTTGTTTTTAAAAAGTAAATCTTAGAAGCCCAAATTAAGGAACTAACTTCAAAATTACATTATACCAGAGCTATTCCTCGTGCAAAACATCAAAAGACCAAACAGCAAATGATCCTAGGGAGGCTGTGCTGGGTGTATTCAGTGAGTGGCATTATAATTGATTGTGACTAATTCTAGACACTCCCTCTGCACTGGTTCATACTAGTACTGAGTGTCACACATCACCCTGAAGAACACCTTTCTTCTTGGGAATCCTTGTGAAGGGGTTCATCCCTAGTGCCGAACAGAACAAAGCGAAGTAAAAGAGCTGAGGCTCCTTTGTCTGAGCTACCTCTGAATCTGCCTTTGGAGCTGATTTGGGTTCTCCCTTGGGGAGGGGCACTCACCTAAACCCCACTGTCTACAACAAGGCCCAGACCTTTTGGGGTGGAGGTGTCAGAGGCTTCACTTACTCTAAATGATAAGTGTTCGCTATGGACTGGACCTGAACTGTCCTCCCAGGACCCCTGTGTGGAAGGCTTGTTTCCCAGAGACCTATTAGACTGAGGCTTCGAAAACTTTAAGAGGTGGGGCTACTGACAGGTAATAGGATTGCTGGAGATGTGACCCCTCTCAGGGTACCCAGAGACACTGTTCTCTGTCATTGTCTTTTGCACACTGGCCAGAAGGTGGGCAGCTTTGCCCTGGCACACAATGTGCTGCGCTAACACAGCAAAAGCAGCAGAGCCAAACAACCAGGGACATGAACTTCCATATATAGAAAACCCTTTTCTTGTTATTAGTTTACCTCATATTATTCATCGCAGTAACAGAAAGCTGACTAGCACACCGACCTTTCTAAGTGAGAGAGAAAGCAAGTATTCAGAAAGCCGAAGACATGTAGTGAATAAAGTCACCTCTAGTCAGTAAGAGCAGTTCTGCCTCAGCTAATGACCAGCATGCAGATGTCCTGGTTACCACTTCTGAGCTAGCCGCTTCTCTGCTGCCTTGCTTTTTGTTTTTTTTATTTTGTTTTTGTTTTTGTTTGTTTGTTTGTTTTTGTAGTGATATATTTGTGTGTGCTGTAACAAATAAAGCTTGCCTGAAGATCAAAGTGTGGAGCTAGCCACGCTAGTTAACCATAGAGGCCAGGCAGAGGTGGCACATACCTTTAATCTCAGCACTCAGGAGACAGAGGCAGTCAGATCTCTGTGAGTTCAAGGCCACCCTGGCTACAGGAGATTGAATCAGTATAAAAGAGAAACAGAGACAAGAGGTGGTGGCTCATACCTTTAATCCCTGCACTAGGGAGGTTGAAATGAAAAGTGGTTTGGCTGGGCAGAGAGAGGAATGTAAAACCAGAGGACACAGGAGCTCAGAATTCAGCCTGAGGTTTCGTAGAGACAGCATTCAGTCTGAGGATTTGTAGAAACAGAATCATGCCCTCTTCTGTCTAAGGATTCGGTAGAGCTAAAAGGTCTCTTTAGTGGCTGTCTCCTTTACTTCTCTGATCTCTCAGCATTTACTCCAATATCTGACTTCAAGTTTTTATTATTAAGATTAATTAGAATTCACAATACACTCTTTAAAGAACCTCACCCACAAACATACAACGCTTCCAAATGAGTGTTTGTAGACATATCTCCTCAAGAAGTAAATGAAGAAGTCAGTGGTCATTTCCTAGGCTGAAAACGCAGGTAACGTCACACACTTCCACAGAACCAAGTCAGAACTACTCTAGCAGAATATCTATAGACCCTGTACCCAGTAACTTACCCCCAAAAGTCCTTTATGGAATCCTTCATGCTTCAATGTCTCCATTGCTGCTAGAAATGAAAAGTTTTATGGATAATTGTACTTTGAAATTTTCCTCAGCGGAAGAGTGCGAAACAAATGTTTATTGATTTCTTGGTAAAGTTGGTGCTTAACTTCTGAATGTGTGTCAGATATATTGCAAAATAAGAATGGAACAAGGAGTGAAGATTTTAATATAATGCGTTGAATTAGTATTCACTCATCTCTTTAGAAGTTTGTTCTTTCTCCCCTCTTCAACTTTCTTAAAATTCTTCAATGTAAAAAGACAAAAACTATTTCAGGTATTAATGGATAATTTATTAAAATATTTCCTTTCTCAAACTCCATATAAAGTAATATTGTGATAAAAATCAAATAAAAAGAATCAGTTTTCATATTTTCATTATTCATAAATCATGAATGTTATCTCATTAACTAAGAATTCAGTTCCAAATGCCACTCCAGCTCTACTTTGATTTGGTGTATTGATATTATCAAGATGTAGGTGGTTGAGTCATAGAATACATATTTCTCTAAAGTAGAAGTTTGACTGCAGAAGTGTTCTTTTAAGGCTTTCAGATGGAGAAAAGCCGTATACTTTATGTGTTTCCTTCTGTCCATGTTTGCCTGCTGAATGCATTTCAAGGACTGCTCTCGTGTTACCTGTTCTGGTACTAGATCTCAGAAGAGGTGGAACCCAAGCACTTTGGAATTTGTGGTAGGGACATTAACTTTCCCCAACTCAGAAAAGAAATAGTACATTTTCCATTGCTCATTTCCTACGCCTGCTCTTCTACAATGTGCCACGTTTTTACTCTTTAAGTCCTTCATTTGCAGAATCAGTGTCTCTAGTGATGTGTCAATATGGATGAAAGAGTAACTCAGAGGATTTGAGCATTTCAGTATTCCACTTGGATTTAGAGGCTATTAGTCTAAGTAACACTGAAGGTATCTTAGGGAGAGAAGGTTGTGCTTGCACAGAAACAAAAATAGAGCAGATTAGCTGGGGTCTGTAGCAAGCTTTGTCAGACTGTCTTTGGAGCACAAGCTCACAAATAATGACCTGGGGACTTATTATTAATTATGAAAGCTTGGCTTAGCTTAGGTGGTTTTCCAACTAGCTTTTATAACTTAATTAAGCCATATTTTATTAATCTACATTCTTCCATATCGGTCGGTTACCTCTTTTTAGTACAGCACACCCAACTTGCTCCGAGTCTGCTGGCACAATCACATGCCTAGACTCCTCCTCCCAGTTTCTCTATCTCTGCCCAGAAGTCCCGCCTATTCTCTCCCACCTTGCTATTGGCCATTTAGCACTTTATTAAATCAATCAGCAGGCACCTTAGGCAGAGACACATCTTTACATTGTAAATGAATATTCTGCAACAGAGGTCCCACTAGCAATTCCACCTGACAAAGACAGGCTCTCCCCCTTTGTGGTATAGTAGATGCTTAGTGAAGCATGATCAGATGAAACGTGACAGACATAAGGTAAAAGCAGCAACGTCCAGAAATTATATAGAAGATATCAGAACGGAGAGCAATGCAGCTGCACACAGGGAGGTCAAGCAGGAGAGCCCTTTAGGAGGAATGCAAAGTTATCAGATGTGAGTTGAAGTCTCCTTTCCATGAAATTGCAGGATGTAATGAGCGGCCATTTGGTCTGTGCTGTTTGGATGTTTTCTTCCATGATAGAACCAGAAAGCAGCATAAAAACCCTATCAATTCTCTGTGCTTCTGAAAAAGTGCAATCCCAGGAGTACAACCAAGCAACTGTACTTACTCAAATTGGGAGAAAAAAAAAAAGAAAAAAAGCTCCATGGGAAAAATCTAACAATTTTAATGTCACAGCAAGACATTTTGCTGATGTTTTAGCTACGGATTAAAAAAAAAAAAAAAAAAAAAAAACCTAGCAAAGAAAAGCTGAGGTTAGGTCCAGGATAAAATGAGTCATGTTTTAATGACTTAACAGAACCTCCAGATTATAGGAACACAAATGCACTCATGTCAAGATTTGTGGACTAGACCAATTGCACCAGACGATGGTTGCCTTGATAGGCTTTCTTTTTGCTAGCAAACCAATTCTGGCTTTCCTTCCTCTACAGCAATTGTTATTCTTGTAAAACGATCTTTGAAAAGTAGCATTTTCCTTGTCTTTGTAACCTCAGATTAGGCAAACAGCCATATTTCTCCTTCAGTTATCACAGAGGAAGGCTGCCTCCCAACTTCAGAGAGAACAAAGTTATAGTCCTCTGAATACATGGGTGGTAATTTGAACTTGACCTAACAAAGTCAAACTTACAAGTAGCCTAACTTCCAGCAAGAATGTACAGGCTAAAGATAGAAATGTTGCATAGTGGTGTAATGTGGGGGCGGCACACATTTCCCAAGACATCTGGGAGGTAAGTGAGTCAAAGATGGTCACAAGGACCAACCTCTACTTCTGATTTCTTATTTTCAATACATTAGCAAAAGAGTTAAACAACATGTTTGCACAGAACATTTAATAACAGAAGACATTTATGATGTTTACTCAATGTTCTGGACCATTAAGCATCAATGACATGAGTTATTGTATGTAATATCTGGCCAAAAATCTTTTGACCAGGCTGCGTTTTACAGCTCTCAGGGCTGCCAGCATCCCAATTTGAAAAGCAATCTGTGGTCAGACCCTCATTTTCTCAGAGGACTTTGGATTTGAAAGTATCTTGTGCTGCCAGAAACTACCTTTTGAAGTTTACATTAAGATGGATATTTATTTATTTTTTGCCTATAACAATGACAGTGGTTGAGATAAACTGTTTAATTCTAAATAGAAAACGCATCTGCTGTGTCTGCATTGTTTGTGGTTGCTGGAGGGGTGACAATTTAAACCAAGTAGCACGCATGACATTTTAAGTGAGATGTTGTATGAGGGCTCGCAGCTGCTGACATTGTTCTCTTTGCTCTACGGGGCCCAGTGGGGGCCAGAGTCAAAGACCCCATAAGTGAGCCTACTGCAGATGGACATCCAGTGTCTTCTGGGAATTCAAACCCAATGCTTCCCCTAGTTATACTTACTTATGAAGCTGTAAAAGTAAATTCAGCGGGTATTTTTTCAGACTTGGTTCCGCAGTTTGCTTGAACATATAGTATACATAGATTGATCTAGAAAGTGGCTATCTTTGTACTCTTTGCTCTTCTAAGTATTTTCCTTGTGTTTCATAAAATTTTCCAAAAATATGATCATAATTATTACATAATTCATGTTACATCTAATGCCTTTGTATTGGGAAAAATGGGTGTTTTGAGTTGCATGTAGACTATAAGATGGCCCTTCATTGTGGTCTTTTGTTTGTGTGAAGTGGACTCAGTGACTTGACTGTCAGCCTCTAACCAGTTGGTGGATCGAACTTTCTATTGTGTCTAGTTGTTTTTCATTTCATGTGATAGAAGAACTTGTTATAAGTTATGACAATGTTGATTCCTGTGTTATAATTACAACACTTCTTAATTAATTGTCATTTTCAGTCAATCATTTAATACTGTCATTGAAACACATGATGATGGCAATATTGGGTGTTTTAGTCAGTTTCCTGATGCTTTTATACTATCTGAGCTAGTCGACTTAGATTAGGAAAGATGTAGCTTGACTCCAAGTTTAAGTGTTTGCAGTCTGTTATTACCTGGTTCCATCACTCCAAGGCCTGAGCTGATGTTGAACATGATGGTGAGCCCATGCATCATGGTGGACCACATGATGGCTCCCATTGTGGCCACCCAGAAGTGGATGACAGAAAAACAGGAGCACAAGGATTCCAACATCCCCTGTGATGCCATGTCCACAGTGAGCTAATCTTTCCAACTAGGCTCCGCAGTTCCTTGAGTTCCTACCACCTCCCAATAGCATCCCAGCTGGGAAATAACACACAAACTTGGGGGAACATTTAAGGTTTATTCACCATGCTGGAAGTGTCCATTTTTTTCATTTCAAAGGAATTTTCTATTCTTTACCATTAAACTTGATGTTCCTTTGGTTCAATTCATTTAGTTTCCAACCTAAAATTTTTAGCACACATGTATAAATGATAAGGATATTTTAAAAGATCTATCCAACATAACAATAATTTTAAAACTTAATATTATCAACTATGCAGTCAAAAATCGCATTCCTATTCTCTCATGACTGTCACAGTCATTTCAAATATCACCATCTAAAACAACCTACACATGATGACTAGTTGATAATTTTGAAAGTATTTTGATATGCAGTTTCCCATACAAAATGTCTCTTTATTTTCTTCTCTTCCCAATTTTATGTTGAAGAAATCACATTATTTGTTTTTCATAATTTCTCGTGGTCCAATTTTTCTAATTGTATTTCCACAGTATCCTTTCTTTTTAGGGGAACATATCTTTTTAGAGAATATGTTGCTATGTAGCCCAGATTGACCTGAAACTTGCCAAAATTACCTCAAATTCTCAGTCCTCAAACTTCAGCCTCTTGAGTGCTGGGAATATAGTTCTACCACCCTGCCTGGCTTTCAATATCATAGCATGCTCCATGCTATCTATGGCCCCTTTATGCTGGTCATCTGATTTAGAAGCGTATCAATTAAGATTTAGCTATCTAATACCATACTTGTCTGGAACAAGGCTGTGTACAGGCTTTGATCCTTGCTCCCCTCAGAAGCTCATGAGATTGGATATCTCTTCCATGACCATTACCTCTGTCTGTCAGTTTGTCACTCTAATGATATTGATTTTCAAAATTACATCATATCATAAATTCTTGTTATAGACTGAGTAGTGTGTGCCCTGCCCTAGCTCAAGTTCAAATGATGGCAGTAATAAAATGATAAAAAAATAAAAATCTCCAATAAGATAGGTTTAGGAAGTAAGGTATCCCCCAGAAATATTGAATCAAACAAGTTGTGAGGGCCTTAACCTAGTAAAGGATGTTACATATTTAGGTTAGCCACAAGTAAGTCATCTTCTTTTTACCTTGCAAGGACACAGAAAGAAGGCATTATTCATAAAGCAGACCCTAGTCACTTACCACACACTGGAGTGCCAATACCTCAATCTTGGACCGCCCAGCCCACATACTGTTAGAAATACATTGTGTTGTCTGTGAGTCACATAGTCCATATAGACCTATTATTACAGTCCAAACAGACTGACTTGTTTTTAGTAACTTGGTCTTAACATTTTTATATAACAGTGCATATTATGGAAATACACAATCAAGAGTATACACATCTGTGTATGGGTGTATGTTGTGATAGTGTGTGTGTGTGTGTGTGTGTGTGTGTGTGTGTGGAGGGATTAAGGGCGGGAAAGAGAGATAAGGAAGGGAACCGAGGATAACTGGGTGCAGATCCCAAGGAGCCATCTACCATTTTTTGAGACCTCTCACTGGTACAGAGGCCTGCCAGCAAGTCCCGGAAATTTACCTACATCTTCCCCAAATGTGTGCCACCATGACCAACTTTTTAAAAAAAGAATTACAGGTGTGTGTGTATGTGTGTGTGTGTGTGTGTGTGTGTGTGTATTTGGCAGGTGTATGTTTTTGTGTGTGTGTGTCTGTATAGTCTTTGTGCTGTATAGTTATGTCCTCATGAGTGCAGATACTCAGGAAAGCCTGAGGAATTGGGGCTGGAGTTAAGGGCAGTTGTGAGTCACCTGACATGGCTTTGGGGAATCAAACTTGGGCTTTCTGCAAGAGCAGGACATGCTCTTAACCACTGGACCATCTCTGAAGTCTGTACTCCCCAGATTTATTAAATATGGCATTTAGGGTTAAACTTAGGGCCTAACTTAGCTATTCCTCCAGCCCAATCATTTACATGATAAGTTATGAATTAAACCACATTTTCCAAGCCTCTTCTATGTGGCAGCAGTGCTTCCTGTACACTTCCCATTCCCTCATAAGGAAGGGAACAAGACTGAACTGCAGCAGTGAGGTCTAGGAAAAGACTCTCTGTTCCAGCTCTATCAGTAAGATTACTAAGACCAAACTCTGAGTGCTCAACATTTGAAAAATACTGTAAGAACTAACACAACTTGATGTCACTGATTTAATTCCTTTAGGACAATGGAATTTTAACTCACGTTGACTTATGTGACACTGGAGTCAATGTAACTTAATGAAGAAATTAAGTAGGCTCTTCCACTTTCTGATTATAGTTTTAACCATGGAGATCTTCTGAAATGCTTTAGGAGTTCCCATATTGCTCTATGGAAAGCAGCACACTAGACACACAGTCCCTACTACCATCAATACCACCTGACGCTGTCCCAGTCTTGTCTACAGCAGATGAGCTGCCGCTCAGCAGAAACGTAGCCTCTCAAGTCACCATCCACAGCCAACCAGTGTCAAACAGCTGGCCCACCAGTGTTACATCATCACCCTTCAGTCTGCAGGGTGCTCATCACCATCCTGATTTCCTTGTTTATTTAGTTTTTTTTTTTGCTAATTTTCCCCTCTCATTGCTATGGAATAAGCTATTTGAGAGGGTAGATTATTTTTTCTTGTGTGTTCATATTTATTTTGTACCTAGAATAGTTGCTGATACATACTAAGCATTTACAAATATTTAATGAGTGGATACATAAAATGTTTATATCTGCATATAAACTATAGAAACAGGAATCACTTATGGGAAACAGGAGGTGAAGGGATATAAGGACCTGCTGTCAGGATTAAGGGTGGAAGCAGACTTAGGCTAGCTATAACTAGATGTTAAATGAGAATGTTTGCCATAAGCTCATATCTGAATACTTGGTTCCCAGTTGGTAGAACTGTTTGGAAGGATTAGATGGTACAGCCTTATTGGAGAGATGTGTCACTAGGGGATGGGCTTTGAGGTTTCAAAGGATTTGTGTTATTTCCAGTATGTCTTCTCTGTCCCAGGCTTGTCGATCAAGACATGAGCTCTTAGTGATTCTTGCCACCATTCCTTCACTCCACCATCATAAACTCAAACCCTCTGAAAACATAAACCCAAATAAATACTTGCTTTTGTCAGTTGCTTTGCTCATGGTATGTGGTCACAGAAAATAGCGAAGTAACTAAGATAGAAAGAAGTTAGTAACAGGGAGTAAGCTAGAGCTATGAAGAAGATGACTTGCTATAGTAGGCAGAGGCTGATCGTTCATTCCCAGCAGGCCAGACCTGAAATAATCACTCAGGAACCATATTATTTGCAATACTGTTTGGTCAATAGCTTAATCACATTTCTAGCTAGCTCTCATATCCTAAATTAACCTATTGCTATTAATCTGTGTATTGCCACATGACTGTGGCTTCTGGGCAAGATTCCAGTGTGTCTGTCTCCTGTGGGTGGCTTAATGGATTCTCTCTGACTCTGCCTTCTTTCTCTTCATCTGCTGCTTGGAATTACCACCCTACTCTAGTCTGCTAAGCCACTGGCTTAAACAGATTTATTCACTAGCCAATTAAAGTACCACATATACAGAAGGCCTTCCCACACCAGGGTATACTGGGTTTTGGAGAACAGTGGAAGACTTTAAGACTTTGAACTAAAAAACATGGTTGGATGTTGTAAACAGGGCTTAATGGACTAACCTAGTACATGCTTGGAAGCCAGTAGTACTGGAAGCTAAGTGAACTGTGGAGGCTCACCCAGCTCAAGATTTCCAGAAAAACACTATCAGCAACTGGACTCAAGACAGTTCTTGGGACATATTTTGCCCAAGAATACAGCTGCTTTCTGCCCTTGTCCTAATAATTTTCCCTGCAGCTAACTTTAAAAGTACTGGAATGATGTCTTTGGTGGAGATTTCAAGACAGCCCACTATTGGCTTTATTGTGTGGTTATTAGCAATAACTCTTATGCGGGTCTACAACCAAGAAAAAGCAAGTGGGACAAAAATAACTGCAAAACATACAGATTGAAAAGAGAAAGAACACCAGGAAATGTAGTGCTTGAGTCAAGGATTGTGCTAAAAGATATAAGACAATCAAGGCAAAACCAGGTCTGCATTGAGTAGAGGGAGGCGTGCCCTCAAGACAAGACCCCGCCTAGCTAAGCTTCCAACATGGGAAAAGGAAAGGCCAAGGCATTTTCTGCTCCTAAAAAGGAACAAAGGAAGGCTGCTGCAAATATGATTTAAGAGGGCCAGCCTCCACCCCAAAAGGTCAGCCACACTTGGCCTTGTCGTCCACATGGTTCTGGCTTTAGAGTCATGTCATCTACACTAGTAAAGGTGTTGTGGAGTCTCCCTTCTCGGTGAAGGAGAGCTGCTAATGTTGGACATGTGGTAGGAGCATCCCTGCACTGAGACTCTGAGAGGTCATTCTGAGAATCTGGCTAAGTGAAGCCTGGGTTGTGTGGGAGACCCCAAGAACCATGAGACATCTTCCAAGGAGAGCTGCAGATGAGGAGTAGAACCATCCCGAGAGAGAGAGAGAGATGTTTGCAGATGGCGAAGATGGAAGGGAAGAACCACCTAAACCTTCTGATGTCAGACATGAGCTCTATGTAAGATTTGGAGTGTGCCCTGCAAGGTTTGAGTCTTGCTTTGGTCCAGCATTCTTCACCATGTCCCTAGTCCTCCCTTTTTAATGGCGATACATAATCTGTTCCACTGTATCTTGGAAGCATGTGCTTTGCTGTTTGATTTTACAAGTGGTTTCAGTTAAGAGATTGCCTTGAGTCTCAAAAGAGAGTTGGACTTTGAACTTTTAAATAGTGTTCAGTCTGTGAAAGACTGTAAGGAGTTAACAAAAAACTTGTTATTCTCAATTATTTGTTTCTCAGCCAAAATGCTTACAGTTTTAATGAGCAAGGTCCAACTGAACAAGCTCTACAGTAACTGTTAAGGTTTCAGCATAGTAACTAACTTACTATTCCTTTGGTTTATAGTGGTGCCCTGCCTGCAAGATATGCCAGTACAATGATGGTATAAGGCCTGTGGGAGTAACCAATCAATATCTTATTTGACTTCAAGCTCATTCCATAAAATGGAATCTATACCCAACACTGCTTGGGTGACTTTTTATCTTACATTATATTTTATTTATCCCATAAAAGTCTGCTTGTTTTCTAATGAGAGACAGAAAGGGTTTGGGTTGGGATGGAAGAAAAGATGGGAGGTACTTAGAGAAATAAGAGAAGAGAAACCATAATCAGGATACATTATATGAGGAAAAATATATTTTCAATAAAAAGAAAAAGAAAAAAGTAGCTTGTTACACAGTTATAGTATTGGAGAAATCTGTAAGCCTCAGTTTATCTTCTTGTTTTTATTTATTATATACCCATAGGGCCTGCTCTGTCTGCTCTGCAAAGGGTAATATAATTTCCATCAACAAATATTTTGGATTTTATTTTCTACTGACCTGTGAGTTTTTTGTGTACTGGGGTCTTATCATGCTCATTTTTACCTTCCTTTAGGAATCAGTGATGTATCTACTCTCAGTCTGGACTTATGAGCATGGAATAAGTTAGTGAAACTTTAATCATGTCATCGTTTTCTCTTTCATTTCCAAGAAGTAGACCTTTGACGCCTGTTTTAAATCACTCCATCTGTACTTCATGGCTATTATTCACTTCCGTCTCAGATTATCTACTATGATCTCTCTATTATTTTGAAGAAGAAAACTCTCGATTTATCTACACCCTGGACATGTAGAGAGTATAAATTTGTTTCTCAACATAGATAGTAAAATTACATTAAAACACTAAAGGTAAAGAGTTTTTAGACTGCTAGACAGATAAATAGGTAGGTAATAAATATTTTGTATTACCTCAATATAGACAATCTCCTTTAAGACAGCATCTGGTGTTCCATAAGAACAAATCCTAATGAGTTAATGCTGTGTATTCTGTCATCTAGGGTCATATTTCTACATGCCGAGAAGAATCAGCTCTCTGTGCAAACCTGTCTGTAGCCAAATTTCTCTATAATGTGTTCCTGTTCTCTCTGCTTTGACGTTCCCAGCAGTAGAATGCTCTCAGCTTAGTTTCGCATTGTCAAATGACCTATGAGCTCCCAACACTCCACCATACCCATGAATTCAATTATTATCTTCAAACACATATAGACTACCGATGAAATTATATGATATAAAATATATCATTCATGGTTTGTGTTGTATAAATGAACATTTTCGTATTTGAAGTTATTCATTCATATAACGAGTATTCCTGTAAGAGGTGCTAGGACTAGTGATATTAGTGACACACAAATACCCTGCCTTGAAATAGTTCAAAGTCAATAAATAAAAGTGATTATTGTTTTGTTCAACATCTTAAACTAAATATATGGAAATATTAAACATTCTGCCTAAAATAATCAAAATTTGAAAATAGATTATGAAAAATATTTATACATATTATAGACAAACATGCAAAGCATTTTCATAAAGCAACTCACTCAATATTAACAATAATTTTTTCTTATAAATGTTTATCCAATGGCTCAGGCTAATTAATAATCAGTTCTTACATTTAAATTAACCCACTATTATTCATCTTATTGTCATGTGGCCATGGCTTTTACTTATCTGCTGGCATATTGTTTCTTGGGTGGTTGCTTGTGTCTCTCTTGACTCTGCTCTCCTCCATCCAGCTCCATTTGACTTTCATGCTCAGTCTTATTCTGCCTGGCTATAGTCCAAATCAGCTTTATTTATCAACCAATGAGAGCAACACATATTCACAGCATACAGAAAGACCATCCCACAACATTCCCCCCTTTCCCTATAATCAAAAAGGAAGGTTTTTATTTTAACATAATAAAGTTACATATAACAAAAAAATATCAAATAAAAATCAGTTACAATATCCAGTCTATTTGTATTTGGCAAAATTAAAAAAATACTCTTTCATTTATTCTATCTTTGTGAGTCTAAAGTTTCATATCTATCTTTTTTCTTATCTATCTTTTATCATAACTAAAGAGGAGAGATGGCCCAGTGGTTAAGAGCACTGACTGTTCTTGCAGAACACCCAGAATCAATTCCCAGCACCCACATGGAAGCTCATAGCCACCTATAATTTCAATTTCAGGAGATCTGATACCTTCTTAGAACCGTCACAGGGACTGGGTACATTCATATAATAACAATAACCTTTTGAGATAAGTGTTATTGTCCTTGACTCACTCCGTACTAACTATAAAAAGCAGAATCAGCTCTGGACACTTCTTAGCACAGAACTGTTCACCTTTCTTCTGCAGTTGTTTTCTGTAGAATGAACTATTTCCTCAGGGAGGGAAAAAACATGTTCATAAGACTTGGAAAGCTAACTAAACTTAAAAGGCTCAGGAAGTTCATAAAGTTACAAGATTCACACAGTCTCTCTCCCAGGTATGTACACAGTAACAATTTTTGGCCTAGGAAACTTTTTAGAGTTGATGCTTGCAAATTGGACAAGACATTCAAGAAAGAAGCCTTTATTCAGTAATACCAGCATGAACTTTTCAATGATGTGGTTGCAGTTTTCACCCATGTTCCTGTAAATCACCCCTCACCCATGACCCATGAGTAACCCCAATAAATTCTGTAGTTCTTTAAGCTAGGCTGGAGTGAAATAATTTCTTTTGTCTGTCATTGGTGCCCCATCTGGGTTTCATATACATTTTTTATGTATTACTTGGGAAATAATCATACAACACAAGTTAGTGCCATTGGTAATAAAAAAGATAGATTTTTTTCAAGACTGTTCATGATTAGCATTAAAATATTTACATAAAAGATCTTGACATCAGTATTTCTTTATTGGAGGTCTGGAATTATATCAGAGGATAGACCACCCATGGGGAAGGATTTTATTGTAAGCCATGGACTAATCAAGATCTGATCCTTAAATGGTGGCACATGATAGAAGAACACTTAAATTTAGATATTTAAAAAAATTTTCAGCCAAGTGTGATGGTACCACCTTTAATATCAGTACCCAGTAAGGTCAGCCTGATCTAAATACTGAGTTCCTGGAGAACCAGGGTGATAATAATGAGACCCTATTTCAAAAGAAAAGTTTTCTAATCTTACTTTCAGAAGGTCTCATTTTGTAAAGTACTTCTTTTGGATATCACAAACAATAGCAATAGAGGAAAATATAGATAGAAATTGTTAGGCATTGAGCTAAATATTTATATAAACCAAGGTTCTTCAGAAAAGATGGAAATAACAGGATATAAGTGGTCTAGAATTTAATTCACAATTAAAATATAAATGAACATTGTTTATATTTGAAATATACATATACATATATATATATGAAAGTATTTATGTATAGATGAAGACATTTACTCTAAGGAATTGGCTGTTGTAACTAAACAGGTGATTAAGTAAGTCCCAAAATTGAGGCCCAGGAGTATTGAGTTCAAAACTTAGTGCAGCAGGTTGAAGGCCCAGGAAGACCAATGCTGTAGTTTAAAGGCAGTCAAGCAAGAATGTCTACAAGAAATTAAATTATTATAAACTTCCTGGAAGACATTTGTTTTGTGCATCACTGATAATGGTTCTAGGAGTTAATATTAAAGCCATAACAAAAGTTGTACTTACAATTTGGATCAAGTGTTGTCAAATTAATATGGTATTGTGATAAAGATAGTGAGAGGAGCTGCCCATGACAGATGGCTTATGTGTTAGCTGGTCTTCTTGCTGGCATGAAAAAAAGTTTCTGACAAAAGCAACTTATTTAAGAAGGGAGGGTTTCTTTGGGCCCTAAGTTTAAGAAGGGATATAGTCCATCATGGCAGGGAAGTCAAAGCAGTAGGAGCAAGAGGCAGTGGGACAGGCAGTGGGTCACATTGTAACAGCAGTCAGGAAGCAGAGAGAGAAATTTTTTGTGTTTATCCTATTTTCTCTTTTTAATTCAGTCCAAGAAACCAGTCCTTAAATGGGGTGGGGCTTTCTGCACCTAGGGTGGGTCTTCAGACTTCAGCCAAATTTTTCTAGAAATCCCTACACAGACCCACCCAGAGGTGTTTCCCTAGAGAATATAAATTTAGTCAAATGGACAATGAAGACTAACTACCACAACCAAGTAAGCAGCAGATAAACTGTGGTTCAAATAGACAGTGGAATATGTGAACACCAACATTTGTGATGGGGAAAGTTATTTGTAACATACTGTACAAGATAAATAAGACATGTCCTAAAGAAGCATATATCAACTATGTGTGGACAGACATGCATATATATGGTCTTATATCCAAAAATTCAGTTGCAAAAGTGACTACAGGGGCAGTTTCTCTATGAGCACTCAAACTGATGCTTTTTGTTTGATAAATGTGGTCAACACCTATTACCTTTTATAGTGTTTGTCATATAAGGTATTTCTGATGTCAGTTACCTTGTAACTTGATACACATTACTGATACTCGATATGATATGTGAAATAGCCATCTTTCCCAACTCCTACTCTGTGTTAAAACTCACAAAATCTCTACCTCCTCGTTACTTAGACATAGGTCACGATGGAAGTCAACATTTATTATGTGAGAACTGTGTGCTTGACTGTAAACAAGACGTAAAGGTGCAGAGGGACCTGGAGCAGAGGAAGAAACCCGGGGGAGCCCCGGTGTAGCTGGAACTTTGGCAGAAACTCTTGTAATAGGATGGGTTGGTGGCATGTTTACTGCCTGAACTCCCGACAAGTGGATCGGGACATTCCTAAAAGCCCCCTTAGATCTCAGTTGGCAAGCAGACTCGTGGACAGAAAAGTAAGTGTGGGAGGAAAGTCTGTTCCCTTAAGACAATGAGAATGCAAGGTGAACATGGTATAAGCTGCTAATACGATGCTTCAATTTTCTGCAAAGGTAACTTCATTTTTGACAGTGAATTCATGCATTCTAGAAGCAAGTTGAGAAATAGTAAAGGAAGAGAGTATTCTTAACACAGATTGGAATGTTCTGGCAGCATGCAGTTCTATTTGGTTATAGATCTAGTCTCAGTAGAGGTGGCATCATCCAAGGGTGACAGAAAGTGCAATGGGTGAAGACTGAAGGCTGCTGGCAATCTGAGACCCCCGTCTAGGCAGGGGTGGATGTGTTTCCTTTCCTGTTACCTGAAGTTACACACTTGGATTCTCTCTCCCAGGACTCCAGAGAAGCTGCTCACAAAGAGCAGCCCCTGGTACAGCAGTGTCTACGTTCCCTGGAAACTTTGTGGAACTATGGATTCTTCAAACCAGCTACACACATGCTAAATACGAGTTTCTGGGATTTTATCCCAAGTTCACGCTTTACCAAAGCCTCTATTATGGCGTTAATGATTAACTTGACAGACTATAGAATCACCTGGGGTATGGGCCTCTGAGAAACTGTATGGATTATATTAATGCTGTGGGATGATCTATCTTGATTGTGGGCAGGACCCACAATTTCCTTTCCTAAGCAAGGGGTCCTGGACTGTATTCTATGGGAAAAGGCAGCTGAGCATGTGTTCACCGCCTCTGTTTCCTGATTGTGGATGTAACATGAACAACTGCTGCCACACGCTGATGCTGAGATTTTCTTCCTATAGAGGACTATACCTGGCACCATGTGCTAAATAAACCCTTTCTCCCGTCAGTTGCTTTTGTCAGGAATTTTTTTTTAAATAATGACAAAACAAGTAAATAAATTAAGACATACTCAAAATAGCTTTGATATTCATTCCAATTGAAGAAACACTGGTCTGGAAAACACAACTTTCAGAAAGTCTCTTGGAAAAGTTAAGAGATGGTAACTCTCTCTGCACCCTGAGTTGTGCTTGCAGCGGCCCACACTTAACTACAATCTGAAAATAAAAGATAATTTCAGAAGTAATTCATGTTATAAATAACTTACATTATAGCATGCAGTTATTTCTAGTTAATTATAATTTTTGTTACTCACTTATTGCACTCAATTTATGAGTGAACATTGTCAGAGGAATGGATGTATGTTTGCGCACGTAGACAAACAGTAACATAGAATTAAATTTTCACTGGCTCCAGCTCCTGTGGGTGTTCTTGATAGGTATCCCTTGGAAAAGAAAGGATTTCTATAAGCTATAAAAAATTCACAAAATGACAACACATATTTAAGAATTACTTTTAATAATTTTTGAGACATGATTTTATTCCCAAATTTATTACTATTTTTTCCAAATTAATGTATATTTATTTAATGAAATCAAATTTAATATATATATTAATGTGTGTATATATGCTTTTATAACCCAAATTGTTTTAAAAAAACTATTTAAACATAGCATTTTTTAGCTTTTAATGAGTTGCTGCTTGCCGTATCATCATCTTTCTTTCCTACAGCTCTGTTCCTATGGGGTCATTGGAAGAAGAATCACCAACAGACAATTCCACTCTTATAGGGGTGCAACAGAACCTCCCTCCTCTATCTTTTCAAACTCCCAGGGGACTTCTTTTCATCTCAGCTGAGAGTCCCCTTAGTTTCCTAAGGAGTATAGAAAATTTCAGAAAACAGTGTGTACTTGTGTTCTGCCTCTCTCTCTGATGGATGGGAGATATGAGTGTTATCCGTGACTCATGCTGTGTCCTTTCTCTGGCTAATAATAATTAAACTTTTCGATTGACTCACTGTCCTTTGAGCTTGGACATGCTGTACTTGCTATGTTAAAACAAACAGAGGACATTTTACCTCATTTCCCTGTATCACTCTTCATCTATTGCTCCATATTTCTTCTTCCTGACCCCACACGAAACCACATTTTTCAAAGGACTTGTTTATTCTCATTGCTTCCTCTCCCTGTCTTCTCAGTCGCTTTTGAAACGAACCTAAACCAGATTTCTTTTGACCCATACTACAATGTTTGTTGGGTTATCAATGATCTTCATAGTCGAAATCAAATGGCAGCTTTCCCATCCTTAGACTGTTCGTGCTCTCTTACTTGTGACATATTTACTGCCAAATTTTGAAATACTCTACTTAGCTCTTCCTGGCTCTTACTTTCTCTGTTTTCCTTCTGCTTACGTCACCACACTTATACTTATTTTGTTGAGTCTTTTCTCCTTCTCCCAAAGCTCCAAAGTTGAATGCTTCCAAAGTTGTCCTATATTCTTTTCTCCCCTCTCCTTGTTTCTCCATGCCATTCCCCTCCTTTTCTCTCCTTCCTAGTCCTTCATCTACTATATCTTTCTGAGTACTCTATACAAATGACTGCCCAATCTAGACCTCTAGTCTCTAACCGCCTTAACTAGATCTTTGCCTCTGTAACATTCCACTTCTATTAAGGGTAACAGAGCTCTTCAGTCAAGGCTTAGCAGAGGTTCATACAAAGATCTGAATGAATAACAGAAGGCCAGTTCTCACATTTCAGGGGCCAATATTCTTTCTCCATGACACTGCCTATTTGAAATAACCTAGACACAAATCATGACTCATGCCCGTTTCTATTTTTTTAATTGTGTGTGAGGGGGCTTACCAGGAGGAGGGGTGCTAATGCCTATATATATATATACAGGCTTGCAGAGGACAGTAGGTGATATTAGGTTTACTAACCTGTTGTTCTCTATTCTTGTGATGCAGGGTCTATAATTGAAGCTGGAGCTAGGCTGGCAACTAACTAGTCCCAGCAACTCTCCTGTCTCTGCTCCCCCACACTATTGGGATTAAATCACTATAGCCACACCCATGTTGTTATGTGGGTGTTGTGGATTTGAACTGAGGTCTCATGCTATTTCAACAAATATGCTGATTTACTGAGAGATCTGTTCATCTTTTTATGCCTATGTCCCCTTTCTGAGATTTCATGGAGGTGGGTGTCATTAAGAGAAGAAAAATCAGTGGAAATCCACAATTCTATCCTTCAGCAGGACACAGCATTATGTGACGACCATCCAAGATAAGACTGGCTCATAGACACATTGATACTCACTTCTAACCATTCTAGAAACTTCTGTATTTTATAATAAGTGGCAAATAGCAAAGACCCTAAGCTGAAAGACATCAGAAAAGACAACCCAAATTTCCTATAAACCTGTTCTACTCATTAATAAATGTTAACATAAGTTATCATGGCAAAAGTCTACTAGTCTCCCACCTAACTCATCAGGAAGAGCTGTTATCTCTACCATCCAACTATATCCCCTACATCCCAAATACATATTACATCTACTACACAAAACCAAATCCTAATCGTTTCTTACCCATTCTATCTGGAGAAGCTCCATGATGTTCTTCCTGCTTGATTGGGGTATACATACGCTTGCTTTCAATATGCTGTCAGATTGATAACCTTAGTCATGTAGTCCAAATATATCACTTCTGTAGACGAAGTTT
>JAQHUG010000002.1:16552688-16579256 GCA_028555095.1 Dicrostonyx torquatus
GTGTTGAAGTCTCCCACTATTAGTGTGTGGGGTTTAATGTGCGATTTAAGCTTTAGTAGTGTCTCTTTTACATATGAGGGTGCCCTTGTATTTGGAGCATAGATGTTCAGTATTGAGATTTCCTCTTGATGGGTTTTTTTCCTGTGACTAATATGAAATGTCCTTCTTGTCTCTTTTGATTGATTTTAGTTTGATGTCTATTTTGTTTAATATTAGGATGCTACACCAGATTGTTTCTTAGGTCCATTTGATTGGAAAACCTTTTCCCAACCTTTCACTCTGAGGCAAGGTCTGTCTTTGAGGTTGAGGTATGTTTCTTGTATGCAGCAGAAGGATGTATTCTGTTTTCATATCCAATCTGTTAGCCTGTGTTTTTTTTTAAGAGGTGAGTTGTCTATTTATATTAAGGGATATTAATGACCAGTGATTGCTAGCTCCTGTTATTGTAGTTTTATTCCTGGTGATGTTACTGTGTATGTTTTTCCCTTCTCTGGGATTTGCTTCTGTGAGATCATCTATTGTCTGTGTTTTCATGGATGTAGCTAACTTCCTTGGGTTGGAGTTTTTCTTCTAGTGCTTTGTGTTGCACTGGGTTTGTGGCTAGGTATTGGTTAAATCTGGTTCAGTCATGGAATATCTTGTTTTGTCCATCTATGGTGATTGAAAGTTTTGCTTGATGTAGTAGTCTGGGCTGGCCTCCATGATCTCTTAATATCTGCATACCACTTGACTAGGACCTCTGGCTTTCATTGTTCCCATTGAGAAGTCAGGTATAATTCTGATATGTTTTCCTTTATCTGTTATTTGACCTTTTTCTTTTTCAGCTCTTAATATTCTTCCTTATTCTGTATGTTTAGTGTTTTGATTATTATGTGGCAAGGGTACTTTTTTGATTCAGTCTATTTGGTATTCTTATTATTCTTGTATCTTCATAGGTATATCTTTCTTTAGATTGGGAAAGTTTTCTTCTATGATTTTGTTGAATATATTTTCTGTGCTTTTGAATTGGACTTCTTCTCCTTCTATCCCTGTTATTCTTCCGTTTGATCTTTTAATGGTACCCCCATATTTCCTAATATTTTGTTTTAAGCTTCTGTTAGATTTAATGTTTTCTTTTACCAATTAGTCTATTTCCTCTACTGTATCTTCAGTGCTTGAGAATCTCTCTTCCATCTCTTGTATTCTGCTGTTTATGCTTGCATTTGTCGTTCCTGATTGTTTTCCCATATTTTCCATTTCCAGAATTCACTCAGTTTATGTTTTCTTCATTGTTTTTATTTTGGTGTTCATGTCTTAAATCATTTTTTTTCTTTGATTACATTTTCTTGGTTTTCATTAATGGATTTGTTTATTTCTCCCAAGCTTTTGTTTGTCTTCCTCCACTTCTTTTTTTTTCACATTTGATTTTTTTATTACAGGAAAATTTTACATTTACTTCCCTTGTTCCCGGCCCTCCCGCTCCCTCCCCACCCCACCGCCCTCCCCCTGCTTCCTTAAGATGGGGCAGGATACCATGCCCTATGGGAAGCCCAAGGCCCTCCCCCCTCCATCTCGGTCTAAGAAGATGTGCATCCATGTAGAACAGGTTCCCAAATAGCCAATACATGCAGAAGAGATAGGTCCCAGTGCCATTATCATTGGCTTCTCAATCAGTCCCCATTGGCAGTCACATTCAGAGAGTCCAGTTAGGTCATATGCTGATTCCATCCCGGTCCAGCTGGATTTGTTGAGCTCCCAATAGACCAAGCAGTGTGGAGGTTTCTCAGGAAACTGGGAATCAACCTACCTCAGGATCCAGAAATACCACTCTTGGGAATATACCCAAGAGATGCTCAACCGTACTACAAAAGCATTTGTGCTACTATGTTTATAGCAGCATTATTTGTAATAGGCAGAACCTGGAAACAACCTAGGTGCCCATCAATGGAAGAATGGATCCAGAAAGTGTGGAATATATACACATTAGAATACTCTTCCTCCACTTCTTTGAAAGAATTTTTCATTTCCTCTTTAAGGGCGCCAAACATTCTCCTAAAGTTATGTTTTAGCTTATTTTCTTCTGCTTTATCAATATTGGGGTGTTCAAGTCTTGTTGTTGTAGAGCCCCTAGTTTTTGTTGGTGTTGTGTTGTTTTCTGTGGTGTTACATGTGTTCTTACCTTGTCTACACATGTTTTCCTCTGATTGCTATAGTTGGGGCCGTGTTTCTGGTGACAGGGGATCCAAGGCTCAAATGATTTCTCCTTGTGATGCAGTCTGGGCCACAGACACTGAGAGCAAGAATTAATAAATGGGACCTCCTGAAACTGAGAAGCTTCTGTAAAGCAAAGGATAAGGTCAACAAGGCAACTATTTATTCTAATGAGCAAAATAGATCACACCCCTCAAAACTTTTAACTGCATCACTTATTCTATCTGAGGGAAATAAATAAAAACTTTTTCTTGTTTTTAAATGAAAAATAAAAACAAAGTCTTCCATAGTATGTGTCTACTTCTATCTCTAATTTTGTTTGGGGCAGACAGAATAAATTTAAGGGAAGAAGTTATTTTTGCTCATAGTTTCAAAGGGTTTAGTTCACCACAATTGGAAGCCCATGGCATCTGGGGCAGCTTCATCTAAAGTATTAGGTTCCTTATACCAAGAAGCAAAAACCTTCAGTCCAGAACGAGAAATAAAATAAACCACCCTTAAGCCTCATCCCTAGAGACCTAATTCTGCTAGTATGACCACAGTCCTGAAAATTCTGCTACCAACTTGGAACCAAGTGTACAAAGTATGTGAGCTGCTGGTAAACATTTCACATTTAAACACATTACCTACTTTGTAAAATGAGAGGCTGCCTAAAGGATTAGTAAAGGCCCTTTTTACTTCTAAGTATTTAATAGTCTCTACTCAATTGAACCAATTAGTAGACTTAAAATAAGAATAAAATCAAAATTACATTTTGTTCCTTGTGGTTAACAAGGAAAAAAATAATAAATAGGAAAATGACATATTTTTCAGAGTCCCTATCCAATAAGAACAAAAGCAGCAAAAAGAGAGAAGATGAAAGAATATAAGTATACGAAATGATGAAGTGGAGTTTGATAGTCATCATCTGGGAGCTGGTTTGGCTCCGTAGGTCCTCCAACATGTCATTCTTATGGCCTTCTCCAGAGCCTTTCAGAGAATTGATTCTGCATGTTCATATGAAATCTACTGAGAGAAGCTGGAATTCAAGTCCATTCCAACCCACAACAGAGGGTATTAATAGGATGATGATGATTATCTTGATCTTGATATGGAAGAGAAAGAACATTCTAGCACCTCACAATCAAAACACCACATCAGTCCTTTCCATTCTCGTTAATCTCCTTCTAGTTAACTAATGGGAGAACTAAATTTAACATCCCACTGTTAAGTCTAGGAATTTAACAGAGTTCCAGGAACTTTTCCACCAGCATGTGCTCCCAATGTTCTTCCTCTTTAACATTACGACCCTTGAGTAACAGAGTGATTTCTTAGTTCATCCAGGATGCTATGACAAAATTCTATAAGATGGGTGGTTTATACACCTTATTCTCCTATGCGTGGAGGCTACAAGTTCTAAGGTCAAGATATAAGTCAGTATGGTAAGGTGTTCCCTCTAACCAATGACTATTCATACTTCCTTCTACATATCAATCTCATGAGAGACTTGAGAGGAAGAAGGTGAGCTTGGTAAAATTGTAATTGAGCTCTTTATTTCTGAAATCTATTCTTATTGGAAGTATATTCTTTCCTTTCAGGCCATTCCAGAGATGTAAAAAGCCTGGCATAAATTAGAGTCCCATCTAAATTGCAGACTGTTCAGATTTAAGTAAGTTATAATAGACTAGTTAAGTGATGCCTGATTTCAGGGTTTTGAAAGATCACTAAAACAATGCTTGAGTATTTCCGACTAAAAATAAATTTAAATTAATCTAAAACAGTAGAAAATTGCATCCATATATGAAAGCAATTTAAATAAAGCCATCAAATAATGGGGGAGAGAGAGTCCCAACTGGCCATCTCTTGTCACCAAACAAAGCTTCCAGTGCTGGGATTAGGTTATTAATAACTGAGTTATTGGCCAAAGAGGGCCCTTGAGAATCTCCCAATAACCCAAGCTGTTGCCAAGACTATAAGTCGCTCTTAACAAACTGACAGCAAGACACCATTGCTGAAGGCAACACCTATACAATTCATTGCACATAGATAAATCAAATCAGTACCTGCATAGAGCTTTCATCCCTATGTTCCAGAGTTTTTGGTACAGGGATGCACCCTTAATGCTAATGAAAGAGAGACATAAACACCAACCCAACCACAGCCCCTTTCTCTACAATGGTATACAACCTGCAAGATATGGTAGTGAGATGGTAGCACAGCACTTGTTTGAATAACCAACTAATAACTATTTGACTTAAGATGGAACCCATACCTGACAGTTCAGTGACCATGAATATGAAACTAGATATTTCAGGGACCTAGGGTAAAACCAAATAATACTAGTCTATAAAAAAGAAAAAAATGTAGTGTTAAAATGGCTCATAATGATATTCTGCTACATATCTGTTCCTTGTTCAGCCAAACTCAGAGAAACTTCTTCCTGCCTCAGATGGGAACAAATATAGAGACCCACAGCCAGACATCATGCAGAGAGTCAGAGTCCTTCGAACACTCAGCCCTAAATTGGATGTCTCCATCAAAGCCCTCTGTTCAGAACTCAAGAAACCCCAGAAGAGAAGGCAATAGGGCACGAAAGACAGTTCCCCTTTTCTGCAAAGTTCTTTGAGCCTTGGATGGTAGGAGATTGATATAGATGACCCATCCATAGCTGAACATTCACAGCTATACTCAGTTCTTTGACCAGAAATTAATCTGAGTTGATTACTACCCAGTTGAAAATTATTTCTCTGGCAAAACTTGAAAACAGCATAAATCTCTCTATCTAAACATGATTTGGCATGATAACATGGGCGTTTGGCCAAACAACAGGCTTTCAGTGGAATGTCTTTTACCAGGCATAAAATCCTCCTGTGAAGTCAGCCTTATATCTTATCAGAAAGCAGTTGGTTACCTCTATGATTACTATGCCACTATTCTACCAGTGGAGACATGTTACCAGTAAGTCAATGCCTTTGCATGCAGGGTCTACTGCTGACTAATCACTGATGTCCCATCTCCCATCAGCAGTCTACAGAGTCCCTTCTGTCATAAAGACTGCATAAGTTAGCCAACAAGAAGAGTTTCCTTGTCAGGTCCATCTACAGCTGAAGCGTGTTCTTTTTTTTTTCAGAAATAGAACATTGAATATTACCTTCTAGTTATAGTAGATAACCAATAGTATAAGTAATAACAGTAGTATGTGTTAATTCGGGATGCCACTAGGGTCTCCCACTCATAGGAGATAAACTGTGTGGCACTGAGATTCCATGTCTTCTGAGGACAGCATTGTCCATCTATGGGGACTCTTCTATTCCAATTCTGTCTACATAATGTGTGTATGCAAATGTGTGAGTGTGTGTGTGAGAGAGGGGGGGGGAGAGAGTACTTTTCAATTATCTTGTAAACTAGTGGATTTCTAGATGGCATCTTCATTTATCCTTAGTTTTGGCTAACCTATCCCCTCCATCTCCTCTTTCCAGTCTCTATAACCTTTTTTTAAAAAAAACCTTTAGCCCCAATTATTTCTTTATTCTTTCATGCCCCTTGTGTTCTACTGATCCCTCTAATTGAATTTTCCCTGACTTAGAAGATCACACATATAACCCTCTAAACACCTTTCATTTTGGTTAAGATTTCTGTCAATATCTCATTTACCCATTCCCCAGCCCTCTCCACACTTAAAATAATAAATTATAAGGTAATTTACTTCATCTATTCACAGTTTAAGTTATCACAAATAGGAACATCCTGCAATAATAAATGTTCTAAAATTGTTTTCCTTTATTTGGCTGTTATTCTTATTCCATCTTAGGCTCTGTTTTTGTTTTTGTCTTGTTTTGTTTCATTTTTTGTTTGTAGTATGTGGTGTGTGTGTGTGTGTGTGTGTGTGTGTGTGTGTGTGTGTGTGTGTGTGTGTGTGTTAGGTTATGTTGGCCTCAAGTTTGCAGTCCTTGCCTTTGCCTCCCCAGTGCTGGGTTACAAGACTGTACCATCATTCCTAGCTTGTACTCTCGTATTTTATAATTTCCCTTCCTTTGCATTTGAAACTGAGATATCATCCCCTTGGACCGGAATCATCAAAGCCACCCATGAACTGTTTAAGCAGCACTCTATGAGAATGAGTTCTTTGCATAAGAAGCATCAAAAAGCAGAGCACGTACTCTATAAAATGTCTATAGAACACCACTGTGTAACTCTATCATGAGTTTTCTTTCGAGGAGGGCATTATTAATTGTTTCCATTATTGTTATTGAAAGAGTCCCAAAAGATTGCAATGTGATTAGAACAAGAGTACAAACATTTTAGCAAATATATCAGCTGCTTATGAAATAAAGTGCTGCTCCAGAGCCAACTTATCATTGTAAGCCATGTTATGCAATAAAATAGAAACACCCCTAAATGGCCACAGTCCTTTATTATCTTTTCAAAGTAAATTATAGTATTGTTCAAATGGCTTATGGTATGTGTGCTACTTTGTCTTTATTACAAAGAAAAAGATTTGGATATGGGCTTTGGAGAAAATTATGGCCTCTTCAGGACACAAATAAATCATATGCGACCAATTAAAACACGTCAGTGGCATTCAAATAGCATTTAATAGTAATGCTTGCTTTGGAGGATTACAGCTTATTTCCAGATAATTTCACTGTACTATTTTTACCCTCATATGAAATTCTTTTTCTCTGGTGAGTTGTATGCTTTAGTTTTTATCTTAGTACTTGTCCACCAAAAGTTTAATTTTCCACTGCTGTCATTTGCAATTTGACATCCAATCTTGACCACACAAGAATCGACAATGACCTTGGTCACACTTAATGGTACATAGGATGATTATGCATGAATGCTCAAAAAATAAAATATTCTTTGACAAGGTGAGCTTATTACATTGCCCTGTGCTCAATGCCAACAGAAAGAATTCAAGGGCAAAAAAAATGGTTGTGTCAATCTAACAACTGCAATTTTTTGAAAAACTTAAAATGTTTTAGTTTCTTTCACATAATTTAGTTGTACATTCAAGTTTATTTGATGCATGAATCTCCTTAATTGTCTTACTAGGTTGCATAGATATGAAACTCTTGACTGTTCAAAAGATCTTGAAAGTGCTTTTCATTTCTAATGGTGTCAGGTGAGAAATAACAGGATTTAAAGGCTGCCAAATGTTTATTATTTCACAACTGGATGAATCTGCTTTCTATCATCTGTATTGGTATAGGCCTAAGATAATATGTTGTTAAATTAATGTAATTTGGGAATAAAATGCTGGTGCTGGTGGTGGTGGTGGTGACGACAATGGTGATGATGATGATAATGATACTATCTGGTGAAGAAGATATAATATATTGTGAAGATGGTATGGTACTGGGGTACAGTTTGTTCTCAGGATATTTTGGTATTATTAGGGGATAATGTGATGCTAGCTATAAATAGCTTTATGTGAAGATGGTTGGCATGCTATGATGATATGGAGTGACTGACAAGGAACATGTCAACAGTAGAGTGTTATGACATCAGACTGCAAAGAGGTCGCAGGCCACTTTCTCTGACTGATACAGATTTTGGTGGGGGAGTGATTGTAGAAGACCAGAATCTTAAGGTCAAGTTTCTGAACTGGCCCTGGGTTTCCTGGAGTGAGCCATTACTGTGATTTCATTTGAAGGCTCTAATGAGTCATTTCCCAGCAGTAAAGAGGGAATTGGAAGCCCACCCTGCAATTGGGTTAGTAACATACAAAATGGCTTCATTTGGGAATTTTGATTAAATATTTATGGATGGTAAGTTTCTGGGTTTTCATATACCTAATGTCTTAGACCAATAAACTTAGGTGGCTATCTTCCATATACTAGAAAGAAAGGTTGTTGGCAGGGCCTCTATAGATTCAGATTCCCAGCTTAAGCTCCCATAAATGAACAGAAGGCCCTAGTCTGTCCTGAAACCCTTTGGTTGTGTTGTTGTGAGTTACTGGATAACAACAGAAATTGAACTTCTAGATTTTCAGGATGTCTCCTGTTGGCATAAGGGAATTGATTACAAATAAGTATTACTTTGTGAATTGGAATAATATTGTGTGCACAGATCCCTTTAAAGATTGGGGCACCAAACTCTCTGTTTCTGCATAGCCTTTTTACACCAATATGGGAAACCTTGGCAAATATGATGGAAGAATTTGGCTCTGTTTTAATTGGAGGGTCTGTAATAGTTTCCCCTAAGGTCTTACAAGATACTCCTGCTTTTTATCAGGCTCCACCTCTACCAGCCTTCTAAGCACTTCAGCTACTACTTGACTCTGTAAGATGAGGTACTTTGTATGACCCATGAGAATATATGTTACACCTAAATTATTGCATAGATTTTTTTTATTTAAATAAGCAGAGATCCCAAGAAAATCTGTGGCATGCATCTCAAGGTGTAACAGAATGCTAGAAGGGATATAAAGCTGAACCTCATCCAATTTACTGACACTGCACCACTAAGCAGAGCTTCAAGATCTAAGGTAGCTTTGGTGGTTACAAAGGGATACCCACCCCCATTTGATTAGTAAAAAACATGGGCCAGAAAGTGATGTATGTCAGAACTCACTTGGTGTAGTAGGAGAAAATGTCCAACAGCATGGGGAAAGGGGGATGTTAGAGTGGACTGGTAGTTAAAAACCTGCTCACCCACCATGAAAGGCCACACCTCTCACTATCACTGCCAGCGGTAAATTTATGAAGACACGTGGGCATGGCTGTACGTGTTTATAATCCAAAAATAGTTCAAGGCAGAGAGACAGGGGGATCATTTCAAGGTTTAGGTCAGCCTAAACTCTACATGGTAAGCTCCAGGCCAATCAAGGCTACATACAGGACCGTCAAAAACAAACAAACAAACAAAACAAAACAAATTATGAGGACACCTCCAGAATCCTTAAAGGATTCTGTGTTCTCTTTCTCCATGGGCCAGAAGTCATACTAGGGTCTACAACCAGCAAACTGAGGTTCCTTCATACCGTGAGACAATAGGATCCTGAGGTGGCCAATCATCAAAAACGCACAAGGTAATTTCTTGCAATAAGTATCTTAGTATATTTTATTGGCTATGCCTCTCTGATGGATGCAATTACATATCAAAAAAAAACCCCACAAACACAGGTCCTTCCTCAGTCATCTTGTCATCTACGTTACATCAGTGCTGAGCTGCCTACTCACTCCATTTCTTTCTTCTTCAAAGAGTAAAATCCTTGAAACCCAGGTTCGGGTTTCATAATTTTCTAAAACAGTAAATAAAAGGCATAAATGTGTGGGAATGAAAATGCCTTCTCTGGGACTTACTTCACTCCATTTTCTTTACTAGCTTTTACTAATTGATTGAAATAGTTTTGTAAATTAAAATACATCAAACTTAAAACCTCTTATTTTCTGAGACTTATTAGTGTAAGTAACCTGATCTTGAGGGAAGTGTGGTCATGGAGAACAGGTTTTACTTTCTAACAGGGTTATTTCTGACATGCTTCCATTTGTAAGTTACTCTTCAGGGCTGAGAACCAGGCTCAGTGGTAGAGCACTTTCCTTGTGTGTACAAGCCCTAGGTTTGGTTCCCAGCACCATATTTAATTAAAATAAACTAATACAAATCAATAGAACATGGACACTCCCGTGGCTCTGTTGGTTAGTGTGGAGTACTCACACAACACTAAGTATCAAAGTGTCTTCTTTTTCTCCCTGGCTGCACAGTTACACAGAAGGTCACCTTGACTCTTACGGAGACAATCATTTATTTTAATGAATTTATTTCTTCATTTATTCATTTTTCTTAGTCAATGTTCTATTGTTGTAAAGACACATGTGACTACAGCAACTTTTATAAAGGAAATCATTTAACTGGAGCTTGCCCTCAGTTTCAGAGGTTAATCCATTATCATCATGGTGGGAAGCATGGCAGCTTGCAGGCAAGCATAGTGCCATAGGAGCTGAGAGTCCCACATTCAGATCTTGATGGGGACAAATGCTGAGTCTGGATTGAGCATTTGAAATGCCAAAACCCACCCCCAGTGACACATTTTCTATAATAAGACCACACCTTCTAATCTCTGTCAAGTAGTGCTTTTCCCTCTTGACCAAGTATTCAAATACATAAGCCTGTGTGGCTATTCCAATTCAAACAACCACATAATTAAGGTCTCAAATAATCAGCAAGTATCTACTATATACAAAAAATAGCTACGAAGTATCTACTGAATACAATATATTATACTATCTACCCCACATGATAGGGCCTCACAAAAACAAAGCCAATTGTCACAGTCAGTCATAAAATCATAAAAATAAAAGCCTTTCTTCAGCACACACACATTTTCAGGTTTCCTTAGCCATTTACTAAGACTAACAGGAAACATATACACAAACAGATCACTTTGAAATGCCTATGCTATCAAAGGGGCCATAATCGTTCAAATATTTACATAAATACCAGTGGTGCTGCCTTTAAATGCAAGAAGAAATGGCAGGTTAGTCAGCCTTCCAGAGAAATCTTCCTTCGAGGGTTAAAGTCATATGCTCCCACAATGTAGGCTGGAGTCCTCCCTTTTCTTGTGGAAGAGACCAGCTCTAGCAAGGCTGTGAGAAGAATGGGAGACAACACCGAGTGTGAAGAAACTATCCTAAGGCTTTCAGTCGGACTGAGCAGCAAGTTTGTGAATAATATCCTAGAAATGGTTCCCTGCTTTTGGTGGGATGCTGGGGATGGTTACTAAGCATCCCATGTTACAGCAGGCTGTCTTGCCAACACATTCCTGAGTATGATAACTGCCCCAGTGCATCTGTTTACCCCATCTCTAAAGGTCACATCAACATGATCTCACAGGAAGGTATTTGTTTGTGTGACTCCTTGGACTAGGACCTTCTCTCTCACTAGGAGATCGTGAGTTGTTAGTAAGTATGAAAGTTAGAGGAAAGGAAGAAAAAAATTGAATTCAAGCAAACAAGAGCAGGAGGAGGAAGGAATGAGAGAAAGGAAAAAGAGAAGGTTGGAAGTAAAAATGGGAAGAAAGAAAGGTGAGAAAATAGCAATAATAAAACTAGCTCCTATCAAATACTTAGTAATATCAATGGAATATTATAGAACTAAATGTTAGTATATTGATTCATGAAGTCCGCATACTATCCCAAGGATGCCTTTACCACCTCTGTTGTGCAGCAAAGAAGGAGCTTGGAAAGCCATAGTCTCAGCGACAGAGCTTGATCTCCAGAAGTCTAGTTCCAAAATCTGAACCTGTTAAATCTGACTCTCCATACTAACACAGAATAAGATAAAGCAGGAGAATTCAACAAAGAAACATCTCTCTTGGGAAATCTTTATTGAGCTGTTGAAGATCTGGCCTCTGCGGTTTAGGCACTTAGAGTGCAGTACCCTAATGCAGATGGGAGAAAGAGAGGAGGACAGAGTGCAACAGATACCAGGGCTGTGGGAGAACTTCTTACCAGGCAGGCCTTGGAGGCCCTCAGCGGTACAGTCAATACTTCTGTCTGAGGAGATGGAGATGCTCCAGTAGTTTCTTCCAGAGTCCATTTCTTGGGTGACACAGGGAAGTGGTGCTGCAGAAGCTCCGTCTGCTCCTTCAGCCAATAGCCTTTAAGATATCAGCCCACTGGGGCGTGGTCTCTTTCATTTTAAAAAGCTGTGGCAGCCCTTCACTCTCTCTCTTGCTCCAGCTCCCATTCAGACTGCCAGACTCTCTGTTTCCTGTTTGCAATGAGAGGACTGTGGTTTGGGACACTGATCTGTAAGTTTTTTCCCCTCCAATAAATAACCCTTTTAGTAATAATTTCCAAACTGGTGTGGGATTGTTTTGTGGCATTAAAGTGACTCTGGTAGCCCTTGGGGAGAAGGTAGTAAGAAGAAGTGAGGCCTGAGAGTCAAACAGTGAGAGTCAAACAGTAAGGGGACATTTTAGAGCAGCAGGAGAGCTGGGGATGCAAAGAAAAGCTTTGACACTTGGGACTGGAGCAATGACTTGGTGGTTAAGACCATGTGCTGTTGGCAGAAGACCTGGGTTGCGTGTCTAGCACCCATATAGCCATCTGTAACTCCAGTTCCAGAGGATTCTATGCCCTCTTCTTTCCTCCATGGGCATTGTATGCATATGGGAAACATATACAGACATGCAGGTAAAACATTCATACATATAAACTGAGATAAGATTTGAAGAAAAATTTTCCACTGCTGTTCATCAATTCATGCCAGTAAGAAGGGACACTGTGGGCCAAGAAGATGGCTCAGTGGATAATGGCTAGAGATGCCAAGCCTGAAGACCTGAATTCAACCTCCTTAACCCACATTGTGCACGGGAAAAATGACCTCTGAAAGTTGCCTATGACATTACACCAAAGCTGTGCCCTGCACACATACATATGTAAATAAATAACTGTAAATATTTTGAAGGGTTAAAAAAAGGGGGACATTGTACTTAAGAGTCAGGCTTCTGGAATGGGCAATTTGACAATGCTGCTGATTAACCCAGAAGGAGAATGAATGGATAAGAGAATTTTATGGGAGGGAGGGACAAAAGAAATCTATGATAAAGATAACAAGTGATTGATTAATGAATTTGAAATCTCCATAGAACTGCTGGGTTAAAATGTCTAGGAGACACATAGTAGAATACACAGACCTAAGAAACACTGAGACAATCATGGCAGTTAAAGATTTATTAGCAGAAGGACTATAATTGTCCATAGATAATGGAAGGACAGTATGAGGAGGACTCTAGAAATCAGAGGAAAGTACACAAAGGAGAAAGAACACAAGAAGGAAAATTGATTACTAACCCAAAGAACAAGAATTCAATAAGACTGATTAGTAGGGCTGGAGATGTGGGTAAATGTTCCCACACTTGCCTAGCATGTGCAAGGCCCTGGGTTCAATCCTTGGTGTCAATATTTTTATGGCAGTAATGACAAATGCAATAGAATGGACACAGAACACATATGAATACATAATAAAACATCCATTTATGGTTTTAGAGCATAAATTAATGGTTGGGAACAGAAGCCTATGGGATTGCCCTCTGTATGCTGTGAATACCATTGGTTAATAAAGAAACTGTCTTAGGCCTGTGTAAGGCAGAATTTAGGTAGGCGGGGAAAACTAAACTGAATGCTGGGAGAAAAAAAGGCAGAGTCAGAGAGAAGGCATGTACCTCCTAACTTCTCCCCCCTGCCCCCGGAGAAAGATGTCAGAACTTTACCCAGTAAGCCACAGCCTCGTGGCAATACAGAGATTAATGGATATGGGCTAATTTAAGATATGAGTTATCCAGAAATACACTTAAGCTTTTAGTCAAACAGTACTGTAAATAATATGGTTTCTGTGTGATTACTTCAGGGCTGAGCAGCCAGGAACAAACAAGGAGGCTCCTACTACAGAAGCCTGAGTGGAGAATTCTTGAAAAGATTGTTTCCTCTAAAGAAAAGTAAAAATGAGTGATAACTGTGTGCATGTTTGTGTATGTGTGTGTGTGCACACACATGCATGTGCACATACTCATGTGAATAAAACCTGATAAGTCCATCTTTGTTGTTCGTGTATGTATATAACTTCACGGTTGACCCCTCTGTGTTGGCACACCAATGAAGAGAGCAAAGAAGTCCAACCTGGATGTGAGAGGGGTGGAGCACTAAGATACTCAATGACATCATGGCTGAGGGGAGTCAGGTGAGCAGAGAGCATGGACAAGGCCTAGGATGCACATGATGAGGCTGAAAGATAAGCAGAGCAAACCATGATGGATCTTTATAAACTCTAGGAAGGAATGTGGATCTCACCTATGCATTCTCATCTTAATTTAGTTCAGTTAATTAATGGACTTATTGGCTTGTCTAAAAAAAAATAAACAAAACCATCTGTCCCATCCAGAAAACTATAAGTGGCCTTTATAACCCTTGAAGCAACTTGTGTGTGTGACCTTGGAGGATGTCAAAATAGTAGAATCTAATTTCTAGAATCTTTCAATATCTTCTGGGAGTCAAGGACATCAGATACAAAATTAAGTGTTCTATTTTGTTTATATGGGGCCTTTCCAAGCACTTACAGATTAATCAAGGAAGTAAGTGTCAGAGGCAGCTCGAGGAAGTAAGTGTTAAAAGTGGTTCTTATTTTCACCTTTGAGCTTCACATGTTTGGAACTTAATTACACAACCCCAAGGAACAAGTGTTTATTAAAAGATGAGGCAATGATTCCTGCAATAAGAAAATAATGCACCCTAGAGAGCAGGGTGAACTGAAGGGAAAATGAACAAATTAGATAGAACCATAGAGGGTGGCAAAGCAGAGCCATGAATAGATTAAAGATACTGGTGAAGTTAAAGCCTTAATGGGGACAAACAACAGAAACTTCTAGAATCTCTTTCCTTATGCAAATATATGATTATTATTTTCTAGCCTTTTGATTTAAAAAACTGGCATTATTTAGGGATAGGAGCTATAGAATCACTTATCTAAAATGCAGGAGTTTGTGGAGTGCTAGGACTCTAGGGGGGAAGTAGGTCATCATTTTCATAGCTTTAATTTTACCTTCCTTTATAAGGTACCTTTCTATGTTGAAAATCTTGGATAGACTTTTTAAATTATTAAATTAAAAATGAATTAAGTTTGTTTAAATATAATCAATGAAAATATTTTGCAGTCACATCTTGCCTCCCTACTTTGAAAAAGATAAAGGTTTACATAGAGTATTGTTCAGCTACTTGTCACTATAATAAAATACCTAGCTGGGAGATGGTGATGCAAACCTTTAATCCCAGCACTTGGAAGGAAGAGGCAGGCAAGTCTCTGAGTTCAAGGCCAGCATAGTCTACAGAGTGAGTTCTAGGACTGCAAACACTACACAGAGAAGCCCTGTCTCATAAAATCCAATATTAATAAAAAATAAAATTTTAAGATATCAAGTTAAATACTTAATGTAATTGACTTAGAAAAGAAAGGAAATGTTAGTTGATGGCTCTAGAGGTTCCAGGCAAGACCACTGATGTGCTTCTGGTAAGGGTAGCATGTTATCGTAAAGAGTACATGGTAGTGGGAACCTAGTCTATAAGGATGCACACCTTCTTGGGTCTGGATGGAGGGGGGAGGGCCTTGGGCTTCCCACAGAGCAGGGTACCCTACCCCCTCTTAGGGAAGCAGGGGGAGGGAGGAGGGGTGGTGGGGGAGCGGGAGGGCCTGGGACAAGGGGAGGAAGTGTAAATTTTTCTTTTAACAATAAAGACAAAAAAAAAGTACATGGTAGAAGTAATTACTTATCTCACCAGCTAGGGATGCAAAGAGAAGAAGTCTGGATGGATCAAGTCCACAAATCCTATTCAAAGTTTCACCCTCGATGATCGTCACATGTGAATCAGGCCATCTTGGGGCCCAGTCTTTAATATGGACCTTGGAGGAACACTCCCACAAACCACAGCACGTGGTCTTCATTTTTTACTTCAGAAGGAGCTAAATATAAATGTTCTACACTCGTGGTGATTGAGATGAGAACTTCCCTGTGGGCTCATGACTTTGAACAGAGTCCCCTATGAGGGAGCTGTTGAAGGGTGGCTGAAGCTTTAGGAGGGGCAGCTTTGCTTGAGGAAAACCTGTCGCTGGGGAGAGGCTTCAAGAGTTTACAGCCTCGCCTCACCCCCAGTTCACTCCTGCATTTCCCGTGACAGCTGAAATATGGTTGCTCAGCCTCCTGTCCCTGTCACCATGCCTGACCCACCATCATGGACTTCTAGCCTTCTGAAAGAAAAGCCAAAAGAAAGTCTTCTTCAAGCTGCTTTTGGTGACAGGATTTCATCACAGCGTCAGGAAGTGACTGGCGCAGCACTGATGATGCCTTCCTTTGTAATCTAGCGACTTTTAACAAAATAGTACAGTTTTTACCAAGCTCCCCTTCCAGTGCTTCTTTTCTAAGTGTGGATTTTCTAAACTCATGTGAGAGCAAGGCTCTGACGGTCTTAGAAAGTGTCAGGGCTCTGGAGTGTCCCGCAACAGACTTGCTTTATATACATCACCTGGGAGCTCTCTGGGACTCTAGTTTCCAAAGAATTTTAATCTTGGAACTTCTAAAGGGCCAAGATTTATGTGGCCATAAGTGAAACAGTTCTGGAATGAATAAGATCTAAAAGTTTAGAAATCCTCAGGCCATTCTCTAAACAAAGATGTGGGAAACTATTAATGTTTATACTGAAGATTCCCTTGTGTTGGGCTTCTTTTCTTTCTTTTTTTTTTCTTTGCCATTGTAGGATATGAATGGTTACATCCTCTAAAATCCCTCTGCAGTCGCTTCTGTGAAAAGCAGTCTGAGGTTATACATTGTAGATGTGGGTGACCAGGCTCCTGAGGTAGCAAACCAACTTTACTCAGCAAAGGGTGAACATTTAACAAGAACACGTGCTTTTGCATGTGTACGCGTGCGCGCACACACACACACACACACACACACACACACACACACCTTGACTGTGGTTATGAACCGACAATGCTGAAGGTTTGACAGGAAGAAAGAGGTTAGTAGCTCTTTCAATGTTTAAGCTAACTTAATTGGAAGACAAAGAGGCCCTATGTTCAGAACCCACGATGCTTTCAGGGACCCACAAAAATTCTTCAGCCTCCTTTAGAATGAGTAGAAATAGAGAACTTCTGATTTGAATAATATATTTTAATAGGTGATGTTTGTGTGTTTGGATTTCTCCCAGCGCAGCCATAAGCTGTAATTAGCACGTCTGTTTGCAGGGGAAGCAGCCCCCTAGGGGAAAACTGGGCTCCTGAAAGTCACACATGGCTTGATCTCTATGTACTGTTCAGTTGACTGCAGACTCTTGAGAATACATCTGCGCCAAACATTTCACTTCCAGAAGCAGGGCTCTAATGAAACTATGGCTTCCTTAGCAAATAATCCAGGGGATATTTTTCAGAGAAAGGGACTTCCACTGAAGCAGAGCCATCTACTAAAGGCATAAGTTGATCACAAAGAAAAATTGGGTATGAAAAAAGACCACATAGCGCAAACATGTCACCCCTGGTGAAATGATGAGAGAGTCAGGATGTGCGTGCATGCGTGTGTGTGTGTGTGTGTGTGTGTGTGTGTGTGTGTGTGTATGTGTGTATTTATTTACCTTATTAAAGTATTTGCTGTCTTAAACTACCAGATCTATGGCCAAGCATTTAACCCTTGGCCATGCATTGTCACACTGCTCTCGCCTGTGCTCACTGTGGTCACTCCTTGTTGCATCTGAATGAGGCAGGGAATTTTACTCCCTCTCTCACTGGCAGACAGTGGCAAAGCTGCAAGTCGGGGTCCCAGAATCCTCCTCTCCTGCATGCTAGCCCAGGGTTCCTCCAGCTGTGATGGAAGTCTCTCCAACAACTGCCAGGCCCAGCTGGGACATGTCACATTTAGCATGGTTAAGCAAGCCATGTAGTTGAGATCGGTTTCCATGGATGGGGAAATAATCAGCTCTGGTTGAGAGGAGCTGTAAAGTTATTTTACAGGGGGCAGGAATGGAAGAAATCTGTAGCTATTTTTGTACAATCTACCACACCTTTTCTTCAAAAGTCTTCCTATTGACATCGCTGTGATGTCACCTCCATTTTGGAGTTTTATGCTCAATTAGAATATTTCTCAGTTTTTAAACTAAAGTTTGGTTTGGTTCCAGAAGGTGTAAAAACTGCAGTAACATTTTTAAACAGCTTTTTTTGTGTCCATAGTTCTGATCTCTGACTGAATGATTCACCTTTATTATTTTTTTTTTTAATTAATGATGAGGGTACAATGTTCTCTTCCAAGGTGTGTGTGAATTCTTTTTCATTGAAATGCCTCACTTTCAGTTCTTTTTAGTTTTCATTACATTAGTGACATGTTAATTGAAACAATTCTCTTTAAGTTTTCAGTCTGTGCTAGGTAAAACTATTTTAAGACCTTTCAATGATGCATATGGTCTCTATAGGAATCCATCATACAGGAATCTATGTAAGAATTCATTAGCAAGCTTCATGTTAAACAATGCTTCTCCCTGGGAGAGCACCGACCTTTCAACACGCCACAGAAGCCTTTGGACTTGATATCTGAAATATGAACTTACTCATAATAAAATGAAATAGAAATTACACATTCACTTTGGAGACACTGTCAAAATATGACTAAACTAAGGTATATTCTATCTAGGGGAATATAGTGACTTTTCAGTTATATTTACACTTTAATGAGACAATAAATGATTCTATAATTTGTAGTTTGGACAGACTATATGAAGTATTAGTATTAGACTTGTGATGTAGATCAAACAGCAATATTTATGTTCATTTCAGAGTCTTCCTTAGACCTATTTTGTAATATGGTAATGGATGAAAAGGGAAGAAAATTTCTAACTTGGCTCATTTATTCAATCGCATCTGAAATGAAAAACCTCATATTTTAATCACAACTGGTATACTTGGGGAATTGATGACACTTAGGAAATAATTGGGTTGAGAATTAAATTTTCTTCACTTCTTTTATCAAAAGATATGATAAATCCATAAAGCATGGGACAACCTATATTTGATAGATGGCATAAGCATTTCACTTAAAAATAAACATAGATATATTAAAGTCATATTTGCACATACATTTGTTCAGACATATTTTTAAATGTGTGTATGTGTTTTTAGGCAAAACTTAAAAATATTTCTAAAGCAAGTTTTCATCCATACTGATGATAACTTATAGGTGGGATGAAAGTTGCTCTGTCCAACATGCCATTTTATAGGAGATAGTCAACAGAGATCTGCACAATGCTTGAGATATTCATACATATTCATGATATATTCATAATAGGCATTTGGAAATCTATGCTTAAAGCGCAAGTCTCCATTATCTACTCATTCTGTGTAAAAGTATTTCTTTCTGCGGGGATCTTCTACTGGAAAAATATATGGTCTCAGAGTTAACTCTAGAAAAGGTTTCCTCTGTCTCCGCCTTTAGCACCCACTATATAATACAATAATAACTCAGTGAGAGGAAATGTTTAGACGAAATAAATGCCTTGGAAACACTAGCTGCACACATGCTTCCCCTGAGAGCGCATTAATGAAATTAACTCACATTTCACTGGGTCTTCTAGCTCCCCAACTTATAAGGAGTGGGGAACGTGCCCCTGAATGCTAGTTGATTAGGGTTAGGAGCAAATGAGAAAAGATTTCTCTTAGCAAACAGCACAATGGGGAAAAGGAAGCACAAATTTTGTGGATGGTATTCTCATATTCATCAGAATATTGATACAGTTAGGTGAGCAATACATTGAAAATGTTACATACAAGTTACAGTGTTCACATTGGCTTCTTTTCACCCAAGAACTGAGTGGTGGTAATTTCCTCCGCCCAGTTATATATCACAAAAATTTTATATGTGAGTATTACTGAAGGTCAACAGAAAAATCAAACCTTGAGTTTAGAAGCTACAAATTAACAAAGGAAATGTAATACTAAAATTCTCCAATGATAGCATTTTGTACATAACAAATACTGTAGCATCTACCAGCCGAGTAGGGAAATATGTGATGTGTTAATAGGCTTCAATAGGGCTTTTGATGAGCCTATTGCTGGGGTTGAAGGAATAAATAGTTCATCTAGAGTTATTATTTTCCCAGCAAGTTTTTAGGTAATTAATAGCATATGGCAAGATGTTTTGGTTTTGTCATAAAAGTTATACTCCCATAAAAGTATACATAAAAATTATGTCATAGAAATTTAACTGAAATTATTCCTTTATGTAAAAGTATATTTATTCCGATTTCTCTTCCTTGTCACCACATTTGCTCCATAAAATATGCAATCTTCTTAGAGGGAATTTAGAAGACTATGATATATTTGTGTAGAAAGTAGAATAGTTTTGCAATTTTTGACAAAGAAAACTCCATGGAAAGATAATTATTTGGAATTAAAATTCGCACCGAGAATGATATATAGACTAGAAAAGCTAAAGAAAGGGAAAGCTTCTCAGGGGGTTGCTAAGTAATGATGTTTACTTTTTTTTTTTTTGGTCTTTCGAGACAGGGTTTCTCTGTGGCTTTGGAGCCTGTCCTGGAACTAGCTCTTGTAGACCAGGCTGGTCTCGAACTCACAGGCTCCGCCTGCCTCTGCCTCCCAAATGCTGGGATTAAAGGCGTGCGCCACCACCGCCCGACTTTGATGTTTACTTTTATATCATCTGAGTGATTCTACTTCTTTTAACAACAAAATGTTGCTTCAAATCTATACCTCTAACTGAATGTTTATGCATTCATTTTACAATAAAATAATCCTCATATTTAATATCTTAAAAGGATGTTGTCTTAGAAAAGATAATAAGATGAATTTTTGCTTTGCTTGACAAATTTCATCATGGTGGAATTTTTTTCCCATCTATATGAATGTTTGGGGCTTGCAAAAACTCAATAGCTCAACTTAGAAGAAAAATGAAATCATTCTCAGCTATATTTTAGTAATTTGTAATTTGGGACAATATTTTGTCTTTAATTGAATACATAACTTTAAATGAGTAGCCATGACAGCCTTGATAATTAATATAATTGATATCATTAATTAGGTGTTTCCTAACTATGTAGAGTACATTGTGAACATGTCTTTATTCTTCATGGAATTTGCATAAGGAAAATGGTGGCCTGTGCCTAAGACTTTGTACCAGATCCCTTGGCCGTGAAAATATGCAAGGAAAGAACCACTGGAAGCATGAGTACACTCTCTGCAGCTTCGCATCGCATCATCTCGAAGCCATCCATGGCACCCACCATCATTTCCCTCTGCAGACAGGCCAAGTATTTACACCATGGGGAGGCGAACAGGAAGAGCACGCTGGGAAACCATAGTTCCAGACCTGCTTAGTCACCCACGTAAACCCGAACAATGAACTTCAGCCTGTGCTGGTGAAGTGTCAGCGTTGGGCGGGTGTGCTGATGCTCTGTTACTGCTCTGAACGTCTGCTTGGATGGATCTGACCCTCAGATCAAAGGAACTTTTACTCTACAAAAGTCCTTACTATGTGAACAACTGGGCTTTGACTTGCCCCCAATAAAGAATTCACATAAACTGGGTTAATGCCTTTTCCTACTTTCTCCTTAAACACTGAATCCTTTGTGAGATAGTGTCGGTGAATCAGCTTCCCAATTTGAAATTAAGAAAGAAAAATCAGGTGCCTTAAAATGCTGTGTTTGGGAAGGTTTTATATACAGTCAATGAATTACCTCTAAAGAAAATGTATTTTAACTGGATACAGTGATTTGTGCCTCTCAATTTTTGCACTTCTGAGGCAGAACCAGGAGGCCAGAGTTTAAGGTCTTCCTCAAAGCAAGTTTGAGGCCATCTTTCACTGTTTGAAATACTGTACAGCCTCCCCCTAAAAGATTTAAGAAGCAAATAACTCAATATGGACTAATTTTTCATTAACTATTTTCTCCCGTATGTTTTCTATTACTAGAAAAACCGAAATCAATTGTTCTGTTTTTCACTGGCGCTTCCCTTCATTTGTTAGTCTTCAGGGCCGATAAGGACTGTATCTTTTCCCATAGTCCAACTGATAAACTGGTAGAGGACCTTTTCAAGCATCCCTTCTGTGCCGGATGCCGCCTCAGGGTCTAATTTACATGCTCAGCTTTTAAACAAAAGCATAATGGGAAAGGGCTCCATTATTCCCAATACAAAATCCTCCTACTTCTGGCCCCAAGTCTGGACCCTTTAGCCTAGTTGGGCCTTTCTTTCTGGCCAGGAGGGGCTATTTATTAGGAGCCATACAAAATAAACATGAAACATTTGCCATAAAATATGACAACCACTTTAAATAATGTTGACTTAATTAAACTTTAAACTTTATTTATACATTTTATGGCTTCAGTGTGGGCGCTTCTCGGATGTTTACTTCAGGGGAAAATCCATCATGTGAGGACCTTGAAAGGAATTAATCCCCTCACCCCTGGCACAGAGCTCAGCTCCAACAATTCGGATCTAAATATTTAGTGATGGATGATACATGTTTATGAACGGAGGGCAGCGTGACATTGAAATGTGAACTGCGCTCTCCATTTTGAACATATGGTTGGAAAGACACAAGAAACTGAAGTTACAGCAATCAGCGGAAGTGAAGCACCACCCCCCACTTGTCTCTTTTTATTCTCCTTTGTCTGTTCCATCTGTTAGTAGAGTCTTTATAAAGAAAAATTCTTGCAAACAGTTTTCCAGAAAAGACGTCCCGTTTGACTCCTCTGGGTTTGGTAGCTCATCCACGGGTAAACTAATAGCTTTGCCGAGTGTCAGCCAAAGGTCATGGGCCTCTCAAAATATTTCTGGAAAAAAAAAGTTTATCACTAAACTGAAGTTTCTCATTAGTAACCCTGTGGTGTCTAATCTGTGAAATTACATGATTAACTCTTTTGCAGGGTCGGCTCTGCTTGGAGCTTGCAATCCCATGGGAAGTTATTAAAAATATCACCAAGATAATACTCTAGCTTTGTAATTGGCCTCTGGGGTAAAGGAAATAGATCATTATTAGATGAACACTTCATAATCAAGCCATAGATCACTCACAATTATTAAATGGCTGTCAAGGAAATTTTTATGTTAAAAGTTGAGGACAGTGTGATTTACAAAACAAATAAAACTGATGAAAGAATTTCTTGTTTCCTTTGTCTGGGGAACAGAGGGAAAACAGAATGTCCTCCACCCCTGTGGGTTTGGGAGGAAGGTGGCATTTGAATGGCTCTTTCGAGCACAGATAGCTTATTACTTCATGTTGTGTTTGTCCTGAAGTTATTTAGCTGTTCCTCCAACAAAAGAGATGGCTTTAGCAGTAAGAAAATAAATGGTGCAAAGCGAATGTTCAAGAACGTGGGGTAAAGCAACTGTGAATACGGGCAAAGCGTGTGAGAAACTTTCCCTGAAACCAGTGGCCCCATGTGTGTGCATGGTGAGGAACTGGAGATTCACTCAACTCATAAAACTGTCTGATAGCCAGGACACTTTGCCCTTCATGGGGGAAGACTACAACAGTAACGGTGTTTGAGTGAAAGCAATATCACATTGTCTCATTACTAACAGCCCAAAGCCAGGACACAGTGCGGCTGTTTTAGGTAACTTCACCAGGATATTTGGCTTCTTGAGCAAAAATTCTAGGTTCACTTACTTTTATCCAGATAAAAAAATGCTTTGGAGACGGGTGGTGGTGGCACACACCTTTGATCCCAGCCCTTGGGAGGCAGAGGCAGGTGGATCTCTGTGAGTTTGAGGCCAGCCTGGTCTACAAGAGCTAGTTCCAGGATAGGCTCCAAAGCTACAGAGAAACCCATTTCAAAAAAAAAAAAGTTTTGAATGCCAATTTCTTACTTTGTTTTCCAGAATAGCTACTGTACCCTCATCACTAAAACTCGAAAATCCTAATTAACCAGGTATGTGGGGTTTTCTTTAATTTATGCATTACCAGGCTAGAGATTTAAGATAAAAATCCCATTTGACCTAAGTAGTGAAAGAAGAGGGAGAGTAATACAGAGGAAGAAGAAGATGAAGGAGAGACAAATAACACTAGAGATGTTTGGAAGATCCATAGGAGGATCTATTGTTTCATAAGCTAACTTTAAAATGCATATATGCATGTATTTAGGGTTACCGGAATTACCTCAAGCGGCAGGATGTTTCCTTCTAGAATTCACAGACTGACGAAACTCCAGTGCCTTTCAACTGTTGGCCAAGGGATCCAAAAGACCCTGAAAAACAACAACAACAACAAAACTATTGTCTATTGCTATTGCTCTAGGTTGCCTAACAGAACACAAAGATACGAGCACACACTTCAGCCACAGTAATTTAAGAAATGAAACCTATTTTGGGAAATCCAGGTACTTGAACTGGAATGCTCCTCCCTGAGCTCTAGCTCTCACAGCTACAGAGGTGTTATGCAAGCTGCCAAGGGAGAAAAAGCATCAACGGTTCTACCCAGATGTCAAGCTGCAAAACACAGCAATGGTCAGACAAGCAAGCAATCCCCAATGGTGCAATAGTAACACTTATCCCTTGGGGAGAACCAACACAACAGTGTTACTGTACCCAAAGCCTGCTCTATAAGAGGGAACTCATGCCTACTACTTTAAACCTAACCAAAAATCTGTGGCTGGCCGGGTCATAGACACTAAAGGAGAACTTGTCATTACTATGTTCCTAAATTGATATAATTTTCAACTGCTGTCTTAATACCACCTTATTTTCATAGGCAAGAGTAGCTCTCATCGTTCATCAAAGAAGCTTCGTTTTACAGAAGACAGAGGCTGTTCTAGAGATCCACAGCTAGTCAGAATGCAGAGGAAAAGTGGTCATGTGGTACCCAACCCCAAATGGGGTATCTAAACAACACAGCTCCTGCACCTAAGTCTCAGGAAATGTCATGGAGGAGGAGGCATAAAGATTGGAAGATTCTAAAAACTGACACACAATCCTTTAGCGATAGTCTGCCCTGGGCACGATAGAGACTTTCCTCTCCTGAACTCTCAACAATATGGATAGCTATATGAGACCTGCAAAGACCACACCAGCCAACATGCCAGTGCAGATGGAAAATTTCACAAGGCTGCAAACCCTGTGTGAGGAGCTACATGCCGTCAAGAGCTGCTGAGTGCGGAAGAAACAATTTTCTTCAGGGGAAAGTCCCCCATCCTAACGGTCAGCACTAAAAACATGTACATACAAGTAACGCTGACTGCTAACTGTACTTAATGAGCTGTGTGTGTACGTGTGTCTGCATGTGCAGAGCGATAATAATTACAGAAAAAAACATGCCATGAATTCAAGAAGGGGCAGAGGAGCTGACAGGGCAGAAAGAAGGGAAGATTAACACTATATATATATATATAACCCTGTTGGTTATTCAATCAAACCATTCAGATGCCCAAGTTGGACCAATGACACTGGTACTTGGATCCACAAGATACTAAAGCTGCCGAGTGGACTCATTAGATACTGCTAGTGTTGTGGAGAAAGTTTTGTCCCCACAATGGCAATGCTTTCACAAATTCCCAAAAGACAAATTCAATAAAGGAAGCAAAGTAGGATAACAGTAAAAGATTTTTTTTTAGTTTGCATTTTCAATTTTCTGATTCTATCCAGAAAAGAACAGTACCATAAAATTTCATTGAAGAGGAAATGCATAACAACTGTAAAAAGAAATACAGGTTTTTCACTCAGTGGGGCAGCAGGTCTACCGAGTACTTAGATAATAAGCTTCCCGTATGTCAACTATTATTGCAAGAGAAAGCTGTCCACCAATCTCGTGTTTATGTTATCTTCCACGTCAAGTCAATGTGGTAAGTATAAAGTACAGATGAGAGAGTAGACCCGAACAGGCAAATTCTGAAGATAACTGCAGAAAGATGATCTGTAGCCGGGCGGTGGTGGCGCACGCCTATAATCCCAGCACTCGGGAGGCAGAGGCAGGTGGATCTCTGTGAGTTCGAGACCATCCTGGTCTACAAGAGCTAGTTCCAGGAGAGGCTCCAAAGCTACAGAGAAACCCTGTCTCGAAAAAACAAAAAACAAAAAACAAAAAACAAAAAAAGATGATCTGTGCTACAGACTTGGCTGCCCTAGCTCTTTGACAAGGACACTCACTGGCAATGTGTCTGTGAACTGTTCTCACTAACGCCATTTAAACAGAGTGACGAGACATTGCCTGGGATACCTCTTAGAGCCACTCTGTGTCCACCAGAGAGTTCGCCTCTATTGAGTCCTTCCCCCTTGACTCTCAGAAAACCATCTCATGGTTCAGAAATCACTCCTGGTTTGTGATTGGAAAACCATAAGAATAAATGTTAACCCCAGTATCTTCCTAAACAGTAAGATGGAGTGTGGGGAAATGCCATAGTGACATTAATTTTATGAAAATACAAAAATGGAAAAAAATGTGCATAACTGTTCAGGGATAGGAAAATATATATAATAGCTCCTCTCTCTCTTTCTTTCTGAGAAAGAGAGAGAGAGAGAGAGAGAGAGAGAGAGAGAGAGAGAGGAGAGATAAATGGCATTTTTAACACACTATGTCTTCAGCAAATCAGGTTTTGGAAGCTACCCACCATAAACTTCTAGCTTAATACTTGGAGTTAGAAATTCTATGACTGTGATACAAAAAAAACTTCACTGTTTACTACACAAATAACATGTAACTTGAAACTAGTTTGAAATTTTCTGCTTCTTTGACCTATATTTTCAAACATCTCAAACATGCATTTTCTGGGGGTTGACATGGTATCAGAGGCAGTCGGAGGGCTACTTGTTGAAAGCTTGATTTTCTCCTTCTTCAATGTGGTTCTGGAGACAGAGCTCAGACAGTCAAGGCTTGGAGACAAGAGCTTTTACCACTGCACCATTTTGTCGGAATGC